>CM054146.1:60069829-60077329 GCA_028751875.1 Rapana venosa
CACCCCAAGTGGGAAAGTGGGGCCATGTCACAGAACAGACGTACTTTACGGCACAGATACACACACACACAACCACACACCACACTATATATATAAAAATAATATATAATTTTTTAATGTAATATGTATATAATTTTTAGAGAGAGAGGAGACAGAAGACAGACAGACCGCCGCGAACACACATACCACACACCACAACCCCCTCTTCTCCTCTCTTTTCTCTCGTTGTGTTTTTGGGGGGTGTTTTGTGTGTATGTGGTAATGACAGAAAGTTAAATAAGACAGGCAATAAACAAAATGGAACTCCAAGAATTGCCCCTTTTATAAAAAAAAAAATACATCCTCACGTGTTTTTTCCCCCCCCCCCCCCCCCCCCCCCCCGTCCAAGACAAAAAAAAAGTGAATTTATTTTAGAACACCCCAGCCCTTACAAGGCATGGGGAGGCTGTAATCTCACACCCCCATTTTCAACTGCGTGTAGTGTGTGGCGGGGTGTGAAGGAAACCCCAAAGTCAATTCTCCCTTATGGGGTCTCTTCTCTCTTCTCGCTCCCCCATTGGGCTAGGTGGATCACATGGCTGTATCTGAGCGAGGGCTTAAAAATGAAAAAGGGGGTGTTTTTGCACTAAAAATCTATCTGTTTGGTCTGGTGTGTGTTGTGTGTGTGTGTGAGTGTGTGTGGGGGGTGTTTTTTTTATCATTTTTTATTTTTTTTATTTTTCACGAGGATAAAGGAATAATTTGTATGCTTTTTTTAATCGTCCCGGTGTATGCGGTTTTTTTCAAAGTTGTTTGTTCCCCCCCGCACACAATGGGGTATCTTTCGAAAAAGCGGAACAGGATTAAGTGTGGCAAGATGTTCTGCGTGGTTCGACACGGGACCCCGGTTTATAGTTCATCCGGTCTTTTGGGAGATGAGTGGGACTGATGTTAAACCCGAGGAAAATATCCCTTGAAGGGAACGAAAACCCGGTCGTCAGATGCAGCGGTGTGTGCGTGTGTGTGTGGGCGCCGCACGGCACGTGGCGTGCTTTGTGCCTGCCCGTCACAGCCGCCGTCTCGGTGCGTGGTATAATTTTTACGCGTTTTACTGAGGGCACAGATAACCAAGATGGGGGAGTCCAAATTAAAATTGTAAAATCACCGGCCTGTATGCTATATAATTATAGTGAGTAAACAGTTTGACCAAAAAAAACCCCACTTCTAACAAACCATTACAACAACAAACATGAATAATGTTAATGGTGACATTATCAAATTGAATTGAACTGAATTCGGAACTGAACTGAATGCTGTTTAGTTTTATGGGTTACAATGCGCATTAACAAACTTTTCCATCCAACTATTGCCCTTGTTAGGGACTACAAAATACATTGCACCTATCATTCAAAGAAAGTAATAATATGTTAAACAACAAGAAAACGTAATCCTTAACTGACTCGAACAGTAATGTTAAAGATCGATGTATTGATTCTAATAAAGTAAAAGGAGAGAGAGACAGAGAGAGAGAGAGAAACTTTTGGACCAAATTTGAGAGAGACAGAGACAGACAGACAGAGAAACAGACAGACAGACAGAAACAGAGACAGGCGGGGTGGCGTGTGTGTGTGTGTGTGTTGGGGGTGGGGTGGGGGTAGGTGGTCAATATATCCGATAACAAAGTAGCCCAACATGAATGTGCAATTAGCCTTGTTTGAGTGAAGACTGTGTTTCCATCACCAGTGACCCAGCCGCTGTGTTCAGACCTCGCTGCCTTTTTCCTTTTCTTCCTTCTTTTCTCTTTCTTTCTTTCTCCATCCTCCCCCCTGCCGGCCTCTTCTCTGCTGGGGGCCACTACTCTGTTTTCTTCAGTTCTGTTTCTCCTTTTTTCTCTGATTTCGTTTGTTCAGTGTAGGGGCAGGATAGCCTAGTGGTTAGAGCGTTGCGTTAACGCTTTGAAGGCCCGGGTTCCAGCCATCATCCGGACGCCCATTCAAGAGGATTTTCCCCCTGGAGTTAACATTTGTACTGACTTTATCTCCACGAAAGATCTTTGGGTGGGTTCTTTTACGTGCGCTAAATGCGTATTGCATACAGGACCTCGGTTTATCGTCTCACTCGAAAGACTAACATCCAGGCTACTACTCACAGTCTAGTGGATTCATTCAGTACCTGCCAGACTGGAATGTGGAATCCCGCAGGGATCAGTTCTAGGCCCTGTTTTTTTCACTCTCTACACCGCTCCACTGTCACATATAATTAACCGTCATCAGATCAACCATCACTTATATGCAGATAACTCAGATTCTAAGCAGTGACACACCTGAAAATCTGCCTTCTCTCTTGACAAATATGGCCCACTGCTTTCAAGATATCCAAAACTGGATGATAGAGAACAAGTTACAACTAAACGCTGATAAAACTAAAGCCATGCTTGTAGGGACCAAACACAAACTCTCTTCCATTACAACAGCTTCAATAGAATTCGGCAATACATCAGTCCCTCTATCTACTGCTGTGAAGTATCTAGGTGTTGTTATCGACAACTCACTCTCTATGCAAAAATTCACCACCCAGGCCTGCCAGTCATGCTGCTATCTATTACGGCGTATTAGTGCAATTCAAAAGTACCTGTCCACAGATGCAACATCCAAATTCGTGGCATCTCTCATTCTTTCACGTCTGGACTATTGCAATTCTCTTTTGGCTGGTCTGCCAGCATCATCTATCCACTCCCTTCAACGTATTTAAAACTCTGCAGCTCGACTAGTCCCCAGAAAGAAACAAATCTGAGCACATTACCCCTCTCTTGCAATCTCTCGACTGGCTGCCTGTGCCACAAAGAATAAACTATAAGATCAGTACTCTCTGTTACAAATGTCTCCACAAAACAGCACCCTCCTACCTCTGTGAATGTCTTCCCTTGTACACTCCTTCTCGTTCCCTTCGCTCTGCTGCAGATTCCTTGTGCTTACGAATACCTAGATTCAACCAATCCACCGTCGCTCTTTCTCGGTTTCTGGTCCATCAATTTGGAATGCTCCCTATCTCTCTTCGCCAAAAGCCTTCTTGTGACACTTTTAAATCCGGCCTCAAGACATATTTGTTTCAAAACCGAAGATTTTCCTCTCCTGTTTCATTTCATAGCTGTCCTTGCTTTTCAACAGCCCAAATCCCATCACCCTGCCAAAGTGTATAACCTCTGTGTGTGTGTGTGTGTGTGTTTTGTGTGTGTGTGTGTGTGTGTACACATTTGGACTTGTTAGAACTATTACTTGCTATTGGTTGCATGACTGTGTAAGAATGAGTTGAGTGCAAGCGCTTTGATTTGTCTGTGCAAGATACAGCACTATATAAATTCCATTTATTATTATTATTATTATTATTATTATTATTATTATTATTATTATTATTATTATTATTATTATTATTATTTGATTGGGGAGGCGTTTTAGGCACTAACGGAGATCGAACCCAGAGCTTTCGCTTTCTTTCTTTTTTTATTTGTTTATTTGCGATCAAGCACTCGTGTACTTTTTATGTGCAGTGTCTTCAATTTTGTTAATTTTGTCATCCGTTCCCACTGGCACACAATGGCCTTCTCTTCCGAAAAGCGGAACAGGATTTAACGTGTGCGCAAGATGTTCTGCGTGCGTTTGCACACGGGCCTCGGTGTTATTCTAAGGACTTTGGGGGAAAGTGGAGTCGGCACTGATGTTAACTGCCGAGGCAAAATCTAGGCAGGTGCCTTATCTCTAGACCACCGATCCACATTGCAGTGTGCGTGAAGGCGCGCGCGCGTGCACACACACACTCACACACACACACACACACACACACAAGACTTGCCAAAAAAAACCTCTATGGTTTTCCCAAGATTGCTTTTCTATCAACTTTTTGCCTTCCATTTCCCTTGCCTTAGAAAAGGAGCCGATAGAGAGATAAAGAAAAAATATAACATATCAGATCACAACAATACAAAATATCATAACATCAACCAGTCCATTGGGTGGTCAGATCATGAATGGTCGCCATTGCTGACTATTTTCTGGCTTTCTTCATTCCTCCCTCCCTCCACAATTGTCTCCCTTCCTTCATACCCCCTCCTCTCCCTTCTCTTTTGTTCTTCTGCTTCCGAGCTAATACAAGTTGGCTCCAATCATGTGATGTTGGGATAATGTCTCTCTTTTTCTGTGCGTGGCAATTTACTGCTGGACAAAAAAGTTGTTTCTTCTTCGTCTTCTTCTGCGCAATTCTTCTTCTTCTTCTTCTTCTTCTTCTTCTTCTTCTTCTTCTTCTTCTTCTTCTTTGCAATTCTCCTTCTTCTTCGCAATTCTTCTTCGAAATTCTTCGAGAGTCATTTACTTCAAAATTTTTCTTCGTCGAAATTCTTCTTCTTCTTCTTCTTCTTCGCAAATCTTCTTCTTCTTCTTCTTCTTCTGTGCAATTTTTCTTCGCATTTCTTCTTCGCAAATCTTCTTCTTCTTCTTCTTCTTCTTCTTCTTCTTCTTCTTCTTCTTCTTCTTCTTCTTCTTTGCAATTCTTCTTCTTTGCAATTCTTCTTCTTCGATTCTTTGCATTTCTTCTTCTTCTTTACAATTCTTTCTTCTTTTGCAATTCTTTTTCTTCGCAATTCTTCTTCTTTTTCTTCGCAATTCTTCTTCGTAATTCTTCTTCTTCTTCCAAATTCTTCCTCTTCTTCTTCTTCTTTTTCTTCTTTTTCTTTGAAATTCTTTGTCTTCAAAATTCCTCTTCCTCGAAATTCTTCTTCTTCTTAGCAATTCTTCTTCTTCACAATTCTTCTTCTCCGCAATTCTTCTTCTTCTTTGCAATTCTTCTTCTTCGCAATTCTTCTTCTTGATCTTCTTCTTCTTTGCAATTCTTCTTCTTCTTCTTTGCAATTCTTCTTCTTCTTGTTCTTCGCAATTCTTCTTCTTGATCTTCTTCTTCGCAATTCTTTCTTCTTCTTCGCAATTCTTCTTCTTTTTCTTCTTCGTTTTCTTCACAATTCTTCTTCTTCTTCTTCTTCTTCTTCTTCTTCTTCTTCTTCTTCTTCGCAATCTTCTTCTTGATCTTCTTCTTTGCAATTCTTCTTCTTCGCAATTCTTATTCACAATTCTTCTTCGCAATTCTTCTTCTTGATCTTCTTCTTCGCAATTTTTCTTCTTCTTCGCAATTCTTCTTCTTTTTCTTCTTCTTCTTCTTCACAATTCTTCTTCTTCTTCTTCCAAAGACTCAGTCCTGTCCCGTGTCTCAGTCTAACTAAGCCCCCATAGAATTCTTTAGCTCTGGCTAGAAATGTGGTGAGATATCAAGGAAGGACCAGTGGGCAGAGTTGCTAGCACTCTACAGAAGATGCAGCAACTAGCAAAAGAGAAAAAAAATAACCAGAAAAGGAAACACACACACACAAAATCCCCAGTAACACACACGGGGTACAGCTGAATGTGTTCCCAACACCTATGCTGTAAGTAGCAGTCTTTGAATTAACGTCATGCACTGTTGTGATTTGGAGGACAAAACAAACAAATCAAGTACACACACACACACACATAACTACCTATTAACAAGCAAGAAAAAAATGAAAAGGGAAATCTACGAACACGAATAAAAAAAACAAACTTTTCTCAACTTTAAATCATTTAGGCGGGTGTCAATAATCTTTTTCTCTTAAAAAAGAAGTAAAAATTAATTTAAAAATCTGGCATTCAAAAAGTATATGCTGATTTGTAAATTTTTTCCACAAGGGCAAAAATATTCGTACAAATTTTATTTTATAAGCTGGGGTTTAAAACCTGTAAAAAATATTTTATATTGGACAACTATGTAAAGGTCCTTACTACATGAAATTCAGTTTTTAAATTCCCGGGGTGTTAAAAACGTGTTTTTTTTTAGTTTTGTGATTTAAATCATTGGTGCAATTACCCCCTTGGTATTGTCTTCAGCGATCAGAGTTAAATATGTGTACCCCACTTTCATTTGGATACTTCCCTTGTTGTTTGGGGGAGCGAGGTTCGAAAACTCATTTTCCAGGAGCCGACATTGAGGGGGGTGCCCCCTTTCCTCCCTCGCTGCTTTACCTTCCCCCTTTTCTAAAGTGGCAGGTACCCTTTACAGCTGAGGGGCCTGGGGACGTATGAACCCGGTGCACAAAAGGTCACCCCACCCCGGCGGCAACAAATTTGGGGAGAGCGAATGCCTGACCCGGAGCTTTCCGGCCCCACACGTAAGTTGAAAGCCTAGGGGTTTTCCCTAAAAGAGGGGTTTTTTTTTGCCAGGGAAACTTCTTTTGCGGGGGTTCTTTTAAGAGCACTAAAAAATTTTGTTACAACAGAACCCATTTTCTTCTCAAAAGACAGCACTCGACACTATAGGGTTGTTTGGGGGGGGGGGGAGTTTTGGGCCCAAAAGGGGATAAAAACACCGCACACTTCCGCCCCGGATTTTCGTTCTAACAGGACTTTTCTCTAGACCATGATCCAGTTAAAAAGGGCTCTAATGGGGTTTCAAAACGGAAAAAAAGGAGACGGGGGGTGGGGGGGGGGGGGGGGTGAAAACAGCGGGGGTTAATTGGAGCTCGGATTGACCCCTGGGTTTTCCCCCCCATAGGCACGGTTGGGGAGTTTTTCCCCGGGAGGCGGTCAGCCCCGTTTCCCACCCCTTGAAAATCCTTTGCATAAACAAAAAAAACAATGTGAAACGCATGGGCCCATTTGCGCCCACTAAAACCCTGGCCCTTTTTGGAAGAGTAGGCTATTGCGTGCCATAAAAACGGTTTAAAAAGTCTAAAAAAAAACCCCCATGCTTTGGTGGTTTTTAGTATTATCCTGAACCAGAATACAGATACCTTATAGAATCTGTTCAATTGGTTTTTCCTGGCTTAACATTAGTGCTGACTCCCTCTCCCAAAAAGTCCTTCGGATGAACTATAACCGAGGCCCGTATGCAACACATGCAACTCTTGCGCACCGTTAAAAACCCCTTCCCCTTTTCGGGAAAATAAGCCATTGGTGCCGGGGGGAAAAAAGATGACAAAATTTTTTTCAAAACAGGTATTGGAATAGTGTAAAAAAAAGCCACGAGTGTTATTTATTTCCCGAATAAAAAAATAATTTGGTAAAAGTAGCACACTCAAAATTTCCAAATTATGAATAGTAGGGGGCTAGTGAGGAAAAAAATATAAACCAGCACCCAAAACAACAAAAACAAGTATTAAAACAAAAATTGATAGTTAATGGGTTTTCCATACTGATTGTATTTTACTCATTTTAGATTTTTTAAAAATTAAAGCAAAATATTTTTTTTAAAAAATTAAATTTTGTCTTTTATTTGGGGGTAAGGAATAACATCATGTCTTTTTTTACATCCTCCCCCTGTGTGGCCTTTTGAAAATTTTTCATCCTTCCCCCGGGACACAAAAGGCCTACCTCGAAAACGGAAGGTTTTAATGTGACAGTTTCTGCGAAAAGTTTACAAACCGGGGCCCGGTTTATGTTCATGATGGGCTTTTGGAGGAAGGAG
>CM054146.1:60087329-60094829 GCA_028751875.1 Rapana venosa
GCAGGGGCAGGAGTCTGGCACAGCTCACCATGCACCCACACCCCCCACCCCCGTCTCTCTTCCTCCCTCCCTCCATCCCCTCACGGCTGCTGACTACTAGCCTGCACCACACACTTCCTCCCCGCGCCACACAGTAACACTGCTAGCCCGTAGAACTTGCAGGCGCGTGTGTGCGTACAAAACATACACGCGCACGCGCGCGAACGGTACGCACGCACGCATGCACAGATACACATACACACAAGTATACACAGACACAAAGACACACAGACCCGCGCGCGCGCATACACACATGCACGCAAACACACACACATGCGCATATATATGGTGTGTGTGTGTGTGTGTGTGTGTGTGTGTGTGTGTGTGTGTGTGTGTGTGTGTGTGTGTGTAAGGGAGAGAAAAGAAAGAGATAAAGAGAGAGATAGGGTGAGTAATAATAGGTACTTTGGTATGAATGCGGGTGTGTCTAAATCACCACGTAGTGAAAAGACATTAAACAAAACAAACAAAAAGCAAAACAAAAACACACATGCGCAAACACATACATACAGAAAGTCACTCACAGGCACACAAACACACATACACATGAACTTGCTCGCCGTGATCTCCCAAGTACATACATGCGCATATACACGCATGCCCGCGCATACACACATACACATGGTTTACACACACACACACACACACACACACATACAAACAAACAAATGCACTCGTTCCTCGCTGTTTATGCAGCTACACACCACATGCATAAGCAATGTAAAGTTGTTGTTTTTACACCATTTAACCTTCCACATACCCCCCCCCCCCTCCCCTCCTCTCTCTCTCTCTCTCTCTCTGAACAGGTCAGGGTAACCTACAGATACTAAAGACAGGAATTCTCTCAGACAAAGCACAATGTCATTCTTCTCGCTTGTGTGAGGTTATTCCCCCCTGACTGTGGAACCCATCACAAACTCTTACCCCTTCATTTGGCCACCGGGACAAAAATCAAGACTGTCAAGAAGATTATAATGTCAAGTCAGTCGAGGATAATGAGTAAGCACGCATGTGAGGGTTTTTTTTTACATCCAGTCCCCTCCTTATCAGGGAATAGCATCATGATACAAAACAAAGGAGAGCGAGAGAGAGAGAGAGATTCTTTTATTTCAAGAATAATAGAATAAGCACTCGTGTGCTTTTTTGCATCCAGTCCCCGTGTGAATGCAGTTTTGTCAGTTTTGTCATCCGTTCCCACCGGCACACAATGGCCTACTCTTCCAAAAAAGCGGAACGGCTTTTAACGTATGCGCAAGATGTTCTGCGTGCGTTTGCCCACGGCAACTCGGTTTATAGTCTCATCCGAAGGACGGGAGAGACTTCAGACTTCAGACTTAAGGCTTCAGATGGTTTATTCATGTAAGGCCATAGCCCCATATGAAAGGGGGCAGAAAAAAGCAAATAATGTATATGAGTATACAACATACAAAACAGCACCAAAGACATGAGAGCCTAAGACGTAAGTTTTTCTCGTAACTGAAAAGCCTTATACAAAAATAGAGCCAGATTGTGAACAGTTTTATCATGGACTGATGCCATCAGCAAACTAACCGGAACAAACAAGGTCGGGCATAGAATTTCTGTGGAATAAATCTTATACGTAAAGAAGTGAGAGCAGGACACTTCAAAACAAAATGGACTTTGTCTTCAGCTGATTCTTTACATAGTGGACATAGCATATCGGTAGCAGAGACTCGTCTATAGCGGAAAGCATGTGCATTAATGTCCGATATGCCGAAACGAAATCTAGTGAGAATGAATCTCAAGTGTTTATCCATGTTCATTGAGATATATTTCTTCACTACATGTGTTGAACTATAAACCCTGTATAAATCGAATCTCTCGCTAGAGTTGATATGGTTTTCCCACTTTTGCCAACTTAAGTCAACCATTCTCTGACGAAGAGTTTTAATAAATACATTGTCTTGTCCTACCCCCTGATATATCCATGTATATCCAAGCCCCAGTTCAGATAAACATATTCGTATATTAGATACCCAATTAATTTTATCCCTTTCGTCTAAATCAAACAACATGTTACATGTCTTTTGTGGTAGCCTATCGTTATTCATCTTTAATAATTTAAACCAGTACTGTATGCACCTAACGACGGAAGTAATGAAGTAGGGTATCTGTTTGTTTTTCCATATATTAGATCATTTGGTGTTTTCCATTTTACCCCTAAAATCTTTTTCAGTCCAAACAAATGGACAGATTCACAGAGCTCAGCAGCTTTTTCATCTAAGCCCCACAATTCAGAACCATACTGCATTATAGGCTGTACTTGTGTATCAAATATCTTAACAAACATTTGTAGAGAGTTATTGTTCAACACAAACAGTTTCTTCATGGTCTGAAACAGGACATTCTTTGCTTTACTAGATAGGTCCCTACAAGCAGCTGCAAAACTTAATCGAGTAGAAAAAATTATACCTAGATATTTGTCATCATTTATAATAGGCATTGGAACATTATCATAAAGCCATTTTTCTCTAGCTGCAAGATGACCTCTTTTTCTAAATACTACGATATTACTTTTGCTCAAGTTGACTTTCAGTTCCAAATCACTCGCTGCATTCTGTAAGTTGTTTAGCTGAGTTTGCAATCCAATCACTGTCTCAGAAAACAAAACAATATCATCAGCCAGTAACAAAATAAACAGTTCAATAGAATCATTTGTGAATCTGGAACCATGTCTTCCTTTTTCAATTGGTTGTACTGCTAATTCATTTATAAATAGCGTGAACAGAACAGGACTGCATACATCTCCTTGTTTTACTCCTCTGCCACAGTTTATATAATCAGTTAATTTGTTGCCATATTTAACTCTAGTTTTAACTGTATTATACATACTTTTGACGCACTTAAATAGTTTTCCTAGAATTCCTTGCTTTATCAGAATAGGCCACAACAAATTTCTGTTTATAGAATCGAAAGCTTTTTCAAAATCAATAAAGGCTAGACACAATTTTCGATTCAAAGAGAATTGTTTCTGTATCAACGCCAAAAGAGTAAACATATGGTCAATGGTTGAGTAGCCATGCTTAAATCCAGCCTGGTGTTCACCAGTAATATCATATTGTGTTACATATTCCTGAAGCCTTCTGTTGATAATGGCGCTAACTGCTTTACTACGGAAGAGAGAGAGAGAGAGGGGACAGAGAGAGAGAGAGAGAGACAGACAGACAGACAGACAGACAGAGGTAAGGCAAAATTCTATATATCCGGGATAATTAATGAAATTGAGAACAGCAACATGTCACATTTTTAGAATATTTGGTGTTCCATGCATTTAGCCTCATTTTATATATCAAAATGTCTACTTTCCGTGAGCAAGAAATGTTTTCAAAATGTGTTTTCTTCATTTTGGAATGCATACAATTCATCAATTTAGCATTAATTTCATGCGAGGACAATGCGAGATTGGAATCAAACGTTTCAATCTTACAATCAGAGGCACCTTGTTTTGCTAAAGAATCAACCAACTCATTCCAATAGATTCCACAGTGAGAAGGGACCCAGCAAAAAGTTATTTGTATGCCTCTGCTTGCAATACAATGAATCAAGAATTTAATCTCAAATACAATATCTTTCCTTATGTTCCCCTGTCAGTGCTTTAGTGCCATCAATACTGCTTTTGAGTCAACGCAAAAAAGAATGCGGCGAATATGAAGTGCAGTATTTGACAAAAAATTCAAGGCCATAAGGATTGCAAACAATTCACACGTAAAAACAGAAAAATGTTTTCCTAAATGAAATGATTTTTGTACTTTTAAAACAGGAATCACAAATGCTGCCCCATTTCTTCCTGATTCCAGTACATATCCATCAGTATACACTTTTAAATAATTAGAATAATTATTTTTAATGTGACTTTTTACATCAACGAGGAGCAAATTTTGATCTTCATTCTTTTTTACATCCGTGTAGTCAGTGTCAAAGTTAGCTGATATATGTTCCCAAGGAGGCATTTGAGGAACCATTGGAAAAATTGGAATTGTTGTTAGGTCAATACCAATGTCTTTCATTAATGAATCTGTATAACTTTTAATTGGCAGTAGAAATGAAATGTTGCTTGCTCGTTTTGGATAATCAGTGTCTTGATTCATAAGAATTTCACCTTTTACTGAATTTGGAACAGAGAGACTTCGAATCACATACTTTGATAGGCCAATCTTCGTTGATCAAAAAGAGAGAGTAACTGTGCTTCTTTATAAGTATTAGTTATGTTAGCATGGACTGGAACACCAAGTGCTATTTTTATGGCTTTACTGTCTAAACTTTGTAATTTTTTAGTAGATAATCTGCAGCAGAAAAATAAACTTCTTGTCTATATATTAATTTTGGGCGTACTAAAGATTGAGCCAAATGTATCAGTGTCTTGGTATCTTGGCTCCATGCCTGAGAACTTATTATTTTTTAACAATTAAGTCTTTTTCTAGCCTCAGATATTAACTGGCTGATGTGCAACTTCCAGCTCAGCTTTCTAGTTAGAATTACACCTAAGAATTTGACATCTGCTTTATACTTAAGCACTGTTCCTTCTAATTTCAGGATAGGTAATTTTGATGGGTTTTCACCATTACTAAAAAGCACCAGACGTTTTTTCTGCAGATAATTCTAACTTATTCTCATTCATGAAACTACAGAATTTAGTAAGCTCGTCTTGATATAATTTTTCAACATGATTGATAACTCTTTTTGTGGTGTTTTTCCGAACTGAAGTATTTATCCATATAGCGATATCATCAGCATATTGAACAACTTATGTATCAGTTGACAAACAACTAGGAAGGTCATGTACAAGAATAGAGAACAAAATCTGGGCAAGCACTGATCACTGCGGAATACCTAAATCAATAGACTTAAAGGATGAGTACACTGGACCCAGTTTAGTACAAACTGATCTATCAGATAAAAAATTTGTAAGATATTTATATAACATTCCATTGATACCAATGTGCTTTAATTTATGCAACAATTGTTCATGACAGACTCTATCATAAGCTTTCTTCACGTCAAAGAATGTGGCTAATAAATTAAATACCAAGCTATCCAACTCTAAAAAGTCTCATATTATAAAACCGTACTGAGTTTCCCCCCATGGGGATGCCGGTTGTCTGTCAGTATAAATAGCATCCCTACCTTCTGGAAATTCTGTGCAGGGAATTTCCTCTCTTCTATCCCTCTCTTTGTTTCTGTCTTGTTCCTTTTCTTCCCGTCACCTCCTTCTTGTCTATTCTCTGCCTTCTCGGTCCATTCTGCTGCCTTAGTTCCACACAGACTTTACAGATAGCAATTCTCTCCCACGATAAAGTCGGATGTACTGGGCCTGACTTGTCATGCGCTTAACGGCAGCGCAACATGTTTTAGCTCATATGACAGACAACAATAGTTGCTGTCTGAGCGTTCGACGACGGCGAAGAAGAAGAAGAAGGAACCATAAGTTTGACAGAAAGGGGAAATAAACCTGAACAAGTAAAAAAAATACCCCCTCCTCGGAAAGAAAGGCCGACAATAATAGCAACAAGTGAAGAGAGAGAGAGAGAGAGAGAGAGAGAGAGAGAGAGAGAGAGAGAGAGAGGAAGGATTATTTCGAGGATAATGGAATAAGCGCTCAAGTGCTTTTCTTCATGCAGTCCCCGTGTGTATGCAGTTTTGTCAATTTTGTCATCCGTTCCAACCGGCACACAATGCCCTACTCTTCCGAAAAGGGAAACGGGCTTTAACGTGTGCGCAAGATGTTCTGCGTGCGTTTACACATGGGACCTCGGTTTATAGTCTCATCCAAAGAAAGAGAGAGAGAGAGAGAGAGAGAAGAGAGAGAGAGAGAGAGAGAGAGAGAGAGAGAGAGAGAGAGAGAAGACGAGAGACAGAGACAGACAGACAGACAGACAGACAGACAGACAGACAGACAGCAAATGCATTTTTTTTCAGATTAGGCCGTAGCCCCATCTGAAGTGGTGTTCATGAAACAATGCCGTGCGGAAACTATTGTATTTTCTATCGATTTTCGATGAGAGAGAGAGAGAGAGAGAAACAGACAGAGAGACAGACAGACAGACAGAGAGCGCAACGACTTCAAAGAGAAAACAGTGCAACATCTTTCAAAACGGAAACATCAACATCTGACGACCCGGATTCGATTCCCGTTCAAAGGGGATACTTTCCCCTGGAGTTAACATCAGTGCAGACTCCCACTCTCCCCAAAAGTCCTTCGGATGAGACTATAAACCGAGGTCCCGTGTGCGAACGCACGCAGAACATCTTGCGCACACGTTAAATCCTGTTCCGCTTTTCGGAAGAGTAGGCCATTGTGTGCCGGTGGGAACAGATGACAGAATTTACAAAACCGCATACACACGGGGGCTGGATGTAAAAAAAAGCACATAAGTGCTTATTCCATTCTCCTCGATATAAAATAGATAAATAAATGAGTGAAGACATGCTCATCAACACCAGTATTTATTTATACCACTTTAAGTCACGAGATTTCTCTGCGTGAAATTTGGGCTGCTCCCCCCGGGGAGAGCGCGTCGCAACAAGAGCAGCGCCACCTTTTTTTTTTTGTTTTGGTCTGCAACTATATTTGTTTCCCTATCAGAGTGGCTTTTTTTCTAAGAATTTTGCCAGGGACATCTCTCTTGTTGCCGTGGGTTCTTTTACGTGCGCTGAATAATTTTGTGTAACACACTGGACCTCGGTTTATCGTCTCATCCGAAAGACTAGCGCCCAGACCACCACTCATGGTCTAATGGATGGGGGAAAAGTTTCGGGCCCAAACAGGATACGAACCACCGCACACTTCCGACCCGGACTTTTCGCTTTCTAGACAGGCGCGTTACCTCTAGACCACCGATCCACCTCAGCATGTATCTGTATCTCTGGGTCCTAGTCGAAGCTGTAAAAACTCTGGGAAAAAGAGAGTAGATGCAGTGCTTCTGGGATGCAGTTTGTACCAGTGCAGCTGTACGTACACTGTGGCATGTTTCATTCCTCAATTCTATCGTTTATTCTGTTATTTCGAGAATACTGAAATAAACACTCGTGTGTATTTTCTTTTAATCCAGTCCCAGTGTATATGCAGTTTTGTAACTTTTTGTCATCCATCCACATCATATCGTATGACAGACAAGAATAGATGTCTGAGCCTTCAACGACGACTACGACGAAGAAGAGGAAGAAGATTGTAATCGATGACGATGTGTGTTGTTGCTGGTTTACACTTTGTAGATCAGCAGCCGTCGTGTTCATGTGAATGTTCATTGACCACATCATAAGCTACAAGCTTTTGTTGCTATGAATCCAAAATCATGTTTGTTTTCAACGTTTGTTCTCATTTCTGAATAAAATCTATTTAAACCAAGAAGAAGAATTCACTTCATTTTTCTCATTATGAGACATTTTTGTCTGTGGTATGAAAATCACTGGGGGGTGATTTTCACCATGCGTGACGACCAT
>CM054146.1:60099007-60121965 GCA_028751875.1 Rapana venosa
GAAGCTTTTGATAGTTTTTGAATGGACCGAACTAAACCATATGTCTATACACCCCAAAAAAACAAAATGCATGTTTATCACCTCAAAGTTCTAGGAGTAACAATTGATCAAAATCTCAGTTGGTTCTACCACATATCTCAACTATGCAAACACATTTCCCAAAGAGTACACCAACTTTCTAAAATCAAGCACTTTCTTGACTTTCATTCAAGGAAACTATTCTTCCAATCGTATATACAATCCTCAATAGACTATGCTTCTACCCTGTGGGATTCTGCTAGTGCAAACACCATGAAACCGTTACTGGGTCTCCATAAACGTGCTCTCAAACTGGTCCTTTTAAAAAAGACAAGCTTATTAGAAGCCGACTATACTCAGTTAAATATTCTCCCCTTACAGCAAAGATTAAAATATAACAAAGGTGTCATGCTGTTTAAGATTATGACAGGAACTGTTTCATCATACTTAAAAGACAAATTCTCCCTAAACCAATTCAGAAATACTATAAAGCCTAGTTTCCCAATCCCAAGAATAGACTTATTCAAATCTAGTTTACTTTACTCAGTTCCTATGCTGTGGAACTCCCTTCCTCATTCAGTTAAACAACATCAATCAATAACAATCTACAAAACTCAATTACAAACTCACTTGATACATAAACAATAACAAACCACAGTCATTAGCCTTAAAAACAAAGTTATATATCCACCCTTACCTATCTTCCTTTTCCCTTCACCTGCCCGTTATCTGCCATCTTTCCCCTCTCTCTCTCTCCCCTCTCTCTCTCTCTCTTCCTCTCTCTCTCTCTCTCTCTCTCTCTCTCTCTCTCTCTCTCCCCTCTCTCTCCTTTTTTTAAATTTTAATTGTTGTGTGAGTTTCCCAAAAGTTTGGAAGCTTTTCTAATTACACTATAGTTATAAGAAATATATCTTTTCTTTAGGTTTATTTCTTTACCATGACATATAATTTCTACGAGTATAATCAAAATGAGTGTTTGATGGTGATGGTTTTACTGTTTTGAGAATTATATACTTATTATTATCTCTGAAACACACACACACACTCTCTCTCTCTCCCTCTCCTCTCCTCTCTCTCTCTCTCTCTCTCTCTCTCTCCTCTCTCTCTCTCTCTTTTTATTGATTCACTCATAGTTATATTTGTTGTGTATCCTGATGAAGGATGTATTCATACTTTATATTTTCATTATTATTTTGGGTTTGTTGACTGTACTTGGGTTCTAGTGAATGTCCTATTTCAATATCTTATTGTTGCGTTTAACAACTATGTGTACCATTTTAAAAGATGAAGATGTTCATTTTTATGACTTCATAAGTTTGGCTTTTTTGGTTTTTACCTCTCTTTTTTCTTTTTTTTTGGGGGGGTGGGGGTTTTGGGGGGTGGGACTTTTCTTTTGTTTGTTTTGTTTTTTAAAGGGTTTTTTCCTTTGTTTCTACTGTGTAAAGAGTATGAGTATTGGGTTTATTATTAAGATGTATCCCTACGGGCGGGGACTGGATGTAAAAAAGCACATGACAACTTATTCATTATCCCCGTAAAAAAATGTGTCTCTCTTACTTACAATGTGTATATGTTCATTTTAGGACTTTATTGGGGGGGGGGGTCCTCTTTTTCGTGTGAGTGTATGGGTATTGGGCTTACTTTATTATCATGACATTCAATTTGTATGAGTATAATCAAAAAAAGTGTTGATGGTGCTCTGTGCTGTCTTGAGAATTGTATGTATGTTTGTCCGTCGTGTCCGACGATGACCTCCACAACAGCAGAGGAGGCAGCTGCTGTTTTGGAAACTGGGCAGAAATTTGATTATAGTGGAGATGCCTTGCCCACAGTACATCCCCACTCTCTCGGCCAAGTGGGCATAAGGACAGTCAGCGTTGGAGATGTTCTCCAAAGGCCAACCAGCCCCCAGGGCTGCAGCACATAAGGACTGTGCGAGTCAAGCCTCCTAGTCAGAGAGTCATAGTCGATCACTAAAGACTAAGCTGTAAAGTGGAATTCCATGAGTGGGAAAGCCACTGGTCATACAGTCTCTCACTTTGCTGTTGCCCCCAGCGTCAATGGTTTAATCAAGAACTGTGATAAAGCCCAGGCGCTGACGGCAGTATTATCCCTGAAACACATACACACACACCTCTCTCTCTCTCTCTCTCTCTCTCTCTTCTCTCTCTCTCTCTCTCTCTCTCTCTCTCTCTCTCTCTTCCCTCTCTCTCCTCTCTCTCTGACTGTATAGGTTTGGATTTTTTCTTTTCTTTCTTGTTTTTATTGTGTGAGTGTATAGGTATTGAGCTTATTTCATTATCATGACATATAATTTGAACGAATATAATCAAAATGAGTGTTGATGGTGATCGTGTACTGTTTTGAGAATTATATATTTAGTATTATCTCTGAAATGCACTCTCTCTCTCTCTCTCTCTCTCCCCTCTCTCCTCCTCCTTCTCTCTCTCTCTTCTCTCTCTTCTCTCTCTCTCTCTCCTCTCTCTCTCTCTCTCTCTCTCAGCAAAAATTTAGACTCGGTATATCTGATCTGAATGTACATCGTTTAAGATACAGAACATATATGATCATGATTTGTTATGTCCATTATGCAATGTTTCACAAGAAGATGAAGTACACTTTGTTCTATGTTGCCAACAATTATATGACCTTAGATTGAAATTTATTCAACCAAAATATTATAGGGAGCCATGCTTGTTTAAATTGAATTTATTGATGTCCTGTACAAATCCTGAAGTTATACAGAACTTTTCTTTATATTTGTACAAGGCTTTCAAAGTGAGAGAAATAGTCACTTCGTGAAGTAATGTACAACTTCGTGATCAAACGACTTTTCCCTGTATTTATGTTATATATAATATTGTTCACATTCCCCTTCATAAGGGGCTGAGGCCTATTTGAATAAATCATCTGCGTCTGCGTCTGCGTCTGCGTCTCTCTCTCTCTCTCTCTCTCTCTCTCTCTCTCTCTCTCTCTCTCTCTCTCTCCTCTCTCCCCTCTCTCCTCTCTCTCTCTCTCTCTCTCTCTATCTATCTATCTATCTATCTATCTCACTCTATCCTGGTGGTTAGAAAGATGCACTCATCATCTGCTGACCGGTGTTCAAATCTCGTTCAAGAGGATTTTTTCCTCTAGAGTTAACATCAGTTCCGACTCCACTCTTCCCAAAAAGTCCTTCGGATGAGAAAATAAACCACGGTCCTGTGTGCTAACGCACGCAGAACATTTTGCGTACAGGTTAAAACCCGTTCCGCTTTTTGGAAGAGTAGGCCATAGTGTGCCGGTGGGAACGGATAACAAAATATACAAAACTGCATACACACGGGGACTGGTGTAAAAAAAAACACATGAGTGGTTATTCGATTATCCTCACTATAAAAGAATAAAAGAATAAATAAATAAAATCTCTCTCTCTCCCTTTACCAGAAGGGGATGTCATGTGGTTTATATATCCAACCACGCAAAGGCCATTGCAGGGCTGTCACCTTATGGAATTTCAGCAACTCCAATAACATTTACCCCAAGTGCAACACCAATACCATCCAAATTCCTTCAAATACCCTATACTGTCAATTTGAGAAAAAAGAGTACTAAATAGCAAGGCACCTTAATCATTTCATTCCTGAAGGCAAAATGTAATACATCCAGACTGTGCTGAAGACGCCAGCCTATTCATTTTTTTTTTTTTTTTTGTTTTATTCCTTTACTTCGAGGATAATGGAATAAGCACTCATGTGCGTTTTTTCATCCAGTCCCCGTGTGTATACAGCTTGGTAAATTTAGTCATCCGTTCCCACCGGCACACAATGGCCTACTTTTCCGAAAAGCGGAACGGGTTTTAACGTGTACTCAAGATGTTCTGCGTGCATTCCCACACAGGACCTCGGTTTACAGTCTTATGCGAAGGGCATTTAAGGGGAGTGGAGTGAGCACTGATGTAAACTCCAGAGGAAAAATCCTCTTGAACGAGATTCGAACCGGGTCAGCAGATCACGAGCGCAACGCGCATCACCCTAACCACCGGGCCATCCCGTCCCCTTACAGCATTTCTTCAGTCTGGAGCATGTCCCTTGCAGGTGCCATGGAGGTGACAACGACGGTCGCCATACTTCTGATGACGTTGCAAAGTCTCGCCAGGATCTCGCCTCTTCACGCCAGTGGCGAGAACAAGCCAGGGGAGGCCACCCTCAAGTACCAGGGCTATGGGGTGGGCAACGTGTGGGCCGGCCTGATCTGGAACCGCTTTCCTGCAGAGTTCTACCCCCTGTTTCTCTCTCCTCTCCTGGAGAAAGGGAAGGTGGAAGAAGGTAGGCACTCTTTTGTCTTTTGATTGAAGTAGCTGTTGTGTCACTAGACACGCTGTGATTAGTTGGGTTGGGTTTTTTTGGCAAGATATGGCGCTATATAAAGTCCATGTACTGTTATTGATAGACAAGCTTTTTTCATGTCATTTTATTTTCGTTCCTCGGCTAGAGCTCCAAGGTTCACCAATTGTGAGATAGGCGAACCGTTTTTGCCCACCATGAACGTAGCCGCATTCCGACTTCGGAGATGTATGCTGGATATGATCGTGTTTCCCTAACCCACTCAACGCTGATATGAATTAAGGGATCTTTAATGTGCACACATTTGATCTTCTGCATGTGTATATATAAACAACGGGAATGAAGGCCCTCACATTTCCAAGTATCTGACATTGCTCTATGTCCTCAACCCCCCAAACAAGTACACAATGCATTTTTTTATACATTTAGAAAAGCTATGACTGTATAGAGGGGATGGAATAGCTCAGTGGTCAGAGCACTCGCTTTCCCCCAGCCAACGTTAAGCAGCGTCGAGCGTGGTTACCATTTGGATGGGTGACCGTTTGTACGCCTTGGCTTCAGTACAGTCCCCCAGTTCATCCAGCTGTAAATGGGTACCTGCCTCTTTAGGGTCAGGAAAGGTAAAGCAGCGAGGGAGAGGAGATGGGCGCCGCCCTCAATATGCTGGCCCCTACAGAAGTTGAGATCTCTGACGCCTCGCTCCCCTACGACCACATAGGTTATGGGACACCTTTACCTTTTTACTACTATATAAAAGATACTACATGACCCGGAAGCTAAGGGTAGACTGCAGCCAAAGAAGGAAGCATGTCACGCTCTCATTTTTTTAAATATTGTTTTGTTGTTTGGTTGGGTTGTTGTTTTTTGCGGGGTACATTTAAATTCTTTTTATGTTTGGGGGATTTTGTGATTTAGGAAGAAAAAGATTCACTTGGTGTGAATTCCTGACTGTTTGTAACATCAGTATTACTATTTGAGGATGATGGGGGGGGGGGGGGAGGATAAGGAATGTGAGGCACTGGCTGATAGAGCAGAGTTATCTTTGTGTGAAGAAGTGCCGTCTTTCTCCCCGAGTGCTTGTTTTCTTACAGACTCCTGTATCAGAGGCCAGCTTTCCACACTTAACCCACATTTTGAGAGTTCTCTTCTCTCTCTGTCTTTCTGTCTCTCTGTCCCTCTGTCTCTCTCTCATTCCTCATCTCTCTCCCTCTCTCTTCGCTCTGTTCTCTCTGTCTCGTCTGTCTGTCTCTGTCTGTCTGTATGTTTGTCTCCTCCCTCTTTCTGGTTGTGTGTGTGCGTGCTGCGTTTCGCACGTGCGTGCGTGCGTGCGTGCGCGCGTGCGCGTGTGCTGCGTGCTGGCGTGTGTGTGTGTGTGTTGTTTGCATCCGTCTGTGTAACTCTTCTCTCTCTCTCGTCTCTCCTTCTCTTCCTCTCTCTCTTCGTCTCTCTCTCTCTCTCTTCTTTTATTCTCTCTCTCATTAACACTTTTGTTTATCTTTTTCTGGACATTTCTTTTGTGTCTCTCTGTTTCTTCCCCACCCCCACCCCTTTTCTCTCTCTCTCTCTCTCTCTCTCTCTCTCTCTCTCTCTTTTCCCTCTCTCTCTCTCTCTCTCTCTCTCTCTCTCTTCTGTCTCTCTCTCTCTCTCTCTGTCTGTCTCTCTCTTGTCTCTCTGTCTCACTCTCTCTCTCTCTCTCTCTCTCTTCTCTTTTCTCTCTCTCTCCCTCTCTCTCTGTCTGTCTCTCTCTCTGTCTCTCTGTCTCACTCTTCTCTCTCTCTCTCTTCTCTGTCTCTCTCCTTTTCTCTCTCTCTCCCCTCTTCCTTTTCTCTCTCTGTCTTTCTGTCTCCTCTCTCTCCTCTCTCTCTTACTCCTCTCTCTCTCTCTCTCTCCTCTCTCTCTCTCTCCTCTCTTCTCTCTCTCTCTCTCTCTCTGTTTGTATGGTTGAGGTTTTGTGTGTATGTGTTGTGGGGAGGGGGGGGGGAGGACATTTGGGGTGTCTTTTTTTATTTTTTTTTTGTCTTCTTTGTTTGGTTTGGTTTGGTTTTTCTTTTTTGCTTGTTTGTTTGTATTATGATGGATATATATTCAAGATTGTTTTAATTATTTGAATTGCATGGTTTAATATTGTTCAGGGTTTATTGTTTTGTTTTTAATTGCATGTATGCATATGTTATTGTCTTTTCTTGTTTGATTTGTATGGTTTACCATTGATTATGATTTTTTATTCTATATCTGCATATATATTATCTTTTTATCTCACTTTTTTTTTCTTTAGACAGATGGCTTCATGAAAAAAGCAAATGCACTGCTAACTCAATGTACCATCTGAAAATAAAAGTTTGACTTTGACTCTCTCTCTTCTCTCTCTCTCTCTCTCTCTCTCTCTCTCTCTCTCTCTCTCTCTCTCTCTCTCTCTCTCTCTCTCTCTCTCTCTTTCTCTCTCTCTGAATAAGGTATGTAGGCCTACTGATAATCTATCATCCCTGAACATGGAGATTATGACTGACTAATTGATCGACTGACTGACTGACTGACTGACTAACTGACTGACTGACTGACTGTGTACTGAGTTTGTTGACTTGTGGTGTGTGTGGAGGGGGAGAGGGGGCGCGTGCGTGCCTGCGTACCTACGTATGGTGTGTGTTCGTACGTACATGCGTGTGTAAGTGCATGCACATGCGTATTCGCATGTATGTGTATGTGTGCGTGCTACGTGCGTACGTGCATGTGTGTGTGTAAATTAATGTGCATTTCTTCATACATGCACACGTACACGCGAGCATGCACTATGTGATTTTTTTTTTCAGCGCAAAAGCGAAGCCGTGTGTGGAAGCTGGGCAGTGAGGACATAGAGAGTTATTCGGGCTACTTGACTGTCAGCAAGCAGTACGACAGCAACATGTTCTTCTGGTTCTTCCCTGCTGAGGTAGTGTCTTGTGTTGTGTTGTGTTGTGTTGTGTTGTGTTGTGTTGTGCTGTGTTGTGTTGTGTGTTTGTGTTGTGTTGTGTTGTGTTGTGTTGTGTTGTATTGTGCTGTGTTGTATTGTGTTGTTCACTGTCCACAAGCAGTACGACAGAAACATGTTCTTCTGGTTCTTCCTGCTGAGGTAGTGTCTTGTGTTGTGCTGTGTTGTGTTGTGTTGTGTTGTGCTGTGTTGTGTTGTGCTGTGTTGTGTTGTGCTGTATTGTGTTGTGTTGTGTTGTGCTGTATTGTGTTGTGTTGTGTTGTGTTGTGCTGTGCTGTGTTGTGTTGTGTTGTGTTGTGTTGTGATGTGTTGTGTTGTGTTGTGTTGTCTTGTGTTGTATTGTGTTGTATTCCGGCTACTTGACTGTCAGCAAGCAGTACGACAGCAACATGTTCTTCTGGTTCTTCCCTACTGAGGTAGTGCCTTGTGGTGTGGTTGTGTTGTATTATGTTGTATTGTGTTGTGTTGTGTTGTGCTGTGTGTGTTTGTGTTGTGGTGTCTTGTGTTGTGTTGTGTTGTATTGTGTTGTGTTGTGTTGTATTGTGTTGTGTTGTATTGTGTTTATTGTGTTGTGGTGTGTTGTATTGTGTTGTGTTGTGCTGCATTGTGTTGTGATGTGTTGTATTGTGTTGTGATGTGTTGTGTTGTGATGGGGTTGTGTTGTCTTGTGTTGTGTTGTGTTGTGCTGTGTTGTATTGTGTTGTATTTTGTTTGTGTTGTGTTGTGATGCGATGTATTGTATTGTATTGTGTTGTGTTGGGGTTGTGTTGTGTTGTGTTCCTCACTGTCACAGGCAGTACGACAGCAACATGTTCTTCTGGTTCTTCCCTGCTGTGTTGTGTTGTGTTGTGTTGTGCTGTGTTGTGCTGTATTGTGTTGTATGTGTTGTATTTTGTTGTGTTTTATTGTGTTGTCTTGTCTTGTTTTTGTTTTGTTTTGTTTAATGTCTATTCACTACATGGTGATTTAGACACACCCTCATTCATACCAAAGTACCTATTATTACACACCAGATCTCTCTCTCTCTCTCTCTCTCTCTCGCTCGCTCTCTCTCTCTCTCTTTCTCCCCCCAAAACACACCCCCCCCCACACACACACATACACATAAGTACAAAAATATTATATATAATAAAATATATAATATATAAAATATATATATATATATATATATATATATATATATTTTTATATATATATGTGTGTGTGTGTGTGTGTGTGTGTGTGTGTGTGTGTGTGTGTGTGTGTGTGTGTGTGTGTGTGTGTGTGTGTGTGTGTGTGTGTGTGTGTGTGTGTGTGTGTGTGTAATTACAGTAAAGGTCTTACAGGTGAAGAATATATGACTTCAGCAACTGACACTATGAATTGCTGAGAGTCATATAAAACTTCTTGACTAGTGGCATATTTCTTATGAATATCTAAACCTCTCCTTTTATACATGTCAAGAAGAATTGGGCAATCAAACAACAAATGGTGGACTGAAAGTGGAATAGAACAACATGTTACATTTTTTGAATATTTAGTATTCCATGCATTTAATCTCAGTTTATGTATTAGAATTTCTAATTTCCGTGGGCAAGGAAACTGTTGATAATGTTTTTCGATAATCTTTGAATGTATGCATTTCATTAACTTAGAATGAATTTCATAAGATGACAATGCACGATTAGAATCAAACACTCCAGTACTGTATTCAGAGGCACCTTGTTTTGCCAAAGAATCAACCAGCTCATTCGAATAAATTTCACAATGAGAGGGGATCCAGCAAAAAGTCTTGTGTTGTGTTGGGTTGTGTTGTGCTGTGTTGTGTTGTCTTGTCTTGTCTTGTCTTGTGTTGTATTGTATTGTCTTGTGTTGTGCTGTGTTGTCTTGTGTTGTGTTGTGTTGTGTTGTATTGTGTTGTGTTGTGTTGTATTCCGGATACTTGACTGTCAGCAAGCAGTACGACAGCAACATGTTCTTCTGGTTCTTCCCTGCTGAGGTAGTGTCTTGTGTTGTGTTGTATTGTGTTGTGCTGTTTTGTGTGTATTGTGTTGTGTTGTGTTGTCTTGTGTTGTGTTGTGCTGTGCTGTGTGTGTTGTGCTGTGTTGCGTTGTGATGTGTTGTGATGTGTTGTGTTGTGATGTGTTGTGTTGTGTTGTGTTGTATTGTGTTGTTCACTGTCCACAAGCAGTACGACAGCAACATGTTCTTCGGGTTTTTTTCCGGTGAGGTAGTGTCTTGTGTTGTGTTGTGTTGTGTTGTATTGTGTTGTGTTGTCTTGTATTGTGCTGTTTTGTGCTGTGTTGTGCTGTGTTTGTGTTGTGCTGTGTTGTGCTGTGTTGTGTTGTATTGTATTGTGTTGTATTGTATTGTGTTGTATTGTGATGTGTTGTGTTGTGTTGTATTGTATTGTGTTGTATTGTGATGTGATGTGATGTGTTGTGTTGTCTTGTGTTGTCTTGTGTTGTATTGTGTTGTATTCCGGCTACTTGACTGTCAGCAAGCAGTACGACAGCAACATGTTCTTCGGGTTCTTCCCTGCTGAGGTAGTGCCTTGTGGTGTGTTGTGTTGTATTATGTTGTATTGTTTTTGTGTTGTGTTGTGTTATGTTTTATCGTGAGGTTTTTTGTTGTATTGTGTTGTGTTGTATTATGTTGTGTTGTATTATGTTGTGTTGTGTTGTGTTGTGTTGTGTTTTGTTGTATTCCGACCGCGGACATAAACTACAAGATCTTTGACGTGCATATTGTTGATCTTCTGCATGTGTATATACACGAAGGGAATTAAGGCACTGGCAGGTCTGCACTTGAGCTTGACCTGGGGGTCCTAAAACTCCCACCCATCATTAACCAGACACCGCCGAGATTCGAACCTACGACATCACGGGTCCATGGGATTGAAATCGAATGGTCTTAACCCCTCGCCTTTGGCATCTGTCGAAACATATATATAATCTGAACGGTGATGTGTATCAGGAATAATGTAAACGCTTTGGTTTACAGTTTCATCCCCTGTTACTCTTGATTGTCCTTGTGCTCAGTGTCATCCATGTCTGTTTTGTCAGAAAAGTAAAGATTATTTTCATTTTATTTTGTATTATTTATACCGAGAACAGAGAGAGGAATGGAGGGAACTGGTTGTTGAGTCTTTGAGGGTGCCCCCACGGTCGTCAGACTACGGGACAGATAGATAGATAGATAGATAGATACCGAGGAAAATAGAATAAAAACTCATGTGCTTTTTTTAACATCCAGTCCTGTTTGTATGGAGTTTTGTAAATGTTGTCATCCGTTCCCACCGGCACACAATGGCCAACTCTTCCAAAAAGCGGAATGGGTTTTAACGTGTGCGCAAGAATTTCTGCGTGTGTTTGCACACGGGACCTCGGTTTATAGTCTCATCCGAAGGACTTTTCGGGAGAGTGGAGTCTGCACTGATGTTAACTCCAGTGGAAAAATCCTTTTGAAGGAGAATCGAGATTCGATTGTTCATGTCCTCAGTATCATCGATGTCTGTTTTGACACAAGAGAGAAGATTACAGAATGTGAACATCAATCCTTAGAAAACTTAAGACATTCTGTTATAAAATAGAACTATTCGCCACCAGAATCTCTATCGCTGGGAAGGGGGACGGGGTAGCTCAGTGGTCAGAGCACTCGCTTTCCCCCAGCCAGGTTAAGCAGCATCGAGCGTGGTTACCAAGTGGATGGGTGACCGTTTGCGCGCTTTGGCTTCAGTACAGTTCCCCAGTTCGCCCAGCTGTAAATGGGTACCTGCCTCTTTAGGGTCAGGGAAGGTAAAGCAACGAGGGAGAGGAGATGGGCGCCGCCCTCAATATGCTGGCCCCTAAAAAAGTGAGGTTTCTGATGCCTCGCTCCTCTACGACCTTATAGGTTATGGGACACCCTTTACCTTTTTTATCTATACTAATTATTTCCATCAGTATCTCTATCGCTCCATCATTGTCTGTTTTGACTGTTGTGTCACTGACAGAGGCAGAAGGAGGAGGCTCCATCATTGTCTGTTTTGACTGTTGTGTCTGTCACTGACAGAGGCAGAAAGAGGAGGCTCCATCATTGTCTGTTTTGACTGTTGTGTCACTGACAGAGGCAGAAAGAGGAGGCTCCATCATTGTCTGTTTTGATTGTTGTGTCACTGACAGAGGCAGAAGGAGGAGGCTCCATCATTGTCTGTTTTGACTGTTGTGTCACTGACAGAGGCAGAAAGAGGAGGCTCCATCATTGTCTGTTTTGACTGTTGTGTCTGTCACTGACAGAGGCAGAAGGAGGAGGCTCCATCATTGTCTGTTTTGTCTGTTGTGTCTGTCACTGACAGAGGCAGAAAGAGGAGGCTCCATCATTGTCTGTTTTGTCTGTTGTGTCTGTCACTGACAGAGGCAGAAAGAGGAGGCTCCATCATTGTCTGTTTTGTCTGTTGTGTCTGTCACTGACAGAGGCAGAAAGAGGAGGCTCCATCATTGTCTGTTTTGACTGTTGTGTCACTGACAGAGGCAGAAAGAGGAGGCTCCATCATTGTCTGTTTTGTCTGTTGTGTCTGTCACTGACAGAGGCAGAAAGAGGAGGCTCCATCATTGTCTGTTTTGTCTGTTGTGTCTGTCACTGACAGAGGCAGAAAGAGGAGGCTCCATCATTGTCTGTTTTGTCTGTTGTGTCTGTCACTGACAGAGGCAGAAGGAGGAGGCTCCAGTGTTGCTGTGGCTGAACGGAGGGCCGGGCAGGACGTCTCTGGTGGGTGCCCTGCTGGAGAACGGACCGTGGGAAGTCAACATGAACGGCACAGAATGTTCGTATCCGTGACGTGACTAACGTTATTGGTAGAGCTGTTCCCTATAGCTGGGAATGTTGGAGTTGTTCCTGTCAGTACACATAGCACCCCCACCTTCTGGAAATTCTCACTTCAGTTCAATTCAATTCCAATGCTTTGATATCTCACAAATAGAGAAATTCGCGTGCTATTTATTCCCATCCCACGGTGTGGATCGGTGGTCTAGAGGTAACGCGCCTGTCTAGAAAGCGAAAAGTCCGGGTCTGAAGTGTGCGGCGGTTCGTACCCCGTTTGGACCGGGGAAAAATTTTCCCCATCCAAGACCATGAGGGTGGTCTGGGCGCTAGTCCCCTTTCGGATGAGAGATAAACCGAGGTCCGTGTGTTACCGTAATTATTTAGCGCACGTAAAAAAACCCACGGCAACAAGAGTTGCCCTGGCAAAATTTTAGAAAAAGCCCTTGATAGGGGAACAAAATACAGGTTGCAGACAGGAAAAAGAAAAAAAGGGTGGGCGCTGCTCTTGTGCGACGCGCTTCCCCGGGAGAGCACCCGAATTTACGGAGAGAAATCTGCCGTGACTTAAAGTGGTATGAAATGAAATCTGAGCGCTTTGATTTGTGCTTTACCAAGATTCCGCGCTATATAAATTCCATACATCATTATTATTATTATTATTTTATTTTTAATTATTTTATTATTATTATATTATTATTATCTTTTTACCCTCTCTTGTTCTCCTCTGCCTGCACTCCGACCCTCTTGTCATGTTCTTCCTTCTTGGTCCATTCTCCTGCCTTTTCTTTTATTCAATCCAAAAAAGATTTACAAGATAACACTTCTCTCCCACGCCGAAGTCAGATGCGTTGAGCCTGACTTGTCAGGCGCTTAACGGCAGCGCAACACATGTTTTGCTCATATGACAGACAACAATAGTTGCTGTCTGAGTGATCAACGAAGAAGAAGGTATTACTGTAGTGAGTGACACTGTTCACAGGGTGTAACTGCTTATGTTATTGGTACAACAGAGTGCTGGTATAGATAAATAAAGTCACTGACGGAAAGTAGACGGACGTGCAGGAGGAAAAGAAGAAGAAAAGAAGAAGAAAGAAGAAAGAAGAAGAAAGAAGAAGAAGAAGAACCAAGAAGAAGAAGAACAAACAAACACAACAACAAAGAAAAAGAAAGAAGAAGAAAAAAAAGATCATGTTCAGGGTCGATCGTCATGGAGGGGGAAAGAAGTAAAACATGGGAAAAACCAACCAAAACAGGTTAGGAAAGAAGAAAAAGAGAGGGAGAGAAAGAGGAAGAAAAAAGGGGGGAAAGGGGGAAAAGAGGGGAAAGAAAAAGAGGGAAGGGAAAAGAAAAGAGAGAGGAGGGGGAAAGGAAGAAAAAGAGAGGGGGAGGAAGAGGAAGAAAAAGAGAGGGGAGGAAGAGAAGAAAAGAGAGAAGAGGAAGAAAAGAGAGGGAAAAAAAGAAAAAAGAGAGGAGGGGGAAGAGAAGAAAAAAAAAAAAGGAGAAGGAAAAGTCAGAAGAAGACTAAATAGGAAGAAAAAGGGTGGGGAGGAAGAGGAAGAAAAAAAAGGGGGGGGGGGGGGAAGGGAAGGAAAGAGGAAGGAAAGGGGGGGAATAAAGTAAGAAGAGGAAGGAGGAGAAGGAGGAGGAGGAGGTCGGGGTGCTTAACGTCCCTCACACATAGCGGAACGTAGACTAAAATACTCAACACACTGGTGTGAAATGTCGTCTTCCTGCAATGCTGTTTACCCATCCAGGCCGCTCCCTTCTCAACAGCTATGTCAGGAAGGAAGAGAGGCCCTTGCTTATCTATGGCCCTCACAGAGGAGAGTTTCTAAAGACCCCTTCCAAGGCCACACACACACTTAACCACCCAACCTCTGCTTCACGTAGATACTGGATTCTAAACCCGCTCAGTTGTTTACTTTGGTTTAAAGATTGTTAAACAGCTGCCCCTCCTTCTTACTCCCCCCACCCCACCCCACCCTACCCCGCGCGCAAATCAGTGTTTAACCTTTCCCACTCTACTGGGTTTTTTTCTGAAAGCCTATGGAGGAGAAAAGTGTGTATGGCTTGACTATGTTAAAATGATCTCAATAGGGTGTTGTTGAATTGCCATTGTTTTGTTTGTTGTTGAAGTCTTTTCTTGTCAAGAGACAATCTCTCTCTCTCTCTCTCTCTCTCTCTTCTCTCTCTCTCTCTCTCTCTCTCTCTCTCTCTCTCTCTCTCTCCTCCTCTCTCTCTCCTCCTCCTCTCTCTCTCTCTCTCTGAGAGTTTTCAACAATCTTCATCACTCATCATCATCATCATCATCACCACCACACCACCACCGCCCCCACCATCATCATCATCTCCACCACCACCATCACCATCATCATCATCTTTATCATCACCACCATCACCACTACCACCACCACCACCATCATCATTACCATCATTATCACCATCATCATCACGTATCCCTTGACCAACATGATGATGGGGGAGAGGGGGGTGGGGGTCATGAGAGTACGTGCTGGTCAACGATTTTCTCCTGGTTCGTCTGTCTTCAACCTTTCGCCTTAGTAAATTACCATGTCAAAGCTGGTCCAACCTTTGGTGGCATTTATTCATCCTATTCTTCATTGTCTGCCCCTGCCTCTTCCTCCTGCAAGTGTTCCATGCAGGACAGTCTTGACAAGCGAGTTGGGTGGGACCTGTGACATGGCCAAACCAGACCAGCTTCCTCCTCTTTACCACAGGGCGGGGGGGGGGGGAGGGTCACGTGGCCTACCTGTCATCCTCGCTTCTCGCCACACTGACTCGCTGGTTCTGTGGTCCTGCCAGCAAGTTTGAAAAAACTTTCCCACAGATTTTATTCCAAACTCTAGAACTTTCTTCTTTCTGTTTTGCAATCCAGATAAAAGTGCAGGAGAACGGGAAGCTGGTCGCTTTGCTCTTCCAAATGTTGGGTGACTTTACCCTGGCTGAGGTTGCAGGGGCTAGTCTGATCTTTAGTTCAACTAAAGGGCAGCCATATTTAGCCAGTATTGCACAAGATACTTGATGGAGTCTGCTTGCCATTCATGACGATGCTAACTATAACGCCACTGGTGCTGTTTACCATGGCATTGCTCTTCTCTGCACTTATCTCTATGCTCTAAACGCTATCTGCTTTTTCTAGCTTGAACTTTTGAATTTTGTTCGCTCTTACTGCCTCTTAGAAGATCAATGTCATCAGCAAGCCGTCGATTGCAAAAGGATCTGTCAACAAGAGATACGGTGGCGTGACATTCAGGAAACTTCTCTTGTATGATCTTCTCAAGAAAGAAGTTGAATAAAGTAAGCACAAGTATGCAGCCCTGTCTAACTCCTACTGACGCGCGACAGAAATCTCTGACCTGGCTGTTCGGAGGATTGCACTTGGCATTGCTTTAAGGTCCTGAAATGATCTATCCCATCTTTCCTCAATGCTCAAATTTTAAGGGGTTTTCCCAAAGTCATATCCCACACTCATAAACCCCTTTTTCGAATCAATGAAGGGAAATAGCCTTTTGGGGGTGATGGAGCTTTTATGTGTCGTTGTAGTTAAAATATCTTCAGTTGTGCTCCTTCCGAGTCTGAAGCCAGCTTGGTCTTTCGTCTGTGAACACTCCTTCGGCTCGTTTTCTTTTTCTTCTTTGCTTTGTTTATTTAGAATGATGTTGCGCATTATCTTGCTTAGATGGTTTCTACAGCTGCCTGTGCTGTCGTGCAGGCACTGGCTTGGGTTTCCTTTCTTTGAAAGTGGATCATAAGAGACTGCGTCCACTCTTGGAGCCATTTCTTGGTGTCCGAGAACTTTTAACAAAGATCTGTCAGTGTACATACTGTCCTGTCTCTCCTCTTCTGTGCCTGAGTGATTCAGCAGGGGAGTTGTCCACTTTGGAAATCGTTGACCCTTTTTTAAAAACATTGTGTGTTTCCTCCCGCTTCTTCAGCCGGGAGGGAGGGTGGTTTTTTTTTGGTTTTGCTTAGGCATGGTGGGTTAGTGCTGTCTGGCTGAATCGGATTTTGTACACTGGGGGCATGCAGTGTTCGCTTCCATCTGCTGAGAACCCCGTGGCCAGTGGCAGTGCAGCTTTTTAGTTTTCAAAAATGTAATCGTTTGCTCGGTTTTGGAGAGCTTTTTTCGGAGAGTTTTAAGTATTAGCTGTAGATTGGGGGGTTTATACATTTTGTTGAGCTTGTATAAAAACATTTTGTATGTTGTTTAATATTTTGTGTCATTTTTCACCATCAAAAAATTTTTTTTAAAAAAAATCGGTTGGTGTAAAAAAGATTTTTGGTTCTAAGGTTATACAAAAATTTTGGGGTATGGGGGTATAAAAGAGGGTTTTTGGGTTCTAACGTGCCTCTTTTTCTGGAATCGTTTGTGTTGTTTTGTCTGTATTTGGGGAAAAATTGTTTACATAAAAATGTAAAGTTCATTCATGTCCCTGGGGAACGTCATCATCATCTCTTATCGACCATCATCACATCATCACCATATCACCGCATCGTCTCATTTATCAATATCATCTTTTTATCTTGTTATCATCACACCATCTCATCATATTATCCTCTCCTCTGTGCTGGTGTTGTGGTGCATCTGTGTAGTTGGGTGGGGTTGCGCGCGCTGGGTATTTGTTTGTGTATGCCTGGTCTGTATGTTCGTTGTGTGTGCTTCGTGCGTGCTATGGTGTGTTTTTTAGTGTATTTTGGCTCACTGTGTTTATTTAAGTTTCAAAAATGAATAAACTGAAGCCATTTTGTAGGGACCAAACACAAATCTCTCCCATACCATTTCAATAAAATTTCAAAATACATCATTTCCTCACCATGCTGTGAAGTATCTCGGTTTGTTTAGCAACACACTTCCATGCAAAAATTCATCACCCGACCTGCCAGTCATGCTACTATCAATTACGGGTATTAGTGTCATTCAAAAGTACCTGCCCAAATTTTCAAGACCCAAACCACCCGTTCTCTTCTTTCACGTCGGACTATTGCAATTCTCTTTTGGTTGGTCTGCCCTCATCAATCCCTCCCTTCAAGAAAAAAACTCTGCAGCGATAGTCCTCAGAAAAAAAAATTTGAGCATTACCCCCCTTTTTCTTGCGATCTCTCTACTGGTGCCTGTGCAACATGAGTAAACTTAAGTTCGACCCCTTGTTACAAAGTCTCCACAAAAAAGCCCCCTCCACCCGCGACTGTCTTATCTATACACCCCTTTCCCGTTTTTCCCTCTGCGGCAGAACCTTGTGTTACGAATACCAAATTAAACAATCCACCATTGGCCGTCGCTTATCCGTTTCTGGTCCGGTGATCGGGAAGCCCTCCTTCTCTCCCTTCGAAAAAACTTGTAAAACCCTACTTAAGACACTTTTAAATCCAGCTTCAAGACATTTTTTATTCCAAACCTAAGATTTTACCCCCTTTTTCTCTAACTGCCTTGCTTAAACACCCCGAAAATCCTACCACACTGCCAAAGTGAAAACCTTTAGGGGCCCCTTGACATGTTTGGTGTGTTTTGGTGTGTGTGTGTGTGTGTGTGTGTGTGGTGTGTGGGTGTGTGTGTGTGTGTGGTGTGGTGGGTTTTGGTGTGGTGGGGGTGTGTGTGGGGGTTGGTGTGTGTGTGTGTGTGTGTGCACGCAGGCGGGCGTGTATGTAATTTGAATTTGTTAACATTGTTAATTGTTTTTTTGGTTGTATTGTAAAATGTTTGAAAAAAAAAACGCTTTGATTTGATTTTAAAAGATATAGGTTATAGTTCTTTCATTAATTTTTATTATTTTTAATTGTTTTTTTAGTATTCTTTTTTTTGGGAGGAAAGGAAATAACGTCATTGTTTTTTTTTAACCGTCCCCTTGTTATGCGTTTTGAAAATTTTGGCATCCGTTCCCACCGGCACCAGACCTACTCTTCCAAACAGCGGAAGGGGTTTTTTAACGTGTGGCAAGTTTCAGCGGCGTTTCCCAAACGGAACCTTGGTTTATAGTCTCACCAAGGTTTTCGGGGGAAAGTGGAATCGGCACTGATGAAAAACCCCAGAGGAAAAATCCTTTTAAACGAGTTTCGAACCCTGTCAGCAGGTCACGAATACACCACTCTAACCACAAAGGGTATTCCGTCCCCGTCTGTTTTTTGCCCGCACGCGTGCGGTGGGTGTGTGTGTGTGTGTGTGTGTGTATGTGTGGTGGTGTGTATTGGTATGTGTGTATACAGTGTGATATGTGTGTGTGTATGTGTGTGTGTGTGTGTGTGTTTTAAACATGTGTGTAATGTTGTGTGTGTGTGTGTGTAGTGTAGTGTGTATACAGGTGTTTTTTTGTGTGTATGCATGTGTGTATATGGCATGCATGCGAGGAGGCGGCAGTGCGCTGCATGTGGTTTTGGCCATGGCCTGGTGTCTTTTGACAGAAACCCGCGGAGGTGTCAGGCCCCAAAAATTCTCCAGCTGTATGTGGAAAACCCTGAAAGTGTGCCTTCTCTTATCTTCATCCGTCCATCCCCCACAATCCCACCATCCTTTTCTTCCCCCCCCCCCCATGCACCCATACGCCCCCCCCTATCTTTATGTGCCCATCCAACCACCCAAAACCAAAAAATTCAACCATCAGACCACCCCAACACTAACCCAATCAACCAAAAAAATCAACAACCCAACTAACCAACCAACAACCACCCACCAACAAAATAACTTTTTCCCAAACCAACCACCTGTAAACCCAACCAAGCAACTAACCAACCAACCAACCAACTAACAGTATCTAGAAAATTAAACCCAAAACCCAATCAACCAACCAACAAACAAACCACCCAAAAAAATCAACCAAAAAAAACCAAACCAAAACCAACCAGCCCCCAACCGTCGATCAGTCAGTCATTTGCTCACTTTTCTTTTCAGGCTTGTCCTCTCTCACCCACACAGGAAACCCCGTGGTTAGAGCGTTGCACTAACGACCCGACGTCCAGGTTCGTTTCCCCCCATGGAAGCCCGTTCACAAACATTCCCCACTGGAGTTAAAATCGTCCCGATCCACTCCCGGAAAATCTTCGAATGAGACAAAACCGACCCCAGTGCGACGCACGCATAACAGATTAAAAGGTAAAAGTGCCCCATAAATTTTGGGTCGTAGGGGAGCGAATGCAGAGACCTCACTTCTCCGGGGGCCAGCATTTTGGGGCAGCGCCCATCCTCCCCTCGCTGTTTTAAAAACTTTCCTGACCCTAAAGGGGGTGGTACCCATTTACAGTTTTGGTGAACTGGGGGACTGTATTGAACCCAAGGTGCGCAAAGGGTCACCCTCCATTTGGTAACCACCTCGATGTGCTTGATATTTGCTAGAGGGAAAGGAGTGCACAGAAAAATTATACGCACACAAAAAACCCCTTTTCCGCCTTTGGGAAAGGGTGGGGCTTGTTTGCCAGTGGGAAGGGATGACGAATTTTACAAACTGCAAGCTTTGGGGGATAAAACGAAAATGTACGCTTGGCAATTAGCTGACAACAAAAAGAGAAAACGATTGGGTTGGGGTAACACAACGGTCTATTTTGTGAATCGGGGTCTATTTTATTTTATTTTTTTTCTTTTTTTTCGAGGATGATGGAATAAGCACTCATGTGCTTTTTTTTTATCCGTCCCCGGTTTTATGAGTTTTGTAAATTTTGGGATCATTCCCACCGGCACAAAAATGAATACTTTTTCCCAACGGAAGGGATTTAACGGTGGAAGTGTTTTGAGCCAAAACAGACCGGCGCCGAAGTGTTACGAAGAAAGAAGGGGGGAATGGGGATGGGCCGACAAAAGGGGTTCCCAAAAAAAGGGTTGTTGAGGGGTGTTTTCAAAGCCCCGCCCCCCCGAACCCAAAGGGGTAAGAATCGTGCTCGTGGTTTCCCCCAGGGGCTGGGTTTAGGGTTGATAGTCCATCCCAAAAGGGGTTCGTGAAGTCTGGGGGTAAAAAACCTCCAAAACCCTCAGATGGGGTGGTTTTTTTCCCAGTTTCGAATTTTCCCCCCCAAACCGAGGGGGGCGGGTTTTTTTTGGAAACAAAAACCAGGCACGGGTTTTTTTCAAAAAAAAGAATCCAGGAACAAAAAGTTGCCGGGAAAAGGTGCCCTTCTGGGAAACTCGGGGGGGCAGGGGAAAAAAAGGGGGGTTTCTTTGGGGGCGGTTGGAAAAAAATTTATGGTCTCCGTGCTAAGGGAAAATAAAAAAAATGGGTTCTTTTCAACCCGAAATCTAAAACAAAAATTTTTTTTTTTCAACAACTAAAAAAACTAAATTAAAAAAAAAAAATTTTTTAATCCCCCCCCTAAACACTTAAAGAAGTAGTTTTTAAAAAAAATAAAAATTCTTTCCCCCACCTTTTTTTTAAAATTTCAGAAAAAGGGGCCCCTTTCCCAAAACGGTCTTATACCCGGCCTCGATTGATTTTGCGGCAACTTGAAAATTTTGATTTGGAACCGGATTCTGTGGGGGCTCCGGGGCGCATAACCGGGGTTTGGAAACTGGCCGAATTTATTTTTTTTTCTTTTTTTTTTTTTCTGGGAGAATTGAGTTAAACGGTAAATTTTTTTTTTAGGTTTACCGGTTTTGTTTTTTTTCACATTTGAGCCCTTTTTTTTTAAAGGTGGGTTACGATGTTTTAAATTTCTTTTCTTTTTTGTTTGTTTTCCGGGGGGTTCCTCCTTCCCGGGGGTCCCCTAAGGTGTATTTTTTTTTCTTTTTCTTTTTTTCTTTTTTTTGAAAAAATTTTGTGAAAATTTGCTTAATTCTCTAAAATGTGGCCAAAAAAAAAAAGGAAAAGGGGAAAAACAAAAAACTTAAAAAAGAGAGAGGGGGGGAAAAAGAGAGGAGAAGGGAAGGGGGGAGAGGGAAAAAAGGGGGGGAAGGGGAGGGGGAAAAAGGGGAAGAGAAAAAAAAAAGAGAGAAAGGGAAAGAAAAAAAGGGGAGGGGAGGAGAGAAAGAAGGAGAAGAGAGAGAGAGAGAAAGAGAAGGGAGAGAGGAAAAAGAGAGAGAAAGGGGGAGAGAGAGAAAAAGAGGGGAGAGAGAGAGAGAGAAGAGAGAGAGAGAGAAGAGGTTTTTAAAAGGGCGGAAAAAGAGGGAATGAGAAGGAAAAGGGTGGTGAGCCCTTTTTGGGGGGTGGGAGGGGAGGTTGGGGGGGGGGGGGGGGGGGGGGGGTTTTGGGGTTTTTTGGGTTGGTTCCCTTGTGTTTTTCGTGCTGTGCATGTGTTTGCTTTGTGGTGCGTGTGTCCCGTATGGGAGTGCTTGTGTTTGGTGTGGTTGTGTGGTGTTTGTGTTGTTTGTTTTTGTTGTTGTGTTGTTTGTGTTTTGTGTGTGTGTGGGGTGTTTGTGTATTTGTTCTTTTATGTGTTTTGTGTGCGTGGGGGGTGCTGTGTGTATATGTGTTGTTTTTGGGATGTTGTATGTTGTGTATTGTTGTATGTGTTTTTGTTTTGTTGTATTTGGGGTGATGTTTGTTGGTTTGTGTGTGATGTTTTGTTTTTGGTGGCTGGTTTTGGGGTGTTGTTTGTTTGTGTATTTTTGTTGTAGTATGTATGTGTTGTTTGTGTGTTTGTTGTTTTGTGGGTAAGATGTGTGTATGTTATTGTTTGTTTGTTGTGTGTGTATGTGTTTTTGTTGTGCAGGTGGGTGTGGTTGTTTTTGGGAAAAAAGGGGTTGTGAAAAATAAGGTGTGGGGAAAATTTTTAAGGTTTAAAATTTTTTTTTTTTATTTTTTTTTTTAAATTGGTATGGGGTTTGGGTAAAAAAAAAGGGTGAATTTTGTGTTGGGGTTTTTTTATTTTTAAACAGCGGTAAGTAAAAAACATTTAAAAAAAGGGGGAAGGGGGGAAAGGGGGGGGGGCCCAAAAAAAAAACGGGGGGTTTCGCCCCAAGGGGGGTTTGTTTGGGGGTTTGGGGGTTTTTTTTGTTCCTGCGGGTTCTCCGGGGAAGGGAAGAGGGGGGGGGGGCCCAAAGAAACAAAAAAGGAAAAATTTTTCAAAAAGTTGTTTGTTTTTTTTGGGTTTCCGTGTGCTGTTTTTTTTTTGTGGGGGGATTTTCTAAAAAATTTTTTCCATGGACAAATCTTATTTGGGGGCAAATTAATCCAATGTCTGGGACCATTTTTCTTTTAGCTTTTTAAAAATGTCCCCAAAATTTTTTGTAGAAGGGGTAAGGGGGGGGGGGGGCAATGTTTGGGGGGATGGAAACCGGGTTACTTTCCGGGATATTATCCCTTTCAAGGAAAATTTTTTAAAAAAAAAAATCTGTTAAAGGGGTTGGGGGGGGGGGGGGGGGAGGAAGATGGTTTTTGGGGGAGGAAGGATAATTTTGAGGAGTTTTTTGGGTTTTTTGTTTATTGTTTTTAAGAATTTTTAAAAGTGTTTGGTTTTGTGGTTTTTTGTGGGGGGTGGTGTGTGGGTGGGGTGGGGGTGGTGGTTTTGGGGGGGTTTTGGGGTGTGTTGTGGTGTGTGTTTGTGTTTTTTGGGGTTTGGTGTGTTTTGGGGTTTTTTGGTGGTGGTGTGTGTGGGTTGTGTGTGTTGTGTGTGTCGGTTTTTTTTTTGGGTTTTTTTGTTTTGTGTTGTGTGTGTGTGTTGTTGTGTGGTGTGTGTGTTTTTGTGTGTGTGTGGGGGGGGGTTTTTAGTGTTGGGACGTAACTGGGGTTTTTAAAAAATATAAATATTGTTTTTTTTTTTTTTTTTTTTTTTTGGGGTATAAGCAATGTCTGAAAAAGTTTTTAAAAATTTCCATTTGTTAAAATTTTTTTAAATTTTTAAAATAATTTTTTGCCATGGAAAAAATCAGTCGAGTCTTGGTCCAAATGAAATAAATGTTTTTGGGAGATTTTTTTTCATTTTTAAAAGGG
>CM054146.1:60122465-60129965 GCA_028751875.1 Rapana venosa
ACGAGGTCACGTGTGTTATAATTATTCAGCACACATAAAAGAATCCACGGCAACAAGAGAGTTGTCCCTGGCAAAATTGTGTAGAAAAAAGCCACTCTCATAGGGAAACAAATACAGTTGCAGACAGGACAAAAAAGGGTGGCGCTGTTCTTGTGGCGACGCGCTCTCCCCGGGCAGAGCAGCCCAAATTTCACGTAGAGAAATCTGCCGTGACTGAAAGTGGTATAAATAAATAAATAAATGGTGTTGCTCGGCTGGCTTCAAGCCCGAAATCTGAGCACACAGCACATTGAGATCTTTTTTTTTCAATCAATCTGAAAAAGCATCTCAAATTAACAAAAAAAAACTCTCTTAATAATAACACACGTAAACACTATAAAGAATAGCTAGATTTATAAATAAAACATAGAAGGTATTAACTGCCCTCTCAACCTTTATAGCACCAGATTATCAGAAAGTAGGCCTACTTTACACCTCAGCGAGTCTCTATGTACCACGGCACATCGAGTTGATTTCTAGCATGGCTAACTTGTAACACAATCACGATCTGCCCGTAAGCCGTGATAGTCTAGTGGTCAGGACCTCGCGTTGTGGCCGCGATAACCCAGGTTCGAATCCTGGTCACGGCAATTTATTTTTTAACTCTACATTTATTTATTTTTTTCTTCCTCGGCTAGAACTTCGAGGTTAATCAATGGTGAGATTTTTTTTTTTTACGTGTGTGACCGTATGTTTGTTTTTTTCTTCTACTATTTAGCTAGCCGCATTCCGACTTAAAGGATGGAGTTTACGTCATGTTCAAAGTTCTTTTCTTTTTAGTTTGTTTCTCCCAGTGTGCTATCACACTCCATTCCGAAAAGAGAGGATAACAACTCTTAAAGTGTGTAGGTTTTTTTCTTTCTTTCTCTTTCTTTCGGTTTTGTGTGAAAAATTGCTTGATGAAAGCCCCCTTTATAAAGGAAAAATTGCTTGATGAAAGCCCCCTTTATAAAGCCAGCCAACTAGCTAACTAACTGATGAAAAAAACAACAACAGCAGCCAGAAAGGTAGAAAAACAATTAACTTAAAAAGGAGAGAGAGAGAGATAGAGAGAGAGAGAGAGAGAGAAGAGAGAGAGAGAGAGATAAGAGAGAGAGGAGAGAAGAGAGAGAGAGAGAGAAAAGAGAGAGAGATAGAGAGAGTGAGTTTTTAACGTTTTTTTTTCTTTGATTTGCTGATAAACCTTAGCATGTATTATTACTCAGTATACCATGTGAATCTAATGTGTGTGAGCCTCTCTGTAGCGTGCGTGGTCTGCCTGTATGGGTGAGTGCTCAGTGGGTGAGTGTGTGTGTGTGTGTGTGTGTGTGTGTGTGTGTGTGGTGTGTGTGTGTGTGTGGTGAGTGGGGTGGGGCCTGATTGTGTGTGCCTGTTTGACGTGCGTGCGTCTGCCAGTTAGTGTGAGTGCTGTTTTGTTGTGTGTGTAGTGTTGTGTGTGTGTGTGTGTTGTGTGTGTGGTGTGTGTGTTATGGTGTGTTGTGGTGTGTTTTGTGTGTGTGTGTTTGTTGTGGTGTTTTGTGCTGTGCATGTGTCTGTGTTGTAGTGTGTGTGCTGGTGGTTGTGTGTGCGTGTGTTAGTATGGTGGAGGATGTGTGCTGTGTGTAATGGATGTTGTGTGTGTGTGTGATGTGTGTGTGGTGGTGGTGTGCTGTGTCGTCATGTATGTAGTAGTGCTGTGGTAGTTAGGCTGTTCGAGATATGCTGTGTGGAGGTGTGGGGATGTGGGTGGTGTGGTGGATATTGGTGTTGTGGTAGGATGTGAGTGGATTTTTTTATTGGATATGTAATCTATAAGTATGTTAATTTATGTTGGTTGCTATTGTGGTTAGATGTATTATGTGTGTAGAGTGTAAGTGTGTGCATAGTGCTGTGTGTGTTAGAATGTGTGTAGTTGTACTGTTTTCTATGTGTGTTTCTTGCTGTAAGTGTGTTGCAAGTGTTGTTGTGCCTTATTAATTGGTAAAATGTGTATTTATTTCGTGTGTGTCGTGCTTTAGTTGTGTGCTGCTCGAGTGATTTGTGTGTGAATGTGAAGTGTGTAAGTAGTGTGTAGTGGTGAATGATGTGTGGTCTTGTAGATGTGTGATGGTAGTCTTGTTGTAATTAGATGTGTGTATGTGTTGTGGTGGTTTAGCTGTGCTGCTGTAGTGTGTTTTGTGCTGTATGTCGTGTATGTGATGTTATGTTGTGGTATTGTTGTGTGATGTGTGTATGTGTGTAGTGATGATGGTGTGATGTGCTGTGTGTGTGTATGTTGTGGTATGTGTGTGTATGTAGTGCGTGTGCGTGTATCGTATGGTGTTGTGTGCTATGTATATGTTGTTAGCATTTGTTGTGCATTATTGTTAGTGTGTAGATGTGTTCATGTTATAGTGTGTAATGATGGTATCTGTGTGTAGTGTAGTTATTGTGTGTGTGTGTTGTGTATGTATGTGTATTGTAAGTGTCGAGAATTGTATCGTGTGTGATGTGTGTAAGTGGTGTGTGTATATTATGAGGTGTGATGTAATTGTAGATGATGAGTGTATGTGTGTATGGTGATGTGTGTTGAAATTGTGAATGTGTGTGTATGTGTGTGCTAGTGTGGTGTGGTAGTTCGAAGGACAAAGCGGGATTGTGAAATCCATGAAGGATGTGGCAGAAAACTTGTACAGGTAAACATTCTTTCGGTCCATTTTTTTATTTTGGGTCTTTAGAGAGGTCAAAAGACAGGAGTGCTTTGTACCAGTGTAAGGTCTGCTTTATTTTGTAATTCTTATGCGGTTAGTAGAATCACTTTCACGTAGATGGGAGAGGGGGAGGGGGGGGGGGGGGAAGACAGACGGACAGCAGACAGAAGAGACAGAGAGGGTGTTTTGCGTGTGTTGTGTGTAGTGTGTGTGTTGTGTGTGTGTGTGTGTGTGTGCGTGGCGTGCGTCGTGCGTGGTGCGTGCGTGCGTGCGTGCGTGTATGTACGTGGAACCGAGGGGGAGTATTTTCATATAGTATCATATCATATCATATATATGGCAACATAATGCAAAATGTCATAGTTACAGCATATGTCTATTTGAGCACGTTTCCAGTGTGCATGTATAATTTTTTTATTGTCAGAGGGATATTTCTCCACAAATAATTTATGTGCCATGGACAAATCAATCGTAGTCTTGGGTGCCAAATGTAAATCCATGATGTACGTGGGACTTCGATTTATCTTTCTAGTCTTTTCAAGGACTAGTACCCAGACCAACTCCCTCTCGTGTAGAAGGGGTGGGGAAGGGGGGGGGGGAGCGAGACCTGTTTGGGAGGGGATCGGAAACCAGGATCTACTATCTTCTAGAGAAGAGTATTATCCCTTGAAGACCATGGTAGAATTGTTTATAAGAAAAAGAAAATCTTGTAATTAATTTGTGTATAGTGTGTGTGGTGTTGTGTGAGGTGTGTGTGTGTGTGGTGTGTGTGTGTGTGTGTGGTGTGGGGTGAGTGAGTGAGTGGTGAGTGAGTGAGTGAGTGAGTGAGTGAGTGAGTGAGTGAGTGAGTGAGTGAGTGAGTGAGTGAGTGTGTGTTGTTGTTGTTATTGTTGTTTAAGTCAACGTTTCTTTACCCAAAGTGATATTAGACGATTGTGGTGTGTTTTGCGCGCGCGTGCGCCCACGGTGTGAGTGTGGTGTGTGTGTGTGTGGTGTGTGTGTGTGTGTGTGCGTGCGTGCGTTTGTGGTGTTGTGTGTTTGTGTGTGTGTATTTGTGTTGTGTGTTGTTGTGTGTGTGTGTGTGTGTGTGTGTCGCGCGCGTGATGTCTTTTTAACCAAAGTTTTACCCAGTAATATCGACTTGTGTAGTGGTGTGCGTTGCGTCTGCGTGTGTCTGTTCACGCGTGCGGCACCGTGCGTTGTGTGTGTGTGTGTGTGTGTGTGTGTGTGTGTGTGTGTTGTTGTGTTGGTGTGTGTAGTGTTTGTGTCACATGGATGTGTTTCAGTTATCTCAGATTAATACTCGAACTCATTCTATGTGGGGGTCAGGTCAGTGCCCAGGACTGTCCCTCTGTTCCTTGTGTCTGTGACTGTCTCTGTGTCTGTGTATGTCTGTGTCTTTGTGTGTGTCTGTGTATATCTGTGTCTATAGTCGTCTGTGTATGTCTGTGTCTTTGTGTGTCTTGTACTGTGTCTATGAGTCTGTTTGTCTGTGTATGTCTGTGTCTTTGTGTGTATGCGTGCGTGGTGTTGTGTATGTGTGTGTCTATGCTGGTCTGTCTGTCTTTGTGGTCTGTGTTACGTCTGGTCTGTATGTGTGTCTTTGTGTCTGTGTTTTGTGTCTGTGTTTTGTGTCTTTGTTGTTGTTGTCTGTGTATTTTCGCTGTGTCTTTGTTGTCTGTGTCTTTGTGTGTGACTGTCTTTGTATGTGTCTGTGTCTTGTTGTCTGTGTCTATGTGTTCTGTCTGTATCTGTGTCTGTGTCTGTCTGTGTCTTTGTCTCTGTGATCTTTGTGTCTGTCTGTGTCTGTGTCGTTTGTGCTGTCTTGTGTCTTTGTGTATGTGTCTTAAGTGTCTGTTCTGTCTTTGTCTGTGTCTGTCTGTGTCTGTCTGTCTGTGTCTTTTGTCTGTCTGTGTCTGCGTCTTCTGTGTTTGTGTCTTTTTATCTTTCTGTGTCTCTGTGTATGTGTCTGATCTCTGTGTCTCTGTGTCTTGCTGTGTCTTCTGTATATGTCTTTCTGTCTTGTGTCATGTTTTTGTCTGTGTCTAGTCTATGTCTGTGTCTGTGTCTACTCTGTGTCTTGCTCTCTTCTGTGTCTCTTTGTATATGTCTATTTCTGTGTCTGTGTGTCTATGTCTATGTCTGTGTCTACGTCTATGTCTGTGTCTATGCTTCGTGGTGCTGATTATTGCAGTGTTAATGTGATAATATTTTTATTCAATAATTGTAAGTCAGCATGTATTGGATGTCTCAATAAGTCAGCGAGCGTGAGTTGCTAGAGAGAGAGATATTGATTGATTGACTGATTGATTGATTGATTGATTGATTGATTGATTGATTGATCGATTGATGAATTGATTGATTCGATTTTATTTTCAGAAGGTGAAGGATTAAGCACGACAGTTGCTCTTTTTACATCCATCCTTCTATAACAGTACAACTAGTGAACGCAAATTAATAACAAAGATAAATGAAAATTCCACAAGCATAATTCTGGTTGTACTAATTTATGGAACATAATAGTTCATAACTGTGAGGAGAGAGAGATTTTTTTTTAATTTATTCTTTTATATCGAGGATAATGAATAAGCACTTATGTGCTTTTTTACATCTAGTCCCCGCTGTTATGCAGTTTTGTAATTGTCATCTATACCCACCGCACACTATGACCTTCTACGAAGAGCAAGGAAATAACCTGTTCAAAAGTCTGCGTGCGTTCGCACATTGGACCTCGTTAAGTCCCCTCATCCGAAGGTAGAGAGCAGAGAGAGAGAAGAGAGAGAAGAGAGAAGACGAGAGAGAAGAGAGAGAGAGAGAGAGAGAAAGAGAAGAGAGAGAAGAAGAGAGAGAGACTGAACTGTTAAGGACTTCCAATGGCCAACAAACAATAATACAAAGAAAAAAACAGTATACTTTACATCACCAACTCGTTAATGATGACCAAACGCAACAAAGCGCAGCAGAAAAAATCTCATCATTTACCCAACATTTTACAATGTAATAAAATGAAAAACAACATACTGACATTTCAGTCAATCCGTGGTACATATCAATCTTATTTAGAACTGACAGAGATATCCTTCTGAAATGCGGTAACTCGATTTGTTTTTAAAATATCAGCGCATAATAAATTCATATATTATATATTATAAAATATGAAAGTACTTTCAACAGTAACACTCAAACTATTGATCAGCTATAAAGGTGAGAAAGACAATGACAATGAAAGACAAAATTCTTTTATTTCGAGATAATATCAAGCATAATTGCTGTTACACCAGTCCGACCCTCAGACTCATCTTAGATAATAATCGCAAACTTATATCTACATAGATAGAAACAAAATTTAATAAAATCCAAAGAAAAAAAGAGAGAAAAGGGGAGGGGGAAAAGAAGAAATCAAACACTATACATCATGAGGAGAGAATATGAGTATGAGTGATGAGTGTGACAGAGACGAGCGAGACAGAAGAAGAGAAAAGAGAAAAGAGAGAGAGAAGAGAGAAGAGAGAACTTGAACTTGTTTGTTTAAATGTACATCGGCCATTGGGCCACAATACAATACAACAGGAAAAAGAACAGTATACTTTTCATCACCCGAGACTCGTTATGTTTTTCGTACCCAAAAGCTAGCCATCAAAAGCGCAGCAGAATAAACTCATTTCATTCATTCACCCCAAGCCATTTGTGACAATGTAATAAAACTTGTAAGAAAACAACAGTGACTGACATTTTCAGTAACAATCCTGTGTAGAACATATCAATCTTTTTTATGAAGCTGACGAGAGATCTCATTCTGAAAAGGCGGTAATTGTAAAGTGACTTTCAACGTTAACACTCTGCAAACGTATTTTGATCAAGCTAAAGGAAGAGAGAAAGACAATGACAATGACAATGACAAATTCTTTTATTTCGAGGATAATGAATAAGCACTCATGTGCTGTTTTACATCCAGTCCCCGCCCGTGGGGATACATCGAGCGCTTTGATTTGTTGCTTTACAAGATTCAGCGCTATATAAATTCCATACATTATTATTATTATTATTATTATTATTATTATTATTGTTATCTTAATAATAATCCAATACTTATACTCTCACACAGTAGAAACAAAGGGAAATAGAGAGAGAGAGGGGGGGAGGGAGGGAGAGAGAGACAGACAGACAGGCAGACAGACACAGAGAGCCAGACAGACAGACAGTCACAGAGAGAGACAGACAGACACAGAGAGACAGAAAGACACAGAGAGACAGACAGACAGGCAGACACAGACAGACAGCCAGATGCAGAGAGACAGAGAGAATGATGACAGCTAATAGTGTTGAACTGTGTGGACAATGTGGTGGTAGTTGTTGTTGTTGTTGTTGTTGTTGTTGTTGTTATTGTTGTTGTTATACGCAGTCTTATGCCGGCAAGTACGTGCCCGCCCTGGGCTGCTATCTGCATGAGCGCAACACAGACCCCCTCACCCCTGCCCACCACCTCGTCAACTTCAAAGGCATCTACGTGGGGGGCGGCTTCTGTGATCCTGAGCACGTGAGGCTGGCTGTCTGTCTGTCTGTCTACCTGTCTGTCTGTCTACCTGTCTGTCTGTCTGTCTGTCTACCTGTCTGTCTGTCTGGCTGGCTGGCTGGCTGGCTGTCTGCCTGTCTATCTGTCTACCTGTCAGCCTGTCTGCCTGTCTGTCTTTCTGTTTCTTATGTCTGTCTGTCTACATGTATGTATGTCTGTCTGTCTGCCTGTCTGTCTACCTGTCAGCCTGTCTGCCCTGTCTGCCTGTCTGTCTACCTG
>CM054146.1:60134965-60137465 GCA_028751875.1 Rapana venosa
GCACAGTCCCCCAGTTCACCCAGATGTCAATGGGTACCTGCCCTCTTTGGGTCAGGAAAGGTAGAGCAGCGAAGGAAAAGAAACGGGCGCTGCCCTAAATATGCTGGCCTCTGGAGAAGTGAGGTCTTTGGAGCCTGCAAAGATTATGGGACACCTTTACCTTTACCTTTACAAACTAGCAGATGGTAGGGGTTTTTAGTTATTTTTTGTTACACGGCCACTTGTGTGTAGAATGTAATAACCTTCAGCTTGCAGTAAGGTGAAAAATGTAATTTATTTTTAAGAATTCTGTGGTAGAGACCTCACCTTCTCCAGAGGCCAGCATATTGAGGGCGGCGCCCATCTCCTCTCCCTCGCTGCTTTACCTTCCCTGACCCTAAAGAGGACAGGTACCAATTCACAGCTGGGTGAACTGAGGTAATTGTACTGAAGCTAAGGCACGCAATCGGTCACCCATCCAACTGGTAGCCACGCTCGATGCTGCTTAACCTTACTATGGGAAAAGCGAGTGCTCTGACCACTGAACTATCTCTTCCCCCTAATTTGATCAATAGATTCATAATAAAAGATGCCTGTCTAAATTATATAGCAGTAAATAGACATCAAAACAAAGGGTGAGGTGGGGTGGTGTAAGGTGGGTGGGTGTGGTGGGGATGGGGTGGAGCATAACATATGAGTTCTACAGTTGATCCCACTCCACCGTTGGCCGTCGCTCTTTCTCTATTTCGGGTCCATCGACCTGGAATGACCTCCCTCGCTCTCTTCGTCAAAAGCCTACTTATGACACTTTTAAAATCTAGCCTCAAGACACATTTATTTCAAACCTAAGACGTTCCCCTCTTGTTTCATATCAGAACTGTCCCTTCCTTCACTAGCCCGTGTCCCATTACCCTGCCAAAGTGTGTGTGTGTGTGTGTGTGTGTGTGTGTGTGTGTGTGTGTGTGTGTGTGTGTGTGTGTGTGTGTGTGTGTGTGTGTGTGTGTGTGAGTGTGTGTGTGTGTGTGTGTGTGTGTGTGTGTGTGTGTGTGTGTGTGTGTGTGTGTGTGTGTGTGTGTGTGTGTGTGTGTGCTTTTGAATAACTGGTTTTTACTCTCGTAATTTTATTTCATAGAGCTGGTCTGCAGCGCACCATGTTTGTAATATCTGTCTGTGTAAACTATTCATTGTTTGTTCTTGGTGGCATGACTGTGTGAGAATAGGTTGTGTGCAAGCGCTTTGATTTCTCTTTGCAAGATATAACGCTATATAAATTCCATTTAGTAGTAGTAGTAGTAGTAGTAGTAGTAGTAGTAGTAGTAGTAGTAGTAGTAGTAGTAGTAGTAGTAGTAGTAGTAGTAGTAGCATTATTATTATTATTATCATTATTATTATTATTATTATTATTATTATTATTATCATCATCATCATCATCATTAGTCTCATTTTTTTATTATCATTATTATTGTTATTAGTATTACTATTATCATTATTATCATCATCATCATCATTGTTATTATTATCATTACTATTACTATCCCAGCCGACCCTTAGTGACTGACTGCCTGAATGACTGCCTGCATGACTGACTGCCTGACTGACTGACTGACTGCCTGACTGACTGACTGACTGACTGACTGACTGCCTGCCTGACTGACTACCTGACTGCCTGACTATTTGACTGACTGCCTGACTGACTGCCTGACTGCCTGACTGACTGACTGCCTGACTGCCTGACTGCCTACCTGTCTGCCTGACTGACTGACTGACTGACTGACTGACTGCCTACCTGTCTGCCTGACTGACTGACTGCCTGATTGACTGCCTGACTGACTGACTGCCTGACTGACTGCCTGACTGCCTGCCTGCCTGCCTGCCTGCCTGACTGCCTGACTGCCTGACTGTCTGCCTGACTGACTGACTGACTGCCTGATTGACTGACTGCCTGACTGCCTGACTGACTGACTGACTGACTGACTGACTGACTGACTGACTGACTGTCTGACTGACTGACTGTCTGACTGACTGACTGACTGACTGACTGCCTGCCTGCCTGACTGACTACCTGACTGCCTGACTACTTGACTGACTGACGACTGACTGACTGCCTGCCTGACTGACTGACTGACTGACTGACTGACTGACTGACTGACTGACTGACTGACTGCCTGCCTGCCTGCCTGACTGACTACCTGACTGCCTGACTACTTGACTGACTGACTGCCTGCCTGACTATTTGACTGACTGCCTGACTGCCTGACTGACTACCTGACTGACTGACTGCCTGACTGACTGCCTGCCTGACTGCCTGACTGACTGACTGCCTGCCTGACTGCCTGACTGCCTGCCTGACTGCCTGCCTGCCTGCCTGCCTGCCTGACTGACTTCCTACCTGCCTGCCTGACTGACTGACTGCCTGCCTGCCTGCCTGCCTGCCTGACTGACTGCCTAACTTCCTGACTGCTGGGCAGGCCACCAACGATCACCTGATGGTGGGGCTGAACGCCTTCATGAACTCGCCAGT
>CM054146.1:60142465-60155713 GCA_028751875.1 Rapana venosa
TGCCCCCCACTGTCCACGGGACTATAGGATAGGTGAAGGTAGATAGCCGAGTGGCTAGGACCGTTCGACTTCATTCCCTTAGACCCAGGAAACCTTGGGTTCCAATCTCGGCTGTAGTGTCTTGCCAGTCAAAGGGTAGGGATTTTTATGATCTCCCAGATCAACTTCAAGTGCAGACCTGCCAGTGCCTTCATTCCCTTCGTGTATAATACACATGCAGAAGATAAAGCATGCAAGTTTTTAAGATCCCGTCATTCATGTCAGGGTTTGGTAGGCTACAGAAACACAAACATACCCAGCATACATCCCCGAAGTCGAAATGCGGCTACCTTCATGGTGGGGGCAAAAAATGACTGCACACGCAAAATCTCACCATTAGTGAACCTCGGAGCTCTAGCCGAGAAAGAAAAACAAAACAAATAAGCACACTTTCCCCCATGACAAGGTATAGGTTTGGCTCTCTGTGGAATCAAATAGATATTGTGTCTAGTTTAGAAGGGGGTGTAGACATGTCCCTGTCCTGCCCACCCCCTCCACACACACACACACACACTCACACACACACACACACCACCCCTCTTCTTCCTAATTGTTCACAGCCATGGGGGCGGGAGGATGGTAGGGTGTGGGGTATGTGTGAAACTACTGGGTAGGTTGAGAGCAGAAATATTTTGTTGCTTGGAGTATGTGTGTGTGTGAGTGCGTGCGTGCGTGCGCGCGCGCGTGTGTGTGTGTGTGTGTGTGTGTGTGTGTGTGTGTGTGTGTGTGGTGTGTGTGTGTGTGTGTGTGTGTGTGTGTGAGTGTGTGCGCGTGCGTGCGTGTGTGAAAGCGCGCGTGTGCGTGTGTGTGTGTGTGTGTGTGTGTGTGTGTGTGTGTGTGTGTGTGTGTGTGTGTGTGTGTGTGTGTGTGTGTATGTGTGTGTGTATGCATGTTCGCTCGATGTATGTGCGCGTGTCATGCTAGATTGAGATGCATGTACATACATGTGTAATGATGAGTGTCTGTGTGCCACTGTGGCATATGTCCAAACATGCATGTGTCTGTTTATGAACTTTGCTTTTACTACTTTTTTTTTCTAAACATGTGGGTCTGAAAAACACAAAGATAGACGGTTCTTTGAAGACGGTGATGGCAGCAGCAGCTTACAGATAAAGAGTGGAGGGAAGGAGCTTTTGAAAATATCCTGTGTCCTATATCGTGGGTTTACACACAGCTCCACTATACAGATAGATTCTCTGTGCTTTAAACACAGCTTCACTATACAGATAGATTCTCTGTGCTTTAAACACAGCTTCACTATACAGATAGATTCTCTGTGCTTTAAACACAGCTCCACTATACAGATCTCTGTGCTTTAAACACAGCTTTACTATACAGATATATTCTCTGTGCTTTAAACACAGCTTCACTATACAGACCTCTGTGCTTTAAACACAGCTTCACTATACAGATCTCTGTGCTTTAAACACAGCTTCACTATACAGTGAGATTCTCTGTGCTTTAAATACAGCTTCACTATACAGATCTCTGTGCTTTAAACACAGCTCCACTATACAGATCTCTGCTTTAAACACAGCTCCACTATACAGATCTCTGTGCTGTAAACACAGCTTCACTATACAGATCTCTGTGCTTTAAACACAGCTTCACTATACAGATAGATTCTCTGTGCTTTAAACACAGCTCCACTATACAGATCTCTGTGCTTTAAACACAGCTTCACTATACAGACCTCTGTGCTTTTAACACAGCTTCACTATACATATCTCTGTGCTTTAAACACAGCTCCACTATACAGAGAGATTATCTGTGCCTTTAACACAGCTCCACTATACAGAGAGATTCCCTGTGCTTTAAACACAGCTCCACTATACAGATCTCTGTGCTTTAAACACAGCTTCACTATACAGATCGCTGTGCTTTAAACACAGCTTCACTATACATATCGCTGTGCTCTAAATACAGCTTCACTATACAGATCTCTGTGCTTTAAACACAGCTCCACTATACAGAGAGATTATCTGTGCTTTAAACACAACTCCACTATACAGATAGATTCTCTGTGCTTTAAACACAGCTCCACTATACAGATCTCTGTGCTTTAAACACAGCTCCACTATACAGATCTCTGTGCTTTAAACACAGCTTCACTATACAGATCTCTGTGCTGTAAACACAGCTCCACTATACAGATCTCTGTGCTGTAAACACAGCTTCACTATACAGATCTATGTGCTTTAAACACAGCTTCACTATACAGAGAGATTATCTGTGCCTTTAACACAGCTCCACTATGCAGATCTCTTGTGCTTTAAACACAGCTTCACTATACAGACAGATCTCTATGCTTTAAACACAGCTTGACTATATAGATCTCTGTGCTTTATACACAGCTTCACTATACAGATCTCAGTGCTTTAAACACAGCTCCACTATTCAGAGAGATTCTCTGTGCTTTAAACACAGCTTCACTATACAGATCTCTGTGCTTTAAACACAGCTCCACTATACAGATCTCTGTGCTTTAAACACAGGTCCACTATACAGATCTCTGTGCTTTAAACACAGCTCCACTATACAGATCTCTGTGCTTTAAACACAGGTCCACTATACAGATCTCTGTGCTTTAAATACAGCTTCACTATACAGATTTCTGCTTTAAACACAGCTTCACTATACATATCTCTGTACTTTAAACACAGCTTCACTATACAGATATCTGTGATTTAAACACAGCTCCACTATACAGATAGATATCTGTGCTTTAAACACAGCTCCACTATACAGATCTCTGTGCTTTAAACACAGGTCCACTATACAGATCTCTGTGCTTTAAACACAGCTCCACTATACAGATCTCTGTGCTTTAAACACAGCTTCACTATACAGATCTCTGTGCTTTAAACACAGCTTCACTATACAGATAGATTCTCTGTGCTTTAAACACAGCTCCACTATACAGATCTCTGTGCTTTAAAGTTCACTTTAGGCAGCCTTGGTTTCAAGGTTTGTGAAGAGTTTACAGCTGTTAAAGATACAAGGCTTTTTTTCTCTAAAAAAGGGATGTGTGCGTGTGTACGTGCGTTCGTGCGTTCGTGTGTGTGTGTGTGTGTGTGTGTGTGTGTGTGTGTGTGTGTGTGTGTGTGTGTGTGTGTGTGTGTGTGTGACCGCGTGCGTGTGTTTGTGTTTGTGTGTGTGTTCTTCACTTTAACGTCTTTCCACATTAGTGATATTAGACGATAGGAGAAAGAGGGGGACCCAGTAAGAATGGATATGTAAGCGATTAAAAGTATGTGTATAAGAGAGGGGGAGAGGAAGAAAAGAGAGAGTGGGTGGGGTGGGAAGGGGGAGAGAATGTGTGTGTGTGTGTGTTTGTTTGTGTGCTCGCGCGCACTGCATGCATGTGTATGTGTGGGTGTAGGCGTGAAGTTTGTTAGTGTCTATTGTCTACATTGTACTGGAAAAGCATAAGAGAAGCTATCAACTTGTTACTGCTCCAAATGGCTCTGCCTACACTGTTTCTTTTCTGAATAAACATTTGCCTCAACCAAAGGCAAAGCCGTCAATTGAAGATTTGTGGTGGCATCTAGATAAACTGCACTTAGACATTTCACACAGTTGATATAAACAGTTCACGTAGTTAACATTTACAGTGGAGATAGACAGTTGAGGGTGTAAACATTTACAGTGGAGATAGACAGTTGAGGGTGTAAACATTTACAGTGGAGATAGACAGTTGAGGGTGTAAACATTTACAGTGGAGATAGACAGTTGAGGGTGTGAACATTTACAATGCGGATAAACAGTTGAGGGTGTAAACATTTACAGTGGAGATAGACAGTTGAGGATGTGAACATTTACAGTGCGGATAAACAGTTGAGGGTGTAAACATTTACAGCGGAGATAGACAGTTGAGGGTGTGAACATTTACAGTGGAGATAGACAGTTGAGGATGTGAACATTTACAGTGGAGATAGACAGTTGAGGGTGTAAACATTTACAGTGGAGATAGACAGTTGAGGGTGTAAACATTTACAGTGGAGACACAATGGTGAGGGTGTGAACATGTACATTGGGGATAAACAGTCGAGAGTGGAGAATTTTACAGTACAGATAAACGGTTGAGGGTGGAAACGTTTACAGTACAGATAAATGATTGAGGGTGGAAACATTTACAGTACAGATAAACGGTTGAGGGTGGAAACATTTACAGTACAGATAAACAGTTGAGGGTGGAAACATTTACAGTACAGATAAACAGTTGAGAGTGGAAACATTTACAGTGCAGATAAACAGTTGAGGGTGGAAACATTTACATTGCAAATAAACAGTTACGCGTAAACATTTACAGTGCAGATAAACAATTTATGCGTAAACATTTACCGTAGAGAAAAACAGTTGAGATTGGAGACGTTTACAGTGTAGATAAACGGTTGAGGGTGTAAACATTTACAGAGGAGACAAACGGTTGAGGGTGTAAACATTTACAGTGCAGATAAACAGTTTATGCGTAAACATTTACAGTGGAGATTAACAGTTGAGCGTGTAAACATTGACAGTGGAGATAAACGGTTGAGGGTGGAGACAGTTACAGCGGAGATTATTAACAGTTGAGGATGGAGATATTTACAGTGAGGATAAACAGTTGAGGCTGTAAATGTTTACAGTACAGATTAACAGATGAGGGCTGAGATCTTTACTGAAGAGATTAACAGTTGAAAGTGGAGATATTTACAGGGGAGGTTAACAGTTGAGGGTGGAGATATTTACAGTGGAGGTTAACAGTTGAGGGTGGAGATATTTACAGAGGAGAATAACAGTTGAGGATAGAGACATTTACAGAGGAGAATAACAGTTGAGGGTTGAGATATTTACAGTGAAGGTTAACAGTTGAGCGTGGAGATATTTACAGAAATGATTAACAGTTGAGGGTGGAGATATTTACAGTGGACGTTAACAGTTGAGGGTGAAAATATTTTCAGTGGAGGTTAACAGTTGATGGTGGACATGTTTACAGTGGAGGTTAACAGTTGATGATAGAGACATTTACAGAGCAGAGAAACAATTGAAGGTGGAGACATTGGTGGTAAGGAAGTCGTGAATTGGCGTGTGTGTGTGTGTGTGTGTGTGTGTGTGTGTGTGTGTAGTGTGTGTGTGTGTGTGTGGTGTGTGTGTGTGTGTCAAGTCAAGTCAAGTCAAGTCAAGTCAAATTGTTATTTCTAGATGGTACATTGAATAAGCAATGCATTTGTGTGTGTGTGTGTGTGTCTGTCAGTGTCTGTGAAAGAATGAGAAGAGATGAGAGAGAGAGAGAGTATAGAGAGAGAGAGAGAGAGAAGAGAGAGAGAGAGAGAGGAGAGAGACTGCCTTAATGAACAAATCATAAATGAATAATCTTACATACACGAGCATAAAGATTTCTGACCAGACCCAGTATTACAGTCTGCCCTTGTAAATATACATGCATCCAGAACAATCAATAAACCATATATTATGGAGAAAGAAAGAAACAAACAAACAAACAAAGGAAGGAAGAAAGAAAGGAAGAAAGGAAAGACAGACAGACAGACCGAAAAGGAAGGAAGGAAGAGAGAAAGAAAGACAGACAGACAGACAGACAGAAAGAAGGGAACGAACGAACGAAGAAAAAAAGAAAGACAGACAGACAAACACACAGACAGACAGACAGAAAAAGAAAGACAGACAGAAAGAAAGAAAGAATGAAAGAACGAAAGAAAGAAAGAAAGAAGAAGAAAGAAAGAAAGAGAAGAAAGAAAAGAAGAAAAGAAAGAAAGAAAGAAAGAAAGAAAGAACGAAAGAAAGAAAGAAAGAAAGAAAACCAAAAAAAAGAAAAAAAAGGATACAGTATATAAAAAAAAACACAGACAATATATATCTTTACTAAATATGAAAGAGAGCTGTTTTATTCATTTATTTATTTGTTTATGTATTTATTAATTGTATTGTTTTATTTCGATGATAATGGAATAAGTACTCACGTGCTTTTTACATGTAATCCCCGTGTGTATGCAGTTTTGTCAATTTTTCATCCGTTCCCATCAACACACAATAGCCTACTCTTCCGAAAAGCGGAACGGGTTTTTAACGTGTGCGCAAGATGCTCTACCCGGGTTCGCACACGGGGCCTCGGTTTATAGTCTCCCCAGAAGGACATTTGGAGGGAGTGTAGTCGGCACTGATGTTCACTCCAGAAGAAAAAATCCTCTTGAACGAGATTCGAACCTGGGTCATCTGATCACAAACGCAATTTGCATTACTCTAACCACCAGGCTATTCCGTTCCCCGACCTAAAGACAGACAGACAGACAGACAGACAGTCAGACAGACAGACAGACAGACAGTCAAACAAAGGGGCTTAGCAGCAGATGAAGAGACAAAGGGTCAGTCAGTAGTCTTCTTTCTGTCCATCTTGAGCGCTTTGATTTGTTGCTTTACAAGATTCAGCGTTATGTAAATTCCATATATTATTATTATTATTGTTATCTCCAGGTGGTCATACGTAACTGCGGTCACATGGCCCCTTACGACCAGCCAGAGTGGACACTGTCCATGATGACCAACTTCATCTTCGACCTGCCCTTCGAGAAGCACCATTAGAGACAATAGCCCTGCACACAGCTCTTCCACACAAGGCCATAGACACACTGGAGTTCTGCAGGGAATTTCTTTGAGACACAGTCATAGAGACACGTTGGATTTTTGCAGGGAATTTTTTTTTAGACAGTCATAGAGACACATTGGATTTTTGCAGGGAATTTTTTTGAGAAACAGTCATAGAGACACATTGGATTTTTGCAAGGATTTCTATGAGGTACTGCCATAGAGACATGTTGGATTTTTGCAGGGATTTCTATAAGACACAGTCATAGAGACACGTTGGATTTTTGCAGGGAATTTTTTTTTAGACACAGTCATAGAGACACGTTGGAGTTTTGCAGGGAATTTCTTTGAGACACCGCCATAGAGACACATTGGATTTTTGCAGGGAATTTCGTTGAGACACGGCCATGAGACACATTGGATTTTTGCAGGGAATTTCGTTGAGACACGGCCATAGAGACACATTGGATTTTTGCAGGAAATTTCTTTGAGACACAGTCATAGAGACACATTGGATTTTTGCAAGGATGTCTATGAGGTACTGCCATAGAGACATGTTGGATTTTTGCAGGGATTTCTATAAAGCACAGCCATAGAGACACATTGGATTTTTGCAGGGAATTTCTTTGAGACAAAGTCATAGAGACACAATGGAGTTTTTGCAGGGAATTTCTTTGAGACAAAGTCATAGAGACACATTGGATTTTTGCAGGGAATTTCTTTGAGACACAGTCATAGAGACACATTGGATTTTTGCAGAGAGTTTCTATAAAGCACAGCCATAGAGATATGTTGGATTTTTGTAGGGAAATTCTTAGAGACACTTGAGATTTTGCAGGGATTTTCTTTGAGGATGGCCATAGAGACACTGGAGTTTTTGCAGGGATTTTCTTTGAGACACAGTCATGGAGACACGTTGGAATTTTGCAGGAATTTCTTTGAGACACAGTCATAGAGACATATTGGATTTTTGCAGAGAGTTTCTATAAAGCACAGCCATAGAGACACATTGGATTTTTGCAGGGAATTTCTTTGAGACAAAGTCATAGAGACACAATGGAGTTTTTGCAGGGAATTTCTTTGAGACAAAGTCATAGAGACACATTGGATTTTTGCATGGAATTTCTTTGAGACAAAGTCATAGAGACACATTGGATTTTTGCAGAGAGTTTCTATAAAGCACAGCCATAGAGACATGTTGGATTTTTGTAGGGAAATTCTTAGAGACACTTGAGATTTTGCAGGGATTTTCTTTGAGGTATGGCCATAGAGACACTGGAGTTTTTGCAGGGATTTTCTTTGAGACACAGTCATAGAGACACATTGGATTTTTTGCAGGGAATTTCTTTGAGACAGTCATAGAGACACGTTGGATTTTTGCAGGGAATTTCTTTGAGACACAGTCATAGAGACACATTGGAGTTTTTGCAGGGAATTTCTTTGAGACAGTCATAGACACACGTTGGATTTTTGCAGGGAATTTTTTTTTAGACACAGTCATAGAGACACGTTGGATTTTTGCAGGGAATTTCTTTGAGACACGGCCATAGAGACACGTTGAATTTTTGCAGGGAATTTCTTTGAGACACAGTCATAGAGACACATTGGATTTTTCAGGGAGTTTCTTTAAGACAACGTCCAAGAAGACAGTAAGTAGAATTGTGCATAAACATCTGTTGGGGATTTGTCCACAAAATCGTTGGGTTGTGCATGAATCTCTTCGAGACGCGGCCATGAGTGACGTTGGATTGTGCATCCATCAATTTTGAGATAAATCCATAGACACTAATTAATGTTGTGCAGGAATTTCTCTAAGACACGGCCAAAGTGACGTTGGAGTGTGCAAAATATTATCTTTAAGACACGGCCAAAGTGACGTTGGAGTGTGCAGAAAATCATCTTTGAAACACGGTTGAAGTGACGTTGGAGTGTGCAAAATATTATCTGTGAGACACGGCCAAAGTGACGTTGGAGTGTGCAAAATATTATCTTTAAGACACGGCCAAAGTGACGTTGGAGTGTGCAAATTATTATCTGTGAGACAGGGCCAAAGTGACGTTGAAGTGTGCAAAATATTATCTGTGAGACACGGCCAAAGTGATGTTGGAGTGTGCAAAATATTATCTGTGAGACACGGCCGAGTGTTGTGTGTGTGTGTGTGTGTGTGTGGTGTGTGTGTGTGTGTGTGTGTGTGTGTGTGTGTGTGTGTTGTGTGTGTTTGTGTGTGTGTGTGTGTGTGTGTGTGTGTGTGTGTGTGGTGTGTGTGGTGTGTGTGTGTGTGTGTGTGTGTGTTTTGGTGTACGCAGGACTGGTGTCCCATCTGTCTGTTTAGTTAGTTCATAGTTCGCTAGTTCGTTTCTCCTTTTGCTCGTTAATTTATTGGTTCGTCAGTTGGTCAGTTAGCTTTTTACCTAGCCTCTAATTAGTTATTTAGTCAGTCAGTGAGTCAGTCAGTCAGTCAGTCAATCAGTTAGTGAGTGAGTTAGTTAGTTTTTTATTTAGTCAGTTTATTTTTTATTCTTTTATTTCGAGGATAATGGAATAGTTAGTTAGTTAGCTAGCTAGTTAGCTACTTAGATAGTTAGCTAGTTAGTTAGCTAGTCAGTTAGTTAGTCAGTCAGTCATTTAGTCAGTTAGTTAGTTAGTTAGTCAGTCAGTTAGTTAGTTAGTTAGTCAGTTAGTTACTTAGTTAGTTAGTTAGTTAGTTAGTTAGTCAGTCAGTCAGTCAGTTAGTCGGCTAGTTAGCTAGTTAGTTAGTCAGTCAGTCAGCCAGTCAGTTAGTCAGTCAGTTAGTTAGTTAGCTAGTCAGTAAGTCAGTCAGTTAGTTAGTCAGTCAGTCAGTCAGTCAGTCAGTTAGTTAGTCAGTCAGTCAGTCAGCTAGTTAGTTAGCTAGTCAGTAAGTCAGTCAGTTAGTTAGTCAGTCAGTCAGTCAGTCAGTCAGTTAGTTAGTCAGTCAGTCAGTCAGCTAATTAGTTAGCTAGCTAGCGACGGACGTCATAGCCGAGTGGTTAAGACAGTTCGACCTCAATCTCATGGGTTCATGAAGTCGTGCGTTCGAATCTCGGCAGCGTCTTGTAAATTAACTGGGAGTTTGTTTTTTTCTTTTACGATCTCCCAGATCAACTTACAGTGCAGACCTGCCAGTGCCTTAATTCCCTTCGTATACATGTATACACATGCAGAAAATCAAATTATGCACGTTAAAGATACCGTAATTCATGTCAGCGTTCGATGGGTTACGAAAACACGAACTTGCCCAGCATACGTTTTTGAGGTCGAAATGCGGCTACCTTCATGGTGGGCAAAAACGGTCGCATACGTAAAATCTCACCATTGGTGAGCTTCTGAGCTCTAGCCGAGGAACGAAAAAAGTTAGTTTGTTGGTTAGTTACTTAGTTGGCTGGCTAGTTGGTTGATAGGCACATTTGTAGGTGGGCTGGATGGTTGGTAATCTAGGTGGTTGGTTTGTTGGTAATGATGAGTTAGCAGGTTGGTTAGTTAATTTAGTTTGCTGTGATGTTGGCCAAATAAAAGGGATCGTCTTTTTGTCTCCACCTTGGTTTTTCCCTCATCTCGTGCCGTGGACATGCAGCATTCTGGTTTTAGTTCTTTTTTTTAACCGCCCTGTGTCTGCTCATGTCCTTGACTTCTGTCCGATGTTCTCCTTTTGTTCTTTAAGTCTTCATTCTATTCCTATCTGTGAATTTCGTTTCTCCACTTTATGAAGACTGTTACATTCTTTTCATCCGTCTCTGGCCATCTGATGTCCACGGAATAGTTGCCTGTTTCTCTGCTGTTTTTCCCCAGATTTTTCTGTTCTTTGTTTGTTTGATTTTTGTTTAGGTTTGGGTGGGGTTTTTGGTGGGAGGCTTTGAGTTTTTAAAACTTCTGCCTCCCCATCCCCATTTCCTTTCTTTCCACATGGTGAAACACAGCAACAACTATTGTCTAGTTTAAAACAAAAAATCATGTGTTTCATACTTCGATTCACTGCGATCAACAAATTGTTTGCCTTTAGTCTTACGAAGAACCTTAGCAGGCTTTACATTTTGCAAAATGATTTTGAGTTGAAACAGAAAAATAGTATTTTCTGGAAACTGTGGAAAACGGTGTTCATGTGTTTTCACCTTACGGGGGCAGATTTGTCTTACGTTCGATCTGTATATTTATGTACTTGTTCTATTGACTTTTGTTGCATGCTTTTCTTTTATTGTTTTTTTCAGTGTTTATATAAGTTTGGGGACGGGATAATTCACTGGCTTTCCCCAAGCTAAGGTTAAGCAGTGTTGAGCGTGGTTACCAAGTGAATGAGTGACCGTTTGCGCACCTTGGCTTCAGAATAGTCCCCCAGTTCACCCATCTGTAAATTCTTTCTTTAGGGTCAGGGAAGGTAAAGCAGCGAGGGAGAGGAGATGGGCGCCACGCTCAATATACTGGCCTCTGGAGAAGATCACATAGGCTATGGGAACACCTTTGCCCTTTATTATTATTATTATTATTATTATTATTATTATTATTGTTATTATTGTTATTATTATTATTATTATTCATGTCAGTTTAAATTCCCAGCCGATCTTGCTGCTACTCTTTTTTAGTTTCTTGTGCCATTTATTTGTATCTGTATTCTCTGCAATGTCAGGCCACACTTGTACCTCTTGTGTATTGATCATCTGCTATTTTGATGTGTGTGTGTGTGTGTGTGTGTGTGTGTGTGTGTGTGTGTGTGTGTGTGTGCATTGTGTTTGTATTGTGTGTGTGAGAGGTGGAGACTCTGTGTGTGTGCGAGTTTGTGTGTGACTCTGTGTGTCTATCATTTACCACCAAATAGCCTTGAAATCGTTGCATGGCATATCCAGTGTAGCCTACAATGTAATTATAGTAGTTCATCTGGTTGCTTGGAGATTGCACGAGTGCTTGGTTGAGTGCGGGTGCATTGGTTTTAGTACAGGTGAGTTTTGCATTAGCCTAAGTTCAACATAACCATGGTGTATTGTATTGTAAATCTGTCAGTAGTACGTAGATAGACGTGACCTTCAATGTAGATGGACTTTTTATATCAATAAAAACATTGGTCAATGTATCAGGATGGACTTGTTTGCTTGGATTTTTCTTTTGTTTTGTGTGGGGGTGTTTGTTTTTGATCCGCCTCTTTGTTGGGAGTGTGTGTGTGTGTGTGAAGAGGGAGTTGGCGGGGAGGGGACATGTTCTCAAAACCTGTCTGTGATTTTTCTGTCAACTGAAAACACTTTTCACTATTGAAAAATGTGACCCCCCCCCCCCCCCTACCCCCTGAAAAAAACAACCAACCAAACAAACAAAAATATTTTTAAAAACGAAACAAAAACCATACTAATAATACGAAAAAAGAGAAAACAAATCATAAAACACTGTTCATGAGTACAAATTAAATCCTACATGTTACATCTGTGACATTTACCGTTTCGAAATTTACCAAGTTTAGATGGTCCAAATTCGAATAAGACTGGATGAGAACTGAACTGAATTGGAATGGATTTTGCCAGGAGAGTGTTTCTGGTAAAGGGGGGGAGGGGGGGGGTTCCTTATGGTCATTGTCATAGCTTGTACTGAATATTGGACTCATAATACTCTCTGTTTTATTTTAGTTCCTCAGCTATATATAGCTCCGACAAAAACTACTGTTCTCTGTCATATGAGGGGAAGTACATCGCGCTGCCGTTAAGCGCCTTGCAGGTCAGGCCCAGCGCGTCCTAGTTCGGCATGGATGAGAATTGTTATATTGTAAGACTTTCTGGCTGTGAAAAAAAGGCAGGAGAATGAACCAAGAAGGCAGAAAATAGACAAGAAGGAGGTGACAGGAAGAAAAAGGACAAACAAGACAGAAACATAGAGAGGGATAGAAAAGAGGGAATTCCTGGTACAGAAGGTGGAGGATGCTGTTTACACTGACAGGACCCTGCCATCCTCACGGAGGAGTAGGTTTTTTTTCTTCTTCTTTTTCCCCCCTCAAATTGTGAATGATCCCACACGAAACTAAAACTGAGGTGAAGGGAAATCCGCCGGGGACAACTTCTTTGGTGAGGTGGAGTCAGTCATTGCACCCGCTTCACGCAGGCTGCACTGAGGATATCGAGCTATTGTCTCATCTGAAAGACTAGAACTCTGACCGCCACTCAGGATTGGGTGGATTGGTAGGGGGAGGGGGGAGGGAAGGGAAGGTACAGCTTCAGACAGAATGAACTTGACAGCAAGATGGATGCCTAATCGCTGTTGTCTGCCTGTCTCTGTATCCAGAAGATGAAAACTCTCTTTTGAAGGGATTTTAAAAACAAAGGGTGGGGGGTAAGGCAGACTGAAGGACAGAGAAAAGAAAAAGAGGACAGCGAGTTTGATTATTGCAGAGTGTAAAAAAGAAAGACAAAGAATTAATATTAGGATAAAACATACAAGAGAGACAGATAGATTGAGAGACTGACACACAGAGAGGGAGAGGGGGAGACAATGACAAATTTGACAATGACAAATTCTTTTATTTCGAGGATAATGAATAAGCACATATGTGCTTTTTTACATCCAGTCCCCGCCCGTTAGGGATACATCTTAATAATAATAATAACCCAATACTTATACAGTCTCACAATAAAAACA
>CM054146.1:60156213-60171213 GCA_028751875.1 Rapana venosa
TAATTTTCTAGTTATTAACCAATATTATAAATTTTAAAGCCATAACACAATGGTTAATACATTGTTTATATATATATATATATATATATATATAAATAATATATATATGTGTGTGTGTGTGTGTGTGTGTGTGTGTGTGTGTGTGTGTGTGTGTGTGTGTGTGTGTGTGTGTGGTGTGTGTGTGTGTGTGTGTTCGTGTATATATATATATCGATCGATCTCTCTCACACACAACACACTCACTCAAACACACACACACACACACACTGACAGCAGATACCCCCCCCCCCCCCCCCCCCCCCCCACACACACACACACACACACACACAGAAGGTAGATTTAGATAGATAGATAGATAGATAGATAGATAGATAGATAGATAGATAGATAGATAGATAGATAGATAGATAGATAGATAGATAGATAGAAGATAGATGACAAAGCACACACACACACACACTCACTCAAACACACACACACATACACACACACACACAAACACACACACAAACATTCACACACACACACACACACACACACACACACACACACACACACACACGCACACACACATACTGAAAGCAGGTATACCCATAGGTAATAGAGTTATCTATTAAGAAGGCTTTGATAATATGTGACCTTGTTGAGTTCTTCGTCGTCATCAAACGCTCACATAGCAACTATTGTTGTCTGTCATTTAAGCCAAGATGTGTTGCGCTGCCGTTAAGCGCCTGACAAGTCAAGCCCAGCACATCCGACTTCGGCGTGGGAGAGAATGGTTATCATTTTAATCTTTCTGGAGAAGAAAAAAAAGGCAGGAGAATGGACCAAGAAGGCAGAAATGAGGCCCGGGTGTGACAGGAAATACAGAAACAAGGCAGAAACAAAGGGAGTGATAGAGAAGAGGGAATTCCTAGCACAGAATTTCCAGAAGGTGGGGATGGTGTTTATACTGACAGGCCCCCGACACGTCCACGGGGAAAGCTTGCTGAATTAACAGTAAAGGTAAAGGTGTCCCATAATCTATACGGTCGTTGAGGAGCGAGGCGTCAGAAACCTCAGCTTCTCCAGGGGCCAGCATACTGAGGGCGGCGCCCATCTCCTCTCCCTCACTGCTTTACTGAGGATGAAACGTGTTGATTCTGTAAGGTGCTGGAAGCTCTGTGATGACAGGACAGCTGTTTCTTCCGTATTGTTTCATCCTTTGCTGGTAGCCTACGTGAAGTTCTCTGTTTTGAGATAATCAAGTATTCAAATCTGATTTTTAATTTCATTTCCAGTTTTAGTTAGTTAGTAGGCCTAAGAGGAAGGAGCCGAGAAAGAGGGGAAGGAATTGGGGGGGGGGGGGGGGGGGGGGGGGGGGGGGGGATGTAATAGGCGTTTGCGCACGATTATAAATTCCTGCGTGCCTGTTCTCACAGCCAGGCCATTCCTTAAGCCTATAATTATGTCGATGTCTGTTTGATCGCCCTGTGTGTGTGTGTGTGTGTGTGTGTGTGTGTGTGTGTGTGTGTGTGTGTGTGTGTGTGTGTGTGTGTGTGTGTTGTTGTTGTTGTTGTTGTTGTTGTCTTCAATTTAACGTCTGTTCACTCTAAGTGATATTAGACGAGGGAAATAGAAAGTGTAATGGAAGTTAAAGAAGGGAGAGGAAGGAGTGGAAGGAGAAAAGGTTAAGAAATAGCATCAGTGTTGGTATTTTTGTGTGAGAGAAAGAAAAAAAAAGAAACAAAAGAAGAAGAAAAAAGAGAAAAAAAACAACCCTAGAAAAGTAAGGATAATACTTTTAAACAGGAGCAAACTATAAACTCAACAATGTGGAAACATGAAATAACAATAATATAACTACAATAAATATTCAAGTTGACTATGCAATAAACATCTGGCAATGGCAAAGGCTAGCTTTGAATTTTCAAATACATTTTCCAGAGACTGTTCAGAAAATATAGGTAAAAAAGGTTTTACAATAGGGCACTCAAATATGATATGAGCATTGGAAATATGATCCCCACATAGACATCTGACATGTTTACAAAATTTTGTAAGGAATGCATTTAACTTCATTCTAAAATATAGAGAACTAACCCTTCTCACGGATATAAAACGCGAATCTATTTGAGAAGGAGCCATATAACAAGAAATATGGGCAGTGGTATGTGTGTGTGTGTGTGTGTGTGTGTGTGTGTGTGTGTGAGAGAGAGAGAGAGAGAGAGAGAGAGAGAGAGAGAGGTACAGTATATTGTCCAATCATTAAGGTATGTTTTCAATGATTTTGTTTTTGATGTTTCATTAAATCCAACCCAAAAACAAAATAATAATAGCAGGAGGTATCTAGAGTCAGAATGATAATTCTTGTAACAGAAATGGTGGAAAATGGACAAAGCAACATACAGAAGAATTCTGTGTGGAGTAGTCATTTTATGGGTTTCTTGAGTTAACTCCCTGGAGGCGGCGAATCATAAATCTATGAATTTTAGTTATCAATAACAAAGAAGGCCGCAGTGTTCTATTCCAAGGGAGGTCATTCAAAGCAGCGGTGCAATAATGAGCCGTTATGAAAATCAGTAGTTTTAAAGAAGGCAACAGTGCTTTTTCTGATCAGGGGAGGGAATTCAAAGCGTTGCCCCTTAGGGCAAATGTGTACCGATGGATACAGGATAAAAAAATATATTTCGGCTTTTTTCTTGACATGATTTTGAATGATCTCTAATTATTGCAGTTTTACTGGTGCAGCAGAGAGATCACAGTCGTTCCCATCGGGACAGGGTTGAGGCAAGAGTGAGGAATGAATGGTCATGGAGGCAGCCTCTTGCACACCTCACGTCCAGCCCATCTGGCGACTAGTCAGTAGGGCAACAGATGACAGAATTAACAAAACCGCATACACACGGGGACTGGATGTAAAAAAAAGAGGCACATTAGTGCTTATTCCGTTATCCTTGATATAAAAGAATAAAATAAAATAAATTAAAATAAATAAGATAGGGTATAAATATAAATATGTATGAGTGCCGCCACCTCGCACAGGTTTTCTTTGTCAGATGTGGCAGCTTCAGATACATTCTCCCGAAAGTAGGACCGCATGGTCTGGTGGTTAGAGCATTGCGCTCGTGATCTGACTGACGGCCCGGGATCGATCCCAAGGTTGAGTTACCACCCAGACGCCCGTTCAAGGGGATTTGGGAGTTAACATCAGCGCTGAATCCACGACCTCCACACCCCCCCCCCCCCCCCCCCCACCCCACCCAAGATGAGACTATAAACCCAGGTCTCGAGTGTTAACGCACGCAGAACATCTTGCGCACACGTTAAAACTCGTTCTGCTTTGCAGAAGAGTAGACCTTGTGTGCCGTGGGAACGGATGAGAACATTTATTTTTTTTAAATTGCATGCACACTGGTGTTGTGCGTAGATATCATCCCCGAAGTCGGAATACGGCTACCTTAAACGGTGGAGGCCAAAACGGGGGTCGCATGGGCACAAAACTCAGCGTTGGTGAACCCCAGAGCTCTAGCCGAGGAACGAGAAAAGGGAATCTCCCGGGGAAAAAGTGCATTACGTTTTGGAGAGCAGAGGTGAGGGAGTGTGTGCTTGCTATCAGTTGCTGGTTTACCTGGCTGCTGCTTGAAAGAAGAATTATTGCCTCCACGATTTTAAAGGCGCATGTTTGTTGTTAGTAAGCGCATTTTACTGGTGTCAAAATCCAAAATATTCATATGGACATTGCTCCTCCTGAATTAATAATAATAATAATTATATATGGAATTTATATAGCGCTGAATCTTGTAAAAAAACAAAACAAATCGAAGCGCTTAACATATTATATGAACCAACATGGACATAAATTTCAATCCGAAGGACATGATCCCCGTGTTATTCTTATCTTTTTTTTTTTAATGGATGGTTTGATGAATAAAAAAATTTTTTAAAAGCAAATGCCTAGCTTATTTAATGTACTATCTGGAAATAAAATTTGGACTTTGATCAAGTTTGACATGTGAGGTACATCACTGTTACCTGTGCCTAGTTTTCAATAGTTACCTTCACCTCCACCACTCCACTAAAGCCTGTTGTGTGTATAAATTTTATATTTGTTTATCCTGATATTTGTGGACGGTTGCATGCCTGTGAATGATTTGAATGCAAGCGCTTCGATTTGTTTACTTTACAAGATTCAGCGCTATATAAATCCCATACATTATTATTATTATTATTATTATTATGAAAGTGTACTTTTGCATGTGTGGTGTGTGCATTCATTCAGCACTATGCAAATAACATTCTATCAATCAAATACGTCATTAGCTCACTGTGCACCACAGACTTCTGTTCAGTACAACTCTTTCTTTTTTATTTGCATAATTCCGCCAACACTTGATTTAGAAATCGATTGAGATGACATCTGTAGAAATCAATCCATATCGTCAATATTTCCCTTTGGAATATTATGACATGTTTCATCAACCTGTATGCAACAAAAAAAATTTTTTTTAATCTCTCATAAATCAGACAAACTCTCACACTTTCCCTGCACTCCATCATAGAAAACACGCGTGACACACACAACACACAACACGCACGCACGCACGCACGCACCACGCACCACGCGCGCCACACACACAACACACACACACACCCAACAATCAAATTATAAAAACGAAAATCCCAGTTACTTTGCAGACATAGCAAATGAACACAATACAAATGAACACAGTACAACACAGCACAAATGAACACAGCACAATGCATACAAATGAACACAGCACAACACAGTACAAATGAACACAGTACAGCACAGTACAAATGAACACAATACAAATGAACATGACACAACACAATACAAATAAACACAGTACAAATGAACACTGTACAAGTGAACACAGCACAACACAATACAATGAACATGACACAGCACAATACAAATAAATAAAATACAATACGATATCATACAATACAAATAAATATAATACAATGCAAATGAATAGTGTACAATAGAAATTCATACAACACAATATAGTAAAATACAGCACAAAGCAATCTAACAAATCAATACAATACATATTAATACCAACACAACATACTATAACACAACACAACACAATACAATGCAATGCATTACAATACAAAAACAACACAATACAACAAAACAACAGCACAATAAAACAATAAAAGGTAAAGATACAGGTGTCCCATAACCTACATGGTCGTAGGGGAGCGAGATGTCAGAGACCTCAACTTCTCTAGTGGCCAGCATATTGAGGGCGGCGCCCATCTCCTCTCCCTCGCTGCTTTACTTTCCCTGACCCTAAAAGAGGGCAGGTACCCATTTACAGCTGGGTGAAATGGGGGACTGTACTGAAACCATGGTGCACAAACGGTCACCCATCCAAGTGGTAACCATGCTCGAGGCTGCTTAACTTGGCTGGGGGAAAGCGAGTGCTCCGACCACTAAGCTATCCCGTCCCCAAAAGACAATACATAAAACAATACAGATTATAGTTAAAAATACACTAGTGGTCGATTTAACTAAAAAAAAGAAATGAAACAAAGAAATGACAAAGCAACATTAACATAACTTACTTCTCTCACATTGATAAAGTTTGCTTTGGTAAATAATTTGTTTTTATATTATCATGAATAAATTGTTTTGTTATGAACGATCACGCCTCTAAACCCTCCAATAGTGAACAGACATTTAAAGCAAGCAGAAATTTCCCTCACTTCACAACCACACACACTCCTCCCCTACACCCTACCCAGACAGAAGCACACCCGCTATACTGTGAGCACACATACGCCCCCCTCACCCTCACCCCACCCCTAACCAGAGACACAAGCAGCAGCAAGATTCACTCAAAGACAGCAGCAGCAGCAGCAAGATTCACTCAAAGACACAATACAGCAAGCAAGATTCACTCAAAGACAGCAGCAGCAGCAGCAAGATTCACTCAAAGACAACAGCAGTAAGATTCACTCAAACACAACAGCAGTAAGATTCACTCAAAGACAACAGCAGTAAGATTCACTCAAAGACAACAGCTGCAGTAAGATTCACTCAAAGACAACAGCAGCAGTAAGATTCACTCAAAGACAACAGCAGCAGTAAGATTCACTCAAACACAACAGCTACAGTAAGATTCACTCAAAGACAACAGCTACAGTAAGATTCACTCAAAGACAACAGCAACAGCAGCAAGATTCACTCAAAGACAACAACAGCAGCAATAAGATTCACTCAAAGACAACAACAGCAGCAATAAGATTCACTCAAAGACAACAGCAGCAGAAGCCAAGATTCCCTCAGTCATCGTCATAGAAATCGTCCTGCACATCCACATCGCCTTCAGTCATCTTCTGGTACTGCACGAACATCTCCCGCTTCTTCTTCAGGGCGGCGAACACACGCCCCGGGTCGTTGAAGGCGCGGTAGGTGGCGCTGGGCACAAGCGCCAGGGCGCTGACGCGCTCGCGCTGCTGCACCAGATGCGCGTGCCAGACGACATAGTCCTCGGTGGAGAGGGCGGGGTTCCTCAGCTGGATCCTGTAGGAGCGCGCCTGGCGAGTCAGCCTCTGCCAGCCCACCGCCGCCTTCTTGTGGCCCTCGCAGCGCTTGCACAGGGAGGGGATGAGGTTGGAGCTGCCTTTGGACCCGAACTCCAGCAAGGACGCCAGCAGCACCCCCAGCAACCCCAAGACCCCCACGCGCGAAGCTGTGGCTGACGTCATGCCCCCGCTCGTGGCGGCCGCCGCGGATCCCCCGCCCCACTTGACCAGGAAGGCGCCGATGCCGGACACAGAGGCGGCGCCCAGCATGGCGGCGGCCACCTCCAGGTAGTAGCAGTGCCGGCTGTAGCGGTTGGCTTCGTGGTAGTGCATCATGGCCGCGCGCTGACAGCGGAACTCCAGCTCTTCGAACAGGTCGTCGTAATGCTCCATGGCGTAGGCCCGGAAGCGCGCGTTGGCGGCTGGGAGGTCAAGGTTGGGGTCGAGGTCGCTGACAGGGGGGTCAAGTGTTCTGACTGGGGTCAGGCGCACTGGAAGGTGGCTGGACATGGCTGGGTCTGGCTGGCTGGCTTCACCTGATCTGAAACATCATGGATCATGTATCTGAATAGGATCATGGAATCGAACATTGATCATGATAATCATGGATCTGAAACATTATTGATAATCATGGATCTGAAACATTATTGATAATCATGGATCTGAAACATTATTGATAATCATGGATCTGAAACATTATTGATAATCATGGATCTTAAGCAATATTGATCATGATGGATCTGAAACAGCATTGATAATCAAGAATCTGAAACATTGATCATGATGGATCTGAAACACCGTTGATAATCATGGATCTGAAACATTGATCATGATGGATCTGAAACACTGATCATGATGGATCTGAAGCAACATTGATCATAATGGATCTGAAGCAACATTGATCATGATGGATCTGAAGCAACATTGATCATGATGGATCTGAAACATTGATCGTGATGGATCTAATATACTGATCATGATGGATCTGAAACACTACTGATGATGATGATGGATCTGAAACATATCAGATGGATCTGAAACATGTATATCAGGATCTGAAACATGGATCATGATGGATCTGAAAGCAACCATTGATCATGATGGATCTGAAACATGATCATGATGGATCCTGAAACAGCAATGATCATGATGGATCTGAACATCCACTGATCACTGATGGATCTGAAACACACATTGATGATGATGGATCTGAAAAACATTGATTCATGATGGATCTGAAACAGCATTGATCAATGGATCTGAAACAGAATGGATCAATGATCTGAAAAACATGATGAATCATGATGGATCTGAAACAGCATGATCATGATGGATCTGAAACAGTGATCATGATGGACCTGAAACACCATTGATCATGGCGGATCTGAAACACCACTGATCATGATGGATCTGAAAGACCATTGATAATCATGAATCTGAAAAATTGATCATGATGGATCTGAAACATTGATTAATGTGGATCTGAAACAATATTGATATTGATCTGAAACAACATTGATGATCATGATGGATCTGAAACAACACTGATGATCATGATGGATCTGAAACAACACTGATGATCATGATGGATCTGAAACAACACTGATGATCATGGATCTGAAAGATTATTGATAATGATCTGAAACACCATGGATCATGATGTGTGTGTGTGTGTGTGTGTGTGAGAGAGATGTGGGTGTGAGATGAGTGAGTGGTGTGGAGAGAGAGAGAGAGAGAGAGAGAGAGAGAGAGAGAGAATTTCTTAAGGCTGCAACAATATAAAGCAGCCCAAGCGAAAAAAATTATATTGTTATATCCAAACACTTACACAACCTTTTCTTTTCTTTTCTTTTCTTTTTTTAACCTGTCGTAAAGGCGAAAACTAACAGCAAACGAACACCATTTTTTAAAAAAATCAACAACACTAAGATGCATGTGTTTTTTAGACTGTGTTCAATATTCAAATTGAATAGAGTATTAATTTAATTTAATTTGTATATTTTGTCTTATCATACATGTTATAACAATTATGTTTATGTCATAAAAATGTGTGCGAATATTTTCAACCTGTGTGTGTGTGTGTGTGTGTGTACTGGTGAGCACATAAGTGTTTGTGATTTTACTTGGGAGACTTCATAACTGGCTGTGGTCTTGCTAAATTGTGGGTGCTTTTTTATATTTATTGTGATGGGTGTGTGCAGTTGTTCGGATATTGTGTGGTGAATTTTGTCCATATTAAAATCAAGTGTTTGAATTGAACGGAAATGAAGTGGACTGAATTGAAATGATCTGATTATCATAATGTTGTCCATCTCCCGAGCAGGTCGCGCAGTCTTATAAAGGGAGATAAACCTTCTTGCCATTTGCTCATGACAGTTATTAGAAGTGTTCTCCCCTGGATCGTTCCTTGTAACTCTTCACCCCCCACCTCCCCCCCATCCCCAACAAAAAAGCAACAACAAAAACACCCAAAAAACAAAACAAAAACCAAAAAAATACAATCGCTGGAGATATTGCATCAGAAACAGCCCAACACAAACATGACTTATGAGATTTTTGACACACATTATTTTGCTTTTTTAATTTTCCACCATGTATTTTCCCACATTGGCAATGTGACAGGAAGCATCAGCAGATTTTGGTCATCAAAGCTGACTTTCCTATAGATCATGAACATCCCCGTATTTCTGCTCTAAGATAAATGGTATGAGAAGAAAATTAAGCAATAAACTGCAAACGTTCTGGAAAAAAGCACACATATTTACGTAAAAGAGTTGTTTTGGTTTTTTTATTGAAAGGGGGGGGGGGGGTGCATAAAATAGGTACAAGTCCAGACCCTACTCTCTCTCTCTCTCTCTCTCTCCTCTCTCCTCACACACACACATACACACAACACACACACACACACACACACAAACACACAACAACACACACACCAACACACACCACACACACCACACACCGCATACAAACACACATACAATCACACACAACCACACACACACAAAACACACACAACAACAAACACACACACACACACACAAACACACACCACACACACACACACACACACACACACACTGGGGTCCCAGATTTTTTTTACGTTATTTTTTTTAATCTATTCCAAACACAGTTCAAGCGCCTATGAATGAACAAACAAAGAAGAATTTTACAAGTTATTACACATCACGACTCCAACTCCTGCTTCATCCGGTGAAATGAAACAACAAAAGCTAAGTAACACGCAGTGCTTGTCAGATAACTCCCAAGTATCCCCCCCCCCCCCCCCCCCCCCCACACACACACACACCTTTTTTGTGTTTACTTTTAAAACACACACACACACACACACACACACACAAACATCCTCTTCATTTTGTATTCTCAACTTAGGGGTTGAAAAACGAACAAATAGAGAGTGATAGGACGAGTCCATTAAGTTCACAGGGCAAACGAAATGCACAGAAGATATTGCGCAAGCCATAAAATTAAAAGCCATAGATTCCCATCCCAGGAATCGGGTCTGGGAAGCATGAGTATTTTATTGTTTTTATTTTATACCACTTTAAGTCACGGCTGATTTCTCTGAGTGAAATTCGGGCTGCTCCCCCTGGGGAGAGCGCGTGGCCATAAGAGCAGTGCCACCCATTTTTTTTCTTTTTCATGTCTGCAACTGTATTTGTTTCCCTATCAGAGTGGCTTTTTTTCTACAGAATTTTGACAGGGACAACTCTCTTGTTGCCTTGGGTTCTTTTACGTCCGCTTAATAATTTTGTGTAACACACGGGACCGCGGTTTATCGTCTCATCCGAAAGACTAGCTAGCACCCAGACCACCACTTATGGTCTAACAGATGGGAGGGGGGGGGGGGGGGGGGGGGAAGGGTTTCGGGTCCAAACGGGATTCGAACCACCGTACACTTCCGACCCGGACTTTTCGCTTTCTAGACAGGCGCGTTACCTCTAGACCACCGATCCATCAAGAGTAGGCGTGGATGTTCTAAGTGAAAGAAAGAAGAGGCTGCCCAGGCTAAGGATGCTTGTCAGTTATACAAAGTCAGCAGCTGCCCCTCTCTTCCTTCACTTCACTTTTCATTTCCTTAATAGACGCCGACAACTACATTACTTGTTTTCAATGTAAAAGGCTACAACAGAGTAAAAGCAATATTCGTGATTTTATTAAACTCTGTGAGAAATATCAGCCTTGTACTTTACCGTCATTGCGAGAAATCTGTGTTTATTTCACAACCTTACTTCCTGGGCTGTTCCAGTACAGCACGGCATTTCAGCCTTTATATACCATAGGCCTACCCCTGTGGTGGCTTTCACATCTAATCCGCTTTTCATTCCAAAACATACAACAAAAAAGTCACCCATATACTCGGTGGCATAGATAGCACAAATGTGTCCTAAACTGGTTCTTGTCGTAAAGTGGACAGGCTCAATGGAGATCAGAACCCTCTCTGGGTCTGGAAACATCCTGCAGAAACTTAACTGACCTTCTCCTTTCTTCACCAGGTGGGCTGCCATTGCACAGACTGCAAAGTGTAAGACAAACCATTCCAAACCTGACCTCTCCTTTGTCTTAGCTTGTCAGCGTGCGAACCAGGCAAAACAACAGATTTTTTCCAGTGACAGGGAATACTGGTTGTGCGTTCACAGTCTCCACCGCGTTTTGATTCATGTAACATCTTTTTCCTGCCATTATTTTGGGTTGTGTGTTGTTGTTGTTTTTTCCTGGGTGTTGATATATATAAAAACGTAATTATAAGCGATTTTAAAATAATTTCCAGTTAAGTTTGGACAAGATTCGTACAGCAGCAGTTGAAGGCTTTAATCCACTTAGCGACAAAAAACATCTGAGGCCACCACACACGAACCAAAAAACATGCCACATAATTATATCCACACTACACACACGCATACCAAGCATGCACACTGTGTGTGGAGAGAGGTGGACTCTTCACAATCCTGTACACTGCCCCAGTCAAGTCAAAACCACTTGAATCATCCCATGAAGGGCAATTACAATACTGACATTGATAGGTATCATTATCTGGAAAGACCACAAGAAAGCCACATTGGTATTTATAAACATTCCAAGATAACTTCAAATAACGATGTCATTTTCTTTTTAGTGCAGCGAGAGGTGACACAATCAAATGACAGACAGACCGTTCCATGTGGGAGGGCTGTCTCTGTGTCTCTTGGTTCTGTGAATCATCTGATTCAAGCGCTCTGATTTGTCTTTGCAAGATATAGCGCTATACAAATTCCTATTTATTATTATTATTATTATTATTATTATTATTATGAGGGATTTCCCATTGAACTGCTGTTGCTGATGAAATAGCCTAGCTCTTTCCTCCAGCAGTAGTGCTTCATTGAAGCGTCAAACAGACCATGGAGACATTATACAGACCATAGAGATATTATACAGACCATAGAGATATTATACAGACAAGAGAGATATTATACAGACCAGAGACATTATACAGACCATAGAGATATTATACAGACCAAGAGATTTAACAGACCAGGAGACATTATAAGCCGAGAGCTTTACAGCCAAAAAAATATTTTAAAAGACCATAGAGGTTTATACGACCATAGGGTTTATAAGATCTAGAGTATATAAAAAAACAAGAGAAAATTATACAGACCCGGAGATATTATCAGACCGGAGAAATTTTTCAGTCATAGAGTATTATAAGACCTAGAGAAATTTTTTCAGACCAAGAGATTTAAACAAAACAAGAACATTATACAGACGAGATTATTATACAGGGCCCAAAAGAATTATACGGACCCGAGGATGACCATAAGTATTTAACAGACAGAAGTATTATACAGACCAGGAGATATTATACAGACCAGAGTTTATATACGACCAAAGATATTAACAACCAAGAGATATATACAGACAGGAAATATTTTTTACGCCAAGATCATTATAAAGACCCCGAGGAATGTATACAACCAAGAGTATTATATAACCGAGAATTTAATAAACCCAAAAGATATTATACAGACCCGAGAAACATTTTACGCCATAGAGATTTTACGACGAGAGTATTATACAACCCTAGTATTTAACAGACCAGAGAGATATTTTACAGCCAAGGATATTTACAACCAAGAGAATTTAAGACCAGAGAGGGTTATCGACCCGAGAGACATTATGCCCCGAGACTGGGAGACATTATAATAAAAAACGATCAGAGAGAATTTTTACAGATCTAAGACATTAACGACCGAGAAAATAAAGAAAGAGAGACATTATATAGACCAGAGGATTTTACGACCGAGCGATATTATACAGACCCAAAAGGACATTTTAAGACCACGAGATATTTTACAGATCAAGAGATATTATACGACCAAGGAACTATACGACCAGAGAGAATTTAAAAAGATCTAGGACCTTAACAAACCCCGAGAGATATTATACAGCCCCCAAGAGCATTACACAGACCCGAGAATATTATCAGACCTAGAATATTTCAGACTATAAATTATTTACAGACCAGGAGATATTTAAAAGCCATATAAAAATTTTCAGACCGAGAGACATACAGACCGAGGACTTTTTACAACCAAAGAATTAAAAACGATCATAGAGATATTTTACAGCCATGAGATTTTTACAGCTAGAGTATATTTCAGACCATGAGACATTATCAGACCAGAGAATATACAACAAAGAGATTATTATAAGACCTGAGAATTATACGACCCAAGGAGCATTATACGACCAGAGAAATTTTATAAAAGACCCGAGGAAATTTTTTCAGACCATAAGATTTTACGACCAAAAATTTTTACGGAGGTTTTTTACAGACCTAGAACATTATAAAACCAAGGTGCTATACAGAAACAGGAGATATTTAAAAAAGACCAAGAGTTTTTCAACAACCAGAGAGATATTAAAGCCATAGAAAATATTTTACAGACCCTAGAGATTTATCGATCTGAGTATACAGACCAAGAGACATTTTATAGAGACCAGAGAATATTATACAGACCCCAAAAGTTTATCAGCCAGAAAAAAATTACACAGCCAAAAAAAGATATTATACAGACCAGAGAGATATTATACAACCAGAGGGGGATATTAAACAGTCCCCCGGAGTTTATACAGACCAAGAGATTTTCGCCGAGGGAAATTTTATACAACCAAAGGGAAAATTTACAGACCCAAGGACATAATACAGACCAGAGAGACATAATACAATGAGAGAGACATAATACGAAAAAGAGAAAACATTTTTACAGACCAGAGAGTATTATAAGACCCGGGAAAAATTAAATTTTCCGGAATATTTACAGACCCAAAGGGGGACATTATAAAGACCAAAAAGATATTATCAGCCAAGGAGAAATTATACAGCCCGAAACTTATACAGCCAAAAGGAAAATTATACTACCAGAAAGATATTTAAAACTGAGTACAAAATTTTACAGACCAGGGTGAGGGGGAGGAAAATTTTAATGAGTATACAGATCAGAGAGACATTATACGATCATTGAGCTTTTCAGACCAAGATATATACGACCAGGGGGAATTTATAGACCAGAGAGTTTTACAGACCAGAAGATTTTATACGCCAAGAAATAAAACGAACAAGGACTTTTACAACCAGAGAGATATTTAAAAGCCAAGGAGACATTTAAGACCAAGAGGGGCATTATACAGCAGAGAGATATTATACAACCGAGAGATGTTTTTACGCCCGGAGATTTTACAGACCAGAAATTTTTTTCAGACCAGAGTACATTTTCCGACCGGGGGAATTTTGTAACGGGGGGAGTATTTAAGAGAGAGAGATTTATACAGCCAGAAAGGGTATTATACGACCAAGGGGATATTATAAACCCAGGAGATATTATACAACCAAAGGGGAAAATTTAAGGGAAAAAACATTTTTCGCCGAGGAATTTTTCCCAAGGGGGGAAATATTTACAGCCGAGAGAATAACCAAGAGCATTTATAAGCCAGGGTTTCTTTAAAACCAGGATCATTATCGACCGGAGTTTGGAAGGTTTTTAAAAGACCCTGGTATTATCAAATGGGGTTTTTTATAAAAATTTTGGGGGATATTTAAATATGACCCCTTGTGGTGGTTTTAAATTTTTTTTTCTGTGGTTTTCCAAACACCAAAATTTTTTTTTTTTCTTCCCTTTCTTTTTTCCCCCTCTCCCCCCCCCTTTTTTCCCCCCCCCGCCCTTTTCTATTTTTTTTGTGTTTGTGTTTGGGGGTGTGTGTTGTGTGTGTGTGTGTGTGTTGTGTTGTGTTTTTGGGAGGCAATCCAGTCAAGTAAAAAAGATATGATTACTCTACTGTTTTTTTCATCCTGCCCTCATTAAAAACAAACAAACCAGGGTCATCGACTTATGAAAAGCAAACAACAAGAAACCAATGCTAGTTTATGTTGAACAAAAAAAAAAAGCTGAAAATGAG
>CM054146.1:60176213-60198713 GCA_028751875.1 Rapana venosa
TTCAGACTAATATTCCGCAAACTGCACACAGTGCCTATATCATCTAATCTTTCATGAAGACTGGAAAGATCGGTGTTCTTCGACAGCTGTAAGTGTAAATGTAATGTGTAGGCTATAATTAATAACAATGTGGACATTTACTAGATTTAGTATGATTTACACTAGATATTTTGATGTTTACACTTGCACTGTTACTGTGTCGTCGATCGAAACTACATATTCTTTTAGTTAATACTTACTATTATGTTAGTTTATAGACCCAAAGAACAACAACAAAAACCCAACACAAATGGGTCGTCAGGTTAGTAAGATTAAGAATGATTTTGGAACTGACTGGCAGAAACATTGTCAGCATGACAAAGTAATATAGGCCTATATAGTATATGTTATATGTATTCTCCTCACTGAACTTGTGTGAGTGTAACAATAACTAGACAGATTGATGAAAAAAAGTATGCTTTGAAAATGGTTAAATGTGATTCAGTTTAACCATGTGTTTTTAGCCTAGATTCCTAGTACCAATGTGTCATGCTCCTGTCAATTGTGATATTAAAATAAAAAAGACTGAAAAAGAGCTAATGACTGATTGAGCTCTGACTAAATATTTGGGGGGTGAAATTTGTATAGGATGCTGAGATGGTTTTGTGGCAGTGATTCTTGCATTTATCTATTCAGTAGTTGACTGAATCTGAATGGTTGTATACTGTAAACTTGTTACATGAGAAAAATACTCTGGGGATTTCAACAAATGAATCTTGACTTGTTAACTTAATGTTATGAAATTTTTTATTTTAAATTAGAAACATTCCGACAAACTGTTACTTTAGTCTAGACACAATAATGGTAATGAGATCAGTATTAGATGAGAGAAAACATGTAAAATTGTGTCACTTATTTTTCTAAGTGTTCATTTCATTTCAAGTTGTTGCACTGAGGATTAACCATTTGATACTACATGATTTGCAATATGATTAAAATTTTAATACTTCAACTTCAAGACTGGTTTGTTTTTTACAACCACAGTGGATTTTAAAAATTTTAGTTTACATCATACATGTGATTTTTTTTTATCATAAAAACTTGAAGAGGTCAAAATTTCTTCAGGGTAGAAAGTTCTATAAGTGTAAAAGTAAAATACATCATGTATACCAATAAAACAGACTTTTGAGTTTTGTGTAACTTCAGTTTCTTACTTAATTATTAATTTATTCATTTTATTGCCAGCACATCTGACTTTCAGTTTTAAGGTTTCTGAACTTCAATTTTGAAACTTACTTTTAAGGACATTTTTTCCATTTAAATTTCAGGGACATTTGTGCAGTGATTGTTACGTTCTTTTAGGCTTGTGCCAAGTTGTGGTGTAGCACTGTGCAGAGCCAAGGTAACCTAACACTAGAACAGAGGAGTCTTACCTGTGCAGAATGACTGGAATGTTGACTTGTTGGTAGTTAATGAAACGTGTTGCTTGCTGGCTTTTTCGGTTTCTGGTTATCGTCCCCCTCCACCCAGCCTCGGCTGTATAGTGTATTATTACTGTTATTACTAGTATTGTCAATTTTGTGCTGGAGGTGATTCAACCTGGCAGTTTTGTTTGTTGAATCCTTTTGATTTATTTTAAGTGACAGATGCTATGCACCACTGTGTATTAATAGTATAGTACTAATACTTAAGTAAGTCTATACACACATGTATGACTAGTCTTTAGTACATTTGGGACCTCATAATTATCAGATTTTTATTAACTGTGTGCCTTTTTTCTAATTTCACTTTTCATGTAGGTGGTGAGTAAGGATTCCCTCTATAAAGTTGATATATCTAGTTTACAATATAATATTGTATTACATTACTATACATTATATAATACAATGTTACTCTACATTACATGACAATTGACACAAGGTGATATACTGCATTGCAGTCGTCTTGACTGCATAATATATGTGTATAGTGTAGGGGTACTACATAGATGAAATGATGACCAGCTCTCTCCAGTTTCTCTGGTCTTCTGCCTCTTGCAATCCTGTGATTGTGACACTCAGTCTCAGGCCTGTCTAGTCTGGAGTCATGTTATCTTCCCATCTCCTTCTCTGTCTCCCTGTCATTCTCCCTCCTTGCAATATAAATATGATATGCTTTGCACAGTTGCTGAACTACTTTGGCAAGCCCATTTTAATTTTGATTGTGAAACTTGCCCATATTACTTTTGGGAGGTTTTGTCTCTCACTGCATTTGATTCATAGGATGCAATGGCTTGCCTGAATCTTCTGTTCTTCACTTCTTCAATGAGTAGTTGTGACCTCTGTAGGAGAGGCTGAGTTTGCGATAGCATCTCATCTCCATGGCCAGTATGATGTATCCTCTACTTTTGTTGTTGTTTTTGTTAAGTTTGCTGTTAGTGTTAAACCAAGGCTCAAGACTCAGACGAGTCAGACTCCTGAGTGTCAGGCTTACACACACTGATACAGGAATATTGAGATTTATAGCTGAGATTTATCACTATCATCAGTTTGATCTTTGAGCTGAGTGTAATGTCATTTCATGGGAATTTTATATATATATATATATATATAATAATATTTTTTTTTTTTTTTTTTTTTTTTTTTTTACAGTGTTCGGCTACAACTACTTGGCATAGTCTGTTGATTGTGCTCTTGGCATATTCTTTTATTTTTGTATGTTATTTGGAAATATCTTCCACTTTCACTTGTCCAGAATACTAGTTATCACCTCATTGAACTTTAGGGAAACAAGTTTACAACACTACGTCTTTGTTAAGGATTTTGTCTATGTTATGAATCTGAGAGCTTGGATTGATTATCAGTTTCAGACAGCATGGATGAAAATCAGTGTACCAGGGTTTTCATAAATGGATGATTAATTTTCAGTGTCAGACAGCATGAATGAAATTTGTGTACAGTGTTTTCATAAATGGATGATTGATGGACACTGTAGCTGAGTGGTTAAGAATAAAACTGCTTGACTTCAATCCTGTGGGTCCATGAAGTCTTGGGTTCGAATCCCAACAGTTTGTGGTGAATTAAAGGTGGGGAATTTTTATGATCTCCCAGGTCAACTTCATGTGCAGACCTGCTAGTACCTTAATTTCCTTCATGTACTACACATGCAGAAGATCAAACATGCTCATCAAACAAAGATCCTGCCTGTTCTTGTCAGCGTTTGGTGGGTTACACTTGCAGCAATAGGAACATGCCCAGTTTACATCCTTGAAGTCAGACTGTGACTCCCTGGATGGTGGGCAGAAACGCAAAACGCAAATACTCACCATTGGTGAACTTCAGAGCTCCAGCCAAGGAACAGAAAAGATAATACATAAATGGATGACTGATTTTCAGTTTCAGACAGCATGGATTAAACTCAAATGTGTGTGCCAGGGTGTTCATAAACAGATTACCAACTCTCAGTTTCAGACAGCATGGATTAAAAAACTCAAATGTGTGTGCCAGGGTGTTCATAAACAGATGACCAACTCTCAGTTTCAGACAGCATGGATTAAACTCAAATGTGTGTGCCAGGGTGTTCATAAACAGATGACCAACTCTCAGTTTCAGACAGCATGGATTAAAAAACTCAAATGTGTGTGCCAGGGTGTTCATAAACAGATGACCAACTCTCAGTTTCAGACAGCATGGATGGCATTCGGGCAGCAGGGCAGGGCCAGACAGAGCACAGAGACGTTGCCCTGGAGCACAGTCTGCACAAAGCCGACAGTGAGGGCAAGGATCCCAGTCTGACCCCCAACGGCCTGCACCTGACAGCAGAGGGGGGTTACCAGGGCAACATCATCGACTCGGGCATCGCGGGTGATGACTGCTCCACCAGAGAGGAGGACTGGGGTAGCATGGAGACCATGGGCAGCGGCACGGACACAGAGCGGGAGCAGGGACAGGTGAACGGAGACATCTTCTCCCCGGACTCTGCCGACATGGTGACCGTCATCTGCAACACGGACGAGAGGAGGAGGGAGAAGGAGGAGCAGAGCAAGGTGGGCGGGTGGTGTGACGGGTCGGACACGCACTCGGACTCCATCGAGACTCTGGAGGAGGAGAGCCCCCACGACGATTCCCAGGAAGGCCTCAGCGACAGCCTCGTGCGACAGATGCGTCTGACCAGCAGCGCCAGGGAGGGGCTGGGGGACAGTAAGGAGGGGAAGCAGACGGCGTTCTCTTCCCAGTCTGAAGACAGAAGCCAGGCCACGGACGACGCCTTGTCTGTGGACAGTCACGAGATCATCTCCGACGTCTTCGGTGCTGTGGGGGCGGCAGCAGCAGCAGCAGCGCCGCTTCGGCCCGAGAGTCTGCATCTACCCCGGCCCCTGCAGTGCTACGAGAGAAATCGCAGCAGCAGCGAACCGCAGCAGGATCAGGGGCGTGCCCAGGCTGTGCGTGCGGAGGCTTCCGGGGGTCACCAGCGAACGCGCAGCGAAGCCATCGACATCCACGCGGTGAGGTTGCGGGGTGACCTGAGTTACGGCGACGACATCATGTCCAGGAGTCTGCCGCACGGAACCCTGACCCGCAAAGGGGTGCTGGTGGAGTTTGTGGCCGACGACCTGACCGAGAAGATCAAGAGGAGCAGTCCCATGTCCGGAGCAGGTCAGTGGGTGTTGACAGTGTTGTTCCCTAGCTCCAAAGATGGAATGTGGCTACCTTGACTGTGGGATTAGGCCATTTGCATGTCAACATTTCAAATCGAGAAATAACAAGTCAGAAATGAAGATTAGCAGATAATAGGCTGTATTCTTTATCATTTCAAATTCAATTTAATTCAATTCAATTCTTTTATTTTCCTCTGTTTAAAGGAAATTTGCTGTGCAGTGATTAAAACATATCTAAGAATATCTAAAACATATCACGCACCACATATACATATACACATACGCACGTGCGCAAACACACACACACAAACACACACACGCACACACACACACACACACAACACACACACCAAGCTAAATAATCCAACAATATTTAAATAAATAAAATACATAAATTATCTATAAAGAAAAAATTATTAAAAAAAGATATTTTTCTTCTTGATATCCCAAACCCTTGGAATTTAAGTAATGTCGTTAAAGTATTGCTATTGATTTTGGAACTTTTGAAATGAACATTACACAGGTAAGCTATAGGTTACAAACAAGATGAATTTCTGGTATGAATGTGAGAGTACATTACTCTAGTGTAAGACAACATAATGCAGTGCAAGAAAAGAAAGAAGACTGCATAGTATTAGTAACCCTCTGAAGTTCTCAAGTCATAGAGAAAGGGGATAGTATTCATTTTCAAAGGTCTTGATCCAAGTCCTCTGAACATTGAAGCATAGCATGCTGACCTGGTAGCAGAATTAGCCCAGAAAAACCCAAATGTGTTGTATCATCTAGTATGTGTGCCTTTGATGGGAACTGAACCCACAACTTGTCACTCAACAGTCCCCTACAGGCTGGTCTAGCCTCTGCACCAAGGCAGTAAAATAAAAGGGTTATTTTGTGTACGTATTCCAATGAGCACAGTTTTTCAAGTGTTGGGATTGAAAGTCGAAGTTGATTTGAGCTTCAGTGCAGTATGCTTCATTGCGAGATTATGCTGGATTCAATGTCAGAGGTGAGTGCTTTTAATTTAACCCACATTAACTAGAATGTCTGAATTCATCTTTCTGTTAGAACTCATTCTGTGATCTTTTCATGTGTCAAAAGTCCTGACCAGCTACTATGCAGTGCTGGATTACTCACAACTATTGGGAGATGGCACAACTGGACGGGCCAAGGGACACCGAATGCTGTATCTCTTTTTCTTCAGTAGTTGATAGAGATCCTGAAGTGACAAATATATTTATAAACATTTATAGCACTTGAGTTCTCATTTCTGACTTGAAAGCAATGGGTACAACAATATTTGACTTTAAGCTTCATACAACTTAGGAGGCACCGTGGTCGAGTGGTTTAGGCGGTCAACTCGTGATCCAGAGGTCGCGGGTTCGATCCCCGCTCGGCTTGGTGTTGTGTCCTTGGGAAAGACACTTTAGTCCTATTTTCCTCACTCCACCCAGGTGTACAAGTGGGTACCAGCTCTGCTGGGGAAGTATCTGGCGACAGACTAGCGTCCTGTCACAGGGGTGGTGAAAAACCATCAGTTCGCTTAACGCTACAGAAACCGGGATAAGCTCCGGCTCTATGGGCCTTCTGGTTCGAAAGAACATACTTCATATAACTTTGATATGATTACGTCAATAAGTGTTTGATTAGGATTAACTCATTGAGGTTGTAAGCTTCGGCACTCCTCTCCTTTACTGTGACGTGCCAAAGCTTAAGAATCAGCAGACTTACAAATTTTTTTTTTAAAACACAAAGTGATGGTTAACTCAAGGGAAAGTACTCTGGCCTGTAGGGCAATCATTTTTCTAAACACAGTTACTTTCCTTGACCATAAGCTTGCCTAGTTTTTGTCTGTTGGCCAATTTTGTTTGACATGTCAACAAGTGATATCTTTGGGATTTTAGGCACTCCAGTGTTATGATTCTTTTTTAAAAAAAATCTGTTGTACAAAAAGTGACATCAGATGGATTCAGCCAGCTTCAGGGAACTTTACTTTGGTGCGAAATCATCACATTGCTTCAAGGGGACTAGTTGATGAATAGTTAAGGCCATTTAAGATACCAGCCCTAATTTTCAAAACTTTTTATTTTTCAGCATTCAGTGACATATTTTGAAAATTTGTAAAAAATAAATACAGTCATCTATTAAAAAACTGTGAAACAATCTCAAAAGAAGACATTATAAACTTTTCAATGATGTATAATGTGTATGTCATTATTATGTTGGGTAAGTCTGTTGAATTTTTCAAATATAGCCAAATTCACGCATCACCACAAAATGGCGGGATCCATTTCACTGCAACTCCAATGAGTTAAATGTTGACCAAAAGTGCGTGCTCCATAAGGGGAAAAAAATGTCTCTGATACACGAATTTATGCAACTTTACATCCTTATTTGTTTTCTTTTTCACAAAAAAATGTACTTTTGTGAATGATCATGGCCATGAGTGTAAAGTGTATACATACATACATCATTACATGTACGTGCATGATACTGGCTACGCTACCATGCTGATGATGCTGGTGCATGCTCTATGTGTATGCTGATGCTGAGGGCAGACTCCAGCAGCATGGGCAGTCGTCGCTCCAGTCAGCGCAGCCTGGCCAGCACCTCCAGCGCCACCTCGGCTGCCACGTCCTCCGGCATGTCCCGCTCGCCCAGCAGCCTCCTGACCCAGAGTCCCGACGCCGCGCCCCCCATCGACCCCAGCGCCATCATGGATCTAGAAATGGCCGCCCGCCGTGTGGCCGACAATGTGGATCACATGATGGGCAACCTCCGCAGCAACCTGCATAAGGTGGGTAGAGCGGTGTGTGTGTGTAGGTGTGTGTGTGTAGGGGTGTGTGTGTGTAGGTTTGTGTGTGTGTGTAGGTTTGTGTGTGTGTGTAGGTGTAGGTGTGTGTGTGTGTAGATTTGTGTGTGTGTAGGTGTGTGTGCATGCGCATACATATGTATGATTATCAATATTATTTTTATCATCATCATCATTATTATCACCTTCACCATTATTGTTATCATTATTGTTCAAGATTTTATTTCAAGATTAATGAAAAGGAACATTGTGTGTGTATGTGTGTGTGTGTTGTGCAGATGTCTGCGATCACAGTGGGGTGCTCAGAGGCCTACAAGACATCGGTGGATATAACCTGCGAGTCAGTGGACTCCAGCATCAAGGTATGCAGGACATGTTTTAACCTGTCAGGATTCCTACACAGTCAGGACTAAATGCCTGTACAGAAGAGTCCTGGGAAAGATGTTTCAGACCTGGAACTAGAAGTAAGGTGGTAGGACGGTTTAGATATTCACCTGCCTGCCTAACAAGTAAACTGTGAGGACTTTGACATTCAGACATTCAGTTTGATCTTCTCGTCAAACTGGGAAGAAAGGAAGAAAGAACGGAGAGGGGGTGATGGAACCCAGAATCTCATGGTCTACTTGTTTAGGCAGGTGAACATGTGTCTTAACAACCGTCCAGCCACCTTCTTTATCAGTACATTTGATTGTTTAAGCCTGAGGTGACTGTAGATTTGGTTCCTCGGCGATGATTGATTGTAGCATTCGTGTCATGTAGAAAAATAACCTGTGGGCGAGAGAGCAGTGGGAGAGATGGGGAGAAAATATACTTGTTTGTTAGTTTGATGGCAAACCCTGGTGGCCTTGTATGGAGCCCAGGCTACTACTGTACTAGTGACAGAGGCAGTGATGGAGACAATTCAGTTAGGTGGAGTGGAGTTGTCAGTTTTGTACAGCCTGTATGTCCATACCACTGACCATGCTTTAATGTGTGTGTTCGCGTGCGTGCATGTGTGTCTTTGTGTGTGTGTGTGTGTGTGTGTGTGTGTGTGTGTGTGTGTGTGTGTGTGTGTGTGTGTGGTTGCAGTCCATGTATGCGCTGATGGCCAAGTGTGAGGAGCTGAGCACAACCATGGCCCCTGTCTATCAGATTGGAACACAGATGTATCCTTTGGCACTGCTGCCCTGTACACAGACAACACGTCACTGCCTCGTTTGTTATAGAGAGAGAGAAAGAGAGAGAGAGTGTGTGTGTGTGTGTGTGTTTATGTATGTGCACACCTGTCTTCTTTCTTTCATCTCATGTCTCTTCACTGGAAGTCATGTTAGACCTGCATGTGTTTGTGTGTATTGGTGTTGTTTGTGTGTGAGTGTGTGTGTGGTATTGTATGTGTTCTCATCTGTGAGTGTGTGTGTGCGTGTTTAAATTTTTTTTTTTCAAGGAAAATAGATAACTCATGTGCTTTTTAAAACTTTTTACATCCAGTGCCCATGTGCATGTGGTTTTGTAAATTGAAAAGTGTTGAAAATGTGGGGAAACACTGAAGCCTTTCCCAACCACTGTAAAGTCAGGGAAATGTGTGGGGAAACACTGAAGCCTTTCCCCACCACTGTAAAGTCAGGGAAATGTGTGGGGAAACACTGAAGCCTTTCCCAACCACTGTAGTCAGGGAAATGTGTGGGGAAACACTGAAGCCTTTCCCAACCACTGTAAAGTTGGGGGAACACTGAAGCCTTTCCCCACCACTGTAAAGTCAGGGAAATGTGTGGGGAAACACTGAAGCCTTTCCCAACCACTGTAAAGTCAGGGAAATGTGTGGGGAAACACTGAAGCCTTTCCCAACCACTGTAAAGTCAGGGAAATGTGTGGGGAAACACTGAAGCCTTTCCCAACCACTGTAAAGTCGGGGAAATGTGTGGGGGAACACTGAAGCCTTTCCCAACCACTGTAAAGTCGGGGAAATGTGTGGGGAAACACTGAAGCCTTTCCCAACCACTGTAAAGTCGGGGAAAAGAAGAGCTTTGCTGAATATCAGTGAAATTGACTATGTACAATAAAATTGATAAGAAGCTGATGTTATTTCTTTTTAGAAATGTTAAGTTGTCGTGTGTTCCCTGCAAACATCAAAGTCGGAGAAGCACTAGGAAACAGGGTACATTCGCTTCTAAAGTTGACCTGCCATAGGGGAAAGGTATGAGGCGGAAAAAATAAAGGGAGGTAAAATGTATACAAGAAGTATGAAAAAATAGCAGTAAAGGATTGTATACATCATTACATGCTCTTATTTGCATTATTTGGCATCATTTCAAATGCAGGTTTCAGTATTTTCCTCTGAGAAACATGTACTCATCCTGAAGAAATTTGAAAGGGGGGTGGGGAGGAAGTTGATTTGTTGGGTTTTTTTGTTTATTTTGGTTTTGTTGGTGGGGGGGGGGGGGTTTGCTTTTTCTCCGCGGGAATCCCAAAGTTGGAGTGCGTGATTAAATGGAATGTAGATCTTTGGCTTTGGGAAACGTCCAGGAAAGTGAGGAAAATATGTCAGGAAAATGCTCTACAAACTGTGTTATATGCATGTTTTGTTTGATAATAAGTATAATCAGTATTATATATTTCAGTGAGGCACCGTGGTCGAGTGGTTTAGGTGGTCAACTTGTGATCCAGAGGTCGCGGGTTCGATCCCCGCTCGGCTCGGTGTTGTGTCCTTGGGAAAGACACTTTACTCCTATTTTCCTCACTCCACCCAGGTGTACAAGTGGGTACGAGCTCTGCTGGGGAAGTATCTGGCGACAGACTAGCGTCCTGTCACAGGGGTGGTGAAAAACCATCAGTTCGCTTAACGCTACAGAAACCGGGATAAGCTCCGGCTCTATGGGCCTTATGGCTCGAAAGAACATACTATATATTTCAGTATAATCATTAAGAAATTTGTTCTTAGATAGATGGCTTGATGAAAAAAAGCAAATGCATTGCTTATTCAATGCACCATCTGGGGAAAAAAAAATGACTTGATAAAGAAGAGTTGTTGCATTATACTTTTTTGTTGTTGTTTGTTCCTCCGCTAGAGCTTCAAGAACAACCACTGGTGAGATTAGTAGTGTGTGTTACTATTTGCCAACTGTTAAGCTAGCCGCATTCTGACTTGGGGGGAATTGTTATAAATCTCTTTTCTCAAGCACCCTCTTTTAGTGATTGCTGTTATTCATTATTGTTTAGCATCATGTTGCCTTTTCCTGAACCCTGACCCAGAAAAGAGATCAAACGTCTACTGGACCGCTTTGAAGCCCAGCTGTCGGAGAAACCCTAGCATCCATCGTGGAGGAGGGGGAGGAGGAGGCGGCGAAGCGGGAAAGGGGACCTCTGGGGTCTTGTGACTGCCGTCGTGCGTGTGGTTCCATTCCTAAACACAGAAAGTGGTGAAATAACTGCACACACTGACAACGTTGCCCATCTTTTTTTTCCTTCTCTAATAATGAAGAGAAAATGGACCCAGTCTCCTTTGTTTTCCACATCGTCATACACGTTACACAGGGAGTGAAACATTTCTCTGTGCGGAGACAGACTGAGATATGATGTAGCATCGTGTGTGAACCTGCTTCTGGTCTGAACGTGGAAAGAAAACAGTATGGAAATCGTTCTGCAGAGAATCGTCTTCTGAAATGACTCGCAGTTGCTGTTTATTTTATTACGTTTCAATTTTCCATGTGCCTGCCAGTGACAATGTTTGGTTTCGACATATACATACCCACCATCACACCGTATACATAATGTCAGTGTTGCAGAGACGTCCCGACCAAACCCATCATCAGTGCCCCGATTTTGACATGACCCACCGTCACAACAGATGTCAGTATGTCAGTGCTCCAGGGCTTCCCGGGGAAAAAGTGGTGCAGGGGTAAATGACGTCGGTGGGTTTGTTAGGACTTGGTGGTGATGCTTGCTGCTCTAACCAAGAGGTCAACTAAACCAGGTCGTACATTCAACTGAAACCCGGGGGGGTCTGACGTTCAATGATACCAGTGTTGTACAGTTCAACGAACCATGTCGCACTTCAATGAGACCAGGTCTGACAGTTCAATGAGAAGCAGTGTCTGTACAGTTCAATGATACCGTGTCTGTCGTTCAGTGTACCGTGTCTGTACAGTTCAACTGAGAACCGTGTTGTACAGTTCAACTGAAACCCAGTGTCTTACAGTTCAACTGAAACCGTGTCTGTACATTTAAAACGATCCGTGCTGTAATTTCAACTGAGAACCAGTGCTGCCATTTTAAAACTGATACCAGTGTCTGCACGTCAACTGATACTTTTCGTACGTTTAAATGAGAAGCAGTGTCTGTACATTTCTCTGAAACCAGTGTTGTACAGTTAAAGAGGCCAGGTCTGTACGTTCAACGAAAACCCATGTCGTACATTTCAACGGGGACCATTGTTGCACAGTTAATGATCCCAGTGTCTGCACTTCAACTGATACCAGGTCTACACAGTTAATGATCCTGTCTGCACAGTTCAACTGATCCCGGTCTACAAGTCAACTGAAACCAGTGTCTGCACAGTTCAATGAAAACCCAGTGTCTGCACAGTTTCAATGAGAACCAGTGTTGCACGTTAAACTGAACCGTGTCTGCACATTCAATGATACCAGTGTTGTACAGTTCAACTGATCCAGTTTTCTGCACAGTTAACTGTACCAGTCCCCTGCACAGTTCAACGAACCGTGTCTTACATTTCAACTGACCCCAGTGTCTGAACAGTTCAACTGTCCCAGTGTCTATATTCAATGAAAAACCATGTCTGCACAGTGAAGTTGGGCTCCACTTGTGACGAGACAAACGAAGCAAAACCCCTCCCACAGATGTATTGAAATTCTTTGCTGTTTCAGACAGCTGACCACCATAAAATTGGTCGTGTGCTTTTTTTTTTGTTTTTTATATATTATCGTACAGGTCCCACAAGATAAGTCAAGTCAAGTCAAAAACACTTTAATCATCCCATGAAGGGCAATTACAATACTGATATATGTTAGTAGTGTAAGATTTCAGGTGAAGGAACAGGCCCCAGCAGTGTATGTTATCTGTCCACAGCGTTATTGTCAGGCAGAGTCTAGTCACAGAGATGAGCTTAAGTGATAGCTTCTTATTCCAGGTCATGAGCTTCTGGTGATTCAGGGGTTGTGGGTATCCGAGCAGTACTTTCTCATTTAAGGTGGGGAGGGGGGGCGGATTTTATGTTGACTACAGACTACCTGACATGCAGGCCTGCCAATGCCTCGCTCCTTTTCCTTTATCTTCACATGTATATGTATGTACACAGAAGATCGAGCATGCACGCCACAGGTCCTGCGGTTGATGATGGCAGTTGTAGGCTGGGTGGTAGAAACCCCAAACTACAAAACATGGGCATGGAACTGTATGATCAGTGTGTGTAAGGGCAGTCGATAAAGCAGGGGTCTGTTGCATGGCTTTCCTTGTAGATGGGGCATAGCAGACGTGGAGTGAACTGGGAACACTCCATATTATGATAAACGGGAAATGGATGCCCAGTTACCTGTTGATTCAGTGGGTATTCCAGTGAGTCGGTGTAAGACGCAGATTTCGTAATATGCGTTTCTGCCTCCACAGTTGTGGGGAGCAGCGTTCCTGCTTGGGATCACCTCAGTTTGTTGTTTGTTTTTTCTAGTAGGAATCAGAATTCTTGTGTGCAAGCTTCTCCCCAGCAAGTTGGGTACCACTAGTACTCATAGGAATTACAGTTCTCTCTTGTATAGGGTTATAGAGTATTTAGCCTCGATCATTATTGAAGTCCACCATTCATACACATCAACGCAGATGCTTGCAGTGGCATAAGCATTGTCCGGTGTGTTGTATTATGAGGTTTGTGCATTTATTTTGTCAGGAACAGAAGAGATGTATACATATTCAGCCGGGGAGAAGAATGCTGGAAGTCAGTTTTACACACCGAAGTCAGATGTGCTGGCCTTAACAACACATTTTTGCTCATATGACAGACAACGAGAGTTGCTGTTGAAGCAGTCAATGAAGTAAAATTCTAAGATTTGTTAATTACAAATGTTTTCCCCCTTCTTCCCCCACCTCCCCCCTTCTCTGTATGTTTGCTGAGTGTGAGCCCATTTTATGAAGGTTGTCTTTTCCAACGGCACGTACAACAGTTGCAAAGCCAGTTGCAATACAAAATGTATTATGAAAAGCTACTGTCAATCACTGAAAGGCGTATTTTATCGGCTGTTTAGTTCTTCAGATGTTAGCTTATCTATAAAAGAATATTTCAGATACCTGCATTGCTTCCTATTGAGAAACACTGAAAGATAATAGTTGACTCTCATTTCCAGTCTCTGACATAGAACAGATGACTCACTGATTCAAAGAAGGAATTTACTGTAGTATTACCCAGAAACTAGCAACAGTTTTACAATACAAACCTAACCACAGAATCAAGTTTGGGGTTGTTGTTTTCCCCCCTCCTGAAAAAACACAACCTCCGAGAGAACACAGAATCAAAACGAAACGGACCAGTCAATCAGCAGCGAGCGTGTGTGGATGTGTTGGTGTTGATTGTCGCCTGACGGTGATGTGATGTGATATGATTTCTTATTTTGTCCACGCTAGTGTAGTAGCGGTGAGAAATTAACAGTCGTCTGTGATGATCGTGGCCTGCAGACTGGACGCTGGCAGAAGCTGCGGCTGGCTGTCTTCCACAGAGAAGATTACAGAAGTTCTGTTGTCGCAGCTGATGTCACGAAGCTGTGTGCTGCACGCAGCAAAGCGCTGTGTCCCTGCAGAAATGATAAGTGCTGTTGTATTAATGTAATAACTTTTGTCATGAACCTGTGTCGCCCTGCGAAAAGATACTGTTGTGTAATAACTGACACGTCATAAAGCTGCGTAAAAAGATACGAAACATTGTAGTGTTTTTCTGAAGAAAAGATACTGTTGTATTGTAATAACTTATTCATGAGAGAAACCTGTGTGATGTGCTGGGTGTGGAACAGAAAGCTGCTCATTCAATGTGATGTGAAAGATTTTCTTTCTCTTTCCCGCAGAACTGTCGTTTTACATAAAATTTGATGTCCTGTGAATAAACCTGTGTTCCTGAATAATATGACATATATACGTGTACACAAAGCCTTCATTTTCGTGATGCAAAAGAGTTTCTTTCATCATTCCTATATATATATTTAAAATATCTGTGTGTTGTGGGGGTTTATTGGGGCTTTTTTGTGGTCGTGCATTTTGAGTTAGATTGTCTGCACAAAGGATATTGCTGTACAGTGTGTTGCATTCGTCTGTTGTTTGTTGTGAGGATCTCACAGACTGGACAGTGGAAGATGTGGTCACAAGGGAAAGAGGAATGAAGGAAAAGCCTGTTTTAAAGATGTTCAAGGCAGTAAGTGCATGGGATCAACTCTCCCCTCAGTTCATGGAAGACTGTTGTGTTTATTTTTGTGGTGGTTTCTTGGCTAGACTGAGGTTGTCACTTCACTAATGGTGAGATTTTGTGAATGCGACTGTTTTTTTTCTAGCGTTTAGTAGCTGCATTTCATTTGTGGGGAAAGTGTCTCAATGCAACAGCTGTGTGCATGCGTTTTATAACATTTTGTCATCTGTTTCTACTGGCATGAAACGGCCTTCTCTTCTGAAACGCAGAACAGGCTTTTAACCTCTTAACTTCCCAGTGCAAGTGCACCCTATATGCCGAGGAATAAAATTCTCACGTACCACTTGCTATGTTCATGTCCCTCTTACTAAGAAATTACTAAATGAATAATCCTGATAGTCTACCCAATGACAGTATATATATCGTAGATTGCTTTGAGGCAAACTCAAATTAGTTAGCATGATATTTCACTATGAAAATATTTTCAAATGTAAAAGAAGTCGACAAAAAATACACTTTCTTCATCACCACTGTCATTCTGAGTACCCCCATCTCAATATCGTCAAACATAAGTCCAGGCAAAATCTCAGTCATTTTTTTTAAATGCACTATCTCCTTAATCAACACAATCATTTTCATCACTGTCAGGTATATCTTAAGTTTCATTTGCCACTTTTTCAGCTGTGTAAAGTTATTGATACCTTCAACGAGAAGTGTCAGCCATTTTGAACAAGAACTGCCTGAGCAGTCATGCATATAACACAAAATATGAGCTAAAAAACAATCGTTTTTGCCACAGTTTTTGCAGCTGGATGTTGCCAAGCAACAGGAGAGTGATTTATAATTTTGGAGCTCTTTCCCTTTAACTGTAGTCAAGGAAGCTGGCTTGTTTACCTCGGTTCGAAACCCCGGAGATTTTCCAGGTTGTAGGCATATAGAGTGCGCATTTAGCCCCAGAAAATTTGCAGGGTGGGGCAGTCGATTGGTTAATGTGTGTGCAAAATGTTCTGCATGCATTCACACACTGGACCTCTGTTCATAGTCTCATCCGAAGAACTTTGACATTCTGTTCAATTTTTTTTTTATCAAACTGGGAAGAAAGGGCAAGGCTGGGAATCAAACCCAGAACCTCATGATTTACTTGTTAAATAGGTGAACAGCTAACCCACCCTGCCACCTTCCCTCCTAGTCTGTCATTGAAAATAGGAGCCTCAGCCATGATGGACCTTGTCAGTCAAGAGTTGTTACTACTTCAAGAAAAAGAAAGACCCAGATATGCTAGTAAATATCTTTTTTTCTAGTTTTAGTTTTCAATTTTCCTTGTAAACAAAAATAAAGTGTGGCGCTGCTCTTGTGGCGACTCGCTCTCCCCAGGGAGAGCAGCCCAAATTTTGCAAAGAGAAATCTGCCTGTGACTTGAAAGGGGTATGAAAATGAAAATGATTTGAAGTGAATGTTCCTTGGCAAAGTAGATATATACCTCCATCCCCTCCCTCCTTGCCCCTCTTAAAAAACACTACTGAAGCAGGTAGTATGATTATAGATAATAATAATATAATAATGTATGGAATTTATATAGTGCTGAATCTTGTAAAGCAACAAATCAAAGCGCTAAAGATCTGTGTATTGCAAAGAGGTCACTGTCGTCTATTCTGCTTGGAGAGTTTGCTGTTTTTTCTTCCTGTGTGTGCACATGCATGTGTACATTCATGTGCTTGTTTCACATTATATTTATATGCATTAATATGAATACGCAGACCTCTGTGTGTGTGTGTGTGTTTTATGAGGTGATAGCCCTGATGTGGCATCTGTGATCGGCAGGGTTGTAAACAAGATTGGATTGGATTGAATTAGTGTGTGTTGTGTGTGGTGTGTGTTGTGTGTGTGTGTGTGTGTGTGTGTGTGTGTGTGTGTGTGTGTGGAGAGCAATATTTTCTATGTGAATCAGAATGGATCAGTATTTCTAAAATATGAAAATTGTCAATCGTTTAATATTGAGTTTGGATTTTGATTTTCAATCGTTAGTTTTAAAGTGATAAATGATAACAAAACAAAATGTTAATGAATGACATCTTCAGGACTGAAATACATAGAAGAAAAACTTTTTCTTTTTAGCAGCTCTGGTAGTCTTGTCTGTCTTTTTTTTTCTTGTTTTTCTCTTATTTCAGTTTTCCTATTTGTCAGTCTCCTCTTTATTCTCTATTTGTTGTTGTTGTTGGGGTTTTTAAAAAAAGAAAGTATTAGTTGCTGTTGTGCCATGATACTGCTTATAGAACATGGGATGTGTCCACCACTTACATAACAGTTGTATGCTCATGCCATGAAATATATAATTTATTTAAACACTCTTGTACGTATGATATTGATCATTAGAATTTCTGGTCTTTTTTTCTTTATTGTGTTTTATCTTTGCGTTCCTCAGCTAGCGCTCTAAGTTTACCGATGGTGGATTTTGTGTATGCAGCTTTTCTTTCTTTCCACATGGAAGGTAGCTACATTCCAACTTCAGAATGTATGTTGGGTTTGTTTTTCTTTCTGTTGCCCATCAAACGCTGACGTGAATTAAAAGGGAGTCCCATACTATAAGGTGCATAGTGATCTGAGGCGGGCAGCACTCACTTCCAGGGAGATATGAGCGCCATCTTCCTCTGCTTATTCACCAGACAACCCGATATTTAACACTGGTGAAATGGTAATGTGATCCAGGCGCGTAACGTCAATAACTGGTAACTAACCCACTGTGCTAATATGCTGCGGAGCAGTTTTCCTATCCACTGATATCCCGTCCCCTATGATTACAGGATCAAACGTTATTTATCTTTCGCATCTCACATTGGGTGAAGTGAGTTAAAATTTCCAGTGTAATTCCCAGACGACGGATAGTTGTACTCATACTAAGATCTGTGAAGTAAAGTAAAGTGTAAGGTCCAAAGCAAAGATAGTTATATTCCAATTTTGCAGATCATTGTTGAAATGCCGATATTTAGTGTTGATTCCCGCTTTTCTTGATCAAGCATGCTTAGATTAAGGAAGCTGTGGGCTAATCACTGTAGATAATAGATACCCACCTTATGGGAAACTTCATTCTGTGACCCCCACCTATGGAAATTCTGTGCTAGAAATTTCCTCTTTTCTGTCATTTTCTTTGTATCTTTCTTTCTTTACCATTCTATCATCTCTCTTGCTTATTTTCTGCCTTTCCAGTCCAGTCACTTGCCTTTTCTCATGCAAATCTGTCAACTGTTCTCTTTTTTTCATAATATGACATTTTGCCTGTGGTGTTTTGTTCTGCCATTCACCAGGAAGTGATGTTGCAAACACTGGGATGGGCACAGAATGTCCATTTTGCAGTGTTCTTGTGTGGTCTTTTTCTGATGTCTTGTCTTTGCACTTTCAAATCATGTTCATTAAGCTTTTTAAAACTTTTTTTGGGTAACCTGGGGATGATGAACAAAGTGGAATGGCTGGCGTCCACTGCACCACCTGGTTTTATTGGCTTAATAAATGGGTACGGTAATTTGTCACTCACTGTTGTTGCGGGGTGGTCTTTGTTTTTTTTTAATTGATGGCGTTGGATGTTTGAAGGGGTTGGATGGTGTTGATGTTGAACTGAAGGTGGATTTTATTGGAATTGCTGGAACCAAATAAGGCGATAGCCCTGATATGGTTTTATGGTTGGTAGGGCTATAAACAACATGAAATAAATAAATAAAAAGTAAGCTGAAAGTCGCTAAAAGGAGTTGCTTGTATAGGTAGGAGTCTCAGCTGAATTTCGTGTGTTATGGGCAGCCTAGGTGATAAGCGGAATAGACCAAAATGCATCCATCAGTTATTGATGACACCAGATGTAGGATAAGGGAAGGAAGTTTGCATGCAATTGTTTGTAGGAATAGCCTCAGATATGTCTATGACCGCAGAAACACATTTTGGTTTGAATGTTTATTGAAGTGCAATATTCTCAATGTATGTATGTATAATCAGTAGTCTCATACATGTATTGTTTACCATCTGTTCACATTATGGCTTGTGTTGTTGCATTGCTACTCAATTTAGATGCGTTTGCCATTTTTGTTACATGATTGGAAAAATAAAAAATACAGATTTATGTGCCAAGCGATCAATGGTATTTTGTTATGGTGCATGTGTGTGTGTGTGTGCATGCACGTGCGCATGTTTGTGTGCATGCATGTATGTTTATTCTATTTTTATTTCAAGGATAATGGAATAAGCACTCGTGTGCTTTATTTTTACATCCAGTTCCTGTGTGTATGCAGTTTTGTAAATTTTGTCATCCGTTCCCTCTGCCACACAATGGCCTATTCTTCTGAAAAGCGGAAGAGGTTTTAACATGTATGCAAGATGTTCTGCATGCATTTGCACACAGGACCTCGGTTTATAGTCTCATTCGAAGGACTTCTGGGGGGAGTGGAGTCAGCACTGATGTTAACTCCAGGAAAAATATCCCTTTGAATGGGATTCGAACCAAGGTTAACAGATCACAAGCACAATGAGCAATGTTCTAACCAATACATCCTGTGTGGTGTGTGTAAGAGGTAAGTGTATGGGTGCTGGTGTGTGTGGAGAGTTGCATAGAGAGACTGGTTGTGTTGAAAGTAAACCCACTTACATCCGAACAATATTTCATTCCCTTTTGGGGTATGGAGGAAGGATGAACATGAGATAATAACAAGAAGAAGCAAAGCTATAACTAACAATAACTCGCTGTAGTATATCAAGCAAATGATAATTATGTACACGTGTAGAACAGTTTAAATATAGAGATGATGGTAATCAGTGATTATTCTATTCATGCTATAGCTTCGATCTCTTCAGAACTGCCTTCAGATGAGAAACAGTGTGAAATAAGATATATGTATCCACAGGTATAATATATATATATATATATATATATATATATATATATATATATATGTTGTGTGTACACATGTATGTGCGCGCCCAGACACACACACACACACACACACACACACACGCCATCATTATTAACTTTCATGGCGCCAGTTCTCACGTGAAGGGGACATTCAGGTATTTCCTCTGACCTTTCAACTGGCATACAACCCCCCTCCACCACCGCTACCACCACCACCACCCTCCCTCCCCTCTACGCTCCTATGTCTGCCATACTTTTCCAAACGCGGAGCTTCTATCGAGCCCCCCCCCCCCCCCCCCCCCCCCCCTTATTTTTTTTCATGTCTGCTTTTTCACCAGACAGGTGGATAAGGTTTGTCGGTGATGTGGACAACATCGCTGCACTGTGCTTGCTACCTATCGGCACCAAGGATGAGTGAAGGGGAAACTTGAAGGAGACACAGTGAGAAATGGACTTCTCACTAGTGGTGTTTTGTGCAGTAGTGGCTACTGATTCTGTGAAAATACCCAGTTGTACCAGGCAGAATTCTGTCTGATTTTCTGTTTGATTTGGGGGTTTTGTTTCTTGGGGGTTTTTTTGTTTTGTTATGTTTTCGGTCAGAGGAAGGTAAAAATTGTATTATGGACGTACTAGATTGTATTGATTAGGCATTGTTTTAATGTAAAACACACTTTGATTTTTTTTCATAATAATTATAGACTTTCTTTTTTTTTGGGGGGGAGGGGGGTAGTATGGGTGGAATGAGTGAGGAAGGTTAGGGGTGAATCACTTTTTCTCCCCCAGTTGTATTAAAAGAAGCAAAGTCAATTCAAGTCAAAAACACTTTAATTATCCCATGAAGGGCAATTACAATACTGACAGGCATATTGATACGTATAATTATCTCAAAAGACACAAGAAAAATACATTTCAAAGTGGTATGAACATTCCAAGATAGCTTTAAAAAAATTAGCACACAACCCACGCGCGCGCGCGCACACACGCACGGCGTACGCACACACACACACACACACACACACACCAATGTAGGAATACAATGTTGTAAAAACCATTGATTGGAAAAGACATATAAACGTATTACTTACGCGTGCGCGCACGCACACGCGCACTCACATGCACATGTGCGCTCACCCATACACACACACCAATATATGAACACAATTTTATAAAGACTATTGACTAGTAAGCACACACACAGACACATGCGCGCGCGCACACACCATAATGACCATTGACTAGTAAATACATAAACTTACACACACACACACACACATTAAAAATCATTTAAGCCAAAAGTAAGATACAGGAGTACTTATTTTCATGACACCACACACAGACACACACACACACTTACACTTACTTGACAATCAGGGAGGTATATCAGAGAATGTAAAACTGTTTGGTCAGTGCTGTTTTGAATTTAGAAATTTCATGACTTACTGAAACAAAGTAATTTCTTTTTCTATTTGTTTACTGTTTGAGCACCGAAAACGGCGTCCTGAAGGCAACAACTGAAATTCGGAAGACATAGCATGGGAAGGATCGATCAGCCAAGATGGCAGTCGCTTTGCGCACAAGTTGCGGTTCGCTGTACGACTTGAGATCTCTTTGTTCTTCTCTAATTATTTTTGAGCAGATTTTAACCATTCTCCGATGACTATTCTTGTTTTTAACACTAAGGTTTTTGTACCAACAGATGAAAGCAAAACTTAGAACACGTAGTACTTATAGAAAAAAGAATGAATCTTTTTGTCAACAAAAAATGAGTCAGCTTCCTTAGAAAATACATACGTTGTTGTCCCTTTTTGACAACGGCGTCAGTGTTAGCATCCCAGTTTAATTTGTGATCAAAAATGTGTCCAAGATACTTGTATTCCGAAACGTTTTCAACTTCTTGACTATGGATGATAATATGCTCAGAAATGTGACCCGATCTTCTGAAATCGATAGGAAGATCTCGTTTTAGAAACATTTAGCTCTAGATACGCCTCATCACACCAAATGACGAAATCGGTGAGGGCTGGACCATGGTTTTGGATAGATCCAGATAAGAGAGACAAAAGAGCACTGTCATCTGCAAATTTCACGAGAAAGGAATTTTCATAGCTGCTTCTGCAATCATCTGTGTATAGAATGTACAGAAGTGGCGAGAGAACGCAACCCTGTGGAGAACCTGTACAGGTACATCTAACTGATGAAGATATTTGGTTGGCAAAAACGCACTGTGGTCTGTTAGAAATTCAACCAGCCAACAACAAGTTGATAGTCTACGTCAAATTTTGAGAGTATTTTGTGAACAAGAACATGAGGCTGCATTGTATTGAAAGCTGAACTAAAATCAACAAACAATATTCTGGCATGAGAGTCAGGTGTTTCTGAGTGGTTGTACAACTTGTTCAAAATGAAAGGTTTGGCATCTTCGACACCTCATCCTGTCCTGTGGGGAAACTGTAGTGGGTCAAGGTCTTTCTCTGTGGTGGAAAGAATGAGAGATTTTAATATCTTTTCTCATGTTTTCATCACAAGTGATGTGAGGGCTACAGGTCTGAAATCGTTAGGCCGAGAAGGATTTGGTTTCTTTGGAAGAGGTATTACATTGGAATCTTCCAAATAACTGGTATCTGGCTAGTGTCCAGCGAGGTTTGGAATAGGTGCTGAAAGACGCTGGCAAGCTCAGTAGCACAGAACTTAAGGGTTCTGCCGCAGATACCATCTGATCCGCAAATGTGATATTCTGATTTTCTTTCCTTTAAAAAAAAAATATATTGTTGTGGTAGTAGTTTTGTGTGTGTTTGGGTGGGAAGGGGGGGGTG
>CM054146.1:60203713-60211213 GCA_028751875.1 Rapana venosa
TCCACGATGAGATCTTATGACTCAAGTCTTTGCTATTGATTTTTAAGGTTTTGATATGCTGTCCTTAATATCATTGCACTGAAGTGTGACAATGGATGGGTAATTAAAGACTTCACAAGTGCTAGGATTCCAACGACTGTTTGCTTTAATAGCTTAATCTATCCTATTTTTTGTTTAGCTCTGTTTTTGGAAATGTCCCTGATGGAAAAGCTTGCAAGGACAAGATGGAGGGGAGGCGGGTGGCAACCAAAAACTACTGAGGCAAGTACACACGGCCATTGTCAGACCCCACTTAAAGTATGGCTCCAATGCCTGGTCAACTGCTGCTAAGACCTACCTCCACAACCTGACCAAGATGCAGAATGCCGGCCTCGGACTCATCACAGGCGGCATGAAACTATTCCAGTGTCAGCTATGGAGAAAACAGCAGACCTCTTTCGCTTAAAGAAAGAAGAAAACAACTCCTGAGGCAAAACGAAAAGCTGAAGATACTCCCCTCACACCACCTCCTCCCCAAACTGAAATCCCCCAGGAAGAACACGCTGAAGTGACAGAGCCCTTACCATCCAACCAAGGCTCTTGAGAGGAAACTCCACCATCTTCTGCCAGCAACCAGCCAGCTGACTGAATCCCTCCAGCACTGTGAGGACTGGCAGACAGACACCTCAGCCATCACCCTCAACATCCCAGGTGTTGGGAACAAAGAGTGGCTCACAGAAGCTGACCTAAAGTCACTGACACTGGAAGCACTGAACACCAAATATCTCCCCTCCCCCTATGCCTGAGCAAGAGCATATACAGATGGGTATGCTGAAGAAGTGGTTAAAAGGGGAGGAAGCTGGGCATTCATCGGATCCCTGATGACAGGACCAGCATCATGAAGTCTCTAGCCCAAGGCGCACTATCCACCAGTGACCGTGCTGAGGCCTGTGCTCTGCTACTTGCAGCCCAGACTGTCAGCCAGGAGGACACTCTGCCCACCACCACATACAGTGTTCCTGACTGACTGCAAGTCCATCCTGCAGAGTCTCCAGGAGAGCAGATCCTAAGAGACATCAGACAAGAGCTAAGCCTCCTCAGCCAGAGAACTGTACTGGTGCTGCAATGAATCCCTTCCCATTTGGGCATAGATGCAGGAGGTGAACTGCCTGTCCAAGGCAGGCAGCAATGTGGAGCAGCCAGCCCACCCAGTGTCCTAGAGAGAGGCATGGACAACACCTTGACAAACAGCTTCAGGAAAGCATGGTACCAGCCCCTAGACATCAGGCCAGAAGACGCAGAGGATGACATTCTTGAGCTAGGTAGAATTGCTCAAGACCCCAAACAAGACATTTCCAGCTCCTGTCCCATCACCACCACCTAAAAATATCCCACACTGACCTAAGCCCCCGTGGCACAGCTTCATAATCCCCTCCCATATCCTGCAGCCCTGTCAGACTACCTTCAACACTCTGAGACACCAGACATGGTGGCCCAGCCCAGTAGAGCTCTGACAGGAAAAAGTAGGCTATGGGTACCAGCAGGGTCACTGCGACAGACTGGAGACATCATCACCATCCAGACCCAAATGACTTTCGCTTTTTGTGATACAAAGTTAATTATCATGGTTGAATATTTAGGTCCATTGACGATTTGTAGAGGTAGCACAATGCAGAACATTGAAACAATCGTTTTGCTGGAGTAAAATTTTGAGTATATATTTTTATTTCATCTGAAAACGAGTAGTTTGTGGACAAAGTGGACTAAGACCTCACTTAAAGATACCTGTGTCAATATCAGGTTTGGGGTTGGCCAGGGTGCCAGGTTGGGGTGACTAGCCCTGACATCCATCATCATTAGCCATTACACCCAGCGGTGTGTAGGGCAGCAACAAAGCGCTTCCTTCCACTCCTGCCTATTCTGGGCCAACCTAGTCACTGATCCCCAAGAGTGCTGCATGGCCTTCATCTCACTTTCTACAGTTCTTCTCCACGTTGCTTTTGGTCTTTAGCTTCCTCTCGGCTTTGGCCATCAGCATTCATACGAGTCTCACTGGACCCGGGAGGTCCTTCGCACGCAAAAGTACAAGTTTTCTCTGTTGCTGTTTCTGTAACTGCTCTTTTTTTTACGGGACAGGGTTGTTAGCCCTGTGCCCAACCCCCAACCTGGAGGAAGGGTTCCACCTTAGTCGCCTCTTACGACATGCCTGGTTGGAGGGCAGGGATCCTATTCTTGCAATGCTCGCTTTGTAAGCATACCCCGAGTGTCCCACGGGGGTCTAGCCCTGACAAGTTTTTATTAAAAATATATATTTACTAATGTATTCTATTAAATAATGGCCCACTCCTCCAAATTATCATATTGGAAAATCAAAGGTGGGGGAGGGCTGGGGTGTGTGCTGGAGGGCAGGATGGCCTAGTGTAGTGGTTAGAACGTTGAGCTCGCGATCTGACGGCCTGGGTTCGAGTTACCTCTGAGGCACTGGTTAAAAGGGGATTTTCTTTTCCTGGATACAGAACAACAATGATATCATAGTCCCATATCGTTGGCATAGGCTAAGTCATGATATGCTTTGCAGGCTATGGTCTGAATTGGCACTTCACTTACACTTCACACGAAGTGCTCAGCCTGACCCTAGCTGCAAGCCAAAGGTTTTGTCAGTGACCGGTGTAAACAGGGTGACAACGCCCACTGTATGTTGCTAGGCTTTGAACAGTTAGGGTGATGCTGGCTTCAGCCATGACACGCTCTTGGCATTAATAATAATAATAATGTATGGAATTTATATAGCGCTGAATCTTGTAAAGCAACAAATCAAAGCGCTCAGATTTTTTGTAATGCGTGTGTATGCGGTTTTTTAAATTTTGTCATCTGTTCCCACCGGCACACAATGGCCTACTCTTTCGAACAGCGGAACAGGATTTAACGTGTGCGCAAGATGTTCTGCATGCGTTCGCACACGGGGCCTCGGTTTATAGTCTCATCGGAAGGACTTTGACATTCAGTTCGATTTTTTTTGTCAAACTGGGAAGAAAGGGCGAGGCTGGGAATCGAACCCACAACCTCACGGTTTACTTGTTGGCAGGCAAACGTCTTGACCATCCTGCCACCTTCCTTCTGCCACCTTCCATTACAACCTGTATTCTTCATTCAAGGAAGGAAAATACTTCCCGGAAGTCGGAGTATGGCTGCCTTTTGTCTCTTCTGCAGAAAAGTGATGATTATTTTACTTTCAATGTTATGCGTGCGTGTTTGCGTGGGTATTTGTGTGTGCGTGTGTGTGCGCGCGCGGGCGCCTCTGTGTGTGTGTGTGTGTGTGTGTGCGTGAGTGTGTGTATTGTGTGTGTGTGGTGTGTGCGTGGTGTGTGTGTGGTGCGTGTGTGTGTGTGTGTAGTGTGTGTGTGTGTGTGTAGTGTGCGTGTGCGTGTGTGTGTGTTTGTGTGTGTGTAGTGTGCGCGTGTGTGTGTATGTGTGTGTAGTGTGCCTGTGTGTGTGTATGTGTGTGTAGTGTGCGTGTGTGTGTGTAGTGTGCGTGTGTGTGCGTGTAGTGTGCGTGTGTGTATGTGTGTGTAGTGTGCGTGTGTGTGTGTGGTGTGTAGTGTGCGTGTGTGTGCGTGTGTGTGTAGTGTGCGTGTGTGTGTGTAGTGTGTGTGTGTGTGGTGTGCGTGTGTGTAGTGTGTGTGTGTGTGTGTGTGTGTGTGTGTGTGTGTGTGTGTGTGTTGTGTGTGTAATGTAATGCGTGTAGTGCATGGACAATGTTGATAAGAAGAATTTGATTACTGATGTGACAATTGAGCCAAAAGAATGCCTTTTCAAAATTCATTAATATTCATATGTTCACTTGTTTGTTCATAAATTTAGTGATCTATTCTTCTTTTTTCTATTTCTATGTATTTTTGTAATTTTTGGAGACACACATACACACACACACACACACACACACACACACACACCACGCACGCACGCACGCACGCACGCACGCACACACACACACACACACACACACACACACACAGAATCAGTTATCTGTGAAGGTTAGGCTTCATGGAGAGCAGTGTGTTTTGAATCTGGTCTTCTTCGCTTTACGAGAAATGTCATGCACAAGGACTGGTTGCATGGCATGTACAGCCTAGCTAACTGTTTAGGCTGTATCAAGGCAGATACCACGTTCATTCCATACAATCATCATCATCATCATCATCACCATCATCATCATCATCATCATCATCAAAGACATGCATATGAATCTAGAGTTTTCATTGAAAAAAGTTTGCTGATGCACTCGTGTTAACATTTATATAGGCTAAGTCCCAGCCGATTTATCCTATTAATATATTTTAGAGAGAATGGCACTAACCAATCAACCATCACCTTACTGCAAGTTCTGCTGAGTTGTCCGTTGATGATATAGGCCTATATCACAGACTGAAAAAGACCCACAATGGACTGTGTCCTCTACCCTTCTCTAATGAATAACAGTTTTTGTCCTGACGTTGACCCCCCAGATGCTAGGCACACAGTGACGTCAATCTTACGTCAGTGTTCGTGATTTTTTTTAAGCCGGAGGAAATCACCGCTTACCGCTTCCTCCATTCTGTCTGTGTGTCTGTGTGTCTGTTTGAATGTCTGTCTGTCTCTCTCTCTCTCTCTCTCTCTCTCTCTCTGTCTCTGTCTCTGTCTCTCATGTATATATGTTTTTAACGTTTATTTGACATTATTAGTGGTGATTTTTAACGATAGTCCCTAATCAGGGCAAGGGCCGGATGAAAAACAAATGCCATTACTTGTCTGTAACCCTTGGAATAAAGATTCTCTCTCTCTCTGTCACTCGTCTCTCTCTCGTCTCTCTGTCTCTGTCTGTCTGTCTGTCTGTCTGTCTGTCTGTCTTCTCTCTCTCTCTCTCTCCTCTCTCTCTCTCTCTCTCTCTCACTCTCTCTATCGCTCTCTCTCTGCTGCTACTACATAGGGTTGTGCCTTTCGTGACAAACAACAGACTTCCTCCCAAGAGGAAAATATTTTTACGGAACTTTTTGCAGCTCTGTGTAAATCAGAGAACAAAGCAGGCAATGTCTGCCGTTGTGTCAGTGAAGGAAAAAAGATCAGTGCATGTCTGTGTTTGTCAATCTCTTCAAAGAAGGAAATAGTTCCAGGGATGTGTCATGGTTGCTGTTGAAGAACCAAAGTTTAACTTGGAATGGACTCTAATGCTCGTTATACCCTTTAGTGGATCGGTAATCGATAGAGGTAACGCGCCTGCCTAGAAAGCGAAAAGTCCGGGTCGGAAGTGTGCGGGGGTTCGTATCCCGTTTAGACCCGAAACTTATCCCCCCATCTATTAGATCACGAGTGGTGGTCTGGATGCTAGTCTTTCGGATGAGATGATAAACCGAGGCCCCGTGTGTTACACATAATTATTTAGCACACGTAACAGAACCCACGGCAAAAAGAGAGTTGTCCCTGGCAAAATTCTGTAGAAAAAAGCCACTCTGATAGGGAAACAAATACAGTTGCAGACAGAAAAAGAAAAAAAACTAATGGGTGGCGCTGCTCTTGTGGCGACGCGCTCTCCCAGGGAAGAGCAGCCCGAATTTCACGCAGAGAAATCTGTCGTGACTTAAACTGGTATAAATAAATAAAATACATAAAATATTCGTAGTATGTCTCATTGGAATGCACAGCCAGTGTCATGATATGGAACCTTCCCCGAGGGGATGCCAGGGATCTGTTTGTATAAATAGCATCCCCACCTTCTGGAAATTGTTTGCTTGGATTTCTCTCTTTTCTATCCCTCTCTTTGTTTCTGCCTTGTTCCTTTTCTTCCTGCCACCTTCTTTTTTGTCTATTTTCTGCCTTCTTGGTTAACTCTCCTTCCTTTATTTCCAGAAAATTTTTTAAAATAACAATTCTCTCTCACGCCGAAGTCAGAATCGCTGGGCCTGACTTGTCAGGTGTTTAACGGCAGCACAACGCATTTTCGCTCATTATAACAGACAACAATACTTGCTGTCTGAACGTGCGACAAAGAAGGATATGAAATCCATGTTACAGTGTTGTTTCCCCCTTCTATGTAGATACTTGTTGTTTAGTTGTCATGTTTATTTCATACACCCCCACTCCTTTTGTGTATGGGCTTCACTTAATGTACCGAATCGCAATATTGTTATTGTCATTTTGCTTTTGAAGATTATGTTCTCGCCCCACCTTCCTATTTTTCTGTCCTTTTTTTCATCTTTGGGCAAAGGCAAGATGCCCACAAAAAGCCCAAAATAACAAAAACAAAAACCAGAAAAACAGCTGCCTGAATCGGGTGGCTTATCTGTTATCCTCGATAAACATATTTTCAGTTTCAGTTTAATTTTGTAATAATGGTTTCAATAGGGTTTGTCCATTCAATAAGCATAAAAAAACCCACCATGAATGACATAATCAGCATAGCAACAACAAGCTAGTAGCTCATACTGTGCTCAAGTACAACAACATCAACCTTCACATGACAGATAATTTTCCCTATAATGACAACAGAAGAAGACGGGGAATTGTTGTAACTGCCTTTCATAGAATGACTAAAACATTGTGTGTGGAATGGAATTGAAATGGAACTAAATTGGAATTGTATTTTGAATTGGACTCTCTCTCTCTCCCCTGTCACATCTCTCTCTCTCTCTATCTCTCTCTCTCCTCTCTCTCTCTCTCTCCTCTCTCTCTTCTCTCTCTCTCTCCTCCCCTGTCACATCCTCTCTCTCTCTCTCTCTCTCTCTCATCTCTCTCTCTCTCTCTCTCTCTCTCTCTCTTTCTTTCTTTCTCTATCTCTCTCTCTCTCCTTATACCTGTTTGTTCTCTCTCTCTCTCTCTCTCTCTCTCTCCTCTCTCTCTCTCTCTCTCTCTCCTGTCATCTCTCTCTCTCTCTCTCTCTCTCTCTCTCTCTCTCTCTCTCTCTCTCTCTCTCTCTCTCTCTCTCTCTCTCTCCCTCCCAGATTCTATCTGTCTGTCTCTGTCTGTTTGTCTGTCTGTTTGTTTAACTGCCTGTCTCTCTCTTTGAGAATTATACATTTAGTATTATCTCTGAAATACTCTCTCTCTCTCTCTCTCTCTCTCTCTCCTCTCTCTCTCTCTCCTCTCTCTCTTCTCTCTCTCTCTCTCTCTCTCTCTCTCTCTCTGTATTGTGGCCTAAGGCCGATGTGCAATTTAACCATTCTCTCTCTCTCTCTCTCTCTCTCTCTCTCTCTCTCTCTCTCTCTCTCTCTCCTCTCTCTCTCACTCTCCTCTCCTCTCTCTCTCTCTCTCTCTCTCTTGATTTATTCATAGCTATAGTTGTTGTGTATCCTAATGAAGGGCATATTCATACTTTATATTTTCAATATTAATTTGGGCTTGTTAACTGTACTTGAGATCCAGTGAATGTCCTCTTTCAATATCTTATTGTTACGTGTAACAACTATCTGTACTATTTTGCAATATGAAGGTGTTCAATTGTATGACTCTATAAGTTTGGCTTTGTTTCTTTTTGGTCCTCTCTCTCTC
>CM054146.1:60218713-60243713 GCA_028751875.1 Rapana venosa
TAGTAATCAAATTTGGATGGTGGGGAGACAACTTCCGCAGGAACTATGGAACACAAGGGCAGACAATCATGGTCTATTTCAGGTAAAGTGCTCTCTCTCTCTCTCTCTCTCTCTCCCTCTCTCTCTCTGGGGTTGTTTTCTCTCTCTCTCTCTCTCTCTCTCTCTCTCTCTCTCTCTCTCTCTCTCTCTCTCTCTCTTCTCTCTCTCTCTCTCTCTCTCTCTCTCTCTCTCTGGGGTTGTTGTTGTTGTTTTTGTTGTTTTTGTTGATTGGGGGGGAGGGGGTCTTTTGTTGTTGTTTTGTGTGTGTGTGTGTTTTTTAAGTTTGTTTTTGTTAGAGTTGTTTTTTTTCTCTCATGATGTTATCCCAGTTAAGGGAAGGAACTGTGGGTTAAAAAAAAAAAGCACAGGAGTGCTTGTCCATTATCCCCTGATGAAAAAGAATTTTGATTTGATTTGATTTGACCTCTCTGTTTCAACTTCGTTGAACTCTGAACTATGTGGAAAATACGTGTTAGTCAATGCGCTGATCACTCAGTCATTCAGTCAGTCATTAAAAAAAACCAAACACCACCAACAACAAGCTGTCTATCAATCAGACATGCATTTAGCCAATCAACAAAACTGTCACGTCATTCAGTAGATCATTTTTAATAATTATGCAAATAGTTTTCATCCTGATAGAAGGCAACTAAGTTTACTTTCAAGTCATTGATTTTTATGACAGTGTTTCACTGCACTCAGTGCATTGTCTTCGTAGATATTATTGGTGCTCCTGGCAAAAATTAATGGTAAGTACTGTCTGTCTGTCTGTCTTTCTCTCTCTGTCTCTCTGTCTCTCTGTCTCTCTCTCTCTCTGATGCTCTGTCTCTCTCTCTGTCTCTCTCTGTTGCACTGTCTCTGTTTCTCTGTCTCTCCCTCGTTTGTTTTTGAAGTAAGCTGCAGCAGTAACAGCACTAGGTTTAATAGCAGATTAAAAATTTTATTTTATTTTATTCTTTTATATTGAGGATAATGGAATAAGCACTGATGTGCTTTTTTACATCTAGTCCCCGTGTGTGTGCGGTTTCGTAAATTCTGTCATCTGTTCCCACCAGCACACACTGGCCTACTCTTTCGAAAAGCGGAACACGATTTAACGTGTGCGCAAGATCTTCTGCGTCCGTTCGCACATGGGACCTCGGTTGATAGTCTCATCCGAAGGACTTTTGGGGAGAGTGGAGTCTGCACTGATGTTAACTCCAGGGGAAAATAGCTTGTCGAAGTAGTAGTAGTAGAAGTAGTAGTAGTAGTAGTAGCAGCACTAGTAGTAGTAATAGTAGCAGCAGTAGCAGCATAATAAATAATAATAATAATGATGATAAATGGAATTTATATAGCGCTATATCTTGCAGAGACAAATCAAAGCGCTTGCACTCAACTCATTCTTACACAGTCATACAACCAGTAACAATTCATAGTTCCATCAAGTCCATGTCAACGAACGCGCGCGCGCACGCACACACACACACACACACACACACACACACACACACACACACACACACACACACACACACACACACACACACACTCACACAAAGGTCACGCACCCTGGCAGGGCGATAGAATCTTGGCTGTTGAAGGCAGGGGAAAACTATTAGATGAAGCAGGAGAGGAAAATCTTAGGTTTGAAATATACATGTCTTGAGACTGGGTTTACAAGTGTCATAAGAGGGCTTTTGGCGAAGAGAGAGAGAGGGAGGTCATTCCAGATCGCGGACCAGAAATAGAGAAAGAGCGACGGCCAACAGTGGATTGGTTGAATCTAGGTATTCGTAAGGACAAGGTATCTGCAGCAGAGCAGAGGGAACGAGAAGGAGTGTACAAGTGAAGAAATTCACAGAGGTAGGCGGGTGCTGTTTTGTGGAGACATTTGTAACAGAGGGTACCGATCTTATAGTTTACTGTCTGTGGCACAGGCAGCCAGTGGAGAGATCGCAAGAGAGGGGTAATGTGCTCAGATTTGTTCTTTCTGAGAATTAGTCGAGCTGAAGAGTTTTATATACGTTGAAGGGAGGGATTGATGATGCTGGCAGACCAGCCAAAAGAGAATTGCAATAGTCCAGAGGTGACAGAATGAGAGACCTAACGAGTTTGGATGTTACATCTGTGGACAGGTACTTTCGAATTGCACTTATACGCCGTAATTGATAGTAGCACAAGTGGCAGGTCTGGGTGATGAATTTTTGCATAGAGAGTGTGTTGTCGATAACAACTCCTACATGCTTCACAGCAGTGGATAGAGGGACTGATGTATTGCCGAGTTCTATTGAAGTTTTTGTAATGGAAGAGAGTTTGTGTTTGGTCCCTACAAGCATGGTTTCCGTTTTATCTGCATTTAGCTGTAACTTGTTCTGTATTTTCCAATTTAGGATATGTTGAAAGCAGTGGGCCATATTTGTCAAGAGAAAAGGCAGATTTTCAGGAGTGTCGCTGCTAAGAATCTGAGAGTCATCTGCATAAAAATGATGGTTGATCTGATGACGGTTAATTGTATGTGACAGCGGAGCAGTGTAGAGGGTGAAAAGAACAGGGCCCAGAACAGATCCCTGCGGAACTCCACATTCTAATCTGGCAGGTACTGACTGAATCTTGTTTACTGCAACTGTCTGGAATCGGTCTGTAAGGTATGAACTAAACCAGGTAAGGGCGTACCAGTAGCACCAAACGTTTTTTGAAGACGGGAGAGAAGAATAGAGTGGTCAATAGTGTCAAAGGCTGCAGATAAGTCGAGTAAGAAGAGAGATTTTTCCCGAGTCAGAAGTGAGTAAAAGTGTGTCTAAGGTGTGGACTCGGGTAGTTTCAGTGATGTGGTTGTCGCTATAGGCAGACTGAAAGCAGGAAGAAGACTGTTGGAGAGAAGGTGGTTGTGAGCTGTTTCAGAACTACTCTTTCCAGGACTTTAGAAATAAAAGGTAGGTAGGAAACAGGTCTGTATTCTTCAGAATGTTGGGGTCATGGTCATGCTTTTTGAGTAGAGGTGTGACTATAGCAGTTTTGAGAGCTGAAGGAACATTTCCAGAAACAAGAGATAAGTTAACTATTTTCGTGATAGTGGATTTAAGTTGTGGCAGGCACTGTGGGAAAAGAGAAGCAGACATGGGGTCAAGATCATATGATTTTATAGTCATTCCTTAGGAGAAGTGATAGCAGTAGTAGCAGTAGCAGTAGCAACAGCAGCAGCAGTAGCAGCAGCAGCAGCAGGAATGGTAGTGCTAGCAGCAGCAGCAACAACAACAGTAATAGTGGTAATAGCACCAGCAGTAGTGGCAACAGCAGTTGTAGCAGTAGCAGCAGGAGCAGCAGTAGCAGCAGCAGTAGCAGTATTAGTAGCAACAGCAGCAGTAGTAGCAACAGCAGTAGTAGTAGTGATAGCAGCAGCAGCAGCAGCAGCAGTATCTGTAGCAGCAGCAGCAGTGGTAGTAGTAGCAGCGGCAAGGAGAGGTGCTGAAAACGATTATTGTTGCAGGGAATGTCAGGTCTCTCCACAAGTCAAGCAGGGAGAAAAGCTGAGATGAGAGAGGACAGATACACACGACACCATGCTACATTCCGCTTCTCTATACACTGACAGGTGTACACACACATACAGACACAGACAGTCATACAGACACACACACACACACACACACACACACACGCACGCACGCATGCATGCACACACATACACACGCATGCACGCACGCATGGGGGAGAGAGAGAGAGAGAGAGAGAGAGAGAGAGAGAGAGAGAGAGAGAGAGAGAGAGAGAGAGAGAGAGAGAGAGAGAAGAATGACATTGACAAATTCTTTTATTTCGAGGATAATGAATGAGCACACAAGACAGGCAGACAGACAGACAGACGGACAGACGGAAAGACTGACAGACAGACAGACAGACGGACAGACAGACGGACAGACAGATGGATGGACGGACGGACGGACACACACACACACACACACACACACACAGTACACACATACTCACAGTACACACACACACACACACACACACACACACACACCACGCACGCACGCACGCACGCACACAGTGTCCTTCGGATGAGACTATAAACCGAGGTCCCGTGTGCGAACGCACGCCGAACATCTTGCGCACACGTTAAATCCTATTCCGGTTTTCGAAAGAGTAGGCCATTGTGTGCCGGTAGGAACAGATTTTTTTTTTTTTTTACAAAACTGCATACACACGGGAACTGGATGTAAAAAAGCACATGAGTGCTTATTCCATTATCCTCAAAATAAAAGAATAAATAAAACACACACACACACACACACACAAACACACACACACACAACACAACACACACACACACAACACAGACACACTCGCGCACACAACACACACACACACTCTCTCTCTCAGGCACACACACACACACACACATACACACGCACACACACACGCACGCACACACGCACGCACGCACGCGCGCACGCACATCACCACATACACATATATATACATACACACATGCAAGCAATGAAGGCTGGTAGGCCTAGCTAGTGTAGATAGATAGTACAGTGAGACAAGCTGGCACAACATTCTCTGCATAGCGAGGACTGACAGACAGACTGACAAGCCACTGCATACATACATACATACATACATACACACATACACTGTGCCAGCCCCCCCCTCCCCCCTCCCAACGACTCCTGCACCGGGTCACATTCCCTCCCCTTTCTCTGGCATGAACGTAGCAAGTTCTGCGTGTTAGCGAAAACCGTGCTCCTGCTCGTGTGTGTCGTTGTTGACTTATCAACCGACCTCTCTCTCTCTCTCTCTCTCCTCTCTGTGTCTCTGTCTCTCTCTCTCTTTTCCTCCACACACACACTCTCTCTCTCTCTCTCTACCATCTCTCTCTCCTCTCTCTCTCTCTCTCTCTCACACACACACACACTCTCCTCTCTCTCTCTCTCACATCACACACACACAACACACACACTCTCTCTCTCTCACACACACACACCTCTCTCTCTCTCCTCCCCCATATTTGTCAAAGAATTGTCATTGTCTCTCTCACACAACACACACACACACACACACTCTCTCTCTCTCTCACCACACACACACCACTCTCTCTCTCACACACACACTCTCTCTCTCTCTCACACACTCTCTCTCTCTCTCACATCTTCTCCTCTCTCTCTCTCCTCTAATCTACATCTCTCTCTCTCTCTCTGGCGCTCCTCCTCTCTCTACTTATGACATGACACACCATCTCCCCCCCCCCCTCTCTCTCTCTCTCTCTCTCTCTATCTATCTCTCTCTCTCTCTCTCTGGCGCTCCTCTCTCTCTTACTTATGACATGACACACCATCTCCCCCCCCCCTCTCTCTCTCTCTCTCTCTCTCTCTCTCTCAGTCTCTCTCTCTCTCTGTGTATCTTTCTCTCTCTTATGACAAGACACCATCTCCCTCTCTCTCTCTCCTCTCTCTCTCCCTCCTCTCTCTCTCTCTCTGTCTCTGTCTCTCTCTCTCTCTTACGACAAGACACCATCTCTCTCTCACTCTCCCTCCCTCTCTCTCTCTCCCTCCCTCTCTCTCTCTCTCCTCCCCCCATATCTCTCCCTACCCCCCCCCCCCCTCTCTCTCTCTCTCTAGCATATGATTATGACATGACACCATCTCTTCCCCCCCTCTCTCTCTCGCTCTCTCTCTCTCTCGCTCTCTCTCTCGCTCTCTCTCTCTCTCTCTCCCTCTCTCTTTCTCTACCCCCCCCCCACCCCCCAACCCCCCTTATCCCCACCCACCCACCCACCAACCGTGCCAAAGACATCAGGGTCCTCCAGTGTTGGCTCTGCATCTTGCGCGCTCAGGACAATCAATGCCTGCTGTACCCACCTAGGCCCTGGCCTAGCCCTCTCACGTACTGCCGACTCATCATCACTGTGATAATAATAACAAGAAAAAGAAGAATACTATCAACTATGACGATGTGTGTTGGGCCGTTTCTGTGTAGTTTCAGTCGCTGTCTGTGCCTCTCTCTGTCCCCCACGCCCCCCGAAAAAGGTGGTGGTGAAGGGGCGGGTGTGGGGGGTAGGAAAGGGGTGGATGGAGGTGTGCCTCATCGGGGTGGCGCTGTGCTGTGTCCAGGTGGTCAGGAGATGGTTCGTGAGGGTGGTAGGTTGGGGATGAAAATAATGTTGTGTGGGTCAGTTGTTGTGGTGTCAGTGACGTTAGTTTGGGTGAGGTTGTTTTTTGTTGTTTGTTTGTTTTACGTAAAAGGTGCTATTCAGACGCGTTGTGTACATTCTTGTGAAGCGTTGTGGTGTATCGTTCATTATGATCATCATTGTAGTAGTCGCCGTTATTGTTATTCTCATCATCATCGTCGTCGTCGTCGTCGTCATCACCATTGTCAGTATCATCATCATCATCACCACCACCACCACCACCACCATTATCATCATCATAATCATCATCATTATTACCCTTCTTGTTTTTCTCATCATTATACTGTTATCATCATTATTGTTAGAAGCAGTAGTAGAAATAGCAGAAGCAGCAGCAGCAACAGCAGCAGTAAGAAATGTAGTAGTAAGTAATAGTACAGCTATTAATGTTTGCCTTATTTATACAGCAACTATCATGGGATTATTGGCATTATCAACTCATCATTCAACTAGTAGCATTGCAAGTATCTATATAGAACTTTGTAAAACGAAAACATCATTTGTTAAAAGCAGAAACTGCTTCAAGCAGGGCACCACAACACCTTGTTTCAGCAGGTCATCTTCTACAACAGACAAACATCCGTCTTTGACGACCCGTGTTTCGATTCCTGTTCAAGGGGGATATTTTCCCCAGGAGTTAACATCAGTGCTGACTCCACTCTCCCCAAAAGTCCTTCGGATGAGACTGTAAACGGAGGCCCCGTGTGCGAACGCATGCAGAACATCTTCCGCACACGTTAAATCCTGTTCCGCTTTTCGTAAGAGTAAGAGAATTTACAAAACCGCATACACATGGGGACTGGATGTAAAAAACACATAAGGGCTTATTCCATTATCCTCGATATAAAAGAATAAAAGAATAATAAAAGAATAACAACATCTGTTCCGTTACAAGGCAGCTCTAAGTACAGGGCCCTGTAAGAAACCCCTGTCACTTGACAGAGTGTGGAAAGGCCATATACGTCTGGCCCACTTCTGTTTGTGTAGATGTTCGAAGGCTACAATTCTACAGGTTAATGAAAAACGTTGATGAATTCTAACTTCAAAGAAGTGATGGAGCCTAAGAAAAAAAGAATCAGTCGACAGTATCAAAGGCTGTATACAAATCAAAACATGAGAACTCATAAAATCGCCCTAAACTTGGGAAGGTCACTTAGGCGGTCATAACCGATGATTTGAACCCCCTTATACCGTCATATCCGCGTCTTACTATGATCGTAACGATCTGCTTTTGAGCCCTTTGCATGCTGGTTGTATACTAAGAACGCACGGGGATAGCATACTAATTTATTATTTTCTTCTTGCTGTTCTTCTTCTTTTCCTTCTTCTTCTTCTTTTTCTTTGAGCTTCATCGTTGTTGTTGTTGCTGTTGTTGGTGTTGTTGTTGTTGTTCTTCTTCTTCTTCTTCTTCTCCTCCTTCTCCTTCTCCTCCTTCTTCTTTGCAATTCTTTTCTTCTTCTTCTTCTTCTTCTTCTTTTCTTCTTCTTCTTTTCTTCTTGTCTTCTTCTTCTCTTCTTCTTCTTCTCATTTTTCTTCTTCTTCTTTTTCTTTGTTCATCGTTTTTTTTTTCTTTTTTTTTTCGTTCTTCTTCTTCTTCTCCTCCTTCTCCTCCTCTCTTCCTCTCTTCTCTCTTCTTCTTCTTCTTTTTTCTTCTTCTTCTTCTTCTTCTTCTTCTTCTTCTTCTTCTTCCTTCTCTTCTTCTTCTTCTTCTCTTCTTCTTTCTCTTCTTCTTCTCTTTCTTCTTCTTCTTCTTCTTCTTCTTCTTCTTCTCGTCTTCTTCTTCTTCGTTCTTCTTCTACAGTAAAACTTTTTTGTTCTGATTTTTTACTATCAACTGCTTTTGATTTTTCTGTTAAAGTGGCCTTATGATGTAAAACCGACGTTGTTTTGTTTTGTTTCCAAAAGCAATAACAAATCCTTCCACATCAGTCCAGATCAGTTTAAAACCAGGCAACTTCACCGCAATTTCTTAGTAGTTTCTGCCAAAACAATTTGAAGTCACAGAAAATATATAAAAAGTAGACAAACACAACGAAAACAAACCAGAAACAACAACAAAAGCTAAAACTACAACAGCAACATACAACAAAATAACAACAGTAGCAACAACAACAACAACACTCCCCCCCCCCCCCCCCCCACACACACACAACCACACACGCCTCCCCCCCCCCCCCCCCCCACCCATACACACACTACCGCACCACACCATACTACACACACACACACATACAACCCCCCCGCCCCCCCCCCCCCCCCCCCCCGGCCCACATACGCACACACAAAACAAAAACAACACCCTCCCTAGCACACACATCACCGTCCCCCCCCCCCCCCCCCCAACCCACAACTCCACTCACACACATATACACACATATAACCACCCCCTCCGTCGCCCCCCCCCCCCCACCACACACACATATACACACATACACACACTTGACCACACGGCATGGTGGACCTCACAGTACTATCAGTACCAGGCCTACCTAGGTTAGCAGGAAACCTTGCCTCCTGGTGCCAGTCAATGAGCTCTTGGCTGCTGAAGTGGAACAGGAAACGGGTTTGTCTGCAGACTGCAAAAGTGACATAGCGAAAGATAGCAAGCTAACAAGATAACAAACGAACATAGCAACAAACGTAACTTTTAATAACGTAACATAGGAAGATAGCAGGCAAGCATAACATAACATAACGTTCGTGACGTTACATAAGTAACGTCAAAACATAGCAAGCATAACAAACATACAAATAAGTAAGCAAACATAGCTAAAAACCAAAAAACGTAAATAACGTACATAGCAAACAAACATAACATAGCATAGCATAGCAAACTTTACATAACATAGATAGCATAGAAAATCATAACATAACAAACAAACAAAATGAAACGAACAAACGAACGTAAAATACTAGCATGCATACAACAGACAAGCATAGCAAGAAATAGCTACATAGCAAACAAAACGAACAAAAAGCAAGACTGCCTGAAGATCAGCACTTTGTCACGGCTTAACAGGATTGCACGTTTTCCTCTGAGAGGAGAAAGAGAGAGAAAAGGAAGAAAAAGAGAGAGAGAGAGAGAGAGAGACAGAGAGAGAAAAAGGAGAGAGAGAGAGACAGAAGAGAGAGCACAGAAGAGAGACAGAGAGAGAGAAGACACAGAGAGAAAAGAGAGAGACAGAGAGAGAGAGACAGAGAGAGAGAGAGACAGAAAGGAGAGAGAACAGAGGAGAGAGAGAGGAGAGAGAGAGAGGAAGGAGAGAAGAGAAACGCGAGAAAGAGGGAAAGAAAGAAAGAAAAAAAGAAAGAAGAAGAAACAAAAAAGAAAAAAAGAAAACAACGAAGTAAAGAAGAAGAAAAAGAAAACAAAAGAACGAGACAGAGACAGAGACAGACACACACCACACACACACACACACACACACACACACACACACACACACACACACACACACACACAGACTGACATACTGACAGACAGCCAGGCAGACAGATAGACAGACAGCCAGGCAGACAGCCAGACTCATAGTATTACATTTTGCAGTCCACACCGTGGAAGGCATGACTATCATCTCTCCATACCACACACTTCATTGTCCACTCCTTTCTCTCTCTTTCTTTCTTTCTTTCTTTCTGTCGTCTTTCTTGTCTTCTTCTTTCTTTCTTCTTCTTTCTTTCTGTCTTTCTTTCTTTTCTTTCTTTCTTCTTCTTTCTTCTGTCTTTCTTTCTGTCTTCTTTCTTTCTGTCTTTCTTTCTGTCTGTCTTTCTGTCTGTTTTCTTCTGTCTTTCTTTCTTCTTCTTCTGTTTTCTTTCTTCTTCTTCTTGTCTTTCTTTCTGTCTTCTTCTTTCTGTCTTTCTTCTTCTTCTTCTCTTCTTCTTTCTTTCTTTCTTCCTTCCTTCCTTTCTTCCTTCCTTCCTTCTCTCTCTCTCTCTCTCTCTCTCTCTCTCACTCTCTTCTCTCTTGTCTCTCTCTCCTCTCTCTCTTCTCTCTCTCTCTCTCTCTCTCTCTCTCTCTCTCTCTCTCTCTCTCTCTCTGTCTTTCTTTCTTTTCTTTGCAAGACAATTTACATATTATGTCATGAACAATAATACATAACATATTGCGATAACATATCCAGAGTATGGACATGACATTCCAGTCAGGTTTAATACAACCAAACAAAATGAACAAAAAGGGGAAAAAAACAGGAAAAGAACAAAGCAGAACACGAAAGTGAGAACGTACACAGATGCACATTGAGAATATCCACAGCGAATATCCAATTACTCTGCGACAGCAGCAGTGCAGCCACGCTACCTCTTATATCAACAAATCACCTCACCTCACCTATCCTGAAGTCTTGAAGAACGTAGGAGCGCCACTGAAGATTTTGTAACCAGCTTCCTCCACTCCTCGCCAACAAAAATGGATAATTATTATCAAATATCATCAATCAGTGGTTTTTCATAGCGCCATTTAGTTGCAAAAACACGATAAGTCGTGTTTGTTTTAGCGAAATATCTTTTTGTGAGGGTTTTTGTTGTTGTTTTGTTTTGCTGTCAGATATTTTCTAAGAATCTGAAGCAGAGGTACCCCCCCCCCCCCCCCACCCCCGCCTCCCTCTTGTTATACTCTGGATGTGTACATAACAAAAGTTGTCTCTTGATCTCAGCAGTCGTGTCAACTCCTAGTAGCACACTGCAGTGGACCTCTTCTGTGAAAGGTTCGGCGGTCAGTAACATGAACAGAAGTCACTTCGCACTGTGTCTGTGGTACAAAAGCTGGCGGAGCCACCAGACTGATGACTATCAGCGATGTCAGCGCAGGGCACCGCCATTTTTGAAACCTGTTTGACATCCTGTCGTTGCTGCTTTGCAGATCCATTTGGCTGCAAGGGCTTTGATTTGTGTCTTTACAAGATTCAGCGCTATGTAAATCCCATAAATTATGATTGATTATCTTCTTCTTCTTCCAGACTCCTCGCAGAGCAGACACACGTCGTCCTGGAAGTTCTGGAGGAAGCTGTCCTCACGACGCCCGGACAAGAAGAGCCGCTGGTCTGTGGCGGCCGCGGCCAAGAACACAGGCAGCGGCGGAGGTGCCAAGGTCACGGACCACGGGGTAAAACCCCGCGACCTTGACCTTCGACCTCCCAGCGGGGGCGAGGCTGGGGTCATGGACACCGCTCCGGCCACCAGCGGCAGTTTGCCGGACGTGCTGGACAAGGCCGTGCTGACCAGGACCATCAGCCTGAAGGCGCCCCCCAAGCCCCCCAGACTCTTCCTCTGCCGATCTTCCTCCCTGAACCAGTATCAGACCCGCTCTGCAGAACTTGCTCCTGCTGCTGTGTCTGCTGCTGCTGTGTCCCAGCGCTCTGCAGACTTGGAGACAGGCTTCAGGGCGAGAGCCCGGGAAGAAGAGGAAGAGGAGGAGGAGGAGGAGGAGGCCAAAGAGGAGCCCATCTACGTCAACGCTGCTTTTGGCGCTGCCCTCAAGTCTGGTCTCTCTGGCAACGACAGGATCATCCCGCCTACCATCCACAACACCCCCCAGCGCCAGGCGGCCACAGTTGCTATGGTGACCACAGCAGGACAGGTCTTGGAGAGGGCAAGGAGGAAGGGGAGGAGGGGGTGGGGGCACTGACCCTGATGCCGAGGGAGAGGAGAGAGGGGTCGGCGATGTCCGGACAACTACAGCCCCAGCTGCGGGAAAGCGGAGAGAGGCCGGGAGACAGGAGGCAGAGGCCGGGGCAGGCCAGAGAGAGCGCGGAGAGAGACAGGCGGTGGCTGACCAAGCTGTCCCCCGACTATGGGCGGAGCTGTAATGACACCTTGCCCCGCCCTCCCCGAGCCTCCTCCACCTCCTCCCTCTCCCTCTCCCACGTCTACTACAGCCTCCCTCACCGCCCCAAGTCGCGACACCGACTGCTGTCCTCCCAGCTGATGGCCCACCCCCACCCCACCCTCACCCACCATTCTAGGGCCAAGTCCAGAAGCAGGTCTGTGGAGCAGACGGGGCAGCATCGTCACCAGACCATCCTGCACAGCGTGCTGGACCTCCTGTGTCAGAGGTTCGACCCTTTCCCTCTGCTGGACTCCATGCACGCCGCTGGCGTCCTCACCGCCATGGACCTGCAGGCTTTCCGAGGTCACCCTGACCGGAAGCTCATCTGTGAGAACGTGCTGAACGCCGTGGGGAACGCCGACTACTCCGTGTTCCTGGGCTTCCTGGACGTCCTGAGGAGCGCGGGCAGCCAGAAGGAGATCTCCGCCGTCATGGACGCCATGAAAGACATCGACTGTCTGGTCCACGACCTGCCCAGCCCGTCAGAGGAGGAGGGGGAGGAGGACGAGGAGGAGGAGGAGAGGGAGGAGGAGGAGCAGATCCTGGCCGAGGAGAAGATCCTCTCCTTTGAGGTGGGCTACCTGGCTGCGACGGCGTCAGCCTCAAGCCGGTGGTGGAGCTGGAGAGGGCCAGGCCCGGGGAGAGGAGGACTCTTCCCAGAATGCCTCACGGCTCCCTGCCCCTCGCTGACCCCGGCAGTCAGCCCAACAACAACCACAGCAGCAACAGCAGCAACAGCAGCAGCAGTACTAACGGTAACGGGGAGGGGCTGAACAGCTTTCTGACCGCCCCAGCGACGGGGCCTGTCATGGTCAACGTGTGTGTCACGGGCCACAGCCTGAGCGGCTCCCGGGCCCTGGCCTTGGCTCAGGTCCTCCGCACCCACAGCTGCCTCCTGGAGCTGAGGATCGGCAAGACGCAGCTGTGCAGCGCCGATGTGGCGGCGCTGTGCGGAGCTCTGCGGCACAACACCACCCTGGCCTCGCTGGACCTTCGCCTGAACGGCCTGACCTACCTGGGGGCCTCGGCCGTGGCCAGCGTCCTGGCCCACACCCAGGTGCTCAGCAGCTCAACCTGTCCTCCACGGGGCTGGAGGTGGCCGGGTGCCGGGAGGTGCTGCGTGGCGTCGTGCTGAACAGGACGGTGACGGAGCTGGACCTCAGCTTCCTCAACGTGGGGGACGCGGTGTGCGACAGTGTGCGGGACGTCCTCAGGGCCAACGGCGTGCTGCGCAGGCTCCGGCTCCGGAGCAACAACTTGTCCTGTGTGGGGGTGGCCGTCCTGGCTGAAGGCCTCAGCAGGAACCGATCCCTGCTGGAGCTGGACTTGAGCAGGAACAGCCTGGGGGATGCGGGGATTGAGGCCCTGGCCCGCTACATTCCGGATTCCTCCCTCACGGAGGTCAGTCTAGAGAACTGCAACGTCACCTCCGCGGCGTGCGGCACGCTCTCCCAGATGATCATCAGCGGGAAACGTCTGCGGTCCTTGGACCTCAGCGTCAACCCTCTCGGGGACGAAGGCATCCAGGGTCTGGCTGCGGCCCTGGAGAGGAGCTCGGTGCTGCACTCCCTGGCGCTCAACATGTGCGGAGTCACCAACGACGGCTTCTCGGCGCTGCTGGACGTGCTGGAGAAGAACACCAGCATCTGGCTGCTGAAGCTGTGCTACAACCACCTGGGCAGGGAGCACCTCAACCCCGCCGCCACCTCCGACAACCTCCGCTACCGCCTGAGGATCGTCACCTCCTCCAAACCCAAGCTGCGGATTCTGCTGTGGGGCAACTCCTTCTCTGACTGCGAGGCCGAGGACAGGAGGTGTTCCAGGAGGTACTCTTCCCTCAGGTAAACTGCTCTGGACAGTTTTCTTCATGCTGCAGAAAAGACAGGCCACTTCTGAGAGCGAAGTGGTCAGACAGGAAAACAAAATTATGAAAGCATTCGATAAACTCTTAGTGCAAAGACAAATGTTGGCTGAAATTGATAAGTGCAAACTGAGATATGTTTGTCATGCAAACAGAAACACACAGACAAATCTGATGATGACAGTTCTCCAAGACAAGGTTGAGGGCAGAAGGAAAAAGAGGCAGACCACCAGCATCCTACAATTCCAACATCACTGAGATCAGTGGTCTGGGAGGAGGGCTACAGGAGATCGTAGAACTCATCAGAGACAGAGAGAGATGGTGAGCCCTGGTGGTGGCATTGCGTGGACCTCTTGTGGCGATGGTGATTCTTGAGTTGAGTTGAAGTGATAGAAAAGACTGGTTTTGTCGTGTTTCTTCACAATGGATGTATTTCTGCTTTGAAAAGAGAGACTGATCCTGCTATTTCTGTTGATGAGTTGACATTGATATTTATTTCTGGTACATGAAAAGACTAAGTCTTTTTCCCATTGTAGGCTTTTATTACTTCGGCAAAAACTCGCGTTTTCCATTTTGTGTATGAACTGGACAAAAATAAACTGAGTCAGCTATGATTATACTTTGCGCACAAAAGCTCTGTTGTTGTTGTTTTTCTTGGCACCACCACTTACGCTAACATGTACTTCCTATCTTGAATGCTTGAGGTCTATAGTTCCCATTCTGCTAAAAGTCAGACAGTTTACCATCCTGCTGCTAGTGTCTGGGAACTCGTCTTTCAGAGGTGATGATGAGCTGTACCGTGATCTTGTGTGCAGAGCGCATTTTTGTAATGCACAGAAAAGAACCCAGGACAGTACAGAGTTTGCCACGGACATTTCTGCAGAAAATTGCGCTGCGACATATGTGCTAGGCAAACAGATTCACACGTAAGAGTAGGCCATTGTGTGCCGGTGGGAACAGATGACAATTTACAAAACCGCATACACACGGGGACTGGATGTAAAAAAGCCCATAAGTGCTTATTCCATTATCCTGGATATAAAAGAATTTTTTTTTAAAAACAAACAGGCAGCAAGAGGCAAGAGAAGTGGGTAACACACACTGCTGTAGCTCTGATTCCAGTCTGGGGACAGCAGTTCTCTTTATTTTAAATAAACAAAATCTTGTAATTATGACCTACAGTATTTTACAAAATGATGCGATATGGTACGATACGAAAGGATACAATACGACACAATACAATACAATACAATACAATACAATACAATACAATGACCTATGCGGTCAATTTTTATAGGGGAGCGAGATGTCAGAGGCTTCATCTTCACCAGGGCCAGTATATTGAGGGCAGCGCCCATCTCCTCTCCCTCTGTTTTTACCTTCCCTGACCCTAAAGAGGGCAGGTATCCATTGACAGCTGGGTGAACTGGGGGACTGAATTGAAGCCAAGGCGCATGAACAGTCACCTATCCACGAAGTAACCACGCTCAACGCTGCTTAACCTTAGTTTGGGGAGAGTGTGTGCTCTGACCACTGAGCTATCCTGTCCCACACAATACAATATAATGCAATACAATGCAGTGCAATGCAATACAATGCAACGAAAGACAATACAGTACAATGTAATAAACGGTCGTGTATATAATTGTACACTTAGTGGATACTGTACATAAATTAACACATTATTCAGATGAGGGAAATCAATTCCATTATTTTTGTTTCTAATATACGTGCAAGATATTATCACATATTAATGCTTATGGGACTGTGTGTTCAGGTGAATCTGTGTATAAAAATGTGAAAGCACATGTACGCGAGTGAATGTTTGCAAATTTGGGCTTATGAATGCACAATTATGCACGTGTACATAATGATAAAACAAGTCCACGCGTCTTGTCTGTGTTTTGGTTTTGTTGTTGTTTATTGTTGGTTCTGTGTGTGTGTGTGTGTGTGTGTGTGTGTGTGTGTGTGTTTGTGTGTGTGTGTAAGAGAGAGAGAGAGAGAGAGAGAGAGAGAGAGAGAGAGAGAGAGAGAGAGAGAGAGAGAGAGAGACTGTGTGTGTGTACGCGCGTGTGTGTGTGTGACTCTGTGTGTGTACGTGCGTGCGTGTGTGTCAGAGAGAGAGAGAGAGAGAGAGAGAGAGAGAGAGAGAGAGAGAGAGAGAGAGAGAGAGAGAGAGAGAGAGAGAGAGAGAGAGAGAAGCTGTGTGTGTGTGTACGTGCGTGCGTGTGTGTCTGTGAGAGAGAGAGACTGTGTACGTGCGTAAGTGTGTTTGTGTGTGTGTGTGTGTGTGTGAGAGAGAGAGAGAAGAGAGAGAGAGAGGAGAGAGAGAGAGAGAGAGAGGAGAGAGAGAGACTGTGTGTGTACGTGCGTGTGTGTACGTGCGTGCGTGTGTCAGAGAGAGAGAGGAGAGAGAGAGAGAGAGAGAGAGAGAGACTTGTGTGTGTGTGTGTGTACGTGCGTGTGTGAGAGAGAGAGACTGTGTGTACGTGCGTAAGTGCGTGTGTGTGTGCGCGCGCGCGCCCGTGTGTGTGTGTGTGTGTATACTACGCGCAAAAATATGCCTTAGTGCAGTGTGTGCATGGGCAAAGGGTGAATGAAGAGTGGGGTGGGTGGAGTTCAATGGTTTGACTCTTTGTGACATCACAATTGTTTGTCATGGTGCAGTGGTCAGTGCCGTAGATCTCTGCCTGCAAGCTTGTGGGTTCAAATTCCATCACAGGCAAAAGGCATGCACATGCCTGCGCGTTTGTGTATGTGTGTGTGTGTGTGTATTTATTTACTTAATCTTTCATTTCAAGGATGATGGCATAAGTTTTAATATCTAGTCCCCTCGAGCATGTGTGTGTGTGTGTGTATGTGTGTGTGTACATGTACGTACATTTTTTTAATTCTTTTATTTCGAGGATGATGGTATAAGCACTCATGTGCATTTTTACATCTAGTCCCCACGAGCGTGTGTGTTTATTTACGTAATCTTTCATTTCTAGGATGATGGTATAAGCACTCCTGTGCATTTTTACATCTAGTCCCCTCGAGCATGTGTGTTTGTGTACATGTACGTGTATTTTTTCATTCTTTTATTTCGAGGATCATGGTATAAGCACTCATGTGTATTTTTACATCTAGTCTCCGTGAGCATATATGTGTGTACGCACGTGTACGTGTTTTTATTTATTCTTTTTATTTCGAGGATGATGTTATAAGCACTCATGTTCATTTTTACATCCAATCCCTGTGAGCATATGTGTGAGCCAGTGTGCGTAGGCATGTGTGTCTGACCATCTTCTATCCAGAGTGAGTCTGCTGACACACTAGGCAGAAGGCTTAGGATCCCACAGCTGGGTGTTATATACTCTACAGAGTTGGAGAGTGGTGCAAAAGGTATTGACCCGGTCTGAAAGAGTCAGCATCTCTTGGGCCTGCTTGATGCCAGATTGGGGACGGGATAGCCTGGTGGTTAGAGTGATGCGCTCGTGATCTGCTGACCTGGGTTTGAATCTCGTGCAAGAAGATTTTTCCTCTGGAGTTAACATCAGTGCCAACTCCACTTCTCCCAAAAGTCCTTTGGATCAGACTATAAACCGAGGTCCTGTGTGGAAACGCAGCAGAACATCTTGCGCACACGTTGAAACCTGTTCCGCTTTCCGGAAAAGTAGGCCATTGTGTGCCGGTGGGAACGGATGACAAGATTTACAAAACTACATAGACACGGGGACTGGATGTTGAAAAAAAAAAGCACACAAGTGCTTATTCGATTATCCTCAAAATAACAAAAAGAATGAAAGAAAGAATGAATGAAAGAAAGAATGAATGAAAGAATGAAAAATGCATGATGACAGAAACATAGGGAGCTCAGCCCTGTCTCTTCATTTCTGCAGTGTTCTGTAAAAAGAGTGAACTTTGTGCCCCAAGAGGTCTCCACTTGGCTGTAGCTCCTGTCACTCACTCACTCACTTATTCACTCACTCACTCACTCACTCACTCACCCACTCTCAACCACTCACTCAAACAACAACAATAATAAACACACATTCAACAATCACTGAATACTTTTGTATTTCTTCCTGTACTTTAAACAAAATAAACCAACAAAATAAATCCATGCTAAACTTCTGTATAATCATAACCAGATAGAGCCATGACGTAAAAGTCACTTTTGTCTTCTTCTTTCATTCAGTCTGAATACCAGTAGGAAGGAGGTATGAGGGGTTCAATATCAAACATCAGATCAAAAAAACAACAACCCATAATAGTCTGGAGGAAATGTTACAACAGTGACACAGGTCAATAAAAGGTATAAGAAAACAATTTGGAAGCTTCTTTATACCCCTCCCCTCTCCCCACCCCCCTACACACCACCACCACCACCAGTGAATGAAAAACAATGTTTTTTATACCAATGTGCCAATACTGTAAAAACACCATCATAATTTTTTTTAAAAATAAGCACAGCAGAAATATCATTCCACTGACCTTGTTTAATGAATCATTTTGCAGGATTAACATGATTTGTCATTTCTTTCTCTATTTTTTTTTTTTCTTTTTTTTGTTCTTTTTCCTTATCTTTTCTTTCTTTTTTTTAAAAAAAATAAATGATTCCTTTAATAACAAAACTGAACTTCAGGTGTACGAAAATATAGACACTTTATTTTAAAAGCTCTTTTTTTCTCAAAACAAAGCTACAGAAAAGTAAACATAATAGAAGCAAGTCACATAAAAACAACAAAAGCATAACACACACACACATGCTCTCCACAGCTGAGCAGTCAGCAGAACAAAACCATGGCTAGCAAACTACAAGATTTTTCCCGTGACGATTTTTTTCAAATACAATAAAACCAAACATACTTTATTTCAAACCACTCACTTTTAAATATACCATTTAAAAAAAAGAAAAAAGTTCCATTATAACTACATCTTAAAAAAACACCCATCAAAATCATATGAAAAACAATTACGTGATAACTTCAGATTTCTTCCCCCACCCCCTTTCCTAAAAACACACGCACACGCACACACACACACACACACAAAAATAACAAACTCCTTCCCCAAAATGTTCAGCTATTACAATAAAAACCTTAGCAGGATCTCGCAAAGATCTCATCAGCCATCTCAAAAACCGACCTCAGATTGAACGGCACAGGACCTCATTATCTATTACAACAAGAAACAACATTACAAGGACCTCAAACAGACCTGATTAACAATTGTAAAACAACCTCTAAAAGGACCTAAAAAAAAAAGGGACTCTCATTTATAAATAACATATAACTGGCCCTCACATAGGTTTACTTATTTATTGAAAAAACAAGAACAGAAGGATCTCAGATAGGTCTTGTCATCAGCCTTTAAAATAACACAATAATGCATTGTGAAAGATAACAACCAACTGTGTTGAAACAAAAGGAAAAAAACCAATAACCCCCTCCCCCCTCCAAAAAACCCCCACCCCAACATCTTTAAATATCTCAAACATATACAAAATTAGATCATACATAAAATCTGAGCTGATAATATACTGCAAAGGCTAAACACTGACACACACAAATCAGATTATCTAAAAGGTTTAAATAAATAGAGAAAGAACTTTTGTATGATCACGATATTACAAAGCAAAAGTTAACAATCAGTTATGTGGTACAGAAAACTAAACACCCAACAACTTCAACATGTTTTGAGATGTTGAACATCCAAAGATACAGATTTCGTACATTACACACAGGCTTCATTAGAATGAAGACAGCACACCGCTTTACACAGAACTAGTATAGATCAGACACATAGACCTTTTTTGCTTTAATCCTCAGCTAGAGCTGCAAGATTTACCTACGGGGAGATTTGTGCCTATGCATCCGTTTTTGCCCACAATTAAGGTAGATGCACTCCAACTTCAGCAGATGATATGTAAACATGACATCAGTATCATGCATTGTTTACATATATTTTGACATTCCTTTAACTGGCACAAATGGCCTACTCTTCCCAAAAGCAGAACAGATTTTAACATGTGTGCAAGAAATTCTGTGAGTGGTTGTGCACAGGGCCTCAGTTTATAGTCTTATCTGAAGGATTTTTGAGGGAGTGGATTTGGCACTGATGTTAACTCCTGGGAAAAAACTCCCAGTAGAATGAGCCTCTCAGTGGTAGCTTGAAATCCAGGCTCAATCCTGGGCCACAAAAGTGCAAGCAGATCGCTCTAACCGCTAGGCTGTCCCACCCCCCATTGTGTAGAAATGAACTCTAGGAGATGTAATACAATTTGCTTGGATGCAGATAACTAAACACTCAGTGTGCGACAACACAATTCCTAGTACTTTCAGTTTCACTGGGATATTATTTGATAAAGCAAATCAATATACTGCATGATAATAAACCAGTCATTACTTAACAGCCATACATACAAATATAAAAAAACTAATACCATCAAGTATAACACCATCAAGTAATTGCCATTTATGTCAAACATATCCTGGCATTACTTTCATACAGTTTAGTAACTGAAAAGGGTAAAATAACAACAACAAAAAACCACCCACCACAGCAACAACATAAAACAAAACTAAAAATCCCAAATGGAAGACGTTGTTACAACTGAAAAATGATTTGTCCAGCAATAGCGTTCATCTTTGGCTGGCTAAAGTTTCCTGAATATCAAGGGATTAAAGCTTTAAAACAGGCATATCAATGAGGTATAGCTCTGAACAGCCGCTGTGTGTAGCTTATATAGCAAAACTTCCTGAAGAAATGAACCAGATCTAGCCACTGAAGAAGATTTGAGAGTGATTGGGGCATAGCAAGTCATACCAAATCCATGTGCCAGGTTTCTTTAGACACTGACCTCTCAACAACCACACACGTCTGTATGCGCATGAATGCATGGATAAAATTCAGACATACATATACACACAATATGCATAGATACATTCACACAAAAATTCAATTAAGACACAAATACACAGAGATACACAGACAAAAACACTCTCTCACATGCCACACAAATCCACACAAGTGCACACACAATACACATTTGAAAAGAAAAACTCTTACATTCTTACGCACATAATAATCATACAGAAGTCAAAACATACCACTCCTTTCCACCACCACCACCACCAACAAAATCAATAATCTGAGCACAGCATTTGCACATAACAGACTTCAACATGAAGACAATCAAGCTGAAAATCACCCGCGAAACACTCAAGACTACTAGAATGCACAGATCTGTTTCCGTTTGAGCCAGTTCATCAATATTTACAGTCCCTTAAAAACATGGTATTCAAGCCTAATGACTGCAGTATCAACCATACTATTAACATCATTATGCACCACATTTATTCAGCATATTACATTTTAATGTGATAAATAGATATTTATTTATTAATTGTCTCTAGCTACGCTCATAACCCGCATGAATTTCTCATCCTTTTGAGATATTACAGCATTCGTATTTGTTTTTGTACATGAGCTAAGGTAAAGGTGTTCCATAACCAGTAAACTTGTTGGGGAGCGAGATGTCAGAGAGCTCAGCTTCTCCAAGGGCCAGCATCTTGAGGGCGGCAACCATCTCCTCTCCCTCTCGCAGCTTTATCTTCCCTGTCCCTAAAGAGGGCAGGTACCCATTTACAGCTGCGTGAACTGGGGACTGAGCTGAAGCCAAGATGCATGGACCGTCACCCATCCAGAGGTAACCACGCTCAATGCTGCCTAACCTTAGTTTGGAGAAAGCGAGTGCTCTGACCACTGAGCTGTCCCGTCCCACATACCATGAGCTAAGCAGTATAAATAAACCAAGAAAGTAAAAACAGTCAGCAAATCAATACGTAAAGTAACAAACCATGTAAACATGGTGGATTTGTTTCAAAATAACAAAACTGTTTAAGATGAAGAAAAATTGTACCAGACAGAGAGATTTGTTTTAAAACAAGCAATGTAATTTGCAGAATAACCACATCAACAAAAAAGGACCCCCCCAAAAAAAATCAACCTCAGCAAAGTAGCCAAACTATTTCTAACTAGCGAAATAAGCCTGGCAAGAATCCAGCCAGATATTCTGGAATGAAGCTAATTCCTTTCTCTGGGCTAAACAACAGAATCAGACACACACACAAAAACCAAACCATTACCGTAAAACAATACAAGGCACCAGTCTTGGTATAATTCTTTAAGATTATTTCAGTTTGTTACAGTCATGTTCACTGGGGTTTGATTCTGCACAAACAGACAATGTGTCACAGAATGCGTCACCAGTCAGCTAATCAATCAGCCAATTAGTCAGCCAGCCAATTAGTCAGGTCAGCCAATCTGTCAACAAGCCAGCCAACCTATCAGTCAACTAGTCAGTCAGCCAATCAGTCAAATAGTCAGTCAACCAATCAGTCAACTAGTCAGCCAATCAGACAACTAGCCAGCCATCCAATCATTCAATTAGTCAGCCAATCAGTCAACTAGTCAGCCAATCCTTCAATCAGACAACTAGTCAGCCAACAAGTCAGTCAACTAGTCAGCCAATCAGTCAACTCGTCAGCCAGCCAATTAGTCAACCAATCAGTCAACTACTCAGTCAACTAGTCAGCAAGCTAATCAGTCAACTCGTAAGCCAGCCAATCAGTCAACTAGTCGGCCAGCCAATCAGTCAACTAGTCAGCAAGCTAATCAGTCAACTCGTAAGCCAACCAATCGGTCAACTAGTCAGCAAGCTAATCAGTCAACTAGTCAGCCAACCAATCAGTCAGCTAGTCAGCCAACCAATCAGTTAACCAAACAGTCAGCCAACTAGTCAACCAGGCAATCAGTCAGCCCACCAGTCAGTCAGCCAAAAACCAGCAACAATTCAGCCTCTTTCTCAGTCTACCTATCCATCAATCTACCATAAAACCCACACTTTTCCACACTAACCCACACCCACCCTTCCACACCCACACCATCTCTCCATCATCATTTGAGCTGCTACGAAGGGCAGGGCAGGGGAGGGCGGGGCAGGGCAGGGCAGGGGAGGGCAGGGTGGGGCAGGGTGGGGCAGGGCAGGGCAGGGCAGGCAGGGCAGGACAGGACAGGGCAGGGTAGGGCAGGGCAGGGCAGGGCAGGACAGGACAGGACAGGACAGTGCAGGACAGGACAGTGTAGGACAGGACAGTGTAGGACAGGACAGTGCAGGACAGGACAGTGTAGGACAGGACAGTGTAGGACAGGACAGTGTAGGACAGAACAGGACAGGACAGGACAGGACAGTGCAGAGCAGGATAGGGCAAGGACAGGCAGGGCAGTGCAGACAGGACAGGCAAGGACAGGACAGGACAGACAGGACAGGACAGGACAGGACAGGACAGGGCAGGAAAGGACAGGGCAGGACAGGACAGGACAGGACAGTGCAGGACAGGACAGGGCAGGGCAGGACAAGACAGGACAGGACGAACAGAACAGGACAGGACAGGGCAGGACAGGACAGGGCAGGCAGGGCAAGGAAGGGCGGGGCAGGCACAGAACAGTGGCGGCATCATCACATTGCGTGCTACGCAGGCAGGCAGGGCAGCGCAGGCAGAACAGAACAGGACAGGACAGGGTAGAACAGGGCAGGACAGGGCAGGACAGGACAGGGCAGGACAGAACAGAACAGGGCAGGGCGACGCGATCACAGCTGGGCGGCAAAGTCGGCAATGGCCCGGGTGATGCTGGGGTAGGAGGCGGGCAGGTGGTGGTGGTGAACCACAGGCTTGGCGGCCATGGCCTGCAGGTGTGCGTGCATGACCGGCAGCCGCGCCAGACTCTCCGCCTGCTCCATCAGCTCCGCCACGCTCAGGTCGCCGCTGCTAATGCTGCTGCTGCTGCTGCTGGTAATGCTGCTGGTGGTGCTGTTGCCGCTGCTGTCCACTGCGCCCATGCGGAAGAAGGGCAGGATCTTGTCGATGAACTTGGCGAAGTGAGCCGTGCCGGAGATGACGGTGGGGATGCGGGGGTCTCCGACGTGACAGGCCACCGCCCGCCCCACTGAGGTGTGAGGGTCCATCATGTAGCCTGGGCACAGCGAGGGGCAGAGTGGGGAGAGGGAGGGAGGTGAGTGTGTGGGAGGGAGGTGGTGAGTGAGTGTGTGAGTGAGTGAGTGAGTGAATGAGTGAGTGAGTGAGTGAGTGTGTGAATGAGTGAGTGAGTGAGTGAGTGAATGAGTGAGTGAGTGAATGAATGAATGAGTGAATGATTGAATGTGTGAATGGATGAATGAATGCATGAATGAACAAATGAATGCATGAATGAATTTAAAAAAAAGTAAATTAACGCATGAATGAATGAATGCATAAATGAATGAATGTATAAATAAATGAATGAATGAAGCATGAATGACTGAACGTATGAAATAAAGGAAAAAATGAATGTATGCATTACGGACCACATAAAAATCTCCACACCCTTTCAGCATGGTTTATTTATTTATTTCTTTATTTATTTATTCTTTTACATCGAGGATAATGGAATAAGCACTCATGTGCTTTTTTACATCAGTCCCCATGTGTATGCGGTTTTGTAAATTTTGTCATCTGTTCCCACTGGTACACAATGGCCTACTCTTTCAAAAAGTGGAACAGGATTTAACATGTGCGCAAGATGTTCTGCATGCGTTTGCACTCGGGCCTCAGTTTATAGTCTCATCCGAAAAATGGTTGAACACTGAGTGAGAAAATAATTGAAAAAGTGGTGGTGGGAAAGGGTGTGGGTATGGGGTAGGCATAAAATACTATTACCAAAAAATTCACAAGGAGAAACACACATGATGATGAAACAAACACTCATAGATTTTTTTTAAAAAAGACTCCACTTTTCCAAAAGTCCTGAGGTCATTTCATCCACTGTCAACTCTTCTCAAGAGGTAGTTTTGGGATTGTTTATTTGGTTTTTTTTTGGGGGGGGGAGTTTTTTGTCAGCTAAAATCAGACAATCTAAAACAGCCAAGCTTCCTCAACTAGTGTCTTCTTAAATGCATTTCACCATTTTGGGCATACTTCCAAAATTAAACAAATGTTCACTGACACTCAGTGTCACTTTAGGTGACATTTTCACTCCTTTATACTAAATTAGCCGGCAGAAAGGACTGTGACAG
>CM054146.1:60251213-60273713 GCA_028751875.1 Rapana venosa
AGATGATAGAGTGCATACCCTGGGTGATCCCCAGGGTGTTAAGCTGGGGAATGCTTAACAACAACAACAATGATAATAATAAATGGAACTTATATAGTGGTATAACTTGTAAATTCAGATCAAAGTGCTTGCATTCAACCTACTCTTACACATGCAGCCATTAACAATTAATAGTTTTAACAAACTCAAATGTACACACACACACACACACACACACACGTGCACGCATAAAAGTTATACCCTTTGGCAGGGTGATGGGGATTTTGATTGTTGAAGGCAGGGACATATATGAGGTGAAACAAGAGGGGAAAATCTTAGGTCTGAAATAAGTATGTCTTTCTTAAGGCTGGATTTAAAAGCGTCATAAGAAGGCTTTTGGCGAAGTGAGATAGGGAGGTCATTCTAGATCAATGGACCAGAAACACAGAAAGAATAATGACCAGCGGTGAAACAACATTAACTCTGACTCAATAGCAAACAAATACACACCTCTTCAACATAAACAACAGCAACAAGAATACAAGACACAACATCAACCCAATACACTCTTATTTCAATAACAACAAACAACAATGCAAAACTCAACATCTACCAAACACACACCTTTCAACAACACATGACTCAAAATCAAACCAAACACACACCTCTTTCAACAACAACAACAAATAACAGCAAAAGCAAACAAACAACACACAACTAATAAGAACAATCATCATAATCTATGGGATTTATATAGCGCTGAATCTTGTAAAGACACAAATCAAAGCGCTTGCAGCCAAATGGATCTGCAAAGCAGCGACAGGATGTCAAACAGGTTTCAAAAATGGCAGTGCCCTGCATTGACATCGCTGATAGTCATCAGTCTGGTGGCTCCACCAGCTTTGTACCATAGACACACTGCGAAGAGACTTCTGTTCATGTTACTGACCGCCGAACCTTTCACAGAAGAGGTCCACTGCAGTGTGCTACTAGGAGCTGACACGACTGCTGAGATCAAACAAACCACACACGCACACACACACACACACACACACACACACACACAAACACAGACACACACACACATACACACACACACACAAATGGCCCAGGCCAAAAGCTGTCAGGTTATTGATGTCAGTTAATTGCCAAGGCCTACATTAAAATGTTGTTATGTTTAAAATGTGTTGAGATTGCCTTCAGCCATGACAAGCTCTTAACATAACAACAACCTGCACTCTTCTTTATAGGAGAAAACATCCTCTGAAGTCGGAGTATGGCTGCCTATATGGCAAGGTACTCGAAAAGAGTCATACACGCAAACTTCTCACCCGGTGTACTTCCTATCTCACAGTGATTCCCAGGTGGGATGATGAAGTGAGTCAGAGTGTGGCATGTTCTGGGTGACCCCCAGGATGTAAAGCTGGGGAACGCACAACAACAACAACAACAACACACACACAGACCTCTTTCGGCGCCGCAGCCACGCCCTCTCTGTGCAGCGTGGCGTAGAAGTCGCGCACGGTTTTGGAGTTCTCCCCCGAGAGGTGGAAGATGAGGCGCTCGAGGTTGGAGGAGCGGAGGATGTCGATGGACGGGGAGGCGGTGCGCTGCACGGTCTTGCCCGACAGCACGTACACGCCCTTGGTCAGGAAGTCCGTCAGCACGTGGTTCCTGTTGGAGGCGCAGATCAGGCGCCGCACGGGGATCCCCATCTCCTGGGGGTGTGACGGGTCGTGTCAAGGTCAAGTTAGGTTAGGTCGAATGGGGTCAGGTCAATGTCGTGTTGGGTCAAGTTGGGTCAAGAAAAGTCGGGTTGGGTCAGGTCAAGTTAGGTCAGGTCAAGAAAAGTCAAGTCAGGTTGGGTCAAGGTAGGTCAAGTCATGTTAGGTCAAGTTAGGTCAAGTTGGGTCATGTCAAGTTAGGTCATGTAAGGTCAAGTTAGGCCAAGTTAAGTCAAGTCATGTTAGATCACGTCAAGTCACGCTAGGTTAAGTCACGTTAGGTCAAGTCAAATCATGTTAGGTCAAGTCAAATCATGTTAGGTCAAGCCAAGTTAGGTCAAGTCAAGTTACGTCAGGTCAAGTCACGTTAGGTCAAGTCATGTTAGGTCAATTCACGTTAGGTCAAGTCACGTTAGGTCAAGTCATGTTAGGTCAAGTCAAGAAAAGTCAAGTCAAATACTTATTTTCTGATGGTACGCTGAATTATCAAACATATATTTTTCTTCTTTTTTTTATATTTTTTATTTTATCAAGCTAGCCATGAAAAGAAGACCAGACGAACACTGTAAGTCAAAACAGGATTTTTAACACGGGCGCAAGATGTTCAGCGTGAGTTTGCACACCGGACCTCTGTTCAGAGTCTCGTCTGAAGAACTTTCAGGAGAAAGTCGGCGCTGATGTAAAACTCCAGGCAGGAAAGTCTCCTTGAGCAGGCGCCTCCATGTGGCTCAACCCCGCGCCACCACATCACGGGCAACAATCTAACCACCAGGTTATCCCCCCACCCCCATCCCTGTTCCTGTTAAAAAAAATGTTGGCCTTTCTTTGTACCCAAGCTCTTCACACTGACCCAACCCTTACAGACAGGGTCTGTTCTGTGGCCCTCATCTTCTCTTTTCGAGGCCTGTCCTGTCCTCCTCAAGACTTTGAAAAACAGCCTGGGACCCTACACATACACTGACCTACACCCTAGGGGGGGGAGGGGGGGGATAGCCTAGTGGTTAGAACATTGCACTCGCAATCTGACGACCCGGGTTCGATTCCTGTTCAAGGGGGGATATTTTCCCCTGGAGTTAACATCAGTGCCAACTCCACTCTCCCCAAAAGTCCTTCGGATGAGACTATAAACTGAGGTCCCATGTGCGAATGCATGCAGAACATCTTGCGCACGCGTTAAATCCTGTTCCGCTTTTTGTAAGAGTAGGCCATTGTGTGCCGGTGGGAACAGATGACAGAATTTACAAAACCGCATACACACAGGGACTGGATGTAAAATATAAAAAAACACATAAAATCTGATTCCATTATCCTCGATATAAAAGAATAAAATAAAAATAAATGTTTAAAAAACCTACTCCATTCTCACTATTTTCACCTTCTGTTCACTCTGTCTACGTAGTCTGCAGAAGCTTGTTGCTACATCCTTCATTCTGAATGAATATGAACTCTTCAATATCTCCAAAATATAACAAATTTATGGGGGCTACAAGCATAGCTAAAAAGTAATCAACAAACAAACATTTATCACATGAAACAGCACAAATCAATATCACAGACAATGAACACCACCACTCCACCCCACTCCACCCCCAACCTCCCCACCCCCCACCACCCAAAAAAAAAAAAATCACAGACTCAGGCAACCATTTCCCACTCTTGAAAAAAACCATCAGTGACATCCACCCACAAGAAGGGACACTCTAAAAGGGACACTCATAAAAAAAAAAAAAGACACCAAAAAGGAACACATATAAAAGGGACACATAAAAAGGAACACTCATAAAAAAGACACACATAAACGGGACACACATAAAAAGGGACATCACAAAAAGAAGGGACTCATAAAAACGGAAACGCAACACATAAAAGGGACACATATAAAGGGGACACAATATAAAAAGGAACGCACACATAAAAGGGACACATAATAAAAGGGACGCATATAAAAGGGACACTCATAAAAAGGACACCCATAAACAGGGACACACATAAACAGGGACACTCAAAAGGGACACCCATTAAAGGGACACTCATTAAAGAGACACCCATCAAAGGGACACTCATAAAACAGACACTCATCAAAGCTCAGAACGAGTGATGGCTGTAGATTCTGTGTTCTCAGATGGATATATACGCTTTCCATAGTGAGAAGACAGGACCAAATAACAAATAACCTTGGAAAGCAGACAACTCCACACAACATGACGTTTACAAACCGTAACCGCATACACAAAACTTCACCATAGGTGAATCTCAGAGCTGTAAAAAAACCAAAAAAAAACCCCACACCTCAAAAACAAAGCAAAAAAACCTCATGGTAACATTGGTGAACCTTGGAGCTCTAGCCAAGCAATGAAACAACAACCCCTCCCCTACCCCCACCAACCCAAAAAAAAAAAAAAAGAAGAGAAAAAGCAGCAAAAAGGCAACAAACAACAAAAAACAACAACAAAAACCCCAACAACAAAACCAAACCCAACCAACCACCTACTAATCGCGGCAACTGACCTTGGCGTAGTAGGCGCTGAGGATGTTGCCGAAGTTGCCTGTGGGCACGCACCAGTCCACCTGGTCGCCCAGGGTGATGTGACCCATGCGCGCCATCTCCAGGTAACCCGAGATGTGATACAGCACCTGCGGCAACAGCCGGCCCCAGTTGATGGAGTTGGCGGCGCTGAAACCATCAATGTGCTGCGCTGTAGTGTAGTGTAGTGTTTTGTGCTGTAGTGCAGTGTAGTGTAGTGTTTTGTGCTGTAGTGTAGTGTAGGACCATGTGTTGTGTTGTGTTGTAATGTAATGTGTTGTGTTGTAATGTGTTGTGTTGTATTACAATGTGTTGTGTGTTGTATTGTAGTGTGTTTGTGTTGTAATGTGTTGTGTTGTGCTGCAGTGTGTTGTGTTTGTGTTGTAATGTGTTGTGTTGTAATGTGTTGTGTTGTATTACAGTGTGTTGTGTTGTATTACAAAGTGTTGTGTGTTGTATTGCAGTGTGTTGTGTTATGCTGCAAAGTCTTGTGTTGTATTACAGTGTGTTGTGTTTGTATTGCAATGTGTTGTGTGTTGTATTGCAATGTGTTGTGTTGTATTGCAATGTGTTGTGTGTTGTGTTGCAATGTGTTGTTGTGCTGTATTGCAATGTGTTGCGTTGTATTGCAATGTGTTGTGTTGTATTGCAATGTGTTGTGCTGCAGTGTGTGTTGTGTTGCAATGTGTTGTGTTGTATTGCAATGTGCTGTGTTGTATTGCAGTGTGTTGTGCTGCAGTGTGTGTTGTGCTGCAATGTGTTGTGTTGCATTGCAATGTGTTGTGTTGTCTTGCAATGTGTTGTGTCGTATTGCAATGTGTTGTGTTGTATTGCAATGTGTTGTGTTGTATTGCAGTGTGGTTGTATTGCAATGTGTTGTGTTGTGCTGCAGTGTGTTGTGCTGCAGTGTGTTGTGTTGTATTGCAATGTGTTGTGTGTTGTATTGCAATGTGTTGTGTGTTGTATTGCAATGTGTTGTGCTGCAGTGTGTTGTGTTGTAATGCAATGTGTTGTGTTGTGCTGCAGTGTGTTGTGTTGTATTGCAATGTGTTGTGTGTTGTATTGCAATGTGTTGTATTGCAATGTGTTTGTGTTTGTGCTGCAGTGTGTTGTGTTGTATTGCAATGTGTTGTGTTGTGCTGCAGTGTGTTGTGTTGCATTGCAATGTGTTGTGTTGTATTGCAATGTGTTGTGTCGTATTGCAATGTGTTGTGTTGTATTGCAATGTGTTGTGTTGTATTGCAGTGTGGTTGTATTGCAATGTGTTGTGTTGTGCTGCAGTGTGTTGTATTGCAGTGTGTTGTGTTGTATTGCAATGTGTTGTGTGTTGTATTGCAATGTGTTGTGTGTTGTATTGCAATGTGTTATGTTGTGCTGCAGTGTGTTGTGTTGTAATGCAATGTGTTGTGTTGTGCTGCAGTGTGTTGTGTTGTGTTGTATTGCAATGTGTTGTGTGTTGTATTGCAATGTGTTGTGTGTTGTATTGCAATGTGTTGTGTTGTGCTGCGGTGTGTTGTGTTGTATTGCAATGTGTTGTGTTGTGCTGCAGTGTGTTGTGTTGTATTGCAATGTGTTGTGTTGTATTGCAATGTGTTGTGTTTGTATTGCAATGTGTTGTGATGCAGTGTGCTGTGTTGCATTGCAATGTGCTGTGTTGTATTGCAATGTGTTATGTTGTATTGCAATGTGTTATGTTGTATTGCAATGTGTTGTGTGTTGTATTGCAATGTGTTATGTTGTATTGCAATGTGTTGTATTATATTGTAAGGTACTGTATTGCTGGGGACAGGATAGCTCAGTGGTCGGAGCACTCGCTTTCCCCCAGCCAAGTTAAGCAGCATCGAGCGTGGTTACCACTTGGATGGGTAAAGCAGCAAGGGAGAGGAGATGGGCGCCGCCCTCAATATGCTGGCCCCTAGAGAAGTGAGCTCTCCGACGCCTTGCTCCCCTACAACCTTATTGGTTATGGGACACCTTTATCTTTACCTTACTGCATTGCAACGTGTTGTATTGCAATGCACTATTGTTTGTGTATTGTTTTTTATTGCAATGTAATGTGATAAATTGTTGTATTGTACTGTATTGCAATATCTCATGTTTTGTTGTATTGTAATAAATTGTGATGCACTGTACTGCATTCCATTACCTTGTATTTTATCGTATTGCAATAAATTATATTGTACTGTACTGTACTGCACTGCATTGTATTTTATTGTATAGTCTTGAAATGAATGTACGTACATGCATATGTGTGTGTGTGTGTGTGTGCGCGCATGCACATGATGTGTGTGTATGTGCATACATGCATGTATGCATGCTCTTGTATGCGTGTATGGCTGGAATCAGACCTCAAGCGACAGTCCAGGTGTTTCTTCATCCAGGTGGCAAACTCCATGTCACTGAACACCTGCTTGATCACTGACTGGCAAAAGTCAAAGTCCCCATCCACACCTGTATAAAAAAAAGCACACACACACACACAGACATGACATGCGTGTTTGTTTGCGTGGGACATCATCCTTATTTCTTGTTATAAAAATGACTAATGAGAAGAGAAGAGAAGAGAGGAGAGGAGAGGAGAGGAGAGAAGAGGAGAGAAGAGAAGAGAGAAGAGAAGAGAGAAGAAGAGAAGAGAAGAGAAGAGAAGAGGAGAGGAGAGGAGAGAAGACGAGAGAAGAGGAGAGGAGAGAAGAGAAGATGAGAGAAGAGGAGAGAAGGAGAGGAGAGGAGAGAAGAGAGGACAAGAGAAGAAAAGATCTTGTTCTTCTTCATTGAAAGCTCAGACAGCAACTATTATTGTAGACCTGTCATATAAGCGAAAATACATTGTGCTGCCAGTAAGCGCCTGACAAGTCAGGCCCAGCACATCCGACTTTAGCATGGGAGAGAACTGCTATCATTTAAGTCTTTCTGAAAAAAAGGCGGGAGAATGGACCAAGAAGGTAAAAAAATAGACAAGACGGCAACAGAACGATACAAAACAAGGCAGAAACAAAGAGAAGGACAGAATTCCTAGCACAGGATTTCCAGAAGGTGGAGATGTTATTTACACTGACAGACCTCTGGCATCCCCACGAGGGAGAAATTCTTTCCCGACAAAAGTATATATAATAAAAAGTATATCAGCGGACAACCCACCAATGACTTTGATGTTCTTCCCTGTCATAGTGGTCATCTGGTGATGCTGGATCTTGCTGATGCCGTGACGAGGGTACAGCACCAACACCCCAACCCGGGACCCTTCTGCACACGCACACACATGCACGCGCACACACACACACAATTTTTATTTTATACCACTTTAAGTCACAGCAGATTTCTCTGCATGAAATTTGGGCTGCTCTCCCCAGGGGAGAGCGCTTCGCTCGAAGAGCAACGCCACCCTTTATGTTTTTTCTTTTCCTGTCTGTAACTGTATCTGTTTCCCTATCACAGAGGCTTTTTACTATGAAATTTTGCCAGGGACGACTCTCTTGTTGTTGTGGGTTCTTTTACATGTGCTAAATAATTATGTGTTACACACTGGACCTCGCTTTATTGTTGCAGACCACCACTCATGGTCTAATGGATGGGGGAAAAGTTTCAGGCCCAAACGGGTTCGAACCACCACACATTTCTGACCCAAACTTTTTGCTTTCTAGGCAGGTGCGTTACTTCTAGACCACTGATCCACATCTATCTATCTATCTATCTATCTATCTATCTATCTATCTATCTATCTATCTATCTATCTATCTATCTATATACATATAGGTATAGATATAGATATATATCTATATCTATATATAGATATATATATATGGACATTGACTGCTGAAACAGCAAAGCGAATCCAGTCATTTGAAACAAAATGCCATAGAAAACTGCTGGGCATATCCTAGAGAGAACGAAAGACCAATGAATTTGTCAAGAGTCAAATAACTCGGCTGGCAGATCCACAGGAACCCCTTCTCACCATCGTCAAGAAGAAAAAGCTGACATGGTTTGGCCACGTCACCTGCCACAACACTCTGCCAAAAACGGTACTGCAGGGAACACTCGAAGGTGGCAGAAAGAGGGGAAGATAGAACAAGTCATGGATGGTCAACATCAGAGAATGGACCAGGATGAATGACTCGGCACTACTGCGCAGAGCCGAGGACCGAGATGGATGGAGGAGGCTTACCACGGCATCGTCTTTCGTGTCTCCCCCACGACCGTCAAGGTCACGGGTCTGATGATGATGATGATAGATATATATCTATATATCTAGATCTATCTATATATCTATGTGTGTGTGTATATATATATATATATATATATAAAATATATATATATATAAATATATAGATATAGATATAATAATAATAATAATAATGTATGGAATTTATATAGCGCTGAATCTTGTAAAGCAACAAATCAAAGCGCTCAGATTTTATTTCATACCACTTTAAGTCACGGCAGATTTCTCTCCGTGAAATTCGGGCTGCTCTCCCCGGGGAGAGCGGGAGAACGCGTCGCCACTTAGCGCTGCGCCACCCTTTCACCCTTTTTTTTTTTTTTTTTTTTTTTCTGCAGCTGTATTTGTTTCCCTATCAGAGTGGCTTTTTTCTAAGAATTTTGCCAGGGACAACTCTCTTGTTGCCGTGGTTTTTTTTACGTGCGCTAAATAATTACGTGTAACACACGGGACCTTGGTTTATCGTCTCATCCGAAAGACTAGCGCCCAGACCACCACTCATGGTCTAATGGATGGGGGAAAAATTTCCGGTCCAAACGGGGTACGAACCGCCGCACACTTCAGACCCGGACTTTTCGCTTTCTAGACAGGCGCGTTACCTCTAGACCACCGATCCACCGTCATATATATATTATATATGCACATCTCAGATCAGGAACGCATTCTGCACACAGACTCTCTGTGCCTGTGACAGCCTTACAACCTCACTGCATTTTCTTTCCCCATCCAGTCCTCGGCTAGAGTGCAAGGTGCACCAGTGGTGAGATTTCAAGGATGCCACCCTTCAAACCCACCATTAAGGTAACCACATTCCCACTTCGGGAACAGTGCTTAAACACGTCGCTTGTGTGCGGTCATTGGAAAAAAACCCAACCTGTCATCCATTCCTACAGGCACAAAACAGCCTACTCTACCAAAAGGAGGAAGGGGTTTTTAACAATGTGTGCGAAGATGTTCTGCGTGTGTTCACATGCAGGATCGTGGTTTATAATCTCATCCGAAGGACTTTCAGAGGAGTGGAGGTGGTACTGGCGTTAACACCAGGGGAAAGATCCCCTTGAAGATGTGCCTCAATGGTGGCTCGATTCTGGGTGGTAAGATCACAAGCAAAATGCTCTAACCACTAGGCTATCCCACCACCTTCCTATACATTTTATTCATTAAAAATATACCTACCACGTCTTGAGAACATGATCGTGCATACATGTGCCTATTACAAGCTGTTTGAAAACATGAACATTCTCATCTGTTTATATACACAGCCACATGGCTTTTAGGCATGGCATTTCTGTTCAGCCCCCTGCGGCCTTCCTATCTAAAGAAGGAAAGCAGTTAAGGACCTCAGAAAGAGAGAGAAGACAAATCTCTTTCTTGATGCTGAATTTGATCTTTGGGGTATTGTTGACATTTCTACATGGTATCCCTCTGCATCAACGCTCACACTGCAACTATTGTTGTCTGTCATATGAGGGAAAATACGATGCGCTGCCGTTAAGCGCCTGACGAGTCAGGCCCAGCACATCCAACTTTGGTGTGGGAGAGAATTGTGTCAAGTCTTTCTGGAAAAAAGGCAGGAGAATGGACCAAGAAGGCAGAAAATAGACGAGAAGGGGAAGACAGAAGGAAAAGGAACAAGGCAGAAACAAAGAGAGGGACAGAAAAGAGGGTATTCCTAGCAAAGAATTTCCAGAAGGTGGGGATGACAGTTCCCTGACATCCCCACAAAAGAATTCCTCATACAATGGGGAAGGAAAAATAAACCAAGATGGCTGACCTGCATGTCGACTGAAGCCATCCAACACAGCGCCCCCTGTGTCCCCTGATGTTGCCACCACAATCAGGTACCTGCAGACACAACAGTATATATATAATATATATATGTATATATACATATATTACATATCTCTCTCTCTCTCTCTCTCTTTTATATATATATATATATATATATGTGTGCGTGTGTGTATATATATATATATATATGTGTGTGTGTATATATATATACATCTTCCTGTTCAAGGGGATATTTTCCCCTGGAGTTAACATCAGTGCAGACTCCACTCTCACCAAAAGTCCTTCAGATGAGACTATAAACCGAGGTCCCGTGTGCGAACGCACGCAGAACATCTTGTGCATACGTTAAATCCTGTTCCACTTTTCATAAGAGTAGGCCATTGTGTGCCAGTGGGAACAGATGACAGAATTTACTTAACCGCATACACATGGGGACTGGATGTAAAAGAGCACATGAGTGCTTATTCCATTATCCTCGATATAAAAGAATAAATAAAATTAAAATAACTAAATAAATACATATGGGGATGGGATAGCCTGGTGGTTAAAGTGTCAGAGCACTGTGCTTGCGGTGTGACAGCAAGGTTTGAGCAAGGTTGGAGCCACCACCCAAACTCCCATTTGAAGGGAGTTTTCCCCTGGTTAACATCAGTGCCGACTCCACTCTCCCCAAAGTCCTTCAGATAACTATGAACTGCAGTCCCATGTGCAAACACATGCAGATATCTTGCACACATGTTCAAAACTGTCCTGTCTTTCAGAAAAGTAGGCCATATCATGCCTATGGGAGTGGATGAAAAAAATAGACAAAACAGCTTGCACACGGGGGTTGGATGTAAAAAAAAAAAAAAAAAAAGCACATTAGTGCTTATTCCATTATCCTCAAAATAAAAGAAATGAAATAAAATTAAAAATAAAAGAAACACACACACAACCACACACACACAACCACACACACACACACATAAACTTTCTTTTCACAGTCATAGACCTTTATCCTTCTACTAACCCTTGGCCTTGAATTAAAGTGTGCACTTTTCACACTACAGCTTTTGAACTGTACCCCCCTTCCCCCATCCCTTATAGGAAGAATGTGTTCAACTTGGTTAGACTAGACTTAGTGATTTGCTGAGGTCATTGGTTTTAAAGGAGACATTTTAACACTATCCCTACGTTAAGGGAGAGAACCCCTCTTTCCCAGTACAGTCAAAGTCAAAGTCAAACTTTTATTTTCAGATGGTACATTGAATAAGCAGTGCATTTGCTTTTTTTTTGTCATGAAGCCATCTGTCTAAAGAAAAAAAAGAGAGAAAAAAGAGAATATATATGCAGACATAGAATAAAAAACCCAATCAATGATACACCATACAAATCAAACAAGAGAAGACAATAATATATGCCTACATGGATTTAAAAACAAAACAAAAAACCCTGAACAATAGTAAACCATACAATTCAAATAAATAAAAAATCTCCTGAAAATGTATCCACCATAATACAAACAAACAAGCAACAAAGAAAAACCAAACCAAAACAAAGTAGACACAACAAAATTAAAAAAAGACACACCAACTGCTTCCCCCCTCACACACACAAAAACCTTCAGCCATACAAACAAGTGAACTAAACAAACAAAAAACGATAAAACAACAAGAACAACCTCAACAAGTAAATAAACAAACAAACACACACAAACATATGTACACAACAACAACAACAGCAACAATAACAAACATAAAACAAAAATAACAGCCACAACAAATAAACAACAATACAGAACTAACAAAAGACGAAAAAAGAGTCCAAAATACCCCCTCCTCCTCCCCAAGAAAACCACCCTAAAACCCAAGACAAATAAACAAAAAGCAAAATAAACCAGAATCTCCCCCCCCCCCCCCCCCACCACCACCAACAACAACAATAACAACAACCAAATGGATATAAACAGAGGAAACTGATGTATAGTTTCCTTTTAAATCATTTAAGCACTTACATACACGTACACGTGCACATTTCAACAACGTAACCCAGTAGTGGGTGATACGAAGGGAAGGGTTAGTAGATGTTAGGTTACCCTACAGCAGGTTACCCATAGGGAGGTTACCCATAGGGAAAAGGTTACGGTTTCTTTGTGAATCTCTTCATCATAGTTCTGAATCAACCACAACAGGGACACTCCGTTCAAAAGCTGGGATTTATTATTTATTTATTTATTTATTTATTCTTTTATATCGAGGATAATGGAATAAGTACTCATGTGCTTTTTTTACATCCAGTCTCCGTGTGTATGCGGTTTTGTAAATTTTGTCATCTGTTTCCACCGGCACACAATGGCCTACTCTTCCGAAAAGCGGAACAGGATTTAACATTGCGCAAGATGTTCTGCATGCGTTCGAACAGAGGGCCTCGGTTCATAGTCTCATCCGAAGGAGAGGGTGTTACAGTGTGCTGTTTAAACAAACAACTCCTGGTCTGTTTGTATACCCATGGTTGTGGTTTGGTATTTCTTCTAATCCACTTGAGGCATTCTCTAATGAAAGCAACTGAGGTCGTCTGTACTGTCAGCCCCTCTCTTCATCTGAAGTGTCCACCTTGTGTCTGTGGGCTCAGAGACTTGGCCAGTCAGTGCTGTGGTGTAGCTAGGTGCAGCAGCATAAAGCCCCAGGGCTGGTGGTTTAGCCTTTGTCTTTCACTCCCTTTATCTGCTAAAGCCGGGTCCTCTCTATTCATAGCCTGAGGCATTGTTGTAGAGTGGTCAGTGGAGTACCCTAGCCCACTTAGACAGTTGTGTAATAAACAGTTTAAAACAGCTGGCTTTATGCAACAGGCTTGTGAGATCCCCCCCCCCCCCTCCCTATTAATCTCCCTCCTTCTCTTTAGTGATTTAGCTGTCATGAACCAGATCATAATTATGTACTCCACCATTGCATTCTCATAAGATACAAAACAATATTCTATTCTTTCAGATGAACTGAGGTCCTCTGTGCAATACTATTCAGTGCACGTAAAAGAACCCACACCAACAAGAGAGTTGTCCCTGGCAAAATTCTGTAGGAAAAAGCCACTCTGATAGGAAACCAAATATATAATTATGCAGACAGGAAAAGAAACCAAAAAAAGAGTGGCGCTGCCCTTGTGGCGCTGCACTTGTAATTTGTATCCATTCCCAGGGACACAATGGCCACTTTGAAGACTTTCATGCGCAAAGATTCTGCGGTGTTTGACGACTTGTTTATTCTATCGAAGACTTTCAGAGGAGTGGATTTGGACTGATTAAGTGGCACACATAATGGTGAAAAGTAAAGGCGTCCATACTATTGGTTAGGAGTGGCATAGAGACCTCAATCTTTCTCTAGGCCCATGCATATTGAAGTTGCTCCCATCTCCCTCCCTCACTGCTTTACCTTCCTGACCAAAGGGGCAGGTTACCATTACAGCAAGGGTAACTGGGGCTGTATGAAGCCAAAGGCGTGCAAACAGTCACCCATCCAATGGAAACAATCATGTGCTTAACATGGTGGGGGAAAGCGAGCGCTGAAACCTGAGCATCTTTAATTAAAATAAAGAAAGGTAAAGGTGTCCCATAACCTATAAGGTCGTAGGGGAGCGAGGCGTCAGAGACCTCACTTCTCTAAGGGCCAGCATATTGAGAGCGGCACCCATCTCCTCTCCCTCGCTGCTTTACCTTCCCTGTCCCTAAAGAGGCAGATACCCATTTACAGCTGGGTGAACTGGGGGACTGTACTGAAGCCAAGGCGCGCAAACGGTCACCCATCCAATTGGTAACCACGCTCAATGCTGTAAGCAGCATTATGCATTATATAATTATAAGCAGCATGTTAAGACATTGGCTGGGGGAAGGCGAGCACTGACCGCTGAGCATCCTTTCATACAATACAACAACAATGATACAGCTGAGCTCTCCTTTCATACAATACAACAACGATGATACAGCTGAGCTCTCCTTTCATACAACACAACAACGATGATACAGCTGAGCTCTCCTTTCATACAACACAACAACGATGATACAGCAGGGCACAGAGGGAAGCACGGAGAGCGCGCTCACTTGGACACATCGCTGAAGCTGTCCATGGCCCGGACAAAGAACAGAGGCATCAGCTGCAGGGCGGCGTCTTTGAAGGAGGCCGTGGGGCCGTGGAACAGCTCCATGGTGAAGTGGTTGTTCACCAGCTTCCTCACCGGCGCCATCTGCGGCGACGTGAACAAGTTCGCCTTGTACGACTTGTACAAAAAACTGCGGATTTCCTGCGGTTTCAGATCAAGGGGGTGAATCCACTTCTCCAACACCCTGAGCGATCTCTCCTTGAAATCGAGCTGCAGGAGGCGTTTGAGCTGCCCGAGGGTGAAGCGAGGGTGGTGTCTGCTTTTGACGAACAGCCCTCCGTCAGGGGCCAGCCCTTGCAGGACGGCCTCCAGGAAGGAAACGTAACTCCTGGGGATGTCGTCTGCTCCGCCGCGGGAGGACACGAAACCCTCGTCCTGAGTGAAGTGCTCCACTGCCTCTGCAACCTGAGCCACGCTTTTGTCAGGAAGAAAAAAATATAGAAAATAGAAAAAAAAAATTAAAAACCCAAAAAAGCAGAAAACGGAAAATATTCATGGGGCTGGCTATGATGATGATGATGATGATGATGATGATGATTATTTCTTTTATAATTCCAATACACACACACTGTTAGCAAACATTCCACACATGTAATATTTTCTGCTGCATTCTTTCATCACCCTTTTTTTGTTTCTTTTACTGTATGCCATCTTTACTTTTCTTCGCATACTACCTATGGGGGTGTCTGTGATTATGAAGGTGATAACAACTACAACCAGGTGCCAAAAAACCCTGACAAACATGTTAAACAGCTACAATCTGATCGGCAATAACAGTCTGACAAAACAAAGAGTGACAATACTATTAAACATTTCTCATTTATAAGCAAATTGTCCACAGAACATCTACTTTCTTATGGTACTGCGTAATAGTTAATGTCACGCAAACCATCAACTTAAAAACTGGCAACTATTTCCAAAGACAAGGTCTCTCCTATCATATGATTAGAATGACTCCCATCTCAAGGTTAGGTAACCAGAAAAACTTGAAACAAACGTATCATAGGATGGCCTGTCTTTTAGTAAAGAACCATGATTTTTATGATCTGGTGAGAAATGTTAAAAACACATTTGGGTTTTTATTTTTATTTTTTTTTTTTTGGGGGGGGGGACTACAGCGGACAGGACAATGTCAGAACCCCTCTTCCCCCCCAAAAAAAAAAACGTCACCCCATTGCACTGCAAAATCTGCAACAGTTCATTTTGTGCTGTACTTTTTATGCAAATCATATCTTTATCATATCATAATAGCGAGGGAGAGGAGATGGGCGCCGCCCTCAATATGCTGGCCCTAGAGAAGTGAGGTCTCTGACGCCTCGCTCCCCTATGACCTTATAGGTTATGGGACTCCCTTACCTTTTTTTACCTATCCTTGCCTGTTAGATGCAGTTTTGTCTTCACTTTCAGGGGGCAGGATAGCCTAGCAGTTCGAGCACTGTGCTGGTGACTTGACCAGGTGCCAGGATTGAGCCACCACCAAGACGCCTATTCAAGGGGACTTTTGCCCAGGAGTCAACATCACTGCTGTCTCTACACTCCCGAGAGTCCTTTGGATGAGACTATGAAGAAAGGCCCTGAGTGTGAACACATGCAGAACGTAATTCTTGAGCAGAAATTAAAACCCCATCTGCCTTTCACAAGTGTAGGCCACCGAGTGGTGGTATTTTATTCTTTAAAAAAATTAATAAATTTCAAGAATAATGGAATAAGCACTCATGTGCTTTTTTACATCCAGTCCCCGTGCGTATGCCGATTTGTAAATGTTGTCATCCATTCCCACCAGCACACAATGGCCTACTCTCCCAAAAAGTGGAACGGGTTTTCACATGTGCGCAAGATGTTCTGTGTGCAAACGTTTGCACACGGTGGTACAAATGGGTAACAACAAACCCCCAAACAAACAAAAACCTGTATGCACACAGGTGTCGTGTTTTGACATCATCCCTAAAGTCGGAATATAGCTCAACCTGAATGGTGGGCAAAAATGGTAGCATACGCAAAAATCAACTATGGTGAACCTCAGGACGGAGCTCTAGCCAAGGAACATAACCCCCCAACCCCAACCCCCAAACCTGTAGTTTCCTACACAGATCTGTGGTCTTCAGGTCACACACACACACACACACACACACACACACACACACACACACACACACACGATAGAACTGGATGTTCCCTTATCTATACAGGAGGGATACCGTATATCAGAACAAATTTCATGGGGTAAGTTTAAAGAATCTGGTCAATTCAAGGAACGATATTAAAAAAATTGCCGGACCACTTCCCATATTTTTGGTTATATGACTCCTTCTCAAATAGATTCACGTTTTATAACCGCGAGAAGGGTTCATTCACTATATTTTAGAATGAAGTTAAATGCATTCTTTACAAAATTTTGTAAACATGTCAGATGTCTATGTGGAGATCATATTTCCAATACTCATATCATATTTGAGTGCCCTATTATAAAACCTTTTTTACCTACATTTTCTGAACAGTCTCTGGAAAATATATTTGAAAATTCAAAGTTAGCCCTTGCCATTGTTAGATGTTTATTGCATAGTTCACTCGATTATTTATTGTAGTTACATTATTGTTATTTCATTTTTCTACGTTGTTGAGTTTACAGTTTGCTCCTGTTTAAGAGTATTATTATTACTTTTCTAGGTGTGTTGTTGGGTTTTGTTGTTGTTGTTATCATTATTTTTTCTTTTTCTAAAAACAAACAAACAAACAAAAAAAAACAAAAAACAAAAAAACACCCAACACGGATGCTATTTATTAATCCTTTCTCCTTCCACTCCTTCTTCTCCCTTCTTTAAACTCCTTTACACTTTCTACTTCCCTCGTCTAATATCACTTAGAGTGAACAGACGTTAAATTGAAGACAACAACAACACACACACACTCTGAACAGCCCAACACCCCCACTGACCTTGCCAGCGATGCTCTCTGGAGCTTCCCCGTCCTCCACGATCACTCGCACGTCATACCACCGCTCGTAGAACTCTTGTCGATAATCCAGAATCTGGGCAATGCTCACTCCTGACTTGCAGCCCACGATGCGATCGACTTTCATCATGTTGAGTCGCCGTATGATGGTCTCTTTGCTCACGTCCAGAAAGACCACCACACCACACTGCGCCAATTTCTGCATGGATTTGGCGTGGAGGGGGTTGGAGCCTGTCAGGGCGATGATGGCGTCCTCTGGCAGGTCAAGGTTCAAGACGGCTTTTCCTTCCTCCTCTACAAAAGCCATGTCCCCCACAGCACTCAACTGAAACATGGAAAGGGGATGGTATATGATGGTGCTGAGGAAAATGATCTAGGGAGAGACGAATCAATGTGGGTGGGTAAATAGTTGCATACACAACATCTTACCACTAGTGAACAACAGGACATCAATCCAAGGAATGAAAGAAAAAGAAAAAAAAAACCAACGGAATGAAGATATGATACTGGTAGACAGACTCAAAACTGATGATAATGCTTTGTTGGTGACAGAAGTACCCCACTAGAGCTCCAGAGATGGTCATCAGTATCTATCCATTTTTTTTGAGAATACATGCCAGGAGGCCTGTCAGCATAAATAACATCTCCTCCTTCTAGACATTCTGTGCTAGGGAATTCCTCTTTTCTATCACTCTCTTTGTTTCTGCCTTGTTCCTCTTCCTCTTGTCACCTCCTTCTTGACTATTTTCTGCCTTCTTGGTCCAATCTCCTGCCTTTTCACCAGAAAAACTTCAAAGATAACAACTCTCTCTCACTGTCTCACACCAAAATCTGATACACTGGGCCTGACATGTCAGATGCTTAATGACATCATGACACATTTTCACTCATACGACAGACAACGAGAGCTGCTGCCTGAGTGTAGGATGACGAAGAAGAATTTATTTATTTATTTATTCTTTATATCGAGGATAATGGAATAAGCACTCATGTGCTTTTTTAAATCCAGTCCCCGTGGACACACGACTACATACCTTGTTGGCCACAGTGGTGCCCCAGAAAGGCTCCAGGTGATTGTCGTCGATGTCCACCACGCGTTTCCCCAGCTGCTGGGCCAGAAGGTGTGCTGTGGTGGTCTTGCCACTGCCAGGACTTCCCATCAGGATGATGTTGGCCTTAGGGCACAGCCAGGAATCATTATTATAGTGTAATAATAATAATAGTGTATGGAATTTATATATATATATATATTTATATTGTAGAGCTATATCAATACCAAGCACGTACTGCAGTGTGTGAGCGTGTGTGTGTGAGTGTGGGGTTGTGGGGGTGTGAGTGTGGGTGTGTGTGTGAGTGTGTGGGGGGGTGTGAGTGTGTGGGTGTGTGTGTGTGTGTGTGTGTGCGAGTGTGTGGGTATGTGTGAGGGTGTGGGTGTGGGGTTGTGGGGGTGTGAGTGGGGGTGTGTGTGGGGGGGGGTGTGAGTGTGTGAGCGTGTGTGTGTGGGTGTATGTGCATGTGTGAGTATGAGTATGTGAGTGTGTGTGTGCGAGTGTGTGGGTATGTGTGAGTGTGTTGGTGTGGGTGTGTGAGCGTGTGTGTGTGTGTGTGGGGGGTGGGGGTGTATGTGTGAGTGTGAGTATGTGTGTGTGTGTGTGCGAGTGTGTGGGTATGTGTGAGTGTGTGGGGGTGTGTTAGTGTTATTATTATTATTATTATTATTATTTATTCTTTTATTATTTATTCTTTTATATCAAGGATAATGGAATAAGCACTTATGTGCTTTTTTATATCCAGTCCCCGTGTGTACGCGGTTTTGTCAATTCTGTCATCTGTTCCCACCGGTACACAATGGCCTACTCTTACAAAAAGCGGAACAGGATTTAACGTGTGCGCAAGATGTTCTGCATGCGTTCGCACACGGGGCCTCGGTTTATAGTCTCATCCGAAGGACTTGTGTGTGTGGGTGTGTGTGTGTGTGAGTGTGTGTGTGTGGGTGTGAGTGCGTGAGCGTGTGTGTGTGGGTGTATGTGCATGTGAGTGTGAGTATGTGGGTGTGGGTGTGCGAGTGTGTGGGTATGTGTGAGTGTGTGGGGGTGTGTGTGTGAGTGTGTGGGGTGTGTGTGTGGGGGGGTGTGCATGTGTGAGTGTGAGTGTGAGTATGTAGGGGGGTGGAAAGGTGTGCAAGTGTGTGGGTATGTGTGAGTGTGTGGGTGGGTGTTAGTGTGTGTGTCTGTGTGAGTGAATTTGTATGTGTGTTGTGTGTGCGAGCATGCGTGCATGCCTGCATTTGTGTGTATGCATATGTGTGTGTGCACGTATATGTGTGTGTCAAGTCAAATTTTTATTTCCAGATGGTACACTGAATAGGCAATGCATTTGCTTTTTTTTTCATCAAGCCATCTATCTAGGAACAAAAAGCTTCTTGATCAATATTATCTAACTACATTATTACCGTAACCAATAATAATAAGACTAACTCCAAAAATAAAAAGAAACAGAGAAAAAAAAAGAAAGAAAACACATACATACACACACACTCACACATTACCAAAAACAAAAAAAAAGCTCATCAACAACAAAAATGGAACCCCCCCCCCCCCTTTAACAAATAAAAAATACACTGCATAACCCGTACACACATATACGCGCGCACACGCACACATACACGCACATGCAATGCAACGCAATGCCATATAACACAACACAACACAACACACACACATCCATACACATAGTATACTCATGTACACACAGGCGCACATTTATACTCACTTAGATTTGGATTACAAGAAAATGAGAGAACAAAGTAAAATATCAAACATAATACATCAGGTTACAATATTACCCATTTCATTGTCATACTTTATAATTAATGACAACCAACACACAAAAAGCCATGAACCCCCCCCAAAAAAATAAAGAATCCAACAAGGAAACAAACAAACAGAACAAAGCATCCCCCCCCCCCCCCCCCACCCCCCCCCCCCCCCCCGAAAAAAAAGAAGAAAAAAAGAACAATAAACAAAAACATGAACAAAAACAACAAAAACAAACCCCCCAAAACAAACAAACAAAAAGAAGAAAAATACTATACATCCATACCTAATTGCATCAACAATACTGTCACTGTGACTGTGTCAGCAATCATAATATATATCCCTCCTCTCAACATGCATGAACACTTATTCATATGCGCGCATGTTCTTATATAGTAGTACTTTTCAATATTTAAAATATACGTTCACTTGTGTATGTACACGCGCGCATGTGCACATGTGACATGTGCATGTGTGTGAGTGTGCGTGTACATTATATATATATATATATATATATAGATATAGATATAGATATATATATATATATGTATATATATACTCAGTCACAATGTAATATATATTACATTGTTACTGAGTATGCATGACTGAGTGTGTAGGTGAATGCACACGTGTGTGTGTGTGTGTGTATGTGTGTGTGTGTTTGTCACTGTGTGTGTGTGTGTGTGTGTGTGTGTGTGTGTGTGTGTGTGTGTATGTGTGTGTGTGTTTGTCACCGTGTGTGTGTGTGTGTGTTTGTCACCGTGTGTGTGTGTGTGTGTGTGTGTGTGTGTGTGTGTGTGTGTGTGTGTGTGTGTAAGTTCTGTAACTGTAAAGTTCTGTAAGTGGCTTTTAGCAGGGATGAAAGCATGACCTATCATACTCCTCTAAATCAGATAGTAATAATACGTATACACTACGTATACGTATACACTATAATCTTGAAAAAATACTACAACGGACATATAACAATAACTTTCCTGCAGTATTAACTAGCAAGTACTTACTATTACTGATCATACACAAAAAACAAACAAAAATCCCCCTCCCCTAAGAAAAGAAAGACAAACCATTACCCCTCCCCCCTCCAACACACACACACACACACACATACGCGCGCGCATGTGTACGCATAGTAAAAAAACTCATAAAACAAACAAACTAGAGAAACACCCCCTCCCCCTTAATGAAAACCCCTAACAACTACCCCTCTCCCTCCCCTTATAACTGCCATTACTTATGCTGAATGATATGTTAACTTCTTTCGATGCTGTGTTGCTAACACTGTAATGGTATAAACTGACTAGCCATCATTGTTACACACACACACACTCTCTCACACACAAACACACACACACAGAGAATAACACACACACAGTGACACACAGGTTCAAATCCTGTTCAAGGGGATATTTTCCCCTGGAGTCAACATCAGTGCAGACTCCACTCTCCCCAAAGGTCCTTCGGATGAGACTATAAACCAAGGCCCCATGTGCGAACGCACGCAGAACATCTTGCGCACACGTAAATCCTGTTCCGCTTTTCGTAAGAGTAGGCCATTGGGTGCCGGTGGGAACACATGACAGAACTCACAAATCCGAATACACACAGGGGCTGCATGTAAAAAAGCACATAAGTGCTTATTCTATTAATGTATTATCCTCGATATAAAAGAATAAAATAAATTAAATTTTTTTAAAATCCTGGATATAAAAGAATAAATAAATAAATAATAATTTTTTTAAAAAAACACACACAGAGTAACACACAGTGACACACACACACACAGAGAACACAGAGTAACACACACACACACACACACAGTGACACACAGAGTGACACACAGAGTGACACACACACACAGAACACAGAGTAACACACACACACACACACACACACGAACGACCCCCTATTCTAACATTTGATCTAGGTCCCTAAGATCAAAAGGAGCGATCGAGGAGTTCACAGAGTTCACGACCTTGACAAAAGCTGGGAAGGCCACACTCAGCCTACAACACACAAACCTTGTCTCCTAGGGCTCTCCAGTCCTGCCAAGTTTTGTGGCTGTCAGATACAAATGCTCGAGCATTGTACCACAACACAGGCCTCTTTAGCAGCCTTACTGCTGACATCAAAGACTGTGCACCACCCGTGAATCTAGTCACCATCTGAGCCTGTAAAAGCACACCGGGAATCATGGTGTTGAAATTTTAAAAACCCAACAGCTCGTTTTAAGTTAGGATTTCACTTTCAGCGTTGTTTTTGGAAACAGGACAACGATGTGCAAAAGGTGACACACATCAGAAGCACCGTTATCTGAGATCAGCATGGAACAGTAGTAGATATATAATGCATCGTCTCATTTTGTTT
>CM054146.1:60283713-60286213 GCA_028751875.1 Rapana venosa
ACAGGTTTTAGCATGTGTGCAAGATTTTCTGCGTGTGTTCGCACACAGGAACCATGGTTTAAAGTCTCATCGGAAGGACTTTTTGGGAGGAGTGGAGTCTGCACTGATGTTAACTCCAGGGGAAAATATCCTCTTGAACAGGATTTGAACCTGGGTCAACAGATCACAAGCACAATGCACAATGCTCTTACAACCAGGTTATCTTCCCCCCCCCCCCCCACCCCCTTACACTACCAAAGAAGCAGGTGGTAGCTATGGAGGAGTTCTGTGTCCTCCACACCACTTTGCTGTCAGTTTCTGAAACTGGACATAGTAAAGGTAAAGGTGTCCCATAACCCATGTGGTCATAGGGCCGCGAGGCATCAGAGACTTCAGCTTCTCTAGGGGCCAGCATATTGAGAGCGGCGCCCATCAACTCTCCCTCGCTGCTTTACCTTCCCTGACCCTAATGAGGGCAGGTACCCATTTACAGCTGGGTGAACTGGGAGACTGTACTGAAGTCAAGGCGCACAAACGGTCACCCATCCAAGTGGTAACCACGCTCGATGCTGCTTAACCTTAGCTTTGGGAAAGGGAGTGCTCTGACCACTGAGCTATCCCATCCCATTCTAGGATGTACTGCAGAGAATATCACATATCCCTAGTCTGTTAAAGCAGACCGTTTAGAGCACCACTGAAGATTTTGTCACCAGCTTCCTCCACTCCTGACAGTTCTCAGATTTCTGCCGTATATGTCATTTCCACTCAAGGCCAGTCCTCTCTCTGATGTTGTCTTCCTATTGGGAATGATTAATAATAATAATAATAATAAAATGGAATTTATATAGCACTATATCTTGCAAAAAACCCAAATCAAAGCGCTTTCATTCATCCTACTCATTCACATGCAGCCAGTTAAATTAATAGTTTTTTTTACAAATTCAAATGTATACCCACACGCTCACATGCATGCACGCACACACACACATGCACACCCACTCACACACATAAAGGTTGTACATTCCCGCTGGGTGATGGGGTTTTGGCTGTTGAGGGCAGGAACAAAAATGTGTGTATGCCTTTAGTCTAAGTCACTGAAATATTCCCCACAAAAAGAAAAAAATATAGAATATAGAGTTATAAATGCTGTTAAGTGTTGTGTTATTTCTCTTGCAAGTCTTCTCCATTTTCCTGACTTATTTTTCAGCACTGGGTGATCAAACATGTCACAATATTTCATGGACTGACTTAACAGCAGAGCGCAACATCAATTTTCAAAGTTTATAAGATGCAGCATTCCAAGCAAAAGAAGAAGCCACCCATATTAATAAAATAAAAAAATGGTGCACATGATTTCAGGTAACCATTGATTCCTTGGTACTGTTTACAATGTTAAGAAAAGGTGGTGGTGGTGGTTGGGGGGGGGGGGGGGGGGGGGGGGGGGGGGGGGGGGGGGGGGGGGGGGGGGTAGCTGGAAAACTTCCTCACAAAGAAAATAAATCCTATGTATTCATTTGTTCAAACTGGTGTGGGTTTTTTTAAGAGGTGATTGAAAATTGAAAAAAAAACAACATTAAAAGATGTGTTGGATCATCTAAATAGGAGCAGTGTCTGTGCTTTAGTCTAAGTCACTGAAATATTCCCCACAAAAGAACAAAACTAACCCCCCCCCCCCCCCCCCCCCCCCCTCTGAAAAAAAAAGTTGTGCCATGTACTCTTTTATATTTATTTTTATTTTATTTTATTCTTTTATATCGAGGATAATGGAATAAGCACTTATGTGCTTTTTTACGTCTAGTCCCCCTGTGTATGCGGTTTTGTAAATTCTGTCATCTGTTCCCACCGGCACACAATGGCCTACTCTTACTCTTTAAAATGATGTGTCTATTTTTGCAATTGTAAAATGTATGAGTCAATTTCTTTCATTTTTATATATTACCCATTTTTGAAACAATCTTAAAAGCAGTGTTGACTAGTATAGTTATTGGTCAGAGGAATAACAGTGCTATCATTAATAATTATCATAACCCTTTTTACTTAATCATTTGAGGTTATATCTTTGACCATGTTTTTCCCACAAAGTTGTCCATCGTTTATTCTGTAACCCATTTTGGAAATATTCTAGTTTATAATGATTTTATCATTTCCCCCCCCCAACAAATGTGGTTATCTGTTCTTTTATAATCAATTTAAATGTGGTTATCTGTTCTTTTATAATCAATTTAAATGTGGTTATCTGTTCGTTTATAATCAATGTAAAAAATATTCTAGTGTATGGTTAGTCTTTCACCACATTTTCTACAAATCTAATAACAGCAAAAGCTATCCTGCTGCAGCCCAGCGATGAAAAAAAGGTTTTTCACATGCGTAGTACTGGCTTGAATTGCACTGATGGCTTGCTTAGCCCTGCTTTGTATGGTCAGGTTAGGCTGCAACACATTGGTTTTACATTGTTTTACAGGAGACACGCACACACACACACACACAAAAGCTAGAAATGCAGAGGCTGCTTTATGACTGA
>CM054146.1:60291213-60318713 GCA_028751875.1 Rapana venosa
CAATGTCATGCAAAACAATTCAATGCAAAGCAGTGCAAAGTACAGTACAGTACAGTTCAGTAATAATGATATATGGAATTTATGTAGCGCTGAATCTTGTAAAGCAACAGATCAAAGCGCTTTCTCTCGAAACATTTACATGCATGCAACTGTCCACGAATAGGATTATCAGTTCATATAAAACACACGCACATGCATGCACTTGCTCACTCACATGCACACACACACAAGAAACATACTCGGGCAGGGTACTGGAGATGGGGGTGGCTGTCGCTGTACAGTACAATGTAATAACAATAACAAAAACACTCAGTAACAACACAACGCAACACAAAAAACAGCTGCACAATGTATTCAGCCTGCCCTGTGTAACCACACACCTGTGCTGTCTGTTAATGCTTTAATTAAACCACGCACAGCAGCAGTTGACACTAGCTGTATGTAAACTATCGCTTTTGTAAAGGGTTTGGGTGTCCCCCTTGGCTTGAGCATCATTTGTGCCTCCCCCCCCCCCCCCCCCACACACACACACCCCGTGAAGGTAGCTGCTTTCCAACTTCGGGAATTAGCACTTGGTCTGAAGTTAGCAAGGAGTACACATGAGACCCCCCGTGAGGTTCCCGGGGTATGCTTGCAAAGCGAACATTGCAAGAATAGGGCCTCTGCCCTCCAACCAGGCATGTCGTAAAGGCGACTAAGGTGGACAAGGGAGCTGAAGTCAGAGGTGATGGGCCTAGCGGCGCTCCCGAGACAACCACATCACCATGCAACTATCGCCATAATGACACTTCGAGATCAGATTAACAGGAATGGTGCTCGCCCTGTGGGGATCCGCCAGACATGAGACAGGACAGATGAAATTGGTCGGGACCTGATCAGAGTGTAGTTTCAGTACCCCATACACAGTAACATCAAACTCCTGAACCACGCAAAAGCGCAGTATCACCATGCCCTACTTTAAAAAACTTTGACACGTAATAAATACATGTAAGAAAAAAATAATGAAACATAATTATGTAACAATCTTTTGCCAAAATTTCATGCAGATCTGTTGTATAGTATATGTAGAGATATTACATTTTAGACATCTCCCCATTTCAGCTCATTTTGCCCAAATTCTTCCGTGAACAGGAAGTTGATAGTGTCAGGTCTCTATAGATTCAGATTCAGATTTTCAGATTCAGAATATTTATTGCCATTTAAGTCATGTAGACTTATTTGACACAACAAAAAAACATCAACTATAATTATATATGAGACTGAGAGTTAAAGACCATGCAGAAGGCTTTGTGGCACAGTCGTGTGAAGAAGATTGATAAAAGCTTCAGTTTAGAAATGTAATGTGTGTGGTGCGTGAGAGTTTTGTCGACATTCATTCACTTCTTCATCTGCTTTGAATTATCGAGGTGTCCAGAGCATTAACCATAAGCAGATTCCTGACAGACCCTGTTTCGTGATGATCCACCAGATGGTATTTTTAAATTCCTGAGAAAGTTGGTTATTTTCCCATCTGTTGTAAGCTAAACCATCAATGTCTTTTGTACTATGAACATAGATGTTTCCAGGGTCTCGAGTATTAGTGTTGTCTTATTTTAAAGATTTTTTTAACATTAGTTTAAAAAATATATATTTTGCTTATAACTAAATGAATGAAGGAAGGAGTAAATTGATTCATCAGTCACTCGGTTAACTAATAGATTCCCATTTTAAGTACTGTTTATTTTCAATTCATTTCTTTTGGATTCAGTTCAGTTCAAAATACTTCAATCACCCCATGACGGCATGTTGTTTTCCCGCCTCATGCATGGTGACTGCCTGTCCTCAGTTACCCTGATGGTTGGCTGGGGAGCTGGTAAAGTACAGACCAGTGACAAGAGATGTCCTTCCTCTCCTTTTAATGTGCTGTCAGTCTCTTTGGTTTTTTAACCTGAGCTGTGATCAGTGTGGGGGACACAGCCTTCAAACCCAACATCACTCAGTCAAGAGTGCTAAAATGAGTGTGCCTCTTCCTTTGACCTGGTCCAAGTGTGGTCAGTTCCTGCTACAAGTAGCACCAGCTGGCCCCAGTTGGGCTGAGATGGGATGGACTGGGTAGCAGCTGAGAGTAGCTGAAAGTGGGGGAAACTGACTGCTGTGTGTGTGTGGGGGGGGGGGGGGGGGGGGAGGAAGGCCTGGGGGGGGGGGGGGGGGAGCAATAAAGAACAGGGATGGATGGCATTGCCATGGTCTGGCTGCTGATGGACTGTCTGACTGACTGACTGACTGACTGACTGTCTGACTGACTGACTGACTGACTGTCTGACTGACTGACTGACTGACTGACTGACTGTCTGACTGACTGACTGACTGACTGACTGACTGACTGTCTGACTGACTGACTGACTGACTGACTGACTGTCTGACTGACTGACTGACTGACTGACTGACTGACTGTCTGACTGACTGCCCATTTCCTGATTAGAACTGTCACTCAGCCTCAGGCATGTGTGTGTGTTTTTATTTTTATTAATTTTTTTATTCATTTCAAATCTTTTTTCAAGATAATGAATAAGCATGTATACATGTGGGTTTTTTTTGTATCCTGTTTCTGTGTGCATATTTTTGTAAATTTTATCGTCAGATCTCACTAGCATTCAATGGCGTACTCTTTGAAAAGGTGGAAGAAGTTTAAGTATGTGTGTAAGATGTTCTGGGTGCATTTTTATGTGGGACCTTGGTTTATAGTCTCATCCAAAGGACTTTTGTGGGGGGGGAGTGGAGTTGGCACTGAGAAAGCTATTCCCTCAAACGGGATTCAATCCTGGGTCAGCAGATCATGAGCGCAATATGCAATGCTCTAGCTATGCTGCCCCTGGAATGGGTGTCTTGGTGGAGGCTTGAACCCTGGGCTTGAATCCAGGCCATCAGGTCATGTGTGCAATGTTCTAAGCACTGGGCTACCCCAACACCAACATTGTGTGACATGTATAGAATGGTGGATCGGTGGTCTAGAGGTAATGCGCCTGTCTAGAAAGCAAAAAGTCTGGGTCGGGTGTGTGCGTGGTTCGAATCCCGTTTGGGCCCAAAATTTTACCCCATCCATTAGACCATGAGTGGTGGTCTGGGCGCTAGTCTTTCGGATGAGACGATAAACCAAGGTCCCGTGTGTTACACAAAATTTTCAGCGCACGTAAAAGAACCCATAGCAACAAGAGAGTTGTCCCTGGCAAAATTCTTTGAAAAAAGCCACTCTGATAGGGAAACAAATACAGTTGCAGACCAAAATAAAAAAAAAGGTGGCACTGCTCTTGTGGCGACGCGCTCTCCCCGGGGAGAGCAGCCCGAATTTCACGCAGAGAAATATCGTGACTTTAAAGAGGTATAAAATAAAAAATAAAGAAATAAATGTGTGTGTGTGTTTGCTTAATTCAGTGTCTGTTCTCTCAAATTGATATCAGACAAAAAAAGAAATCATAATGAATTTTACATTGTATGACAGGGATTAAGAAAATGTGTGTGTGTGTGCGCGCATGCACATGTGTACATGTGTGCTTGTGTGTGTGTGTGTCTGTGTGTGTGTGTGTCACTGTGTTGTGTTGTGTGTGTGTGTGTTGACAGGAATCTCAGCCAAGCCGCACGGATGATCCATTCCATGACATGTGTGTCTGGGGACTAGGTCAGTGCCTCCGCTTTGTGTAGTTATTTGTGTGTGTCAGCGTGTGTGTCTGTGAGTGTGTGTGTCTGTCAGTATGTGTGTGTGTCAGTGTGTATGTGTCTGTCAGAGTGTGTGTGAGTGTGTGTGTATGCATGCGTGTGTGTGTGTGTGTCAGTGTATGTGTCTGTCAGTGTTTGTGTGTGTGTGTTTGTTAATTTATTTATTTATCTGTATTTATTTGTATTTTACTTTATTCTTTTACATCGAGGACAATGAAATAAGCACTTATGTGCTTTTTTTTACATCCAGTCCCTGTGTGTGTGTGGTTTTGTAAATTCTGTCATCTGTTCCCACCGGCACACAATGGCCTACTCTTACGAAAAGCAGAACAGGATTTAATGTGTGCAAGAGATGTTGTGCGTGCGTTCGCACACGGGGCCTCGGTTTATAGTCTCATCCGAAGGACTTTTGGTGAGAGTGGAGTCTGCACTGATGTTAACTCCAGGAGAAAATATCAATGTATGTGTTAGTGTGTGTGTGTGTGTATGAGTGTATGTGTGTGTGCATGTGCATTGTGTATGAGAGTGAGTGTGTGTGTGTGTGTGTGATTGTTGTTGCTATTGTCCTGGATTACGGAAGTGAGTGCTAGTTTACGAAGGTATGTAAATTAACTGGTCTTTGCAGATGAGCTGATAAGGAGGGAGAAGAGGGGGAGGGTTGATGTGTTGGTGATATATTGTAATGTGATATGGTTTGTAGTTTTTGCGTTGTGTTGCTCATGGTCGTTTTGTGGCTTCATTTTAAAAAAAAAAATTCCTTTTTCTATTGATTTTTTGTGTTAGTTGAATGGATAGCTTGATGAAAGAAGCTAATGTATTGCTTATTCAATGTACCATCTGAAAAATGATGAAAGAAGTACAGATTTCATTCACATGCATGTCTGCATGCATGCACACACATGCAGGCAAGTAGGCATGCACACACACATGCACACACACATGCAGGCAGGTAGGCATGCACACACACATGCAGGCACACATGTAGGCAGGTAGGCATGCACACACACATGCATGCACACATGTAGGCAGGTAGGCATGTACACACACATGCATGCACACATGTAGGCAGGTAGGCACACATGACAAACAGACACACACGCATGCATGCATACAAGCACGCACACACACATGCATGCATTCATGCAGGCAGGTAGGCATGCATGACGGACACACATGCGTGTGTGCATGCAGGGACATGCACACACACATGCACTAATGCACACACTAACACACATGCACACACACATGCACTAATGCACACACTAACACACATGCACACACACATGCACTAATGCACACACTAACACACATGCACACACACATGCACTAATGCACACACACACATGCACTAATGCACACACACACATGCACACACACATGCACTAATGCACACACTAACACACATGCACACATACACACACACACAGTGCAGAGGTCCCGTGTGCGAACGCATGCAGAACATCTTGCACACACGTTAAAACCTGTTCCCCTTTTCAGAAGAGTAGGCCATTGTGTGCCGGTGGGAACAGATGACAAATTGACATAACTGCATACACATGGGGACTGGATGTAACAAAGCACACAAGTGCTCATTCCATTGTTCTCAAAATAAATAATAAAAAAGTAAATAACACACACACACTTACATACACACTTACACCCTCACACACACATTACACATACACACACACACACACACACACACATTGCACCTACACACACACTTGCACACACATCACTTACACACACACACACACTTACACACACACACACACTTACACACACACACTTACACACACACACACACTTACACACACACACCTCACACACACACATACACACACACACATTTAAGCACACACACACTTAAACACACACACACACTTACACACACACACACTTACACACACACACACTTACACACACACACTTAAGCACACACACACACACACTTACACACACACCTACACACACACTCGCACACACACTTACACACACACACTTACTCACACACACACACACTCCTTCACACACACACACACACTTCACACACACACACACACACACACACACTTACACCCTCACACACACATCACACCTACACACCTACACACTCACACTCACACACACACTCACACACCTACACACACACACACACACACACCTACACACACTCACACTCACACAGACACACACACACACTTACACTCACACACACACACACACACATACACTCACACCTACACACACACTCGCACCTACACACACACACCCACACCTACACACAAAACACTTACACACACACACATTACACACACACACACACACACACACTTACACACACACACACACACCTACACACACACCCTCACACACACTTACACACACACACACACTCACACACTCACACACCTACACACACTTACACACACACACTCACACACACACACTTACACACACACCTACACACACACACCTACACACACACACACACTCACACCTACACACACACACCTACACCCTCACACACCTACACACACACCCTCACACACACACACCTACACACACACACTCACACCTACACACACACACTCACACCTACACACACCACCTACACACACACACACTCACACACCTACACACACGTACACCTCACACACTTTTACACACTCACACTCACACTCACACACTGCCTGGTGGTGCCTGCTACAGGGGTGTTTCTGTTGGTGGTCTCCCTACTGCTGGCGGCCAGAATGGGCATCTTTCAGGAGCAGACCTACACCAAGTTTGGCAAGCATCCCTCCGAAGCCCTCTTCTATAATGTATGTCAGTCAGTCCCCCCCCCCCTGCCTCTCTCTTCATGTGCCTGTCTCTGTCTGTCTGTCTGTCTGACCGTCTGTGTCTGTCTGACCGTCTGTGTCTGTCTCTGTCTGTCTGTCTCTGTCTCTCCATCTCTCTGTCTCTCCATCTCTCTGTCTCTCCATCTTTCTGTCTCTCCATCTCTCTGTCTCTCATCTCTCTGTCTCCGTCTCTCTGTCTCCGTCTCTCTGTCTCTGTCTCTGTCTCTCTCTGTCTCTCTCTCTCTCTCTCTCTCTCTCTCTCTCTCTCTCTTTTCTCTCTCTCTCTCTCTCTCTCTCTCTCTGGGCAGGTACCCATTATATGTAAATACGTATGTTGCATGCGTAAGATTTTGGTTTAAATTATTACATATGGATTCTGAAAGATTGCCACATAAAGCTTATTGTATGTTGTTAGAATTAGATAAAAAGGGCAAACAATGCTGGGTCTCTAAAATCAGGGAAATATTCTGCATAACTGGGTTTAATATCGTTTGGTTAAACCAAGGAGTAGGGGACATAAAAATGTTCTTACGTGCCTTTAAACAAAGACTTGTAGATTGGTTTACCCAGGAATGGACTGGCACCATCAGAGATCGCAGTAGATATGATAGTTACAGAAACTTTAAGATTGTTTTTGAAAGAGAGAAGTATATTAGTGAAATGGATACATATTGCTTTCGCGTTGCAGTTACTCAAGTACGATTGAATGCGCTACCACTAAACAATAATACACATCGCTATAGTTGTTCAAATGAAGATAAGCAGTGCCCTGATTGTAAAGACCAAATAGAGAATGAAGAACACTTTTTATTTAATTGCCCTGTCTATGAAGATTTGAGACACAAGTTTCTTAAAAATGCGAAGAGACTTCCTTTGCACGTGCTACTCAAAGCTACAATATCTACTGATAGACATAATTTATCACGATTTATTTTTCATGCAACCAACAGAAGAAGTAAGATAACTTTATAGAAATGGATCCTTATATTGATGAAAACAACATTCAAAACATTGTCGATTATGACGAACGTGAATTGATTTGTGATGAATATTCAAGAAATGGGTGATGTAATTTCTTTATTATTGCTGATATATCATTTCATATTTATATACATTGATTGTAATTGTTTATAACACTCATGTCATATGCCCACTCCACACACCCGTCATTCCTTTGTATTGTGGCCTAAGGCCGATGTACAGTAAAAGTCTGAAGTCTGAAGTCTGAAGTCTCTCTCTCTCTCTCTCTCTCTCTCTCTCTCTCTCTCTGTCCCTCTCTCCCCCTCTGCTTCTTGTGTTGTATCTGTCACCTGGTTGTTCTGTCTTCTGTTGATTTGTTTTCTGTTGGTTTGTTGTTGTCTGTCATGTGAGCGAAACTGTGCCCAGCACATGTGACTTCAGTGTGAGAGAGAACTATTAGAACTCTTTTAAAGTCTTAATGGGGAAAAAAGGCTGCAGAATGGACCCAGAAGGCAGAGACAGGAAGAAAATGAAACCGGCAGAAAGAAATAGAGGGATAGAAAAGAGGGAATTCCTTGCACAAAATTTGCAGCAGATGGGGATGCTATTTATAGTGACAGGCTCCTGGCATCCCTTCAGGGGGCTGAGACAACTGATGCCCACCTGGGATGGTGACCATCATACATCTCCCCCACCCCCACCCCCCCCCATGTCCTTTTCCCAAGATCCTCTGCCCCCTACTGCTTTGACACAAACTCACCACAGGAATGGAGATGAATAGGGTAGCATGCACGTGAATGTGATGGATGCATTTTACCAAAAGAAAAAAGAGAGAGAAAAAAAGTGTGTGGTAAATGTGATGGATGCATTCCACTAAATAAAAATAATATTCAGTAAATGTAAATCACTATAATTATTTTACTAAAAAAAAAAAAAATTGTAGACCCATTCTGTAAATGTAATGGATTGGTATTTTTTAAAGAAAATTGTGAATTTGATGAATACATTTAACAAAATAGTTTTGAATATAATGGACACACTTTACTCAAACAGAAATATATTTTAAAATTTGGTTGATACATTTTACTAATCAAAAATGTATTTTCTAAATGTATTTAATACATCTTTAACAAAGATATGGTGTAAATGCAATACATAGTTTTACCCGAAGAAATGGTGCGGAGAGAGAATGTTTGCGTGTTTTTTTAAAATACTGCTGTCAGCCATGTTGAGCACAGGGGCAGAGCCTGTAGCCCATGAGACCACCAACAACGATGATGACAATGAAGACCATGACTATGGTGGTAGTAGCGCTAGTGGTGGTATTACTGCTTCTGTTACTGATGATCATAATGATGATGATGATGATGCTGTCGTAATGGTGGCGACAACAATAATGATGATGTCAATATCAGTGAAGATAATGATTGTGATGGGGACTACAATGATGATGATGGTGGTGGTGATGCTGCCTCTGCTGCTGCTGCTGCTGCTGCTGCTGAATATGATGATGGTAACAGCAATCACAATGATGATGATGATGATAGTGGTGGTGATTGACGACGACAACGATCATTGATGATGATGATGATGGTGATTGATGATGATGATGATGATGGTGATTGATGATGATGATGGTGATGGTGATTGATGATGATGATGATAATGGGTCAGTGGTGTTGCAGCATCTCTTACCATTGCCGGGGTTTCTTCTGTTCACCAAAGACATCGCCCAGCAGGCACAGCTGTACAACACCTCCGGTAAGCCCTCTGCTGGCCGCGCTGAGGGATGGAGTGGTGCATCCATCATACGTTCTTCATCCTTCATTTGTGTTTTTGATGTGTGTGTGTTGTATGTGTGTATGCATGCTTACTGCTGTAAGTTGTCACTGCTTCTGCTACTACTACTGCTGTTCCTGCTGCTGTTACTGCTGTTGTTATGCTTCTTCTGTCACTGCTGCTGTAACAGTTGCTGGTGCCATTGCTGCTACCAAACCAAGCTGTACAGCCCATGAGATGATGACGATGATGATGATGAGTGGTTTCAGTGTCTGTGTGTGATGAGGAGGAGGAGGGCGTTTCAGTGATGTTGGTGATGATGTGGTTTCAGTGTCTGTGTGTGATGATGATGAGGAGGACGTTTCAGTGATGTTGATGATGATGTGGTTTCAGTGTCTGTGTGTGGTGATGAGGAGGAGGACGTTTCAGTGATGTTGATGATGATGTGGTTTCAGTGTCTGTGTGTGATGATGAGGAGGAGGACGTTTCAGTGATGGTGGTGATGATGATGACGATGTGGTTTCAGTGTCTGTGTCATGATGATGATGAGATTTCAGTGCCTGTGTCATGATGATGAGGTGTCTGTGTCATGATGATGATGAGGTTTCAGTGTCTGTGTCATGATGATGATGTTTCAGTGCCTGTGATGATGATGATGACGACGGTGATGATGATTCGGTGTCTGTGATGATGACGATGATGATGATGACGACGATGATGCGTGGTTTCAGTGTCTGTGATGATGGTGACGATGGTGGTGATGTGATTTAAGTGTCTGCGGTGATGATGATGATGATGATGATGTGTGGTTTCAGTGTCTGTGATGATGATGGTGGTGATGATGATGATGATGTGTGGTTTCAGTGTCTGTGATGATGATGGTGATGATGATGATGGTGATGATGATGATGATGTGTGGTTTCAGTGTCTGTGGCTCTGCCTCTGCTGGGGGTGTCCATACCACGTGCCTGGTGTGTCTTGATGGGCAACACCATCACCCAGTATCCTGGCTGTTTTGTGTGTGTGTGTGTGTGTGTGTATGGTGTGGTGTTGTGTGGTGCAGTGTGGTGTGTGTGTGTGTATGTCCGTGTATGTGTGTGTGGTGTGGTGTGTGGTGCAGTGTGGTGTGTGTATGTGTGGTGTTGTGTGGTGCAGTGTGGTGTGTGTGTGTATGTGTCGAGGTGTCGTGTGTTCAGGTGTAGATTTGATCCACAGTCTTGGTGCTTTGTGTTATAAGAGGTGCAAGGTCAGACTTGAGAAAAACCATGATACCTGTGGTTTGTGAGATATGGCATGTTTGCTGGACTGTCGGGCAGGATTTTACAACAATATTGTGTCCACGAACAGATCTCTCTTGTTGCCGTGGGTTCTGTTGCATGTGCTAAGTCATTCAAATGTAAAAGCCTGGTTTATCCTCACATCTTGCAGACAGCCCAGACCGTCACTTTTGGTCCTGTAGATGAGTATGAAAAACAGGTTTGAGGGTGGAGAGAGTTCAGATCTTGGACTTTTCGTTTTCGTTACTTTTGACATCCATCCATCATGAAAAGCCATAGCATCTGCATTGAAAGAAGACAGTTTGTGCTGGAGCAGTGTCTGTTGACTGTACACGTAGAGTTCAATGCAGGAATCTCCTGTTTTCAAAGTTGTGCTGTGTTCTCAGACTGTGGCATTTCTCACCAAATCACCAGCTCATGAGAAAGAAGTTTCAATTTCCAGACTGCTTCATCATCTGGCAGGATAGGTATGCAGGCAGGTGCAGTACTACTGAAGGTGAAACCAGAAACCATTCACAACAAACACTGATCACAAGTCTGTAACTAACAAACACTCATCACAAGTCTGTAACTAACAAACACTCATCACAAGTCTGTAACTAACAAACACTCATCACAAGTCTGTAACTAACACTCATCACAAGTCTGTAACTAACAAACACTCATCACAAGTCTGTAACTAACAAACACTCATCACAAGTCTGTAACTAGCAAACACTCATCACAAGTCTGTAACTAGCAAACACTCATCACAAGTCTGTAACTAACAAACACTCATCACAAATCTGTAACTAACAAACACTCATCACAAGTCTGTAACTAACAAACACTCATCACAAGTCTGTAACTAACAAACACTGATCACAAGTCTGTAACTAGCAAACACTGATCACAAGTCTGTAACTAGCAAACACTGATCACAAGTCTGTAACTAGCAAACACTGATCACAAGTCTGTAACTAGCAAACACTCATCACAAGTCTGTAACTAACAAACACTCATCACAAGTCTGTAACTAACAAACACTCATCACAAATCTGTAACTAACAAACACTCATCACAAGTCTGTAACTAACAAACACTCATCACAAGTCTGTAACTAGCAAACACTGATCACAAGTCTGTAACTAGCAAACACTCATCACAAGTCTGTAACTAACAAACACTCATCACAAGTCTGTAACTAACAAACACTCATCACAAATCTGTAACTAACAAACACTCATCACAAGTCTGTAACTAACAAACACTCATCACAAGTCTGTACCTAACAAACACTGATCACAAGTCTGTAACTAACAAACACTCATCACAAGTCTGTAACTAACAAACACTCATCACAAGTCTTTAACTAACAAACACTGATCACAAGTCTTTAACTAACAAACACTCATCACAAGTCTGTAACTCTTTTGCCACCAAACTTGTGACTGGAGAATTCTCTTCAGTATTTTTCAGCACGTTTGCTGATGTTTTAGTGTTCTGTCTGTGTCAGAAAAACTCAGTCAGTTTTTCCACTCAAAACTGGGTAGAGGGGTGGAGGACAATATGTCTGCCCTCGTGTGCACAAGTCAACTAAGATGTGAAACCTTGTTAGGACATGAAACACTCTCTATTTAACATGACCTGCCCTGTCGACGAAAGTCACTTTTGACAGTGTAAGCGCTTTAAGGCACAAAGCACCAATCATCTGCAACGTGGAATAGCAACACGTTCAGCAGACACTGGGCACAGAATAGCAGACAGCAGAAAATGAGCGCTGATCATGGTGTCAGCTGTAATAAAATAATAATAATGTATGGAATTTATATAGCGCTGAATCTTGTAAAGCTACAAATCAAAGCGCTTTTTTTTAATGCGTGTGTATGCGGTTTTTAAATTTTGTCATCTGTTCCCATCGGCACACAATGGCCTACTCTTTCGAACAGCGGAACAGGATTTAATGTGTGCGCAAGATGTTCTGCATGCGTTCGCACACGGGGCCTCGGTTTATAGTCTCATCCGAAGGACTTTGACATTCAGTTCGATTTTTTTGGTCAAACTGGGAAGAAAGGGCGAGGCTGGGAATCGAACCCAGAACCTCACGGTTTACTTGTTGGCAGGCAAACGTCTTAACCATCCTGCCACCGTCCTTCCCACACAGACACACAGCTGTACACAGACATTCACCACTGGACACCCAGGCTATTCACAAAGTTTTGAAAGCACGGATCTATCGGATCCACTCTTCCCTCCTTAACCCCACTCAGATACATCTGCCTTCGCGCCGTCTTCGTCTTGACGACGGAGTGCTCCTCCCTGACGGTGACGTTGGTGACCACGCTGCGCAAGTTCCTCAGCCTGGTTGTCTCCATCGCGTACTTCAGCAACCCCTTCACCCCCTGCCACTGGCTGGGCACGGCCTGCGTGTTTGGCGGAACGCTGGTGTTCACCGAGGTCTTGGCCCAGATATGGCGCGTCTGCAGGCAGGGAGGAGGAGGAGGAGAGGTCGCCAGGAAAGTGGACTGAGCTCTGTGGTGTAGGTAGGGCAGCCTGCCCTGTGTAGTAGTAGTAGTAGTTCTTCAGTTTAACGTCCTTCCACTAAATAGTGATATCAGACAGGAAAGTGTGTGTGTGCGCGTGTGCGTGTGTGTGCACGCGCACGTCCTTGTGTGTGTGTGTGTAGGGGGAGGGGTATGCATATAACTAATCAATCATAATAAACAACTATTATGAAAAAAGCATAAACAAGAATTCTGGGGGGAAAAAAACCCCCAAAAAAACCCCAACAACAACCCAAAAAACACAAAAAACCCCACAAAAAACAATAACCAACCCCAGAAACATCAAACAGCAAAAATACCAGCTTTCCAATTCATATAACTTGAAGCTATCCTTATATCAGAGGACTGCCCTGTGTGGGTGTGTGTGTGTGTGGGGGGGGGGGTGTTGTTTGAAGGGTTGCAGAGATCTCATGGTGCATGCATCCTGTGTGCAGGCATATGTGTGTGTGTGTGTGTGGGGGGGGGGGGGGGGGGGGGGGCATATGTGAGGTATTGTGTACATGTAGGTTTGGTGGACTTGTGTGGGTTTTTTAGTTATAGAGAGAGGGATAAAGGTACGCAGTGTCACAGATATGCATACATACACATGTGCATACATGTACAGACACGCATGCATACACGCACGCATGCATGCATGCACACACGTGTGCATGCATGCACACATGCATACACACACACAACTTACACATTACACACACACACACACACACACACCCCTCCCTCCTAATATACACACTTCCACAACACTACACACACACATACACACACACACACCACACACACACTCAAACTACACCTCCCCCTCCTACAATACACACTACACACACATGACCACACATCTACAACACACACACCTACCTCTACCCACACACACTACACACACACGAGTGACCTAACACGCAGTCTGTAAAATGAAATGCTCTGGAGACCTCTGCCTCACACTGCCAGTATTGTTGACGACACCCCAGAGTAAGAACACGATTGATTTGAGAGAGAGACAATTCTTTTTTCTTCGTCATGTCACAAGTATTAACGTTTTTGCCTTCGTTAATTAATTGCGAGTGATACACAATCAACCAGTGCTCCTTTTCTCCTTTTTGTGTGTGTGTGTGTTGAAATAGACTATACCACTGTTATATTGTACATGAATGTAGGTCAGAGACTGACAAGAGTTTGTTTTGCATTGTACTGTTTTGTATTTCAAAGGTAACAGTCAGAATTTTGTTGTATTGTGTTGTACTGTATTGTATTGTATTGTGTTGTACTGTATTGTGTTGTACTGTATTGTGTTGTGTTGTAATTGTATTGTGTTGTACTGTATTGTGTTGTGTTGTATTGCGTTGTACTGTACTGTATTGTATTGCACTGTATTGTATTGTGTTGTACTGTATTGTATTGTATTGTTTTGTATACCACTTTCAGTCACGGCAGATTTCTCTGCGTGAAATTTGGGATGCTCTCCCCTTGGGAAAGCGTGAAACCACAAGAGTAGCGTCGCCCAATACTTTTTGTCTTTATTATTTTCCTGTCTGCATGGTTATTTGTTTCCCTATCAGAGAGCCTGTTTTCTTCATAGTTTTTGCTGGGGACAAGGCTCTCTTTTGCCGTGGGATGTTTTACGTGCACTAAATGCATGTTGCATACAGGAACTTGGTTTATCGTCTCATCCAAAAGACCAGCACCTAGACTACCGATCATGGTCTAATGGATGAGGGGGGGGGGGGGGTAAGTACTGGCCATGAACAGAATTTGCACATGCAAAGTAAATCATATAGGAAATCACTCTTTTGACCAGAAAGAAACTCTATACCCAAGCATTTTTTAATCCTGAGAAGTGTTGAGTGCCATACAGTTAAAAAATCATCACCACTAATATCATTGTTAAAACAAGGTTTGGTAAAATTCCAGAAAAATCTTTTTCATTTGATTTCTTTTTTTTTTGGTGTGTGTTTGTTTTGTGTGTGCACGTGTGTGTGTGTGTGTGTGTGCGTGCGTGCGTGCGTGTTGGATATTCTGTGTGAAATGAGGGTAGGCGGAGGGATTGCTGCTGAAAAAGCGTGGATTACTACTATCTTCATTTTGCCGTGTTTGTCTGTTCAATGCTATCGTTCACATCTCGGCAACAGCTGTTTTCACGCTTGTAGGCGTTAACACACCAATCAGAACTTGCCATCAGTGTTCCTGAGTGGTGAGAATGAGGGGGTGGAGGGGGTGTTAATGAGGAGACAGACAGTGTTGTACACAGCATGCTTTCTGTGGAGGGTGTGGGTGTGACTCAGTTGCTCTTGATGGCAGGTAGATAAACACCTCCCATTGTCAGCCCTGTAACGTGTTTTGTCAGACAGCTTGAGTGGCTGGATAGCGAAGAGGACTGGGTGAAAATCTATATAGCCAGGATCAGATTTAATCTGTTGGGGTGGGGGAGTTTTGGGCTGTCTTTTGTGTTTGGTCGTATCTGTCATCAAGACAGATTTTAGAGCGTTCAAACTGTAGTGCAACACTTAATTGTCTTTCTTTTTTGTGGATTGGTGTTATTCGGGTGTGTGTGTATGTGTGTATGCATCAAAGTCAAAATTTATTTCCAAATAGTGCATTGAATGACCAATGCATGGTGCACACACATACATGTGTGTGTGTGTGAATGTGTGTGTGTGTGTGAGTGTGTGTATTTTTATTTTATTTATTTTATTCTTTATATTTTATTCTTTTATATCCAGGATAATGGAATAAGCACTTATGTACTTTTTTACATCCAGTCCTCGTGTGTATGCGGTTTTGTGAATTCTGTCATCTGTTCCCACCGGCACACAATGGCCTGCTCTTACGAAAAGCGAAACAGGATTTAACATGTGCGCAAGATGTTCTGCGTGAATGTGTGTGTGTGTGTGATATGGATGATGATGATGATACTGAGGCAGTGTAATTACTGTTCACAAAAGAAGGAAACGAAAACAAAACTGAGCAGATGTCAAAATTGTTGACAAAAAAAAATATGGACTATGTTCAGAGACACCCAAAAGTATTCAAGAACTTACCAGGAGATGTGGCTATTTTTGTATGTGGATTGTTTCGGTTTGTTTCTTCTTCTTTGTCAACCGCTCAAACAGCAACTATTGTTGTCTGTTATATAAGTGAAAATGCGTCACGCTGCCGCTAAGCGCCTGACAAGTCAGGCCCAGCACATCCATCCGACTTCGGCATGGTAGAGAAGTGTTATCGTGTAAGACTGTCTGGGAAAAAAAGGCAGGACCAGGAAGGCAGGAAATAGACAAGAAGGAGGTGACAGGAAGAAAAGGAACAAGGCAGAAACAAAGAGAGGGATAGAAAAGAGGGAATTCCTAGCACAGAGTTTCCAGAAGGTGGGGATGCTGTTCATACTGACAAGCCCCTGGCATCCCCTCAGGGGGAGTTTCATTTTTATTTTGTTTGTGACTTTTTTTACCTGGATGCCTCTCCCCCCCCCCCATCCCCGGCCGAGTGTAAGCAGCGATAAGACCCTGTGACAGAGGGGATAGCTGGTGATAGTGGTGGTCTTCAGTTTTTTGTCTCTTCACTACTAAAAGTGATGTGATACAAGTACATGCTGGTGATAATGTCATCAGGATTTTGCTTTGTTGTTTTGTTGTTGTTGTTGTTGTGTGGTGGTAAAGGCAAAACAGTTGGCACAGACTTTTGCCGATTTGAATAACTGAAAAATAGTGTCCTGTGTAGTGCTGTGAGAATGGCCATGATGACTGGTGAGTGAGAATCAGTATATTTATGGGATTTTTGGTGGTTGTTGTTGTTAGGAGGTTGCATGGTGTTTTTTTGTTTTTTGTTTAGTTTTTGTCTTTGGTTGGAATCAGTTTTTCAGAGGTTGTTTTTTTTTTTTAATTAACTTAAGTGCACAGTATGTAAAATGGCAGGCACAGTATTGAGTTTACAAGTATACCATAAATAGTTATATATATATATACCCTGAACCAAAGGATTGGATGAAAAAAAAAGGTTGAAGATTGGATTGTGAACAGAGGGTCACATGAACTGAGGATGCTATGCTGTCACATGCTGCTGATCTTTCTTACCATCGCACGATGTAGGTCTGTGTTCGAACCCTAGCTCCTTCTTGTGTGTTGATCAAACATGTTGTGTGTTTATCAAACGTGTTGTTTTGTTGTTGTGTGTTTATCAAACGTGTTGTGTGTTTATCAAACATGTTGTTTTCTTGTTGTGTGTTTATCAAATGTGTTGTTTTGTTGTTGTGTGTTTATCAAACATGTTGTTTTGTTGTTGTGTGTTTATCAAACGCGCCGTAACATTGTAATCAAATGTGCAATAACACAAACCTTGGTGAGGGTATTAACTAATAATCAATCATATTCAATAACTTTCATTTAATTTATTGCTTTCTGCTTATGAGATTTTGGGGGGTTTTGTTGTTGTTTTTAACTGTGTGTGGTTAAAGGTATGTTATTGAGCTAAACATCATTATATGCCGTTATATGCTGTGTGGTTTCACTCGTTTTTGTATGTGTAAATAAGCTAGGCATTATTGTGTATAGTAAGTTATTATGAGTTTTCTCTGATATGTATCTGTGTTAAGAAAGGAAACATTATTGTATCCTCTTACAACTTGTGGGTTTTCAGGCATATTTGTATGTGTTATCAAACAAAACGTTATGGTATATTATTAAATCTTTGGGGTTTTCACGCATAATTATGTGTATGAGTATCAAACAAAATGTTATGGTGTACAGTTGTCTTGTGGGTTTTCATGTTTAAGCATGTGTTATAAAAAAAAAACATAATAGTAAACAGTGGTGGGTTTTCACTCATTATTGTGCGTATGTGTTCTCAAACGATACATTATTGTAACCAGTTACATCTTGTGGGGTTTGACGCATATGTGTATGTGTTACCAAACAAAGCATTATGGTATACAAGTGTTATACGTTGTGAGTTTTCGCCAGTCTGTGTTATGTGAGTGCTGTGTTTGGATTGTACTTAAAAATTGTTCCAGTTGTTGGATTTAAACTGTTGAGTGTGTGTATATGTGCAGGCCCAAGACTTAAAATGATGTCACTTGTGTGTGTGTGTGTGATCCTATACATGTTGTGTGGACACAGTCAGTTTTCCTGTGTCTCTCTGTTTATTGTAAATACTGATACACTGTGTGTGTGTGTGTGGATTTGGTAGGTCACTTGAGATGTTCTTTGTAAGATTGCATTTAGTTTCTTGTTATTATGGATTTTTTCTTTCCTTTTTTTTGTTTAGTTGCCATTGATGCAACCATATGCGTTTAAATCCGAAACTTATATGTTTGTGGACATGCATTTCATTTATGCTACGCATATATGGGCATTATTGTAGTAATGTACTGTATGCATTTATGTGTGTGGTATACACATGGACACACACACACACATACAGCTTTTATTCATTTTTGTTTGGTTGTTTTTGGATTTGAGCAATAATTTCAGCGCTAGTATTATTTTTTATGCACAAGTATTCAATGCTGGTTTTTATGTATTCGTTATTTTGGTTCAGAGAGGCACACAGTGTCTTTGTTAGCCATGCACAGGTGTTTGTTGTACCAGCGTGTGTGTGTGGTGGGGGGTGGTGGGGAAGGCTGGTGGTTTGACGGCCACCAGGGAGACCCCTGGCCCAGGGGACTTTTCTCTCCTCAAGTCATCATCACCACCACCACTGACTGCACTGCCTTGAAAGTCCTTCGGGTCAGGCCATAAACCGAGGCACTGTGTGCAAATGTACACAGTTACAATATCCTGCGGATAATTTTTAAAAAAACCAACCCTGCTCTAATCTTTCAGAAGAGTATGCTATTTGTGCTGGTAAGAGTGGATGACACACACACACAAAGCACACCGGTGTTGTGTTATTGTTTAAATATCATCCCTGAAGTCGGAATGCATCTACCTTAATCGGGGGGGGGGGGGGGGGGGGGGGGGTATACCACCACTGATGAACCTTGGAACTCTAGCCCAAAGGGGAAAAAAAAGCAAGTGAAAGAAAGGTGTGTGAAGTGTTGTGGTGTAGCTTGCACTGTGTGGGTTGCTGTGCACCGGAGTTTTGCACTGTAGACATTACAGGGACAGGATAGTTCAGTGGTCGGAGCACTCGCTTTCCCCCAGCCAAGGTTAAGCAGCATCAAGCATGGTTACCAGTTGGATGGGTGACCGTTTGCGCGCCTTGGCTTCAGTACAGTCCCCCAGTTCACCCAGCTGTGAATGGGTACCTGCCCTCTTTAGGGTCAGGGAAGGTAAAGCAGCGAGGGAGAGAAGATGGGCGCCGCCCTCAATATGCTGGCCCCTAGAGAAGTGAGGCCTCTGACGCCTTGCTCCCATACAACCACATAGGTTATGGGACCCCTTTACCTTTACATAATTATATGTAAACATACAATCACAGTTGTCGAGATTCACAGCTGGAAAATAGGCATTACAGGAAAATACTTTTACTACGTTACAATCACAAGTGTTTTGTTTTCTTTTAGTGAGGAGAACGTTACTGTAACAATTACAGGCTTTGTTTGTTACTTTTGTTTGTTTATTACTTTTGTTTTTGTTTGTTTTATTTGTTCGATACACGTGGAGGTTTCTGATTTCTTTTGGTATGTTTGTTTGAAACATCTCAAGGTTTCTGAAAAAAGCATCTTTCAAACAACAGGTATTGCTACTGCGGCTTGTACTGGTTTTTTGGTGTCAGCTTCTTTATGTGTTTGTGTGTTTGCTGGATTGTCTCATGACCTTCTGAAAAGTCAGGCATTGGATTGATACGCCAGTGGGTGTATTCGTGTCACGGCAGAATGAGACTAGCAGCCCCAGAATAGTCAGTATGTCCTCCTGTCTTATCCAGGGAAAACAGGTTTATCAGGAAAAGTTTGGGTTTGTCTTTTTTTGCCTATTGCTAGTTTATTTGGTGCACTTTAGGAAAAACAAATCCTCCACTGGTTTCTTATGATTTCCAAATGGCATAACAGAGAGAGAGAGATGGAGGCATTAACACCCTGAACATTAACACCCTGAACATTAATATCCTGAACATTAACACCCTGAACATTGATACCCTGAACCCAGAATATGTTCTCTTGCCTCAACTCATCCCACCTAGTACTGGAAATCGCTGTGAGATGGTTAGAAGACGCTGGATGAGAAGTTTTGCCTGCACGGCTGCTGTCAAGTGCCTCACCACACAGGCAGCCATACTGTGACTTCAGAGGACATTTTTTTCCCCTTTTCTCCTTTAGAGTTGTGTTGATAAATTGTCACACATAAAAGACAATGCGCACTGAATGTTTCAAAGCATCACTGTGTACTGTAGGCCTTGGCTCTTTTGTGCTCACATCATCAATAACTGACAGTACATTTTGGCCTGGGATTGGGCAGACTGGCTGTAATCAAGCTGTATTTCTGTAAAGTTTTTGTTTTATTTTGCTATAAAGGTAACCTTGGTTTCAGCTCCATTCTGATGGCGGAGACGGATATAGCCCGGTGGTTAGAGTGCTGTGTTGCGTTGTGCTTCGTGATCTGATGGGCTGGGGGTTCAATCTCCTCCAGAGACACTTGTAGAGAACAAGGGGATTTTTCTCGCTGCAGTTAACAAAGAGTTCAAGGAGAAGTTAATTTTGGCTGTTGAGAAGTCGGTCACTGGGTGGAGAACTCAGTCAAGGAGTCAGTTATTTGTCAGTTGAGAAGTGTGTTAATTAATCTGTTAAGAAGTTAGTTAACCACTGAAGAAGTTAGATAACCAGTGAAGAAGTTAGATAACCAGTGAAGAAGTCAGTTAACCAGTGAAGAAATCATTTAATCAGTCAAGAAGTCAGTTAATCAGTCAGATACTTGCAAGACAGACAGACAACAGCAGAACCACAGCACGCAAGTCACTATCACAACCACCACACCACACCACACCACACCACACCACACCACACCACCCACATCACACCACACCACTACCACACCATCACCACAACACACCTCACCACGCCCACAACACACCACATCACACCTCACCACACCACACCCCAATCCCACCACACCCACACCACACCACACTTCACCACTCCACACTGATGAAAAGAAAAGGTCTGGTATACAGTCTGGAAGCCCTCAGATGCCGGCCAAGGCATCAGCATCTTCAAGTGAGATGCTGCATTTCAGACCCTGACGTTTGAGTGAGCCGTCAGAAACCATGACTCCTGACTGTGCTGTCAGCGTGTCGGTGACTGTGAACTGTGTCCCAGCGGAGAGAGAGAGAGGAGTACAGCAGACGTTGGTTGCAGCCCTGTGGCTGGCATCATGGAGAGAAGAGGAGGATGATGATGATGATGATGATGATCAGGATGATGATGATCAGGGTGAAGTTTAGGCCGAGTTCAGCACTCTGAAACATTCTTCCCATTTTACACTACTGACTTTTCAGTCGAAGATTATGTGTCTTGGCTGGTCTCTCTCTCTGTGTTGCACTTTTAGATGTCTGTGGGTCTGTCTGTGTAGCACTTTTAGGTGTCTGTGTAGCACTTGAGGTGTCTGGAAAGGTGTGAGTGCTGTTTTAAAAAAAAAAAGTTCTATGTGAGTGAAGATGTAAACAAATAAATGAAGTGATCAGTTTAAAAAAATCAAATGAATATGTGAATATGTTGTTATCAAAAATGTTAATGATACATTTTGAAGGTTGAGTAATTTTTCTAAAAATTGTTTATGATAGATTTTGAATAATTTTTTTCTGTAAAAAAAGTTGATCTATTTTCAATACTATTTTCTTTCTCTCCAAAATGTTAATGATAGATTTTTTAATTTTTCATTTCTCAAAATTGATAAGGATAGATTTTGGAAAAATAATGTTTTCATTTTTTTTTTCTTTCTTTTTTTTAAAGTGAATGAGATTTTGAAATTTACTTTTTCTTCTTTCTTTCTAGGAGAGGACAAGCTTTTTTCCAGTTCTTTCTTTCTTTTTTCTTGTTGTGGTTTGCTTTTTATTCTGTGAGGTAAATGCCAGTCCAAAGCTCAAGAAATGACTTTGGCCTTTTTCTATAATTTTGTTGCAAGTGATGTTCTGTGGATTAGTCGGTAGTCATGGAATCTGCAGCAGAGAAAAGACTGAAATGCTTGGTGAAGGCTTGGTTTAGTCAGGCCATGCAGTCAATAGGTTTTGTTAAATGTTTGCTGCTGAAGGCAAGGCCCTACTCTTTCACGTGTTGAGCACAGTACAATGAAAATACAATGTCTGAAACATCAAATCAGAGCACAAAACGATGAGTTAAGCTGACATCAAAAGAAAGCAATAATAAATGTAACAAAAAAGTTCACAACAATACATTGCAGTATGTTACAAAGCACAACTGATGGCACGTGATGTACCTGTTTTATGTGAGAATATAATCCGCTAGACAAGAGTGGTATGTGTACTTTGATTATTACTAATTTATACTTCTGCTATTATACTGTTGTTGTAAGATCAAATCATTTAGAAAGGTTTACAATGTCACAGGGGGGGGGACATTACTTTTTGGTCAGGCAACAGTCTGTTACTGAAAGAAAGCGTTACCTAAAACTGTCACACAGCCATTGTGTTGGGGAAAAAATCCACAATTTTCCTTTTTGTTTATCTCCCTCCAGTCAAGGACAGCAAAGAGTTACAGCCCCTTTCACTTATAGCGTCACACTTATTTTCAGTACTTCAGTGTATGTGTTGTTGTTGATAGAACCATGTTAATTAAAAACCAAACTCTCTGACTGTAGTGTTATATACTGATGTCCAGTGACAAGAATGGCTGAATAGTTTACAGTTTTACACTTTCATGCGATTCCTTTATGATAAACATGTCCAAAATACTGGAACTGTGTGTAGGATGAAACATGTATGCCAGAACGCATTTGCCCTGAAACTTTGCCAGTAAAAGTGTCACTACTGAAACAAACTATGTGCACCGAAGAAACCTTGGATGCGTTCTGAAAATGTATTCGTTTTCCCCCAACACACAGAACACTGACACAAAAATAGGGGATTTTTTTATGTGTGTATTTGATTTTTTGCACATACACATATAGAAAGAAAATGAAGGCATTGGCTGGTCTGCAGTAAAACAGTTTTTGGAGATGATACAAAGGACCTGCTTTAGAACTGGAAGGCCACAGAGGGTGCAGTCGTTGATGTTTTGTTGAATATGATGCTTCGTTATCACAGGACGTTAGGTATGTTTTGTTGTTGTTGGATGACATGTAACAGTGGTGTGATTTGTAGGTTTGAGATTGTAAATAGAATGAAGAAATGAATTGATTAAAAAAAAAAAAATATATATATATATATATCACTCTCTAGTCTCTACTACAATGTGATTATCTTTGTGTTATGACCGTATTGAGAGACGGTGATGATGGTGTTGGTATTTGAGAATTGTGTCAATTTGATATTATTTGCATGATACATAGCTCTCTCTGTCTCTGTCTCTCTCTATGTGTCTCAATCTGTCTCTGTCTCCCTTTGTCTCTGTCTCTCTTTTATCATTCTCTCTCAATCAATCTCTCTCTCTCTCTCTCTCTCTCTCTCTCTCTCTCTCTCTCTCTCTCTGTCTTTCTGTCTGAGTCTGTGTCTGTCTATCTATCTATTATCTGTCTGGCTAGGCTGTTTGTCTGTCTATCTGTTGATCTCTTTATTCATTCCTTGAAAAAGAAATTTGTTGTCAGTACATTGGTTGTATTTTTGTGTGTGATGATGATAGAAGGGGTTTGTTGTGGTTATTGTTGTGTGTGTGGAAGCAGCATGTTCTGGTTTGAACTGTGAAGTGTTCAAAAGGAAAATAAATCAAATTGCAATTAACACAAACTTTAGTTTTCTTTTTTTGGTGGTATTTTTTGTACTGAGAGAGAGAGTGTGTGTGTGTGTGTGTGTGTTTATTTTTTATTTATTTTATTTATTTTATATCGAGGATAATGGAATAAGCACTCATGTGCTTTTTTACATCCAGTCCCCGTGTGTATGCGGCTTTGTGAATTTTGTCATCTGTTTCCACCGGCACACAATGACCTACTCTTCTGAAAAGCGGAACAAAAAGCGGAACAGGATTTAACGTGTGCCCAAGATGTTCTGCATGCGTTCGCACATGGGCCCTCGGTTTATAGTCTCATCGGAAGGACTTTGACATTCAGTTCGATTTTTTTTGTCAAACTGGGAAGAAGGGGTGAGGCTGGGAATCGAACCCAGAACCTCACGGTTAACTTGTTGGCAGGCAAACGTCTTAACCATCCTGCCACCTTCCTCCTGTGTGTGTGTGTGGGTGTGCTGACAGTCTCATGAAGAAGACACACAGACCCAACAAACCACAGACAAAAATGGAAGATTCCTGCATGCACTGTTATTGTCTGCCCCCACATATCAGTGTGTGTGCGTGCTGAGAGAGAGAGTTGTGTGTGAGAGAGAGAGAGAGAGTGTGTGTGTTGAGGTGTGTAAGGTTGTAAAGAATGTGTGTGTGATAGAGAGAGAGAGTGTGTGTCAATATTTGTGTGAGAGAGAGAGTGTTTGTGAGAAAGAGAGAGTGTGTGTGAGAGACAAATGACAAATTCTTTTATTTCGAGGATAATGACTAAGCACTCATGTACTTTTTTACATCCAGTCCCCGCCCGTAGGGATACATCTTAATAATAACCCGATACTTATACTCTCACATAGTAGAAACAAAGGGAAATAACCCTTTTCAACCCGCCCCACAAAAACAAAAACAACAACAAACAAATAAAAGAAAACCCTAAAAAAAAACCCACCCCAAAACCCAACCCAAACAAACAAAAAGGAAAAAATAAAGAGAGTGTGTGTGAGAGGAGAGAGTGTGTGTGAGAAAGAGAGAAAGTGAGAGTGTGTATGTGAGAGAGAGTGGTTGGGAGATGGGGGCCCATGTAATATTGATAGGACAAAAGCGATAAAACATGACAAGGAATGGACCCGTTAGAAAAAAAACAACAACCCCACCAGAAACAGCAATCACTAGTCTAGGACTAAACAAAAGGAAAACAACAGTCAGACAACGTGATGGTTGCATACAAAAGTGATGGACCACACACACAGGCGATCCCCCCCCCCCCCCCCCCCCTTCCCCATCAGGCTCATGTCCTGTCACACACAATGCAAGGCACGCGTATGCAGGCGTGCGTGCACGTGTGTGCATGTACAGACACACATACCCCCGCGCGCGCATACACGCACATGCACGCACACACACTCACATACATGCACGCGGTCATATACACACACGCCCACAGAAATACGTGCACGCTCACACATACACGCATGCACGCACGCACACATAGATATGAATAACGTTTATGCATGTATGTGTGTATGAATGTGTTATGCATGTATGTATGCGTATATGTATGCCTGTATGTATGTGTGTATTAATTTTATGTATGCATGTATTTGTATCTGTACGTATTACACTCAACTCCAGACCGTCGAACACAAATGTATTAAGGATATCCTCCTCATCATCATCATCACCACCATAATCACCGCCATCACCACAACCACCACCACCATCATCATCATCATCACAATATCATCTTCATCATAACCACGACCACCAGCACCTCTACCACCACCATCATCATCACCATCCTCCTCCTCCTCACCATCATCATATCACCACCACCATCATCATCATCATCATCACCATCACCGCTGCCACCTCCACCATCATCACCATCACCGCCGCCACCTCCACCATCATCACCACCACCATCACCACCATCCACCACCATCACCCATCACTACCATCACCACCACCACCATCATCACCACCATCATCACTACCATCACCACCACCACCACCACCACCATCATCATTGTCATCACCACCACCACCACCACCACCACAAGGAGAGCGGAGTTCAAAGGTTGGTTGCTGAAGCTCAGACAGACAGACAGACAGACAGACAGACAGGGGTGACTGTTGCAGACCATCTTGCAATGCTGTCAGTCATCAGGGACAGAGGAAGATCGGTGGTCTAGAGGTAACGCGCCTGTCTAGAAAGCGAAAAGTCCGGGTCGGAAGTGTGCGGTGGTTCGTATCCCGTTTGGACCCGAAACTTTTTCCCATCCATTAGATCATGAGTGGTGGTCTGGGCGCTAGTCTTTCGGATGAGACGATAAACCGAGGTCCCGTGTGTTGCACATAATTATTTAGCGCACGTAAAAGAACCCACGGCAACAAGAGAGTTGTCCCTGGCAAAATTATGTAGAAAAAAGCCACTCTGATAGGGAAACAAATACTGTTGCAGACAGGAAAAAAGAAAAAAAAATGGGTGGCGCTGCTCTTGTGGCGACGTGCTCTCCCCGGGGAGAGCAGCCCGAATTTCACGCAGAGAAATCTGCGTGACTTAAAGTGGTATAAATAAATGACAGCTACTGGGGTGTGCTAGCTCCAGCATGTACACAGTGACACCAGCCACCCCTGCTGGCGAACAGCAAGGCCTGACGATGCTGGCCATGGCACTAGCCAAATGGAACCCGTCATAACCAGAGTGCTGACAGCCTGGTACATGACAGATTCCGATCTGGCATCCCCAGCAGAGGATGGACAACAAGGACCTCTCTGTATAGCTGATGACGTTGGAGGCAGTCAGAGCCTTGTCTTCATCAACTTCTTAGTGAGGCTGAATAAGGCATAAACAAACCTAGACCATAATAATGAGTGAAGTTTGATTTTGAACACATAAAGACCCTACTATTTGTTAAAACCCCGTGAGTGTTCGTGTGTGTGTGTGTGAAAGCGTGCGAACGTGTGGGTATACATTTGAATTTGTAAACTAAAAATTAATTGTAACTGGCTGCATGCGAATGAGTAGGATGAATGAAAGCGCTTTGATTTGTTTTTATGCAAGATATAACGCTATTTAAATTCCATGTATTATTATTATTATCATTATCATTATTATTATTATCATCATCAATCCTATCAAACAAAAATAGATGTAGGCTACAAATTTGAAATAATAATAAATAATAATAATAATAATAATGCTGAATCTTGTAAGGCAACAAATCAAAGCGCTCAGATGACATTAATTTTTTATATTGTTATTATTCTATTATTGTTATTATCATTATTATTATTAGACCTCAAGAAGGGGGGGGGGGAGAGGGGAGGGGGGGGGGGGGGAGTGCATAATATTGAACCATTTTACAAGCTACAGATGTGAACGTGTGAAAATTGTAGAAGGCCTCCGTCCATCCGTTGTGATGAATGGTGCAGGTACATCCTGGTTGTCCTGGGTCTGCTCCGTGTCGTTAGCCTGACTTGTGGCTGAAGAGACCACTGCAATACTGCTGTTAGCAGATAATTATGGACGTGGGAAAGCACTCGCAAAATAACCCACTCCTTACACAATGTAGTCATATAATGTAATTTAAAAAAA
>CM054146.1:60324137-60428079 GCA_028751875.1 Rapana venosa
TGGGGTTTGGGGAGGTATGGTTTGGTGGGTGGGTGGGGTGAGGGTGGTGAGGTATGGTGGGGTGTGGTGGGGTAGGTGGGTGAGGTAGGTGAGGTGGGTGGGGGTGTGGGTGGAGGTAAGTGAGGTGGGGTTGAGGTGAGGTATGGTGAGGTGAGGTGTGGTGAGGTAAGGTGAGGTGAGGTGAGGTGTGGTGAGTAATGTATGGTGAGGTGAGGTGAGTGAGGTGAGGTATGGTGAGGTGAGGTGAGGTGAGGTATGGTGAGGTGAGGTGAGGTGAGGTATGGTATGGTGAGGTGAGGTGAGGTGAGGTTAGGTGAGGTGAGGTGAGTGTGGTGAGGTGAGGTGAGGTGTGGTGAGGTGTGGTGAGGTGAGGTGAGGTGTGGTGTGGTGAGGTGTGGTGTGGTGTGGTGTGGTTGAGGTGAGGTGAGGTGTGGTGAGGTGAGGTGTGGTGTGGTGAGGTGTGGTGTGGTGTGGTGAGGTGTGGTGTGGTTGTGGTGAGGTGTGGTGTGGTGAGGTGAGGTGAGGTGTGGTGTGGTGAGGTGAGATGAGGTGTGGTGAGTTGAGGTGAGATGAGGTTAGGTGAGGTGAGGTGAGGTGTTCTGAGGTGTGGTGAGGTGAGGTGAGGTGTGGTGAGGTGAGGTGGGGTGGGGTGAGGTGAGGTGAGGTATGGTGAGGTATGGTGTGGTGAGGTGGGGTGAGGTGAGGTGTGGTGAGGTATGGTGAGGTGTGGTGAGGTGAGGTGAGGTGTGGTGAGGTGAGGTGTGGTGAGGTGAAGTGAGGTGAGGTGAGGTAAGGTATGGTGAGGTGAGGTGTGGTGAGGTGAGGTGAGGTGTGGTGAGGTGAGGTGAGGTGAGGTGAGGTGAGGTGAGGGAGAGTGCATCCATCCAGTCAACAGCTAGACTAGCAACTCCTCAGCAGAACCAGCTCCTGCCTGCCTGCTTTCTGACCCCAGAACTAGACAGGAAAGAACACACACACACACACACACACACACAACAGACACACACAGACACACACACACACACACACACACACACACACACAGACACACACACACCACACACACAGACACAGACAACAGACGCACACACAGACACACAGACACACACAACACACACAGAAACACAGACCTCACACACACACAGACACACACACAGACACACACAGACACACAGACAGACACACACAGACACAGACAGACACACACAGACACAGACACACACACACAGACACACACACACACACACAAGACACAGACACAGACACAGACACACACACACACACACACACAGACACACACACACACACACACAGACACACACACACACACACAGACACACACACACAGACACACAGACACAGACACACACACAGACACACACACACAGACACACTGACACACACACACACAGACACACAGACAGACACACACAGACACACACAGACACACACAGACACACAGACAGACACACACAGACACAGACAGACACACACAGACACAGACACACACACAGACACAGACACACACACACAGACACAGACACACACACACACACACACACACACACAGACACACACACACACACACACACACACACAGACACACACACATAGACACACACACACAGACACACACACGCACACACACACACACACACACACAGACACACACAGACACACAGACACACACAGACAGACACACACACACAGACACACACAGAGACACTCACTTTACAGAGACACACACACAGACACACAGACACACACTCACACACACACACACACAGACACACACACACACAGAGAACAAACACACACAGACACACACACAGACACACACACAGACATACACACACAGACAGACACACACACACAGACACACACACACACAGACACACACACACAACACACACACAGAGGGGGATCTGAAAGTACAGACACTTAGGGGGCTATTATCACCACGCTTAATGTCTCCAGATGACGTTGATCAAACAACCACACAGACAGCACAGACAGGCGTCTTGACCTTTGACCCGTGATCCCTCGCAAACGACCCCCCTCCCCCCCTCCCCCCGACCCCCAACACCAAGGGCTCAGTGTGCTGAAGGTGAAAACGCTGTGTCTCAGTCGTGTGGATCACGGTGCATTCCTTTGCTACTCACACTGACAATGACAATGACAAATTCTTTTATTTCGAGGATAATGAATAAGCACCCATGTGCTTTTTTACATGCAGTCCCTGCCCTTAGGAAGATATATATATATATATAAGAGAGAGAGAGAGAGGAGAGAGAGAGAGAGAGTGTGTGTGTGTGTGTGTGTGTGTGTGTCCTGTGTGTCTGTGTGTGTGTCTGTCTGTGTGTGTGTGTGCGTGTGTGTGTGTCTGTGTGTGTGTTTGTTTGTGTGTGTGTGTCTGTTTGTGTGTGTGTGTGTTCTGTTTGTGTGTGTGTGTGTGGTGTGTTTGTGTGTCTGTGTGGTGTGTGTCTGTCTGTGTGTGTGTGTTCTGTTTGTGTGTGTGTGTTGTGTCTGTGTGTGTGTGTGTCTGTGTGTCTGTGTGTGTGTGTCTGTGTGTGTGTGTTTTGTGTGTCTGTGTGTGTGTGTCTGTGTGTGTGTGTGTCTGTCTGTGTGTGTGTGTGTGTGTTGTGTGTGTCTGTTTTTGTGTGTGTGTTGTGTGTGTGTTTGTGTGTCTGTGTGTGTCTGTTTATGGTGTGTGTGTCTGTGTGTCTGTGTGTGTGTGTCTGTGGTGTCTGTGTCTGTGTGTGTGTGTCTGTGTGTGTGTCTGTGTGTGTGTGTCTGTGTGTCTGTGTGTGTGTCTGTGTGTGTGTGTCTGTGTGTGTGTGTCTGTGTGTGTCTGTGTGTTTTGTCTGTGTGGGCTGTGTGTGTGTGTGTTGTGTGTCTTTTTGTGTGTCTGTGTGTGTCCTTGTTTTGTGCTTTGTGTTGTGTTTTGTGTGTGTTTTTTGTAAGACATTTATCTTCAGCAGGGATCATCCACACTCGACTTGTCAGAGTTTCCGCCTTCTCCGCAGTCTCTGCCTTGCTAATGTCAACACCTGAGGTTTCCCTGATGGTTTTTTCTGGCACAACGATGCTTCAAGGGTCATTTGGTTCTTGCAGCAGAGGCGGGTCGCAGTTGTACTGTGTCCAGTCTCAAGTGTCCTGTGTCCAGTCAGTGTCCTGTGTTCCCAGTCAGTGCCCGTGTGTCCCTGTCTAGTGTCTGTGTCCAGTCAGAGCTGTAGTCAGAGGTCACAGAGAAGGTTCTCAGCTGGCAGAGCGTGCCACCACCACGATACACCAGAGTCCAGCCTGAGGTCTTGTTTGAAAGTGAAGGTCACACATGGCACCATTTGTTTTGACTTCTAAGGAGCTGGTGGTGAGAGGCTACAGCTCTATGGTTGTACTCACGTAGCCCCGTAGTCATTGCCCATTCTCATTCCGCTGTAAACTCGAATCATCTCAGGTGATACAGCTCAGGTCGGCGTGTGTCAAGCAATCACCCTGCATTGAAGTTCAACAAGAACGGAAGCAGCTTTCAGTGGTTGGGGATTTCAGGGAGGTCTGCTGTGTGGGCTGGTCTAGAACTTGACTTTTACACACTTCCTGGATGGAGGTGCAGGTAGTGGACATGTTTGCTGATGAGGTTCACAGAATTTCTGTTGGCGAATGTGTGGGGAAGTAGTGTCAACAATTTCTCTGTCCCATCCCTTGTATATTTACTTTTACTTCTGTCCTTGACATATGTGTTAGTTTTGTAGTTCTACTCAATATGCTGTTCACAGTCCTAAGCCCACACAGGCAGATGGGGCAAACTGTGGCAGCGCAGACACCTATACTGACCAGAGGGGTGCCCATGCTTAAAAGCAGGCAGTAGCCATCAAGAGGCGTGATGGCCTCTTCCACTGTCAGAAGGGGAAAGTAAGTCGACGAATGGTGCCTCACTCCCGAATGGACTGATGTGGCTTATTGAACAGCCACTGTCCCCGTCTCTGTAGTGCTGTTTACAGCTCCACAAGCCTCAGTGCTCATGGATGTGTTCTTGCAGGGCACATAGCGCTAGGGGTTGCAGGCAGGACAGGCTGTGTTTCACCCAGCACTCAGTGCTATTCTCACGGCACACATGTCGGTACAGGGGGAAGCGTAGGGGCCTGTTCAGTTGGCACCAGGTTGCTGTCACATGAGTTGTGCCCAGAACAATGGCACGACATCATGATTGTGAGACTGCCAGCCTCATTTAGCCCTCAATGGTTGTACTTCTAAAAACTGTCTCACTGAGATGAAGGTTAATGCTGCAAGAAAGTAGCGTTGTGAAGTGTCTACAGTGATTGCTTCTTCTAGGTGAACTCAGCCAGTCAAGGTGGATTGGCCTACACCTGCCCCAATACCCGCGAAGCTGTCTGGCTGCGTAGGGTACCAGTAACATGCACTTTGTAATCTTCTCCTTCACGCGTCGATATAGGCGCATGAAGTTTTAGGCGGAGGGGAGGGATGGACTTCTGGGTTGAAAGCTGAACACACAACACACACAGACACAACACACTACAGCATCACACTCACCACACACACACACACACACACTCACATTTTCTGGGTCCTCGAGACATGTGAACACGTCAAAGGAGAATCTTGAGCCTAGAACTCACTGTACAGACCCAGCTGTATCAGCCTTAAGAACCCGAGTGTACTATCCATCTGATACTAAATCATTGTTTACACCCTGAGCTGTTATAACCCTCTGATATAACAAAGACCCACATTGTTTACATCTGGGGGAGGCTAAATCATACCCCTGTGATCTAAATGCATTGTTCTAGCACCTGAACTCGTTATAACCCTTGATATAAACAACATTGATTTACATCTGAGCCTATCATTACCCCTCGGAATAGAATTCGCAGTTGCTGTACATCCTCTGAAGCTATCATACCACTTCTGATTTAAAACACCATGTTGTACACTGGGCTATCTTTAACCCTCTGATATAAAACACCATTGTTACACCTGAGCTGTATTACCTTCTTGTATATAAAGAACGAGCGCTGTTGTTAGTATATCTGAGCTATCATACTCGGTCTACTCTATTCTCTATCTGTCCGTTAGTTATGACGACGCGGTGGGGGCATCCTCAAGACTCGTCAACCAGTTACCCTAAATTCCTCTCTCTTGTTCTGCACTTTCTCAGGGTTTTGTTGAGTTCTAGAGACTTGTCCATTCGCCTGATCGTTATCCTCCAGCTCTGTCCTTTATGGTCTGCCATCTTCTTACTTCTCTCCTTGGAACAGTGCCTTGTAAATACTGTGCTTTGCAGTCCTATAGGATCTCTGTGACACGCCCCTATGACATTAGAGGTTTACGCGCTTTTTCACGATCGTTAGAAGGTTTCTCATAGGGTCCACATGGTTTGCTGGATTCTGTTCATGCACTCGGTTCGTTGCTTATGTGGTCTTTGGTAGAGGATGCCCAAGTGAGTCTCCGACCAGCATCTCTCATCTCACCAGCCATGTATCATTCTCTCACAAATCTGCGAGTTCAGGGTCACTGATTCTCAGGCATACAAGCATTATCGGTTATGAACACAAGGAGAGCGCATTGTCTGATCGTGGAGATAAGTGAGATATTTTTGTATCTGCTCCAGTGGATGTTTAGTTTTTACAAAGCTGTCTATTGTCTGTGCAGTCTGCAATATAATACTTCTGGCTTGGATCCACTGGGTCATGAGACAATTGCTTTCCCAGGAGCTACTCATAAACCCTCCTGATAATAATATCATTGTTTACACCTCAGCTTTCTATAACCTATCTGATATCAAAATACTACATTGTTTACAACCTCCAGCTATCATACCCTTCTGATATAAAACACCAATTGTTTAACCTCAGCTATCATAACAATTCTGATATAAATCATTGTTGCACGCCTGATGCTATCATAACCTTCTGATACTAAAAGCACCAGTGTTTTACAACTCTCAGCCTGATTATATCCTCTGAGTATCTAAGCTTAAATGTATTGTTTTCCCAGTCACGACAGTACATGACAGAGCTCCAATACTGACCAGAAGCGGGACCAGAGAGAAAAAATCAGGAAAAGCAGACACGCCATTCTTGTCCAGGTCACGTACTCACCAGTGCCAGCTCTGTGGCAATCTCTCTGCTGAGTCACTAGACACTGTCACAAGAATCGGCGAGAGGAACCCCGACACTCAACTTCACTCGTCCACGCAATGACCAGTACCCCTGCTGGTCACTAGGGACACCCCCTGACCCCTATCTTGCCGTTTCTGTGCTGTATGGATGGTGTCATTGTGCTTGCCACAGCCCGCCAGTATGGGAGTCACCTATCACGGCATGGTGACTGACTGTGACACAACACTGATGTTTCCCTCACCACCCGGGACGTGAGTGCTATGCAGATGTGTGGATTCGCCCAAATACCTTTGTCACGTGCCACAGTAAATGTCCTCCTCTGTTACCACTGTCAGAGCTGAAGTGAACGTACTCAGTGACAATTCTTATCCACCAGTATGTCTTGATGACTACTGGGTGTGCATTTCTTGTGACAGTCTTCCTCAAGTTCTGATGCGCCAAGCAATGCGTCCTCTGCTGAATACATTCTTTCTGTGTACAATCCTTTTCATAGAGCCTGGGGATGTTTTTTGGAGTCAACTACGCATACCTTCGCAATTTACAACAGCCTAAAAATCGTCATGACTTATCCAGAGAAACAGGCTCAGGTATGTATCTCCTTACACATCACTCTGCGCTCTGTACTGGGTATGATGTTAGAATGCTCGCCAGGAGCGGTGTCTATCGAAAATACACGGCTAAGAATGGTATAACATCTCTAGGTGCCTGTGGGGAATGGATATTTGTTGAATGTTCTGGATGCAAACTGGGGAGATATATGCCAGTCCTACATTCACAGTATTTAGATAAGGAAATGCAGAATACCCTCCCGCAATGGCAGATGAATGTGTGTTCATTTACACAAGCCAGTGGATACTAAATAAGCGCGCTGTCTTCAATTCTCGTCATTTACAATTTCAAATGCTCACTGTTTCTCCAAGGATTTCAGGTTCATGGTTACAAACTCGTAGACACTATTCTTTACTGCCGAGACGCATTTTGCCTTTCCTAAAAGATCAGAACCAGAACCAGTCTTTAACTCGGTTTAATCAGTTGACTTCGAATTCTCAGTTTAAGTTGTGGGAGGGGTCTCACATTTTCCAGTATGGTGCAAATCGAAACGAAATCTGTCCTCCCATGTACGTCTGCAGGCTGACGGTGTGGAATGCCTCTGCCATCAAATGTCTGCTGTTTGTGGATGGTTTTGTTTCTTTCAAAAGTCCCAAGCGAGGCAGAAATTTGGTATGCAAGACAGCGGAGTGGACGTCTGTGCAGCACTCAAAAAAAAATGTTCGATAATGTTGCAGCTTATAAAAACTGTAATAAGGGCGGTGCGACTCTTTCTGGACCATAGCAATTGGTGTTCACACAGAGAACTGGACACAACACCGGTTCATGTATTAGACTTGATTTCACCTGCTGGTGATCTGACAGACAGTGGTCTATGTCTCACATTTCCTCACTGCTGGTCTGGCGGGTTGGTATTACGGGTTCTTGTACCATGGGTCATATACAGCAAGGCAAAAAGGCACAACTTGTTAAGAACATATCTGCAAAGATTTATCTATATGCGCGCTGAGATTAGTATCACTACATTTGTTGTGGGATGGATTATCCCAAAAATCTATGGTTAGTCTATAAATTTCAGGTTGTCTTATCTTTACAGCTCTCAAGATACAGATCACTGACAAGTGAAAAACAGCCCACGAGTTTTTCATTCTTGTCCATGGTGGTCTACTTTACGAACTGAAGGTTGTGGGACGTTTTAAGTAGGTTATACGTATATGTGGAACAAACTAAATTAATCAGCAGTCTTCCATGCTATGTCAGTCTTGTCGTACATCATGCTAGAGCCTACAGGTTAGGATGTTTGGACCCATGTGATGTTTGATTTTAACAACACTGCCACATTACTACATTGTTTGCAAATTTCAGACAGACATGTCCAGACACTACGTAGTGACGAGTCCTTCTGTACAAACCCTCCATGTGAGGGTTCTGTCAGTGTTGACCAATGGTCAGTGTGCTAGTCATCTGACTAAAACGCTGTGATGGATTTTCTGTGTCTGATGACTCTGATGTACGGTGATGACTCTCTAACTGGTTATAAGAGACAGTCCTCCTCTCGCACTCTGCTGGTAAGGATAGCCTTTTTTCATTTCTATATATCCTCGAGACTTTTGTATCTCATTAGACTGTGGATGGCAAGGTGGTTCTTCACTTACGAAATAATGAAAGCGAGACGCAGTCCTTGTCCTAACACGGCCAGTCATTACCTATGTGACCAATCAACCCCTGAGCAGCTCACCTGTTACCTGCCTTCACTCGCTTGTAACGGATATTATGTACTGCATCAACAGGGAGGATGAACACGCGCTGGAGAGAGTGCAGAATGTGAAGGAGTAGTTCGCTGTCGTGCTTCTCCGGTGTTGTATGCACATAGATCATGTGTGTGATGGTCGGGGGCCAGTGTTCCAACAACGTGATGACTGAAGGGCTGAGTGACATGACCTGTCATGTGGGCTGTCTGTGTCAGGGGCTGTTCTTTTGTCTGTCATCAGCACTGTTCTCATCCGTCACTATCCCCCATGCTTCGCTACTGGAATGCTCAGGGTTCAAGGATGACGCTGTCTGATGTCCTGAGAACAATACACTTACCTGTGTTCGGCTCTGACTCTCTAACACACTGGACTCTCTAGTTTTCTTATTACTGTGCTGGACCCTATTCCCAAATTCGATAACTTCGTGGATTTGAGATGGCAAACAACCTTACAACTATTTACTGTTAAACCTTTTTCTCTCGTAGCGCTAAGAAATCTCCGTGCTTCTATTACTTAGCTAGTAATCGATCTGACGATCAAGAGTTATTACACAAGCCACTACTAACCTGGTACCACGAAAGATCTGTCTGAAGAAACAAGAGACTTGATTTGCAGAATGGCACTTCATATCTCCCATCCGAATGCATCGACAGTTACTCTGTTTACAGATGTTTACACTTCTTCGAGTCTCTCTACTATTCGTTTTCCACTCAATGTCATGTTTTACTAGGAGCACATGGCTTTCAGCACTGCTGCGATACTGAAAGAGTTCAGATGCCTTCTTGGGAAAACAGAGTGTCCTCTGTTTCTATCTGGATGTCACTTCTCAGGACTGGAAAACCGTGTCGTCATCATTCATCCAACTTCATGAGCATGTTGGTGAGTCCAGCTTGTGGCCACAAGTCCAGCAAGACATTCTGTACTATGCCATCCCAACACTGTACTTTCTTCCTGCCACATTCTTTGTCACAAAAACGTGTACACATTTCTTTTTTGGCCTCTTTTGGTGTATTTTAGACAGTTTTTGGGAATTGGCTTCCGTTTATGATCAGTCAGTAAAAGTCACGGCCAAACAGCCATTTCCAGGGCGTATTTTTGTGTGGTGTTCAACTTTTGCAGTTGCACCCTACCACGTGCATGGGGGAGATCAGCGCTGCTCCATCATTGCTGTAGCGTGACCTGAGCAGATCGCGAGGGTGACTATACTTCTGTATGAACAGCCTGATAACCAGTCTGGCTTGCAAGGACTAGTGGTTTCGCTTTACTCTCTTACGGTTCCTGGGGCAGATGTCCCTTCTCAATGTCTGTTCAATGACACTAGATCATGAGCATTGTTTTTTGTATCACCCTTCCACAGTCTTTCAAATTTCATACAAGGTCAATGTCTGTTTCTTGTGGAGTGGCCTTGGTTATTAGGATTGTTTTTATCATTTGTACCCTGTGCTTCCTGAGCTGGTCACACAGCAGGTGACTACGCCACTGAATGGTCTTATGCCATCTGGCTTTTCTTTGACGTAGCTAGTAGCTTAAAGGCCAACTCTGACTGAAGCATTTGCTTTCTGACTTTCCACAGCTGATGCTGTGTTGTATGGTGAGTGTTGGCCAACTGTTTCATTTACAGGTCAAAGCCGAAATACAGAATAATGGCAGACTCAGCAGACAAGGGCCTAGCGACTGTCTTCTCACAGCCTCTTACTCCCCCTTCCCCGGTAACGCAAACTTCATGTGTCCTACTAACATGCTGTGTGATTTGGTTATCCTTCACCCACCGCCAGTCTGATGGTATGCAAGGTTGCTGTGTTTACCAGAACACACTGAACAGTCATCCTAGGCTGTTGTCTCACTCCTATCAGCTCTGGCACGTACCCATCTGCTTTACTGAAGAGTCCGTCTGTGAACGACCAAACAACTGCAACAGATAGAGAGCAGCTGGTGTTCTGCGCCTCCTGGACACTCGGAGTTTTATGAATATAATCCTACTAGTGGCCAGCATTTGTAATATTCCCATGATCAGTTCTTGGCTGGTGAACTTAACACAAGACATACTCACTCCATCTGTGTCACTTGTCCCTGTCGGGTCCTTGTGTCTATGTATTTATCATCTGTATTGCTCATTAGTGATTTTGAGGACATAAAGGCGTTGGTAAGAGAAATTAATAGAAAGCACTAAACAGGAGAGGTAGGTTTGGTATGTAACCAGTCAATAAAAACGGGAAAATGTAAGGGAAGATTTTCACCACCTCAACCTATTCTGTAGTCTGAGTAGACCTGTGGGGCAACCTCAGGAAGATGTTGCAACCACTTCATACATTATTCGGAGTTTTTCAGCTTTCCATAGCAGGTCGTTTCTACCTTCAAGGCCAGTTGACTCTGTCCACTGTCTTGCCTTTTTGCAATGCACTGTTTCCCTGCTCATAGGAAGCACTCTTGGACAGTCAAGATTTTTTGTGTGTATGCCGCATAGTGTCCCTCAGTTGTGTTTTTTTCTCTTGAATTCAGCAAGCTTTTTATATGGCTTTACTCGCAATTTTCAATTTGGTTTTCACTTCCCTCATTATGCTATGTAGATTTTCTGTATGAGCTTACCAAAAAGTTTGGGAAAGCATCTCTTGCATTGCACTGTATTATTATTCCAATATTCACTTTTATTGCTCAACCATTTACATACGCACAATAATATAGACATGGGCTAGGGGATGCATCAGTCTGGATCTTCGGGAAGGCGGATAGCAATGTTCTGGCTGGCTCCAGAGGACCTATCAGTTTGGGTCATTGCAGATCGGTCGGCGTCAGCGCCTGGGTTTATCACAGTTCTTGATTAAACCCCATTGGACAGCTTGGGGGCAATCAGCTAAGTGAGAGGCTGTTTGACCAGTGGCTTTCCCACCTCATGGAATTCACTTGACAGCTTAGTCTTTGTGCATCGAGACTTGGACTCTCACTGACTAGGAGGCTTAGACGCCTGCACCAGTCCTTATGTGCTGCAGGCCTGGGGGCTAGTTGGCCACTTGGAGAACATCTGCCAACGCTGACTGTCCTTATGCCCACTGTCGATGAGAGTTTGGGATGTATGTGGGCAACGGCATCTCACTATAATGCAAAAATTTCTTCCCCCAATTTCCGAAAACAGCAAGCTATGCCTACTCCTGCTGTTTGGAGGTCACTCGTCGAGCGGAGGACATAACAAAAACATTACATTACATTGCAGATGGTATGCACCATGTTAGATAGGGATATTAAAGCCGACATGGAATGGTTCTCACCACACTGACATTTCTTTTCACCATATCGAGACATGCATTCATGAATGGCAGTTGTGAATTATTTTAGAGAACAAACAGGTACAGAACAATTAGACACATTTCATGGCCTAATAATATGCAAGGTTTTCTTTTCAGTATAACATGTTTAGTCACAGTAGTCACAATGTGGTATGCCAAACACGTTAGTCAATCGCACAAAGTATTTATGCAGAGTCAGACACCTTTCCATTTCCAGCCTGTTTGACCATCCCCATCACGTACAACTACAGTTTGTCTTTTCAGCTGCGCCCACAGCAAGGTTTGGAACGCATGGCCGCCGGAAAGAACGTGTGTAAACAGTGTTCTCCCAGAGCCTGGTTTTATTTCTAGATATGTCCTGGAATCAAAACAGCAACTGGAGCTATCGAAATGGTATTAGAAGCGAAAGAATGTTTGGATGCTTAAAAATGTTGACAGGGGAGAATGAATATGACATGGTGTAATGAATACGAGGGAGTGCCGCGAGGTATGGAGTGGTCATCGTGCAGCTACCAAAACGTGCTCAGAGGAATGGAGTATGCTCAATGCCTACAGTCAAGTCACGTTCAAATTTTCAGTTTCGATACATAAAAGTTGTGTGTCTGTAGGTGTGGAATGACAAATCCAAAAACCTCCATGTAGCGCAGAAGACTATCCCTATAGATGAGTGAGGGGCTCCCGGCTATTGCATCATTACGTCCTCCATTCGCTGAGCTGGAATGAGTATTATTTTGTATGAGAATCAGTGACATATGTTCATCTCTTCTTTGCACACTTTTCATAAAAAGGAACGGTCCGGTGCAAGGCTGTACGCTGTGTGAAATGATGCAAATCACAGGATGAAATCAGACAACAAAACTCCAGTGCCTGTTCAGCTTAGAAATCTGATATCTTTTACTCACGCTGTCGCTCAAGGAAAATTTATCCAGTGTCAAAAGTGGTCATCTGACACCACACATTTCTGTCCTGTGGTCCATACATAATGTGTGTGAGGAAGGGCGCCATAAATCCCTAGCCGAGTCAATGGACCCAGACGTCTCATAGCAGCAATCAGTAAATGTCATGAGGGAGATTGCTGTGCCAGTTGATTTTTTTCCTGTGTACCAGCAACAAAAAGACAAAGTGTGTATATTCCTTTGGGTGTGATTTCAGACCTGATGCATGAGATAACTCTGATGAATCTTTCTGTATTACACCCTCCATGTGATCAGTTCGCACGGCCTGATGGCCAGTGTCTGCCCCAACTAGTCAGTGTTGTTAATTCTTATTCGATTGTTTTGATGAATCTCAGAGACGGAAAAGAGTCTGTGGTATATACCGATACATTTCCAAACATTTGTTATCAATCAGCTATTTACCGTCATCCTGTTGCTGGTCAATTTCTCGATGATATCCAAAAGTCTTCTATTCTTGACCAAGCTAAACCTGGAGGACCGTGTCCTGACACCCTTTATCGTTGCTACCTGGAGATGATAACAACTGTGCTGCCATGTGTTGACTCCGTTGCAATGGGCTGTTTGACTGTGTTGGTAACGAGGGATGATAGAGGACTGTAGAGGATTGTGACCTGTTCCAAGGATTCTTTCCGATATGTCGGTCCTCTGCTGTGGGGGTTGGTGTTCACCAGTGACATCTGTGTGACTGGTCTGGCTCTCATGTCCACTCCTGCATAGACGATGAGAACTGATTGTGTGACATGACATGTCCTGAAACCTGTTCTGTGTCTATTTGGCACATCCTTTCTGTGTCCTCAGCCCTTTGTTCTGCTCACCTCTTCCTCAGCTCCGTTACATGGTGGGGACAGGTTCAGGAAGGACGTTCTTGATCTGAACAAGAGCACTTATCTGTGTTTAACCTAATCTCTGGCCAGTAGGTGCTTGTTGTATGTCATTACACGGTATCATGTTATCACTAATATGTACGTTTTGGATGGTTACTGAAAACAATACTGGAGTCACTTTAACATGTCCGTGTTTGTGGTCTGGAAAAAAATCTACAGACTCTATCCACTGGTTGGCAATCCTGAGTTTGCTCAGCATACAACCTGGAGATGAACTGCATCAAAAGCTCTGAAAATACCTTAAACCTTTCCCGAAACAGAAGTTAAAGTGAATTTGACAGCCAGTATGTGATATTTCACAGTTGTGTGACAGAGAATAAACCCTTATTTGTCTTTTCAGTTCCATTCAAACTCAGAATTGACCAAGAGGATTTCAGAACATGTCTTACATGACGTCCTAGTCATTAGAAGGTTTACTCCTGTTGGAAACATTTTCCAGCGCGTGATGTCTTCAGAGGTCTTTCCCGTCTCAGTGTTCCTTAGGGGGCTCAGCATTATAGATAGTTGTAGCTGTAGACATTGTTCTTCCGAATCAATTTTCATATGGGATTTTGGCTATTACCACCTTCTGATGAATTTTTCTCCTGTCCCCCCCCCCCCAAGATTTACTACAGACACCAGTACATACCGTTGCAGTTCACGCTGCTGGTTAATCAGCTGGCTGGCTGTGACAGGCCAATGTGGTCTGTCATGTCATGATTCGGCAGCTTGGGTGGCAAACGCCTCACGTCCAGTCTGTTCCACGGCAGTTGATGTTTTGTCGCACGCAGCTCTCTGTGTATCTGTGACTTGGCGAGAGGTATAATACCTTCCCATCATTGGAGTGGCTGATGCTAGTTTACCCATGGAAGTAATGTATTTTACGATGATGTGTATGGAAAACCATGTGGTTTTCGTAAGTAGCGTGTTTTCATGTCTCTTTTGTCCAGTGAAGTAGATCTCCAATGAGTTCATCTGTCTATTTCATCTTGTGATCTGTTTTCTGGGTGTTTCATTTGTCATCATTCCAAGCACTGTTCGATTTGCGAGGGACATCAGCAAAAAACTGCTTTGTGCTGTGGCTTGTTCAGTGGTTCTATGTCATGGCATCAGTGCCACTTCTTCCTCGAGTCACATCCCACGTGAATGTATTACAGACAAACCTGGTCGCTTTCCACTGCTCCAGTTACAAGACTAAGATTTAAAGGGAACCTTTGCCTTTTTGCTATAAATGTTGTGGTTCATCTTTGTATCTCCTTTTCTGTTGATCTCAGTTTGTCAAGCTTCATCTTGACTGGTCCATATAAAGAAGAACACACCTGCATCTGACACTAACAACAGTCCCAGGGAACATGACCATTAGCTTCGACAGACTGATTCACTGAGGACTGTCACGTAGACTTCCTGTGCTGGTTTCCCATCGGGGTGTGTGGACTTGTTGGCCATGGCAGGTGGTTGCTGTTCCTGGTGAAGTACAACGTGGCCTGTGACCTATCTCTTCCTGCTGACCCTTAAACTCTGCTCTGAGTGACCCCTTTGTGTACACCCTTCATGCTTTGGCGCTGAGAAGAGGTGAGCGAGCATCAACGAATAACTGAAAACTCTTGAAGTAGGGTGATAATGGAAATGCTTTCAAACCTTACAAAACGACACGGAAAAACTTCTAACTCAAAAATTATGTACTTTTTAATGATCAGGACTTAGTGTTGAACATTCGTGATGTCTGCAGGATCCGTTGTCTGTTCTGTTGGGGGATACATCGGGAGCTCCTTGTTTGGGCGTGCATGGGGTTGTGACGGTCTTCTCCGAATTTCGAACGCACGCTTCCCTTGCTTCTTCGCTGTGCGCTTGACCTAGCAGTGGGGCCGGCATATAGGGGTGGCCTGCTCCTTGTCCACTTCCCTGGCAATCAGTAATGTGTTCCCCTTCGCCAGTTTTTCAAATCACAGCCTTTTTTCTGCGCTGTCCTTGGGGTCTTTCCCCACTATACGGCTCTCAAACGGTACGGACGGGGGGATGGTTTGTTCCTGCTCCTGGTTGTTTTCTCCTCCCCCATTCTCGACTCGTTCATGCGGCCCTGGGCCAAGGTAAACATGGCGTGTTTTACGCTTTAATATCATGGGGGGCCCATACAGCAATGGCCGCCCGATGTTCTCATGAGCACCGATCCTCGTCCGTCTTACGGGGCTACGCGTGCTACACAACAACACGGGGTAAACAAAAAATACTAAAGAAGAAACCAATAGAACGCGCAAAAATATATATATATGGTGTGGGTCGTGGGGGATTTGTTTGATGGGTTGGGGTGGGTTCTTTTTGTTTGTTTGTATTTGCGATTGGAGTTTTGTTGTGAGGTGTACAGGAGGAGGGGGGGAGAGGGGTTAGAGTTTTCTTTTTATTTGTTTGTTTTTGTTGTTGCTTTTGGATTGTTTTTGTTGTTTTGAATAAGGGTTATTTCCCTTTGTTTTACGTTGTGTGAGAGTGTAAGTATTGGGTTATTTATGTAAAGGATGTATCCCTACGGGTGCAGATGGGGGACCTCGATGTAAATAAAGAACACTCGAGTGCTTTATTCCATTACCTATCAGAAATAAAAGATATTGGTCATTGTCTAATTGTATTGGTGTGTCGTACTGCCTCTCTCTCTCTCTCAAAATTACAGGGCACAGGGATAGCTCGGTGGTACGAGCAGCATTCTGCTTTCCTCTCCAGCTAAAGTTAAGTCTGCATCGGAGAGTGGTGCAATTAGATAGCGTGACCGTTTGCGCGGCCATAGCTTCAGTTACAGTCTTCCCATTTCACCCAGCTGTCAGACATGGGTATCTGTCTCTCGTTAGGGTCAGGGTAGGTAAAGCAAAAGGGATTGGGGATGGGGACGCCACCTCCTCCACATATAGACCTGAGCTCCATCTGGCAGAATGCTTGAGGTCTTCTAGAAATGGCTCGCACCCTTAACAGACCACATTGGTTAATGGGACACTTACTCTTTTGTACGCCTACTTTTAATTATCAATTCAAGACGCCAATCAAGAGACCCTGAGTTTGGTGGCGTGACACATGGAAACATTTCTTGTGCTGTGATAGATTTTGTTATATGGCAGGCAGTCCTATGGCAATCATATCATCCTGATATTCTGTGGACAGGTTCCGAAGTCCTATATGTAACACGCTTAGTGCACTATAAAATGAGCTCCATCGGGCACAACATGGAAGTGTGGTCCATGAGTACAAACTTTGACTAAAGACAATGCAGTAACACGACTAATAAGATATACAAATACACGTGCAGACAAGGAAAATGGAGACCATAAAAGGATGAGCGCTGCTCTTGTGGTCGCGTAGATGCTTTTCCCAGGAGTGAGCTGTTGAATCTCGCCTCAGAGGCAGAGAATTATGCTGTGGCTGAAATTGTTTTACGTACAGAGGCACACAGTGATGGGCAGAGTGTGGTGAGCTTGTAGTGGTTCTCATTGTTTCGCCATAGAGTCCCTGGTCCATGTTTCATCTTTAGCTCTCCCTGCTGATGCCCCACAATGTGTGAATTTGTTGTGAGGCCAGGTTAGAGGATTGGAATGTTAAACACATGCATAATGTTGTGTGGGGTGTGTGTGACGCAGAGTTAGCTGTAGAGTCATGCTACGCTCGAAGATCAACTGTAAGACACTTATTTGCCTCAATGCTTATCCACTTGTGCTGATGACCTTGCGTTAGCGTTTCTCGGTATTAAAAACAAATCCAATCATGTACCTGAACTTGCGGTGTGGTACAGCAATATTTGGTCTTATCCATGTCTCAAGTGGGTAATACGCCTAATCTACCTGTATACCTTGGCAGTCAAGAGCGAGCAATGAAGCTTGGAAGCGGCCTCACCTTTATATCCAGCTCCCTACACATTGTCCTCTCCAAGGCCTGGCTGCTCGCGGAACTCTGCGTCTAGGGAGTCAACGGCAACGTCATTACAAATACAGCAGTGGAGGACAAGCAGCCCTTAGGCATGGACCTGTGGACTGAAAGCCCAGGACCGAAAGCTATCACTGCTGATCAGAGAGATGCTGTTTACAGACGACGCCATCCTGATCTCTAACACTGAGGAAGAGCTAGCTGCATCGGCAGTGGTCAGTCTGTGACCCATGACTGCAAGGAGTCTGGATCTCTAGTCAGCCATCACAAAAGACCACATGTGATGGGTCTGGGATGTTCCCGCACCACCATCGTCTGCATCTGTGAGGGAGTGTTTGACAAGCACTTGACCATGCCATGACGTCACCTGCCTGGCGCCTGCCATCCACAGAACCGTCTCTTGACAAAGCGGAAGTCAACACACCAGTAGACACACTGCCCAAACTGTTTGCGCTGGTGTCCAAACTTATAATAAGAAATGATAATAATAATAATATAATAGTCAACTAAGGTGCGAAAGAGTATGGTCTAGAGGTACGCTTCCTGTCATGAAAAGCGAAAAAGTCCGGGTCTCTGGAAGTGTGCGTGGTTACGTATCCAGTCTGGGCCGAAACTTATTCCCCATCACATTTAGGAAAACATGTGAGTGGAGTGTCTGGGGCGATATGCATCTTTTCGATGAGAACGATAAACCGAGGGTCCTGATGTGCTTACAAGAGAACAATTATGCAGCGACGTAAAAAGAAGAGAGAAACCCACCGGCAACAAGAGAGTTGTCCACTGGCCAAAATCTTAGAAAAAAAACATTCTGATAGGGAAAAGAAATACAGTTGCATGACCAAAAAAAAAGGGTGCGCTGCCTAGTGGGCGACTCAAACCGTGCCCCTTCCCCCCCGGGGGAGGCAGCCCCGAATTTCAACGTGACAATCTCGTGACTAAGAATGGGTATATCCTCCATAAATATAAATAAATAAAATAATAATCAATGATAATAATAAAGAAAAGTAGACAATTAGATGACAATAAACTTCGCAAGGAGAAGTACAGAAAAAACCAAAACACCCATGTGAGTTACCCTGACACCAAACTGGAGGCAGACCAAGTGTGTGATGTCTCTGCACTCTGCTTTACAGCAGCGAAACCGACCTGACCTACATGTGGCAGACAGGAGAACACACTCAGAAATTTCACCCCTGCTGTCTGCATTGAGTTTGGTATTACCCTTTGGGAAGACAAAGTCACCAACACATCTCTTCTTGAACAGTCCAGGGCTCACCCCTCAGCATTCTGGCCCTGTGTCCGCAACACTATGGACTCTTTATGGATAGACACTGGTGTCATATGAAAGAGGGGGCTAGTGCAGCATTCCCTAGGACAGCCTGTGTGGTGAACTGGACCTGGCACAAGACAGTATGTTCTATCAGGGGCGTCCAGCATCGTGCTTCAAGCAGGTGTGAAGCGAACATAACGATTTGTTTCCTCCCTGTCTGAGCGAGTTGAGCGTAAAGGGGTTTGGAAAGGAGTTCCCTGCACAGTGTTTGCTGGTCTATCAGAGAGCAACGTGCTTTTCCTGTGTCATTAGATCCAGCTTCATGCCTGTCAGAGATATGATATCACGCGCGCTGAGTTGTTAAGAGGCATCCTATACTGTCGCACTCCACTAGATATTTGTAGCCTGCTATATAGTGATTGTGTAGTGCTGCTGTGTTAGCTGATGTCTGTCTTCTGGCCACGGCAAATGCGTCCTGCTTTTCCTTGATCCACACGATGGGGTTCATGGCTTCAAGTCCGGGTCTGTGTTGCCCCTCTTTCCTGCTGAGGACACCGCAGAATGACGCCCTAGAGCAGAAGTCGTGTCCCTGAGATAATCCCACGTCTTTGCCTGCTGCCTCCACTGCCTGGTGAAAGACATTTATCTTCAGCAGGGATCATCCACACTCGACTTGTCAGAGTTTCCGCCTTCTCCGCAGTCTCTGCCTTGCTAATGTCAACACCTGAGGTTTCCCTGATGGTTTTTTCTGGCACAACGATGCTTCAAGGGTCATTTGGTTCTTGCAGCAGAGGCGGGTCGCAGTTGTACTGTGTCCAGTCTCAAGTGTCCTGTGTCCAGTCAGTGTCCTGTGTTCCCAGTCAGTGCCCGTGTGTCCCTGTCTAGTGTCTGTGTCCAGTCAGAGCTGTAGTCAGAGGTCACAGAGAAGGTTCTCAGCTGGCAGAGCGTGCCACCACCACGATACACCAGAGTCCAGCCTGAGGTCTTGTTTGAAAGTGAAGGTCACACATGGCACCATTTGTTTTGACTTCTAAGGAGCTGGTGGTGAGAGGCTACAGCTCTATGGTTGTACTCACGTAGCCCCGTAGTCATTGCCCATTCTCATTCCGCTGTAAACTCGAATCATCTCAGGTGATACAGCTCAGGTCGGCGTGTGTCAAGCAATCACCCTGCATTGAAGTTCAACAAGAACGGAAGCAGCTTTCAGTGGTTGGGGATTTCAGGGAGGTCTGCTGTGTGGGCTGGTCTAGAACTTGACTTTTACACACTTCCTGGATGGAGGTGCAGGTAGTGGACATGTTTGCTGATGAGGTTCACAGAATTTCTGTTGGCGAATGTGTGGGGAAGTAGTGTCAACAATTTCTCTGTCCCATCCCTTGTATATTTACTTTTACTTCTGTCCTTGACATATGTGTTAGTTTTGTAGTTCTACTCAATATGCTGTTCACAGTCCTAAGCCCACACAGGCAGATGGGGCAAACTGTGGCAGCGCAGACACCTATACTGACCAGAGGGGTGCCCATGCTTAAAAGCAGGCAGTAGCCATCAAGAGGCGTGATGGCCTCTTCCACTGTCAGAAGGGGAAAGTAAGTCGACGAATGGTGCCTCACTCCCGAATGGACTGATGTGGCTTATTGAACAGCCACTGTCCCCGTCTCTGTAGTGCTGTTTACAGCTCCACAAGCCTCAGTGCTCATGGATGTGTTCTTGCAGGGCACATAGCGCTAGGGGTTGCAGGCAGGACAGGCTGTGTTTCACCCAGCACTCAGTGCTATTCTCACGGCACACATGTCGGTACAGGGGGAAGCGTAGGGGCCTGTTCAGTTGGCACCAGGTTGCTGTCACATGAGTTGTGCCCAGAACAATGGCACGACATCATGATTGTGAGACTGCCAGCCTCATTTAGCCCTCAATGGTTGTACTTCTAAAAACTGTCTCACTGAGATGAAGGTTAATGCTGCAAGAAAGTAGCGTTGTGAAGTGTCTACAGTGATTGCTTCTTCTAGGTGAACTCAGCCAGTCAAGGTGGATTGGCCTACACCTGCCCCAATACCCGCGAAGCTGTCTGGCTGCGTAGGGTACCAGTAACATGCACTTTGTAATCTTCTCCTTCACGCGTCGATATAGGCGCATGAAGTTTTAGGCGGAGGGGAGGGATGGACTTCTGGGTTGAAAGCTGAACACACAACACACACAGACACAACACACTACAGCATCACACTCACCACACACACACACACACACACTCACATTTTCTGGGTCCTCGAGACATGTGAACACGTCAAAGGAGAATCTTGAGCCTAGAACTCACTGTACAGACCCAGCTGTATCAGCCTTAAGAACCCGAGTGTACTATCCATCTGATACTAAATCATTGTTTACACCCTGAGCTGTTATAACCCTCTGATATAACAAAGACCCACATTGTTTACATCTGGGGGAGGCTAAATCATACCCCTGTGATCTAAATGCATTGTTCTAGCACCTGAACTCGTTATAACCCTTGATATAAACAACATTGATTTACATCTGAGCCTATCATTACCCCTCGGAATAGAATTCGCAGTTGCTGTACATCCTCTGAAGCTATCATACCACTTCTGATTTAAAACACCATGTTGTACACTGGGCTATCTTTAACCCTCTGATATAAAACACCATTGTTACACCTGAGCTGTATTACCTTCTTGTATATAAAGAACGAGCGCTGTTGTTAGTATATCTGAGCTATCATACTCGGTCTACTCTATTCTCTATCTGTCCGTTAGTTATGACGACGCGGTGGGGGCATCCTCAAGACTCGTCAACCAGTTACCCTAAATTCCTCTCTCTTGTTCTGCACTTTCTCAGGGTTTTGTTGAGTTCTAGAGACTTGTCCATTCGCCTGATCGTTATCCTCCAGCTCTGTCCTTTATGGTCTGCCATCTTCTTACTTCTCTCCTTGGAACAGTGCCTTGTAAATACTGTGCTTTGCAGTCCTATAGGATCTCTGTGACACGCCCCTATGACATTAGAGGTTTACGCGCTTTTTCACGATCGTTAGAAGGTTTCTCATAGGGTCCACATGGTTTGCTGGATTCTGTTCATGCACTCGGTTCGTTGCTTATGTGGTCTTTGGTAGAGGATGCCCAAGTGAGTCTCCGACCAGCATCTCTCATCTCACCAGCCATGTATCATTCTCTCACAAATCTGCGAGTTCAGGGTCACTGATTCTCAGGCATACAAGCATTATCGGTTATGAACACAAGGAGAGCGCATTGTCTGATCGTGGAGATAAGTGAGATATTTTTGTATCTGCTCCAGTGGATGTTTAGTTTTTACAAAGCTGTCTATTGTCTGTGCAGTCTGCAATATAATACTTCTGGCTTGGATCCACTGGGTCATGAGACAATTGCTTTCCCAGGAGCTACTCATAAACCCTCCTGATAATAATATCATTGTTTACACCTCAGCTTTCTATAACCTATCTGATATCAAAATACTACATTGTTTACAACCTCCAGCTATCATACCCTTCTGATATAAAACACCAATTGTTTAACCTCAGCTATCATAACAATTCTGATATAAATCATTGTTGCACGCCTGATGCTATCATAACCTTCTGATACTAAAAGCACCAGTGTTTTACAACTCTCAGCCTGATTATATCCTCTGAGTATCTAAGCTTAAATGTATTGTTTTCCCAGTCACGACAGTACATGACAGAGCTCCAATACTGACCAGAAGCGGGACCAGAGAGAAAAAATCAGGAAAAGCAGACACGCCATTCTTGTCCAGGTCACGTACTCACCAGTGCCAGCTCTGTGGCAATCTCTCTGCTGAGTCACTAGACACTGTCACAAGAATCGGCGAGAGGAACCCCGACACTCAACTTCACTCGTCCACGCAATGACCAGTACCCCTGCTGGTCACTAGGGACACCCCCTGACCCCTATCTTGCCGTTTCTGTGCTGTATGGATGGTGTCATTGTGCTTGCCACAGCCCGCCAGTATGGGAGTCACCTATCACGGCATGGTGACTGACTGTGACACAACACTGATGTTTCCCTCACCACCCGGGACGTGAGTGCTATGCAGATGTGTGGATTCGCCCAAATACCTTTGTCACGTGCCACAGTAAATGTCCTCCTCTGTTACCACTGTCAGAGCTGAAGTGAACGTACTCAGTGACAATTCTTATCCACCAGTATGTCTTGATGACTACTGGGTGTGCATTTCTTGTGACAGTCTTCCTCAAGTTCTGATGCGCCAAGCAATGCGTCCTCTGCTGAATACATTCTTTCTGTGTACAATCCTTTTCATAGAGCCTGGGGATGTTTTTTGGAGTCAACTACGCATACCTTCGCAATTTACAACAGCCTAAAAATCGTCATGACTTATCCAGAGAAACAGGCTCAGGTATGTATCTCCTTACACATCACTCTGCGCTCTGTACTGGGTATGATGTTAGAATGCTCGCCAGGAGCGGTGTCTATCGAAAATACACGGCTAAGAATGGTATAACATCTCTAGGTGCCTGTGGGGAATGGATATTTGTTGAATGTTCTGGATGCAAACTGGGGAGATATATGCCAGTCCTACATTCACAGTATTTAGATAAGGAAATGCAGAATACCCTCCCGCAATGGCAGATGAATGTGTGTTCATTTACACAAGCCAGTGGATACTAAATAAGCGCGCTGTCTTCAATTCTCGTCATTTACAATTTCAAATGCTCACTGTTTCTCCAAGGATTTCAGGTTCATGGTTACAAACTCGTAGACACTATTCTTTACTGCCGAGACGCATTTTGCCTTTCCTAAAAGATCAGAACCAGAACCAGTCTTTAACTCGGTTTAATCAGTTGACTTCGAATTCTCAGTTTAAGTTGTGGGAGGGGTCTCACATTTTCCAGTATGGTGCAAATCGAAACGAAATCTGTCCTCCCATGTACGTCTGCAGGCTGACGGTGTGGAATGCCTCTGCCATCAAATGTCTGCTGTTTGTGGATGGTTTTGTTTCTTTCAAAAGTCCCAAGCGAGGCAGAAATTTGGTATGCAAGACAGCGGAGTGGACGTCTGTGCAGCACTCAAAAAAAAATGTTCGATAATGTTGCAGCTTATAAAAACTGTAATAAGGGCGGTGCGACTCTTTCTGGACCATAGCAATTGGTGTTCACACAGAGAACTGGACACAACACCGGTTCATGTATTAGACTTGATTTCACCTGCTGGTGATCTGACAGACAGTGGTCTATGTCTCACATTTCCTCACTGCTGGTCTGGCGGGTTGGTATTACGGGTTCTTGTACCATGGGTCATATACAGCAAGGCAAAAAGGCACAACTTGTTAAGAACATATCTGCAAAGATTTATCTATATGCGCGCTGAGATTAGTATCACTACATTTGTTGTGGGATGGATTATCCCAAAAATCTATGGTTAGTCTATAAATTTCAGGTTGTCTTATCTTTACAGCTCTCAAGATACAGATCACTGACAAGTGAAAAACAGCCCACGAGTTTTTCATTCTTGTCCATGGTGGTCTACTTTACGAACTGAAGGTTGTGGGACGTTTTAAGTAGGTTATACGTATATGTGGAACAAACTAAATTAATCAGCAGTCTTCCATGCTATGTCAGTCTTGTCGTACATCATGCTAGAGCCTACAGGTTAGGATGTTTGGACCCATGTGATGTTTGATTTTAACAACACTGCCACATTACTACATTGTTTGCAAATTTCAGACAGACATGTCCAGACACTACGTAGTGACGAGTCCTTCTGTACAAACCCTCCATGTGAGGGTTCTGTCAGTGTTGACCAATGGTCAGTGTGCTAGTCATCTGACTAAAACGCTGTGATGGATTTTCTGTGTCTGATGACTCTGATGTACGGTGATGACTCTCTAACTGGTTATAAGAGACAGTCCTCCTCTCGCACTCTGCTGGTAAGGATAGCCTTTTTTCATTTCTATATATCCTCGAGACTTTTGTATCTCATTAGACTGTGGATGGCAAGGTGGTTCTTCACTTACGAAATAATGAAAGCGAGACGCAGTCCTTGTCCTAACACGGCCAGTCATTACCTATGTGACCAATCAACCCCTGAGCAGCTCACCTGTTACCTGCCTTCACTCGCTTGTAACGGATATTATGTACTGCATCAACAGGGAGGATGAACACGCGCTGGAGAGAGTGCAGAATGTGAAGGAGTAGTTCGCTGTCGTGCTTCTCCGGTGTTGTATGCACATAGATCATGTGTGTGATGGTCGGGGGCCAGTGTTCCAACAACGTGATGACTGAAGGGCTGAGTGACATGACCTGTCATGTGGGCTGTCTGTGTCAGGGGCTGTTCTTTTGTCTGTCATCAGCACTGTTCTCATCCGTCACTATCCCCCATGCTTCGCTACTGGAATGCTCAGGGTTCAAGGATGACGCTGTCTGATGTCCTGAGAACAATACACTTACCTGTGTTCGGCTCTGACTCTCTAACACACTGGACTCTCTAGTTTTCTTATTACTGTGCTGGACCCTATTCCCAAATTCGATAACTTCGTGGATTTGAGATGGCAAACAACCTTACAACTATTTACTGTTAAACCTTTTTCTCTCGTAGCGCTAAGAAATCTCCGTGCTTCTATTACTTAGCTAGTAATCGATCTGACGATCAAGAGTTATTACACAAGCCACTACTAACCTGGTACCACGAAAGATCTGTCTGAAGAAACAAGAGACTTGATTTGCAGAATGGCACTTCATATCTCCCATCCGAATGCATCGACAGTTACTCTGTTTACAGATGTTTACACTTCTTCGAGTCTCTCTACTATTCGTTTTCCACTCAATGTCATGTTTTACTAGGAGCACATGGCTTTCAGCACTGCTGCGATACTGAAAGAGTTCAGATGCCTTCTTGGGAAAACAGAGTGTCCTCTGTTTCTATCTGGATGTCACTTCTCAGGACTGGAAAACCGTGTCGTCATCATTCATCCAACTTCATGAGCATGTTGGTGAGTCCAGCTTGTGGCCACAAGTCCAGCAAGACATTCTGTACTATGCCATCCCAACACTGTACTTTCTTCCTGCCACATTCTTTGTCACAAAAACGTGTACACATTTCTTTTTTGGCCTCTTTTGGTGTATTTTAGACAGTTTTTGGGAATTGGCTTCCGTTTATGATCAGTCAGTAAAAGTCACGGCCAAACAGCCATTTCCAGGGCGTATTTTTGTGTGGTGTTCAACTTTTGCAGTTGCACCCTACCACGTGCATGGGGGAGATCAGCGCTGCTCCATCATTGCTGTAGCGTGACCTGAGCAGATCGCGAGGGTGACTATACTTCTGTATGAACAGCCTGATAACCAGTCTGGCTTGCAAGGACTAGTGGTTTCGCTTTACTCTCTTACGGTTCCTGGGGCAGATGTCCCTTCTCAATGTCTGTTCAATGACACTAGATCATGAGCATTGTTTTTTGTATCACCCTTCCACAGTCTTTCAAATTTCATACAAGGTCAATGTCTGTTTCTTGTGGAGTGGCCTTGGTTATTAGGATTGTTTTTATCATTTGTACCCTGTGCTTCCTGAGCTGGTCACACAGCAGGTGACTACGCCACTGAATGGTCTTATGCCATCTGGCTTTTCTTTGACGTAGCTAGTAGCTTAAAGGCCAACTCTGACTGAAGCATTTGCTTTCTGACTTTCCACAGCTGATGCTGTGTTGTATGGTGAGTGTTGGCCAACTGTTTCATTTACAGGTCAAAGCCGAAATACAGAATAATGGCAGACTCAGCAGACAAGGGCCTAGCGACTGTCTTCTCACAGCCTCTTACTCCCCCTTCCCCGGTAACGCAAACTTCATGTGTCCTACTAACATGCTGTGTGATTTGGTTATCCTTCACCCACCGCCAGTCTGATGGTATGCAAGGTTGCTGTGTTTACCAGAACACACTGAACAGTCATCCTAGGCTGTTGTCTCACTCCTATCAGCTCTGGCACGTACCCATCTGCTTTACTGAAGAGTCCGTCTGTGAACGACCAAACAACTGCAACAGATAGAGAGCAGCTGGTGTTCTGCGCCTCCTGGACACTCGGAGTTTTATGAATATAATCCTACTAGTGGCCAGCATTTGTAATATTCCCATGATCAGTTCTTGGCTGGTGAACTTAACACAAGACATACTCACTCCATCTGTGTCACTTGTCCCTGTCGGGTCCTTGTGTCTATGTATTTATCATCTGTATTGCTCATTAGTGATTTTGAGGACATAAAGGCGTTGGTAAGAGAAATTAATAGAAAGCACTAAACAGGAGAGGTAGGTTTGGTATGTAACCAGTCAATAAAAACGGGAAAATGTAAGGGAAGATTTTCACCACCTCAACCTATTCTGTAGTCTGAGTAGACCTGTGGGGCAACCTCAGGAAGATGTTGCAACCACTTCATACATTATTCGGAGTTTTTCAGCTTTCCATAGCAGGTCGTTTCTACCTTCAAGGCCAGTTGACTCTGTCCACTGTCTTGCCTTTTTGCAATGCACTGTTTCCCTGCTCATAGGAAGCACTCTTGGACAGTCAAGATTTTTTGTGTGTATGCCGCATAGTGTCCCTCAGTTGTGTTTTTTTCTCTTGAATTCAGCAAGCTTTTTATATGGCTTTACTCGCAATTTTCAATTTGGTTTTCACTTCCCTCATTATGCTATGTAGATTTTCTGTATGAGCTTACCAAAAAGTTTGGGAAAGCATCTCTTGCATTGCACTGTATTATTATTCCAATATTCACTTTTATTGCTCAACCATTTACATACGCACAATAATATAGACATGGGCTAGGGGATGCATCAGTCTGGATCTTCGGGAAGGCGGATAGCAATGTTCTGGCTGGCTCCAGAGGACCTATCAGTTTGGGTCATTGCAGATCGGTCGGCGTCAGCGCCTGGGTTTATCACAGTTCTTGATTAAACCCCATTGGACAGCTTGGGGGCAATCAGCTAAGTGAGAGGCTGTTTGACCAGTGGCTTTCCCACCTCATGGAATTCACTTGACAGCTTAGTCTTTGTGCATCGAGACTTGGACTCTCACTGACTAGGAGGCTTAGACGCCTGCACCAGTCCTTATGTGCTGCAGGCCTGGGGGCTAGTTGGCCACTTGGAGAACATCTGCCAACGCTGACTGTCCTTATGCCCACTGTCGATGAGAGTTTGGGATGTATGTGGGCAACGGCATCTCACTATAATGCAAAAATTTCTTCCCCCAATTTCCGAAAACAGCAAGCTATGCCTACTCCTGCTGTTTGGAGGTCACTCGTCGAGCGGAGGACATAACAAAAACATTACATTACATTGCAGATGGTATGCACCATGTTAGATAGGGATATTAAAGCCGACATGGAATGGTTCTCACCACACTGACATTTCTTTTCACCATATCGAGACATGCATTCATGAATGGCAGTTGTGAATTATTTTAGAGAACAAACAGGTACAGAACAATTAGACACATTTCATGGCCTAATAATATGCAAGGTTTTCTTTTCAGTATAACATGTTTAGTCACAGTAGTCACAATGTGGTATGCCAAACACGTTAGTCAATCGCACAAAGTATTTATGCAGAGTCAGACACCTTTCCATTTCCAGCCTGTTTGACCATCCCCATCACGTACAACTACAGTTTGTCTTTTCAGCTGCGCCCACAGCAAGGTTTGGAACGCATGGCCGCCGGAAAGAACGTGTGTAAACAGTGTTCTCCCAGAGCCTGGTTTTATTTCTAGATATGTCCTGGAATCAAAACAGCAACTGGAGCTATCGAAATGGTATTAGAAGCGAAAGAATGTTTGGATGCTTAAAAATGTTGACAGGGGAGAATGAATATGACATGGTGTAATGAATACGAGGGAGTGCCGCGAGGTATGGAGTGGTCATCGTGCAGCTACCAAAACGTGCTCAGAGGAATGGAGTATGCTCAATGCCTACAGTCAAGTCACGTTCAAATTTTCAGTTTCGATACATAAAAGTTGTGTGTCTGTAGGTGTGGAATGACAAATCCAAAAACCTCCATGTAGCGCAGAAGACTATCCCTATAGATGAGTGAGGGGCTCCCGGCTATTGCATCATTACGTCCTCCATTCGCTGAGCTGGAATGAGTATTATTTTGTATGAGAATCAGTGACATATGTTCATCTCTTCTTTGCACACTTTTCATAAAAAGGAACGGTCCGGTGCAAGGCTGTACGCTGTGTGAAATGATGCAAATCACAGGATGAAATCAGACAACAAAACTCCAGTGCCTGTTCAGCTTAGAAATCTGATATCTTTTACTCACGCTGTCGCTCAAGGAAAATTTATCCAGTGTCAAAAGTGGTCATCTGACACCACACATTTCTGTCCTGTGGTCCATACATAATGTGTGTGAGGAAGGGCGCCATAAATCCCTAGCCGAGTCAATGGACCCAGACGTCTCATAGCAGCAATCAGTAAATGTCATGAGGGAGATTGCTGTGCCAGTTGATTTTTTTCCTGTGTACCAGCAACAAAAAGACAAAGTGTGTATATTCCTTTGGGTGTGATTTCAGACCTGATGCATGAGATAACTCTGATGAATCTTTCTGTATTACACCCTCCATGTGATCAGTTCGCACGGCCTGATGGCCAGTGTCTGCCCCAACTAGTCAGTGTTGTTAATTCTTATTCGATTGTTTTGATGAATCTCAGAGACGGAAAAGAGTCTGTGGTATATACCGATACATTTCCAAACATTTGTTATCAATCAGCTATTTACCGTCATCCTGTTGCTGGTCAATTTCTCGATGATATCCAAAAGTCTTCTATTCTTGACCAAGCTAAACCTGGAGGACCGTGTCCTGACACCCTTTATCGTTGCTACCTGGAGATGATAACAACTGTGCTGCCATGTGTTGACTCCGTTGCAATGGGCTGTTTGACTGTGTTGGTAACGAGGGATGATAGAGGACTGTAGAGGATTGTGACCTGTTCCAAGGATTCTTTCCGATATGTCGGTCCTCTGCTGTGGGGGTTGGTGTTCACCAGTGACATCTGTGTGACTGGTCTGGCTCTCATGTCCACTCCTGCATAGACGATGAGAACTGATTGTGTGACATGACATGTCCTGAAACCTGTTCTGTGTCTATTTGGCACATCCTTTCTGTGTCCTCAGCCCTTTGTTCTGCTCACCTCTTCCTCAGCTCCGTTACATGGTGGGGACAGGTTCAGGAAGGACGTTCTTGATCTGAACAAGAGCACTTATCTGTGTTTAACCTAATCTCTGGCCAGTAGGTGCTTGTTGTATGTCATTACACGGTATCATGTTATCACTAATATGTACGTTTTGGATGGTTACTGAAAACAATACTGGAGTCACTTTAACATGTCCGTGTTTGTGGTCTGGAAAAAAATCTACAGACTCTATCCACTGGTTGGCAATCCTGAGTTTGCTCAGCATACAACCTGGAGATGAACTGCATCAAAAGCTCTGAAAATACCTTAAACCTTTCCCGAAACAGAAGTTAAAGTGAATTTGACAGCCAGTATGTGATATTTCACAGTTGTGTGACAGAGAATAAACCCTTATTTGTCTTTTCAGTTCCATTCAAACTCAGAATTGACCAAGAGGATTTCAGAACATGTCTTACATGACGTCCTAGTCATTAGAAGGTTTACTCCTGTTGGAAACATTTTCCAGCGCGTGATGTCTTCAGAGGTCTTTCCCGTCTCAGTGTTCCTTAGGGGGCTCAGCATTATAGATAGTTGTAGCTGTAGACATTGTTCTTCCGAATCAATTTTCATATGGGATTTTGGCTATTACCACCTTCTGATGAATTTTTCTCCTGTCCCCCCCCCCCCAAGATTTACTACAGACACCAGTACATACCGTTGCAGTTCACGCTGCTGGTTAATCAGCTGGCTGGCTGTGACAGGCCAATGTGGTCTGTCATGTCATGATTCGGCAGCTTGGGTGGCAAACGCCTCACGTCCAGTCTGTTCCACGGCAGTTGATGTTTTGTCGCACGCAGCTCTCTGTGTATCTGTGACTTGGCGAGAGGTATAATACCTTCCCATCATTGGAGTGGCTGATGCTAGTTTACCCATGGAAGTAATGTATTTTACGATGATGTGTATGGAAAACCATGTGGTTTTCGTAAGTAGCGTGTTTTCATGTCTCTTTTGTCCAGTGAAGTAGATCTCCAATGAGTTCATCTGTCTATTTCATCTTGTGATCTGTTTTCTGGGTGTTTCATTTGTCATCATTCCAAGCACTGTTCGATTTGCGAGGGACATCAGCAAAAAACTGCTTTGTGCTGTGGCTTGTTCAGTGGTTCTATGTCATGGCATCAGTGCCACTTCTTCCTCGAGTCACATCCCACGTGAATGTATTACAGACAAACCTGGTCGCTTTCCACTGCTCCAGTTACAAGACTAAGATTTAAAGGGAACCTTTGCCTTTTTGCTATAAATGTTGTGGTTCATCTTTGTATCTCCTTTTCTGTTGATCTCAGTTTGTCAAGCTTCATCTTGACTGGTCCATATAAAGAAGAACACACCTGCATCTGACACTAACAACAGTCCCAGGGAACATGACCATTAGCTTCGACAGACTGATTCACTGAGGACTGTCACGTAGACTTCCTGTGCTGGTTTCCCATCGGGGTGTGTGGACTTGTTGGCCATGGCAGGTGGTTGCTGTTCCTGGTGAAGTACAACGTGGCCTGTGACCTATCTCTTCCTGCTGACCCTTAAACTCTGCTCTGAGTGACCCCTTTGTGTACACCCTTCATGCTTTGGCGCTGAGAAGAGGTGAGCGAGCATCAACGAATAACTGAAAACTCTTGAAGTAGGGTGATAATGGAAATGCTTTCAAACCTTACAAAACGACACGGAAAAACTTCTAACTCAAAAATTATGTACTTTTTAATGATCAGGACTTAGTGTTGTTCCCCCTATCTGAACACACTGCACCTTCAGCCTGCTGTTTCCATCAGGGACAAGCCTAACCAAGGACGTCCCTTCTACTGTCCAATGTCCTCGTTGAAGACCTGGCATCTCTCTCTCTCTCTTGTTGTTATTGTTTGTTTTCTCTTTTTTTCTTCTTTTGTTGGTTAGTTTTTTCTTTTTCTTTTGTTTGTTTGTTTTGGTTGGGTTTTTTTGGGGGTGACGGGAGAGGGGGGGGGGGGGGGTTAGAGTTTTCTTTTATTTGTTTGTTTTTTGTTGTTGCTTTTGGATTATTTTTTGTTTTGAAAAGGGTTATTTCCCTTTGTTTCTACTGTGTGAGAGTATAAGTATTGGGTTATTATTAAGATGTATCCCTACGGGCGGGGACTCGATGTAAAAAAGCACATGAGTGCTTATTCATTACCCTCGAAATAAAAGAATTTGTCATTGTCATTGTCATTGTCTCTCTCTCTCTCTCTCTCAAATACAGGGGACGGGATAGCTCAGTGGTCAGAGCATTCGCTTTCCCCAAGCTAAGGTTAAGCTGCATCGAGCGTGGTTGGCAATTAGATAGGTGACCGTTTGCGCGCCTTGGCTTCAGTACAGTCTCCCATTTCACCCAGCTGTCAATGGGTATCTGCCTCTTTAGGGTCAGGGAAGGTAAAGCAAAAAGGGAGAGGGATGGGCGCCACCCTCAATATACTGGCCCCTGGAGAAGCTGAGGTCTCTAAATGCCTCGCTCCCTTACGACCACATAGGTTATGGGACACCTTTACCTTTTACCTACTTTTAATTTCATTCAAAGCCAACAAAACCCAGAGTTTGGGGGTGACCATGAACTTTCTTTGCCAGTAAAGATTTTGTTTATGGAGCCAGTCCTTGGCAATCAGATCATCCTGTATTCTGTGGACATGTTCCGAAGTCCTATATGTAACACGCATTTAGTGCACATAAAAGAACCCATGGCAACAAGGAAGTTGTCCATGGTAAAACTTTGCTAAAGAAAAGTAACACTAATAAGATAACAAATACACGTGCAGACAGGAAAAAGGAGAAAATGGATGGCGCTGCTCTTGTGGCGACGTGCTTTTCCCCAGGGAGAGCTGTTTGAATTTCCGAGGAGAGAATATGCTGTGGCTGAAAGTGGCTTACAGTACAGAGGCACAGTTGATGGGCAGAGTGTGGAGGTTGTGTGGTCTCTTTCATTTGCCAAGAGCCCCTGTCCCTGTTTCCTCTTTTAGCTCTGCTTATGCCCACATGTGTGAATTTGTTGTGAGGATAGAGAAGGATGTTAACACATGCATAATGTGTGTGTGTGTGTGTGACCAGATAGCTGTAGACTCATGCACGCTGAAGACAACTGTAAGACACTTCTTTCCTCAATGCTATCCACGGCTGAGACTGCGTAGCCGTTTCTCTATTAAAAAAAATCCAAATCTACTGAACTTCGGTGTGGTACAGACATTTTGTCATATCCATAGTCTCAGTGTACTACCAATCTCCTAATCCCTTGGCAGTCAAGAGCGGCATGAAGCATGGAAGCGTCCTTATCCCAGCCTCCCTACACCTTGTCCTCTCCACGCTGCCGCTCTGCGCTGTGAGACAAGGCCACGTCATTACACAGCAGCAGTGGAGGAAGGCAGCTTAGCATGGCCTGCTGACTGAAAGCCCAGACCGAAAGCCTCTCACTGCTGATCAGAGAGATGCTGTTTACAGACGACGCCATCCTGATCTCTAACACTGAGGAAGAGCTAGCTGCGGCAGTGGTCAGTCTGATGACCCATGCCTGCAAGGAGTCTGGACTCTCTGTCAGCATCACAAAGACCAATGTGATGGGTCAGGATGTTCCCGCACCACCATCAGACTGCATCAGTGAGGGAGTGTTTGACAACACTGACCATGCCACGTCACCTGCTGGGCCCACCATCACCAGAACCCTGTCTCTTGACAAGGAAGTCAACACACAGGCACACACTGCCCAAGCTGTTGCGCTGGTGTCCAAACTTATAATAATAATAATGATAATAATAATAATAATAATAATAATAATAATAATAATAATAATAATAATAATAATAATAATAATAAGGTGGATCGGTGGTCTAGAGGTAACGCTCCTGTCTAGAAAGCGAAAAGTCCGGGTCGGAAGTGTGCGTGGTTCGTATCCCGTCTGGGCCCGAAACTTTCCCCCCATCCATTAGACCATGAGTGGTGGTCTGGGCGCTAGTCTTTCGGATGAGACGATAAACCGAGGTCCCGTGTGTTACAGAAAATTATGCAGCGCACGAAAAAGAACCCACGGCAACAAGAGAGTTGTCCCTGGCAAAATTCTTAGAAAAAAACCACTCTGATAGGGAAAGAAATACAGTTGCAGACCAAAAAAAAAGGGTGGCGCTGCTCTTGTGGCGACGTGCTCTCCCCGGGGAGAGCAGCCCGAATTTCACGCTGAGAAATCTCGTGACTTAAAGTGGTATAAATAAATATAAATAAATAAAATAATAATAATGATAATATAATAGAAATAACAATAAACTTCGCAAGAAAGTACAGAAAAAACAAAACCAACAAGTGAGTTACCCTGAACACCAAACTGGAGGCAGACCAAGTGTGTGTGTCTCAGCACTCTGCTTTACAGCAGCGAAACCTACATGACCTACATGTGGCAGACAGGAGAACCACCAGAAAGCTTCCACCCCTGCTGTCTGCATTGAGTTCTGGGTATTACTTGGGAAGACAAAGTCACCAACACATCTCTTCTTGAACAGACAGACTCCCTCAGCATTCTGCTGTTCCAACACTGTCTCTGTTGGATTAGTCACTGTGTCATATGAAAGAGGACAGGGCTGCATTCCCTAGGACAGCCTGTGTGGTGAACTGGCTGCACAGCATTGTCTATCAGGGCGTCCAGCACCGTGCTTCAAGGCTGTGTGCAAGCACTAACGTTTGTTTCCTCCTGTCTGAGCCGAGTTGACCGTAGGGGTTTGGAATGGAGTTCCCTCAGTGTTTGCTGGTCTTCAGAGAGCACAGTTTTCCTGTGTCATCTTCCAGCTTCATGCCTTCAGAGAATGATATCCTGTAGTTGTTAAGAGGCATCCTTACTGTGCACTCCACTTGATATTTGTAGCCGCTTTAAGATTGTGTAGTGCTGGCTGTGTTAGCTGATGTCTGTCTTCTGGCCACGCAATGCAGCCTGCTTTTCCTTGATCACAGCATGGGGTTCATGGCTTCAGTCCGGGTCTGTGTCTGCCCCTCTTTCCTGCTGAGGACACAGAATGACGCCCTGGCAGAAGTCGTGTCCCTGAGATAATCCCCGTCTTTGCTTTGCACCTGCCTGGTGAAGACATTTATCTTCAGCAGGGCATCCTCCACACTCGCTGGTCAGAGTTTCCGCCTTCTCCAGTCTCCTGCCTTGCTAATGTCAACACCTGGTTTCCCTGCTGGTCTGGCACAACGATGCTTCACGGGTCATTTTGGTTCTTGCAGCAGAGCGGTCAGTGTCCTGTGTCCAGTCAATGTCCTGTGTCCCAGTCAGTGTCCTGTGTCCCAGTCAGTGCCCTGTGTCCCAGTCAGTGTCCTGTGTCCCAGTCAGCGCTGTAGTCAGAGGTCAAGAGAAGGTTCCTCAGCTGGCAGAGCTGGAGCCACACGAACACCAGGTCCAGCTGAGGTCTTGTTTGAAAGAGAAGGTCACCATGGCACCATTTGTTTTGATTCTAAGGAGCTGGTGGTGAAGCACAGCTTATGGTATGTACATAGCCCACGTAGTCATTGCCCATTCTCATTCACGCTGTCAACTCCAAATCATCCCAGGTGATACAGCCAGGAGGCGTGGTCAGCACACACCCCTGCATTGAAGTCACCAAGAAGGAGCAAGCTTTCAGTGGTTGGGATTTTCAGGATGTCTGCTTGTGGCTGGTCATAGAACTTGTCTTTCACTTCCTGGATGGAGGTGCAGGTAGTGACATGTTTGCTGATGAGGTTCACAGAACTTTCTGTTGTGTGGGGAAGTAGTGTCAACATTTCCTCTGTCCCTCCCTTGTATATTTCCTTTACTTCTGTCCTTGACATATGTGTTAGTTTTGTAGTCTACTCAATATGCTGTTCACAGTCCTAAGCCCACACAGCCAGAGAGGCAGGCAAACTGTGGCAGCGCAGAACCTTACTGACAGAGGGGTGCCCAGCTTAAAGCAGGCAGTAGCCATCCCAAAAGGCGTGATGGCCTCTTCCACTGTCAGAAGTGACGACTGGTGCCTCACTCCCCAATGGACTGCTGAGGCTTATAACCAGCCACTGTCCCGTCTCCTGTAGTGCTGCAGCTCCACAGCAGTGCTGGAGTGTTCTCTGCAGGGCACATAGCTAGGGGTGACAGGCAGACAGGCTGTTACACCCAGCAGTGCTATTCTCCACGTCACACATGTGGTACAGGGGAAGCGTAGGGGCCTTTCAGCTTGGCACCAGTGCTGTCACAGGAGTTGCCAGAACAATGCCGACATCACTGATGTGAGATGCCAGCTCCATTTATCCTCAAGGTTTACTTCTAAATCTCTCCTGAGATGAGGTAATGCTGCAAGACAGAGGTCTGAGGTCAGGATTGCCTTCTTCTAGGTGACTAGCAGTCAAGGTGGATGGCCTCACCTGCCCAAAGCTGTCTGGCTGTCAGGTACCAGAAACTGCCTTTGTAACTTCTCTTCACGCGTCGATACAGCTGTGCCGTGTGGAGGGGAGGGACTGGACTTCAGTTGTTTAAAGCTAACACACACACCACACACACACCACACACACACACACACACACACCACACCACCACACACTGTGAACACGTAAAGGAGAATCTAGAGCTAGACCTCACTGTCCGCCCCCAGCTGTACAGCCTTAAGAACCCGAGCTGTTATATCCATCTGATATAAATCATTGTTTACACCTGAGCTGTTATAACCCTCTGATATAAAACACCATTGTTTACATCTGAGCTATCATACCCTTGATATAAATCATTGTTTACACCTGAACTGTTATAACCCTTTGATATAAAACAACATTGTTTACATCTGAGCTATCATACCCTCTGATATAAATCATTGCTTACACCTGAGCTATCATACCCTCTGATATAAAACACCATTGTTTACACCTGGGCTATCATACCCTCTGATATAAAACACCATTGTTTACACCTGAGCTGTCATAACCCTCTGATATAAAACACCATTGTTTACACCTGAGCTATCATATCTGTCTATCTATCTATCTGTCCGTAGTATGACGACCGTGGGGGCATCCTCAAAGACTCGACAACCAGTTCCCTCCATTCCTCTCTCTGTTCTGCCTTTCTCAGGGTTTTGTTGAGTTCTAGGCCTGTCCATTCGCTGATGTTATCCTCCAGCTCTTCCTTGGTCTGCCTCTTCTTCTTCCTCCTTGGACAGTGCCTTGTAAAACTGTCTTTGCAAGTCCTTTGGATCTTGTGACATGCCCATACCATTTAAGTTTACGCTTTTTCACGATCGTTAGAAGGTTCTCATAGGGTCCAATGGTTTGCTGGATTCTGTTATGCACGCTTTCGTTGCTTATGTGGTCTTTGTAGGAGATGCCAAGGAGTCTCCGAAAGCATCTCATCTCCACCGCCTGTACTCTTCTCTCCAAATCTGCAGTCAGGGTCCATGATTCACAGGCATACAGAAATATGGATATGACAAGGGAGCGCATTAGTCTGATCTTGGAGATAAGTGAGATATTTTTTATCTCTCCAGATGGTGTTTAGTTTTTGACAAAGCTGTTATTGTCTGTGCAGTCCTGCATTACTACTTCTGGCTTGGATCCCATGGTCTGATACAATGGCTCCCAGGAGCTATCATACCCTCTGATATAAAACTCCATTGTTTACACCTCAGCTATCATAACCATCTGATATTAAAACTACATTGTTTACACCTCAGCTATCATACCCTCTGATATAAAACACCATTGTTTACACCTCAGCTATCATAACCTTCTGATATAAATCATTGTTTGCACCTGAGCTATCATAACCCTCTGATATAAAAACACCATTGTTTACACCTCAGCTATTATAATCCTCTGATATTAAGCTTAATTATTGTTTCCAGTCACGACAGTACATGACACGCACCAACCTGACCAGAAGCAGTGACCAGAGAAAAACAGGAAAAGCAGACACGCATTTCCTGTCCATGTCACTACTCCAGTGCCAGCTCTGTGGCCCTGTGAGTCACTCTACTGTCACAAGCCTCGGCAGCAGAACTCTGACACACAACATCACTGTCACCAGCAATGACCAGTCACCCCTGCTGGTCACTATGGACACCCCCTGACCCTGATCTTGCCATTATCTGTCTGGTATGGAAGGTGTTGCTGTTTTCCACAGCCCAGTATGGACGTCACCTATCACGGCCATGTGACTGACTGTGAAAACACAACACTGATGTTTCCCTCACACCCGGGAGGTGGTCTATGGCAGATGTGTGGATTCCCAAACATTTTGTCACGTGCACACAGAAATGACCTCCTCTGCTTACACTGTCAAAGCTGAAGTGAACGTCAGTGACACTTCTTATCCACCAGTATGTCATGATGACTACTGGGCTGTGCATTTCTATGACAGTCTTCCTCAAGTTCTGATGCCAAGTGCCTCCTCTGCTGACTACATTCTTTCCTGGTCATCCTTTTCATAAGAGACCTGGGGATGTTTTCTTGGAGTACAAACCACGCATACCTTTCACTTTACAACAGCCTAAAATCGTCATGACCTTTTCCAGAGAACAGCGCAGGTATGTATCCCTTACACATCACTCTGCGTCTACTGGGTTTGCTGTTATGAATGCGCCAGGAGGTGTCTATCTAAAAGACAGGCAAGAATGGTTTAACATCTCAGTGCCATGGGGGAATGGGATATTTGTTGAAGTTACGGATGCAAACTGGGGAGATATATGCCAGTCCTACATCACAGTCTTTGATAAGGAACATGGCAGAAAACCCAGCCATGGCAATGAATGTGTGCCATTTACACAGCCAGTGGATAAATCGTTTTTCAATTCTTCATCTTTACAAATCAAATGCAGTGTTTCCCAAGGATTTCAGGTTCATGGTCCAAAAAGTTACATATTCTTTACTGCCGGAGCATATGCTTCCTCAAAGACACGAACCAGAACAGTCTTTAACTGCGGTTTAATCAGTGACTTTCGAATTCAGTTACGTTGTTGGGAGGGTCCACATATTCCAGATGGTCAAAACGAAACGAAATATTGTCCTCCCTACTCTGCAGGCTGCCGGATGTGGATTGCCTCTGCCAACAAATGTCTGCTGTTTGTGGATGGTAAGTTTTCTATCAAAAGTCCAAGCGAGGCAGAAAAGTGGTGCAGACAGCGAGGTGGACGTCTGGCAGCACTCAAAAAAGATGTCGACTATGTTGCAGCTATAAAACTGTTAAAGGCCAGGTGCGACCTTTCTGGACCCATAGCAATAGGTGTTCAACAGAGCTGGACACAACACCGTTCATGTATAGACTATTTCACCTGTGTCTGACAAGACAGTGGTCTATGTCTCATTTCCACTTCAGGTGGGGTATTTCGGTGTACCATGGTCATGCAGCAAGGCAAAGGCACTTGTTAACATATCTTCAAAGATTTATCTATATGGTCTGAGATTAGTATCACTACATTTGTTGTGTGAATGTAAATCAAAAATCTATGGTTGTCTAAATTCGGTTGTCTTATCTTTAACACAAGATCATCATCAAGTGAAAAACTGCCAGGAGTTTTTCATTCTTGTCCAGGTGGTCACTTTACACTGCAGGTGTTGGCGTTTGATGTGATAGTAACTGTGAACAAACTAAATACAAGCAGACTCCATGCTATGTCAGTCTTGTCGTCATCATGCTAGGCCTACAGTTAGGATGTTTGCATGTGATGATGATTTTACCACACTGCCACATACTCTTGTTTGCAATTTCAGACAGGGACTGTCCAGACAACAGTGACGAGTCCTTCTGTACCACCCTCCATGTGAGGGTTTTCAGTGTGACAATGGTCAGTGTGTGTCATCTGATAAACGCTGTGATGGATTTTCTGACTGTCTGGATGACTCTGATGAGGTGATGACTTCTAACTGGTTAAAAGAGACAGCTCTTGCTCTGCTGGTCAGGATCGCTTTATTTCTCTAAAACCTCAGCTTTTGTATCTCATTAACCTGGATGGCAAGGTTTCTTCACTTACGAAATAAGAAAGCGAACGAGTCCTGTCCTGGCAGTCATTACCTGTGCCCAACTGAGCAGCTCACCTGTCTACCTGCCTACACTCGCTGTAACGGATATTATGACTGCATCAACAGGGAGGATGAACAAGGCTGTGAGAGTGCAGAATGTCCAGGATTTTTCCGCTGTTCGTGCTTCTCCAGTGTGTCTGCACATAGATCATGTGTGTGATGGCTGGGGGCAGTGTCCACAACGTGATGATGAATGGCTGTGTGACATGACCTGTCCTGTGGGCTGTCTGTGTCAGGGCTGTTCTTTTGTCTGTCCTCAGCCTTTCTCTCCTCACCTCTTCCCCCAGCTTCGCTACTGGATGCTCAGGGTTCAGGGATGACGCTGTCTGATCTGAGGAACAACACTTACCTTGTTCGGCTGACTCTCTCACACTGCTCTCTTGTTTCTTTACCTGTCATGACCTTTCCCAACTGAACTTCGTGGATTTGAGTGGCAACAACCTTACAACTATTACTGTTAACCTTTTTCTCTCGTTAGCAAATCTCCGTGTTCTCTTACTAGCTAGTAATCCTCTGACCTCAATTATAACACAGCCCTCTAACCTGACCCAGAACTCGTTGAAGAAACTTGATTTGTCAGAAACACTTCTTCCAATGCTCGACAGTACCTGTTTACAGATGTTACACATCTTGAGTCTCTCAACATTTCGTTTTTCCCAATTCAAGTTATAGGAGCACATGGCTTTCAGCACCTGCAGCGACTGAAAGAGTTAGATCTTCGTGAAAACAGAGTGACCAGTTTCTCTCTGGATGTCTTCTCAGGACTGGAACACCTGTCCATCATCCATTCATCCAACTTCAGAGCATGTTGTGAGCAGCTGTGGCCACAAGCTCCAGAAAACCATTTCTGTACTGCACCCCAACCTGTACTTTCTTCCTGCCACAATCTTTTGTCACCAAACTGTACACATTTCTTTTTGGCTTTTTGGTCTTTTAGCAGTTTTTGGAATTGCTTCCGTTTTGATCAGTCAGAAAGTCAGGCAACCGCCATTTCCAGGCGTATTTTTGTGTGTGTTCAAGTTTTGCAGTGCACCTACACGTGCATGGGAATCAGCAGCACCATCATTGCTGTAGCTGATGATCAGCTGAGAGTGACTATCTTCTGTATGAACAGGCCTGGACTAACAGCTGGCTTGCAAGACAGCTGGCTTTCTTTCTCTCTTCTCTGGGAGATGTCACTTCTCAATGTCTGGTTCATGACATAGATCATGGCATGTTTTTTGTTTCACCCTTCCACAGTCTTCAAATTTCTACAAGGTCATGTCTGTATCTTGTGAGTGGCTTGGTTATTAGGATTGTTTTTATCATTAGTACCTCTGCTTCCTGAGCTGTCACACAGCAGAGACTACGCCTGAATGGTTTATGCCATCTGGTTTTCTTTGACGAGCAGTACTCTAAAGGCAACTCTGCCCTGAAGCATTTCTTTCTGACATTCAACACAGTGCTGTGTCTGATGGTGAGGTTGGCCAACTGTTCATTACAGGTCAAAGCCGAAATACAGAATCATGGCAGACACACAGACAAAGCAGCACTGTCTCACAGCCACTGGTAACAACATCATGTCACAACAGCTGTGTGTTGGTTCTCCATCACCACCGCCGTCTGATGGTCCTGCAAGGTGCCAGTTTTCAGACACACTGACAGTCATCCTGGCTGTTGTCCTCACTCCTCTCAGCTCTGCACTGTACCCTCTGTTTTACTGCTGGAGTCGTGTGAACGACAAACAACAGCAACAGAAGGAGCAGCGTGTTCTGCAGGCCTTGACAGCTCGGAGTTTATGGAATAAACACTAGAGGCAGCTTTGAAATGAACAGTTATAGTTGTGATTAAACACAGACATACACTCCCTCTGTGTCACTGTCCCTGTCTGTTTGTTCTTGTATTTATCATCTGTTTGCTATTAGTGATATTAGAGGGACATAAAGGGTTGGTAAGAGAAATAAAAGAAAGCACTAAACAGAGAGGTCGGTTTGGTATGTAACCAGCAATAAAACGGGAAATGTAACGGAAAGATTTTCCCACCTCACCTATTCTGTAGTCTAGTAGACTGTTGGGGCACCACTGAAGATTTTGCAACCAACTTCCTCCATTACTTGGATTTTTCAGCTTTCCATAGCAGGTCGTTCCACTCAAGGCCAGTTCACTCTCTCTGTCTGCCTTTTTGCATTCACTGTTCCCTGTAGGACAATCTTGGCCAGTCAAGATTTTTGTGTGATGCGCCTGTGTCACTTCAGTTGTGTTTTTTTCTCTGAATTCAGCAACTTTTTATATGGCCTTATCGCATTTTCAATTCTGGTTTTCACTTCCTCATTAGCTATGTGATTTCTGTATGAGCTACCAAAAAGTTTGGGAAAGCATCTCATCTGCATTGCCTGTATTATTCTTCCAATATTCACTATTATGCTCCACATTTCACATACGCACAAAATAAAGACATGGGTAGGGGATGCATCAGTCTGATCTTGAAGCGGATAGCAATGTTCTTGCTGCTCCAGAGGACTTTCAGTTTGGTCATTGCAGATGGTGGCGTCAGCGCCTGGGGTTTATCACAGTTCTTGATTAAACCATTGACGCTGGGGGCAACAGCAAAGTGAGAGGCTGTATGACCAGTGGCTTTCCCACTCATGGAATTCCACTTGACAGCTTAGTCTTTAGTGATCGACTATGACTCTCTGACTAGAGGCTTGACTTGCACAGTCCTTATGTGCTGCAGCCCTGGGGGCTGGTTGGCCTTTGGAGAACATCTCCAACGCTGACTGTCCTTATGCCCACTTGGTCGAGAGAGTGGGGATGTACTGTGGGCAAGGCATCTCCACTATAATCAAATTTCTTCCCAATTTCCGAAACAGCAGCTGCCTCCTCTGCTGTTTGGAGGTCATCGTCGAGCGCGACGGACAAACATACATACATTGCAGATGGTGCACCAATGTTGATAGGTAAAGCGACATGGAATGGTTCCCCACACTGACATTTCTTTCACTATCGAGACTGTCTCATTAATGGCAGTTGTGAATTTTTTTAAAAAAAGGAAGAAAATATACACATTCATGCCTAATTATGCATGTTTCTTTCAGTAAACATGTAACATCACAGTAGTCACAATTGTAGCAAACACGTTGTAAGAACAAAGTATTATGCTTCTCACCTTTTCCATTTCAACCTGTCTGACCATCCCCATCACACAACTACATGTTTGTCTTTTCAGCTGCGCTCAGCAGGTTTGGAAGATGGGCGAAAACTGAAAACTGTTCTCCAGAGCCTGGTTTTATTTCTCAGATATGCCTGGAATCAAAACACACGAGCTACAAATGGTTAAAGCGAAAAGAAGTCTTGGACTTAAAAATGTTGCACAGAAATGAATATGACATGGTAAAAGAGGAGTGCCAGTTGATGGGTGGTCATCTGGCAGCACCAAAACGTGCTCAGGAATGGAGTGAGGCAATGCACATGTTCAGCAACATCAAATTTCAGTTTCGATACATACCAGTTGGTGTAGTGTGGAATGACAAATCAAAACCTCCCATGTACAGAAACAGCCCTATAGCTGATGATGGCACGGTATTGCATCATTCAGTCACCATTCCTGACAGGATGAATTATTTTGATGAAACAGTGACATATTTCATCTCTTCTTTGCACACTTCTTTCATAAAAAGGAGATACGGAGCAAGCGTACTGTGTGAAATGAGACAATCACAGGATGAAATCAGACAACAAAACCCAGTGCCTGTTCAGCTTAAGAATCTATCTTTTACACACTTTCCTCAAGGAAAATTTATTCCAGTGTCAAAGTGGTCATCTGACACACACATTTCTGTCCTGTGGTCCACATAATGTGTGTGAGGAAGGGCGCATAACTCCCTGCCTTTTCAATGGACCAGAGTCCTCAAGCAGCAATCAGAAATTGATGAGGGAGATTGCTGTGCCAGTTGGATTTTTTTCCTGTGACCAGCAACAAACAAAGTGTTCTATTCCTTTGTGTGTGATTTCAGACCTGACTGCAGAGATAACTCTGATGAATCTTTCTGTATACACCCTCCATGTGATCAGTTCGCCTGCCTGAATGGCCAGTGTCTGCCCCACTATCAGTGTTGTAATTCTTATTCCGATTGTTTTGATGAATCAGACGAAAAAGACTGTGTATACCGTACATTTCCAACATTTGTTTTCAATCCCATTTACCTGCACCTGTGCTGGTCAATTCGATGATATCCAAAACTTCATTTTGACCAAGCTAAAACCTGGAGACCTGTGTCCTGACACCCATTATCGTTGTCCTGGAGATGTCAACAACTGTCTGCCTGTCTACACCCGTTGCAATGGGCTGTTTGACTGTGTTGGTCACGAGGATGAAGAGGCCTGTGAGGATGTGACCGTCCAGGATTCTTCCGATGTCGGTCCTCTGCTGTGTGTGTTCACAGTGACCATCTGTGTGATGGCTGGCCTCACTGTCCACTGCATGACGATGAACTGTTGTGTGACATGACATGTCCTGAAACCTGTCTGTGTCATGGCCACTCCTTTCTGTGTCCTCAGCCCTTTTCTGCTCACCTCTTCCCTCAGCTCCGTTACCTGGATGGGACAGGTTCAGGAATGACGTTCTCTGATCTGAACAAGAACACCTATCTGGTTTACCTATCTCGGCCAGGTGCTCTTTGTATTTATTACCGGTATCATGTTATCTAATATGTACGTTTTGGATGTCTCTGAAAACAAACTGGAGCACATTAACATGTCCGTGTTTGCTGGCTGGAAAAATCTACAGACTCTATCCCTGGCTGGCAATCCTCTGAGTTTGCTCAGCAACAACCCTGGAGATGAACTGCATCAAACAGCTCTGAAAACCTTAAACCTTTCCCGAACAAAGTTACAAGTATTTGACAGCCAGATTATTTCACAGTTTGTGACAGTGAAAAACCTTGATTTGTCTTTCAGTTCCATTCAAACAATTGGACCAAGAGATTTCAGAACATGTCTTACCTGACGTCACTGTCTTAGAAGGTACTCCTGTGGAAACATTTCCAGCGGATGTCTTCAGAGGTCTTTCCCGTCTCAGTGTTCTTAGGGCTCAGCATTATAAGTTGTGCTGTAGACATGTTCTTCCGAATCATTTTCATATGGGATTTTGCTATTCACCTTCTGATGAAATTTTCTCCTGTGAAGATTTACTACAGACACAGACATACCGTGCATTCCTCTGGTTAATCAGCTGGCTGGCTGTGACAGGCAATGTCTGCAGTGTCATGATACGGCAGCTTGGTGGCAAAGCCTCAGTCAGTACCTACGGCTTGTTTGTCAGCAGTCTCTGTGTATCTGACTTGCTGATGGGTATCTACCTCTCCATCATTGGAGTGGCTGATGCAGTTTACCATGGCAGGTATGTATTTTACGATGATGTATGGAAAAACCATGTGTTTTGTAAAGTAGCTGGTTTTCTGTCTCTTTTGTCCAGTGAAGTGTCAGCCATGATCATCTGGCTCATTTCACTGGATCGTTTTCTGGTGATTCATTTCCCATTCAGCACTGTTCGATTTGCGAGGACATCAGCAATAACTGCTTGTGCTGTGGCTTGGTCAGTGGGTTTATGTCTGGCATCATTGCCACTTCTTCCAGTCACATCCCACTGGGAGTTTTACAGCCAAACAGGAATCTGCATTCCACTGCCAGTTACAAGACTAAGATTTAAAGGGCACCTTTATTCCTTTTCTATAATGATTGTGTTCAACTTTGTTCTCTTTCTGATGATCTCAGTTTGTCAAGCCTTCATCTACTGGTCCATAAAGAAGAACACACTGGCATCTGACACTACCAAACAGTCCCAGGACATGACCATAGCTCGCAGACTGATCACTGTGGCTGTCACAGACTTCCTGTGCTGGTTTCCCATCGGGGTGTGTGGACTGTTGGCCATGGCAGGTGTTGCTGTTCCTGGTGAAGTCAACGTGGCCTTTGCTATCTTCCTGCTGCCCCTAAACTCTGCTCTGAACCCCTTTGTGTACACCTTCAATGCTCTGGCTGAGAAGAGGAGGAAGATCAACGAAACGAAACTCTTGAAGTGGTTGGAAGGAAATGCTTCAAACCTTCAAAACTAACAGGAAAAACATCAACGCAAAAATATGTACTTTTTAAAGATCAGACTTAAAGTTTTTCAATGTGCAACTACCGATTGATAGAATCACATCCGGGGGCTAAGGAGCACTGAAGTGGGAATCTTTGCTTTCCTATTGCTGTTGTGATGAAGTGAATTGATTTGAGCATGCATTATCTCTCTCTCTCTCTCTCCCCCCCCCCTCTCTCTCTCTCTCTCTCAAAAGTATGTGCTACTCTCATTGGTGTATGGGCTGGTTGGTTTATTTGCCACTCTGTCTTACTGACTGGTGCTAATGTTGCTACAAAAACAAGTACTTCAACAACTACAACAGCTTACTACTAAGGCTGCTACCATTACTAGTATACCCACTGCTACTGCCATTCGTATCATCAGCAGCAGCAGCAACAGCATTATCAGCATCATCACCTTCGTCGTCGTCAACGTTGTTGTTGTTGCTGTTGTTGAAGTTGTTGCTATATTGTTATCGCTATTAATTAATCGTTATCATCATTATTATAATTATTATTATTATTATTATTAGTAGTAGTAGTAGTAGCAGCAGCAGCAGCAGCAGCAGCAGCAGCAGCAGTAGCAGTAGTAGTAGTAGTAGTAGTAGTATCATTATTAATAATATCATCATCAGTAAGGTAAAAGGTAAAGGTGTCCCAAAACCTTTGTGGTCGTTGGGGAGTGAGGCGTCAGAGACCTCAGCTTCTCTAGGGGCCAGCATATTGAGGGCGGCGCCCATCTCCTCTCCCTTGCTGCTTTACCTTCCCTGACCCTAAAGAGGCAGGTACCCATTAACAGCTTGGTGACCTGAGGGACTGTACTGAAGCCAAGGTGCACAAACAGTCACCCATCCAAGTGGTAACCACTCTCGATGCTGCTTAACCATAAGTACCATTAGTATCACTGTTATTATATCAATAATTGTTATTACTGATATTTTTTCATTATTTTAATGATTTGGAAGGGCTGTATTCCTAAGGGTATCTATCCATTAGGGTCAGCGGGCTTCAAGACAGTGCCCTCCAGTGCTCCAGGCGTCCCCCTGCTTCAAGAAGGCCTGCAGGATGACATGAAAGCCACTGACAGGCACTCCCACAGCGGGGAACCGCTTCCAGACAACGGAAATGGGCGGAGGAACGCGGTATGTACGGGCATTTCAGGGAAAGAAGCGAAGGGTAAAGGTAAAGGTGTTCCATATCCTTGAAGTCGTTGGGAAGCGAGGCGTCAGAGATCTCAGCTTCTCCAGGGGCCAGCGTATTAAGGCCGGCGCCCATCACCTCTCCTTCACTGCTTTACCTTCCCTGGCCCTAAAGAGGCAGGAACCTATTGACAACTGGCTGAAGTAGGGGACTGTACTGAAGCCAAGGCAGGTAAACAGTCACCCATCCACAAAGCAACCACGCTCAATGCTGTTTAACCTTAGCTTGGGGAAAGCGAGTGCTCTGACGACTGAGCTAGCCTGTCCCCGTCCCGTCGAAAGAAAGAGACTCCCAAAGCTGGAAGACGGAAGAAGCTGCAGGAAGGAGAGACAGCATAATTATCTAGGCCATCATCAACTTGGTGTTTAATGTTGCCTGCAGCAGCTGTGGCAGAGACTGCCATGCACGGAGCGGTCTGCAGACAGAGCCACTGCAGATGTTGATCCAAACAAGACTAGGATGATTAAAGGAAGTGCAGACAGTCACCCGACACAGAAGGAGCTAGCGTCTACTACTACTACTACAATACTACTACTACTACTACTACTACTACTACTACTACTACTACTAAATACTACTGTTACAACTGCTTCTACTACTAACTACTGCTGCAGCTGCTGTTACAACTACTTCTACTACTACTACTGCTGTTATAACTACTTCTACTACTAACTACTGCTGCTGTTACAACTACTTCTACTACTAACTACTGCTACTGCTGTTACAACTACTTCTACTACTACTACTGCTACTGCTGTTAATAATGATAATAATAATAATAATAATAATAATAATAATACATGGAACTTATATAGCGCTATATCTTGAAAAGACAAATCAAAGCGCATGCATTCAACCTAATCTTACACAGTCATGCAATCAATGATAAATGATCAATAGTTTAAACAAACAGATATTTACAAACATAGTGCGCTGCAGACAAAATCTATGAAATAAAATGTCAATAGTCAAATGTTTTACAAAAGCACACACACACACTCACTTAGGTCCTATACATTAGCAGGGTGATAGGACATGGGTTAGTGAAGGTGGGATAGCTCTGATATGAAACAGGAGGGGGGAAATCTTAGGTTTGAAATAAATATGTCTTGAGGCTGGATTTAAAAGTGTCATAACTAGGTTTCTGTCGAAGAGAGAGAGGGAGCTCATTCCAGGTCAATGGACCCGAAATAGAGAAAGAGCGGCGGCCAACAGTGGATTGGTTGAATCTAGGTATTCGTAGGCACAAGGTATCTGCAGTAGAGCGGAGGGAACGTGAAGGAGTGTACAGGTTAAGACATTCACAGAGGTAGGAGGGTGCAGTTTTGTGGAGACATTTGTAACAGAGGGTACTGATCTTATAATTTACTCTCTGTGGCACAGGCAGCCAGTGGAGAGATCGCAAGAGAGGGGTAATGTGTTCAGATTTTTTCTTTCTGAGAACTAGTCGAGCTGCAGAGTTTTGTATACGTTGAAGGGAGTGGATAGATGATGCTGGCAGACCAGACAAAAGAGAATTGCAATAGTCCAGACGTGAAAGAATGAGAGAAGTGACAAGTTTGGCTGTTGCATCAGTGGACAGGTACTTTCGAATTGCACTAATACGCCGTAATTGATAGTAGCACGACTGACAAGTCTGGGTGATGAATTTTTTCATAGAGAGTGTGTTGTCAATAACAACACCTAGATACTTCACAGCAGTGGATAGAGGGACTGATGTATTGCCAAGTTCTATTGAAGCTGTTGTAATGGAAGAGAGTTTGTGTTTGGTCCCTACGGGCATGGCTTCGGTTTTATCTGCATTTAGCTGTAATTTGTTCTGTGTCATCCAGTTTTGAATATCTTCAAAGCAGCGGGCCATATTTGTCAGGAGAGAAGGCAGATTTTCAGGTGTAACGCTGCTTTGAATCTGAGAGTCATCTGCGTAAAAATGGTGGTTGATTTGATGACGGTTTATTATATGTGACAGTGGGGCAGTGTAAAGAGTGAAAAGAACAGGGCCTAGAACTGATCCCTGTGGGACTCCGCATTCCAGTTTGGCAGGTATTGATTGAATCTTGTTTACTGCAACTGTCTGGAATCGGTCAGTAAGGTATGAATTAAGCCAGGTGAGGGCTATGCCAGTAACACCGAACGTTTTTTGAAGACGGGAGAGAAGAATTGAGTGGTCTATAGTATCGAAGGCTGCTGATAAGTCGAGTAGAGTGAGAAGGGAGATTTTCCCTGAGTCAGAAGCAAGTAGAAGCGTGTTTAAAGTGTGTACTAGGGTGGTTTTAGTGCTGTGGTTGACGCGATACGCAGACTGAAACTCAGGAAGAAGATTGTTGGAGAGAAGGTGGTTGTTGAGCTGTTTGAGAACTACTTTTTCAAGGACTTTAGAAATAAAAGGTAGATTGGAAACAGGTCTATAATTCTTCAGTATATTAGGGTCAAGGTCGTGCTTTTTGAGTAGAGGTGTGACTATAGCAGTTTTGAGAGCTGATGGAACATTTCCTGAAACAAGCGATGAGTTTACTATTTTCGTGATAGCGGGTATGAGTTGTGGTAGGCACTGTGTGAAAAGAGAAGCAGGTATGGGATCAAGATCACATGATTTTATAGTCATTTCTTTCAGAATTGTCATGATTTCTTTCTCACTTGTCGAATGAAAGAAAAGGAGAGGAGTGCCAGAGAATTGGGGATCAGGAAGTGTAGGCTGGAAAGGAGTCTGGTCCAGTTTGGAGCGAATGTTATAGACTTTTTCAGAAAAGAATGCTGAAAATATAGATGGAAGTTCAGAGTGGTTGTGGATGGAAGGCAGAGGGCTTGCCTTCACAGATCCAAGAAGAGTAGATGTGAGGGAAAAGAGAGATTTCATAGACGTGGCATCAAGAACTTGAGAAGAGTAATACTTTGTTTTTTTCTGAAAGAATTAAAGATTTGACTTTGTTTACTTGTTTTCGAAAGAGCTGCTTATTAATTTCCGTTTTTGATTTTCGCCACTGCCGCTCTAGTTGCCTGCGTTTGTGCTTTGCGACCAGGATGTCATGGGTGTACCATGGCGCACATGGCCTATCAGGCAGGAGACGGTCAGTGGGAGGTGCATGCTCATCAAGCAGTTGGCTGAGAACATCATTGTAGTGTTTAGAGGGGTTATTGTTGTCAGAGGTTTGTGATAGGCGTTCAGCAGCTTGTGAAGAGAAAGTTTAAATATCTATGGCCTTAAGGTTGCGACGGGTTACATACTTTTTCTTTCTGATAGGCTTTGCAATATTTAGAGAGAAAAGAACAGCGGAATGATCAGAAAGTAGTTCATCAGTTACAACTACTTCTACTACTACTACTGCTACTGCTGTTACAACTACTTCTACTACTACTACTGCTGTTATAACTACTTCTACTACTAACTACTGCTGCTGTTACAACTACTTCTACTACTAACTACTGCTGTTACAACTACTTCTACTACTACTACTGCTACTGCTGTTATAACTACTTCTACTACTAACTACTGCTGCTGTTACAACTACTTCTACTACTAACTACTGCTGCTGTTACAACTACTTCTACTACTAACTACTGCTGCTGCTGCTGTTACAAGTACTTCTACTACTGCTGCTGTTACAACTACTTCTACTACTACTGCTGCTGTTACAACTGCTTCTACTACTTACTACTGATGCTGCAGCGGTTACAACTACTTCTACTTCTAACTACAGCTGCTGTTACAACTACTTCTACTACTAACTACTGCTGCTGCAGCTGCTGTTACAACTACTTCTAACTACTGCTGCTGCTGTTACAACTACTTCTACTAACTACTGCTGCTGCTGCTGCTGTTACAACTACTTCTACTAACTACTGCTGCTGCTGCTGCTGTTACAACTACTTCTACTACTTACTACTGCTGCTGCTGCTGTTACAACTACTTCTACTACTTACTACTGCTGCTGCTGCTGTTACAACTACTTCTACTACTTACTACTGCTGCTGCTGCTGTTACAACTACTTCTAACTACTGCTGCTGCTGCTGCTGCTGTTACGACTACTTTTACTAACTACTGCTGCTGCTGCTGTTACAACTACTTCTACTACTAACTACTGCTGCTGCTGTTACAACTACTTCTACTACTACTACTACTGCTACTGCTGTTACAACTACTTCTACTACTACTACTACTGCTGTTATAACTACTTCTACTACTAACTACTGCTGCTGTTACAACTACTTCTACTACTAACTACTGCTACTGCTGTTACAACTACTTCTACTAACTACTGCTGCTGCTGCTGTTACAACTACTTCTACTAACTACTGCTGCTGCTGCTGTTACAACTACTTCTACTACTTACTACTGCTGCTGCTGCTGTTACAACTACTTCTACTACTAACTACTGCTGCTGCTGCTGCTGCTGTTACAACTACTTCTACTACTTACTACTGCTGCTGCTGCTGTTACAACTACTTCTACTACTTACTACTGCTGCTGCTGCTGCTGTTACAACTACTTCTACTACTAACTACTGCTGCTGCTGCTGTTACAGCTACTTCTACTACCAACTACTGCTGCTACAATGCTGATTCTGATGACTAATTTTACTATTATTGTAAGTATCGTTATTATCAGTGTCGTTTCAACTGTTGTTATTGTCACTTTCATTGTTGCTGCTATTGTTATCATCAACTCTATTGTGCAGGTTGAATCCATATCCTTCTAAAATTCCACAATAAAGCCAGATAAAACATACAAAACCAAAACACATAAATGCAAATGCAAACACAAAAACAAGCAAACACACACACACACATGACAATATTGATAAAAACCGCACGTACATGGGGACTGGATGTAAAAAAGCACATGAGGGCTTATTCCATTATCCTCGAATTAAAGAACAAAGAAATAAATAATGGTTAATGGTACACACACACACACGCACACACACACACGCACACACACACGCACACACACACACACACACACACACAAGATGGCGGAAGCGTTCAGAGGCTAAAGCAACGCTCTGCTGGATGATCGCCTTTCTACAAGAAGGATGACAAGGCTGACCAGATCCAGAAGCCTGGGCGGCTATTTACATCACAAGCCTGCCAGCCACACCAAAGACAGCCGACAGAAGGACAGAAGGCCACGACCAGCAACTGACCAGTCCACGCGACAGGACTCCGAGCTCCAGCCTGCCTCCACCTCTGGAAACCAAGAACCGGGCCACGGAAAAACAACCGACATTTCCAGAGACACAGTGAGTGAGATACAAGAGCTAAAAATACTTGTTGCCTCACTGTGTGAGAAAATAAACTCGCTGGAAAACCGTGTAAACCAGCAAGATCAACAGGATTTCTGCAACTCCCTGTCAAAGACAGGTTGTGTTGACAAGGAGACCCAGACAGACAGTACTGTCAAACTTACCTATGCTCAGGTTGCTAGGTCAGCTACACCAGTTCCTGGTAAAACAGCACCAGCCAAAATGACAGGTGCAGGGCTGGTGCAGCAAAGAAGGAAAAAAAAGCCAATACAAAGGACAGTCATTTAAGAAAAGCAGAACAGGCAGTAAATGACGCCAAGATTGTGACTGACGTCAAACCACTATTTTTTAGGCCTACAAGAAAAATACCTAGTTCCAAACAGAAAGAAGAACATCAAGACATGCCGCATGTGGTGTTTCTTCACGACTCTGTCATGAAGGGGGTCAATGCTGACAGACTAGGGCTTTCCTATGGTTTTAACAAGGTGTCCTGTAAAGCCCTCAAAATAGAAGGTTTACAACCAACCCTGGACACAGCAATTTCCAACTTTGACAAACCTGTGGATGCTATTGTCGTCCACTGCGGTATAAATGACATCAAGACCTCTGACCCAAGACAAAGTAGCAAGAAATACATCGACTGCATAAACAGATTAGTTGCTGACCACCCTAGAACAAAGATCGTTGCCAGCAAGATTGCCCCTGTTCGAGACCCTAAACTTAATGTGCAGAGGGAACTTTTTAATGCAATGATCAGTGCTGAACTTCATGCTGCTGCTAATGTTTCTTTAGTTCACCACTCCAACCTTCCCACAAACACCAGGATGTTAAAGGATGGTCTGCACCCGTCACGGAGAGGATCCAGTGTGCAGGCAGTCAACGTGGGCAGACACGTCCGTCAGCTTTTCTGGCAGACTCCGAGGAAGACCAGGAGACAGCCAACTGTGCAATCACACAGCAGGAACTTTCCAGCATTCTCCAGAGTCTTGCCTCTAGTTGGAGACAGGGGCCCCTGGTGGAACATGTATGGATATTTAGGAGAATGGCTCTGAACGTTTATGAACTGATTGTCAAACCGTTTGGAGATTTAATTAGAGTCATCCATGTAGATCTGTGATCAATTCTGGCTTTCACTTTCTGATCGTCTCTTCTATTGCATAGATCTAGTCTATTGGTAATAGTTGTAGCTAAGCTATCTTGAATTGTTTTCTTTATTCATTTATTTATTTATCTATTAATTTATTCACTTACTTAAGTTCTTCTTTATTTACTTTCATTATCAAAATGGTACAACAATGTCCAGTAAAAATATTGCAGTGGAACTGCAGATCGGTGATGACTAACCTACACTATCTTATTCACCACCTTTCCACAGTCAGTTACCAAAAATAAATTTAACAGTCAATGAATGTCAGCCGAAGCAATTTGCCTAGACTGGCAAACAAACATACAAAAAATCCCATGTGTGTGTGTGTGTGTGTGGTGTTGTCGCTATATATATTATAAGCATATAAAAGATTTTTACGATCCCCTGGGTCGGCTAAAAAAGTGCAACCTCCCTTTTATATGTCCATGCTATTTACGCACGCAAAAATTGACTGGCGCATATTATCCAAATTTCACGTCGTGCTTGATGGGACGGCGTTCCTATCAATGACCCAGCAGGATCCGTACCTGGAAAAGGATGGGCTCCCCCAAATTTTAAATTTTGCAAGAACACCGTGTGAAAAATTCATTCCATGCACCCCCCCCTTTTCTGAAAATTCTGGCTAGGAATTCTTCTTTTTTTTTTTCCTCTCTCTTTTTTTCTGCCTTTCCCCCTTTTTTTTCTGTCACCCTTCTATTTTCTCCCTTCTTGGTCCATCCCCGTTTTTTTTTCCAAGAAAAAAATGGAAAAAACAATTTTTCTCTCATGCCGAAGTCGGAAGGCGTTTTGGGGGTTTACTGGGGGCAAAGGCCCCGGGTTTTTTGCCCCTATGACAGAAAACAATAGTTGTGTTCGTTCGTCGCGACGACGACGACGGAAAAGGAAAAAAAAGGGAAGAAGAAGAAGGGAGAAAAAGAAGAAGGGAAAAAGGAGGGAAAAAGAAGAAGAAGAAGAAAAAAGAAAAGAAGAAGAAGAAAAAAAAAGGGGGGAGGGGGGGGGGGGAAGGGAAGAAGAAGAAGAAGGAGGAGGAGGAGAAGAAAAGAAAGAAGAAGGAAGAAGAAGAAGAAGAAAAGAAGAAGAAGAAAAGAAAAGAAGAAGAAGAAGAAAAGAAGAAGAAGAAGAAGAGAAAAAAGGGAGAGGAGAAGAAGAAAAGAAGAAAAAAAAGGAGGGGGAGGAGAGGAGGAGGGAGGAAGAAGAAAGAAGAAGAAAGAAAAAAAAAAGAAGAAGAAGAAAAGAAGAAAAGCAAGGGGGAGAAAAGAAAAAGAAGGAGGGCAAGGAGGTGAATTTCTAAAAATTATCTAATGCTGCCCCGGGGCAGGGAATCACTTTGGGGCTACGTTTCCCCCCTTCCCCCACGAGGGGCCCCTCCTGATTAAACACGCATCTGGGCACAGGGCCCACAGCAACACTAATAAAGTGGTAAACAACACTTTTCGTTAACCACATTTCGGCCCCGGGGCCACAGAAACTCTAATTATGTGGAAATCAACACTCGAAAACCACATTTCGGCACACGGCCCACGCAACATCATAATTATGTGGTAAATCAACACATCGTTAACCACATTTCGGTACAGGGGCCACGCAACATCTATAAATGTGGTAAATCAACACTCGATTACCCCAACATTTGGCCCCCGGCCAAAACAAATCATAATTAGGGGTAAACAACAAAACGTTTAAACCACATTTCGGAAACCCGGTTCCGCAACATCAAAATTTTGGGTGGTAAATCAACACATCGATTAACCACTTTTTTCGGACACGGCCACAGCAACATCTTAATTATGGGGTAAATCAAACATCTTTTAACCACATTTCGGCAAAAAAAAAGGCCACGCAACACATAAAAATGTGGAAATCAACCAATCGATTAACCACATTTCGGGCACCGGCCCACGCAACATCATAATTATGTGGAAACAACACATCGATTAACCACATTTGGGCCAGGGCCCCACAGCAACATAAATTTTGTGGTAAATAAAACACACGTTAACCACTTTCGGCACACGGCCCACCCTTTCAAATTATGGGGTTTAAAATCAACACATCGAAAAAACCAATTTGGGACACGCCCGCAAATAAAATTTATGTGGTAAATCAACACACGTTTAACCCATTTCGGCACAGGGCCACGAAACACATAATTTGTGGTAAATCAACACATCGAAAAACCACATTTCGGCACACGGCCACCCCAACATGGGGTAAATAAAAAAACCACATCGATCAACCACATTTCGGCACCAGCCCAGCAACATCTTTTTTGTGGTAAATAAACACTCGATTAACCACATTTGGCCACACCCACATTATGTGATAATCAACCTTTTACCACATCTCAACACAAGGCAACACACATCTTGTGGAATAACACATTAACAAAAACCGACACACGGCCCACCAATCCTATTGGAAAATCAACACTTTAACGACATCGGGACCATAACCCACAATAAATAAAAAAACACACATTAACGACATCTTGGGGCACTCGACCCCCAGCAACATCCTATGGGGTAAATCAAAACTTTAACATATCGGGACAATCACCCCCCATTATGTGGTAAATCAACCATTAAGACATCGGGACAATCAGCCCATTTGTGTGGTAAATCAACACTTTAACGACATCAGGACAATCAGCCACATTGTGTGGAACACACGTTAACGAACTCAGCAGGGGGGCCCCGCAAAACACCTATAGAAGTTCTTCTCGAGTCTGGACCTTTTTGACTTTTAAAGTGGAGATATAAAATTATTCTGGATTTTTTGGGTCAACCCTGCCATCATCCATTCATTTTTTTTTGTTTGTTTTTTTTATACCCTTTAACCAGGGCAAAGTTTCTTTCGAAAAATTGGGGCTCTTCCCCCGGGGGAGTGGTCCACAAAAGGGACAATGCCGCATGTGATAAGACAATAGGATTCCCGCTTTTTGTGAGACTAAGCTACAGTCGGGCCCCCCAATGCGGTTTTTTTGGTCAAAAACCTCAAGGGAAGTGCAGCTGCCTTTTGCATCACATACTTTGGGGACCCTCCTTACAATACTGGGGGGGAACACTGTATTGACCACGTTTCCTACTTCATTTAATTTTTAAGTTTAAACGGCTCTTATCATAGACCATGGAAAAATTTAAAAAAACCTTTCCCAAAAAACTACCCCTGCCCTTTCCCCCCCTACTCTATCCCCTTTCCTTCCACCTAAAACACCCCAATCCACCCTTCCCCCCCTCCTACCTCCTTCCACCAACATTCCCCTTCCTCTCTCAAAACTTACCCCTCCCCTCCCCATTTCTTTTTCCCCTCCCCCCTCCCCAAAACCCCCCCCTTTCCCCCCCCCGACCTACCCCCCTCCCTCCCCTACCTAATGGTACAATTTTGCCCAAATTTGATGCCCCGGGAATTAACACATGCAGACCCACTCTCCCCAAAGGATTTAACGTTTTACAAGATTTTCTGCATGTTCTGCAGGGACCTCGGTTTTTGCCATCCCTGCACAAAGCATCAGAACATCTTTTTCCCGTTTAAATCCTGTACCACTTTTTTTTAAAGAGGGGCCCCATTTGTGATGGGGGAACAATTACAAAATTTACAAAAACCGCATCCCCCGGGGACTTGACGAAAAATACCACATAAGTATTTATTCCATTATCATCGTATAAAAGAAAAATACATTTTTTTAAAAATTTTAAAACTTCCCTCCTCTCTCTATCTACCTTTCTTCCACCCAAATTACATCACCCCCCCCACCCCCATTCTATCCCCCCCTCCCCCCCCCCCCAAATTAAACCCAATAAAAAAACAAAACTAAAGCTTTATCACGCACCCCAATAGCTTTTGCAACTCAACCCAACTTCACGCTTGAAGAAAGGTTAATGCCGCTATTATAAGGAACAACCTACACAACAAAAACCCAAAAAAAAAAAAAAAGAGAACTATTTTCCCTGTAATGAGTTTTAAACACCCTAAAATTGCTAGATTTTTGGCTGCCCTCCCCCCCCCCCCATCCCCCCAAAAAAAAAAAAAAAAAAAAAAAAAACAACAAAACACCCCCCCCAAAAAAACAAACAACCACAATTTTTTCCCCCCCAAAACCCCCATTTTAAAACCTTTCTAATATTTTCACCCCCAAAAAACCAAAACCCCCCAAAAAAAACCCCAATCAAAACCCCACCCTTTACCCCTATCTCCCAGGGGACCCCCCATCCCCTCCCCCCCCCCCCACCCCCAGCCCCCCTCCCTCCCAAACCCCTTTTCCCCCCCCCCTTCCCCTTTTTATCCCCCTTTTTTTCCCCCACCCCCCTCCTTCCCCCCCCTTTTTAAACCCCCCCCCTTTTTTAATATGAAAATTTTAATTTTAAAAACCACGGGGTTTTTCCCCCCCAAAAAATAAAAATTTATTAAAATTGGGGGATTTTTTTTTTGTTTTGGTGTTGCTTTTTTGTTTTGGTGTGGTTGTTTGTTTTTAAAAAATTTTGTTGTTTTTGGGTGGTTTGTGTGGTGTTTTTTTTTTTTGGGGGTTTGGGTTTTTTTTAATTTAATTCCCTGTTTTTTGGGGTTTTGTTTTGTATTTTTTTTTCCCCCCCAAATGGATTTTAAAGAAAAAAATTTTTCTGTCCTTTTTGTTCTGGGGGTTTCCAAAATGAAATCTATGGGAAGGAAGGGATCAATATTAAAAACCCAAGTAACAAATTTTTAAGGGGTAAACCAGAAAAGGGAAAAATTTGGAAAAATTTTGGGAAAAATTTCTTTGCCAATTTTATGAGTTTGGGAAAATTGGAAAGTCTTTTTAAAAAAGTCAAAGGGAAAATAAAAGCGCAAAAAAAAAACCCAAAGAGAAAATTTCTATAATGACCCCCGGGCAAGGGATTTCCCAAGTTAACATTTTTTTTAAGAGAGCTTTTTTGGGGGGGAAATTTACAAAATTTTAAAACCCATAACCGGGGCCCAAGGGAATTAAAAAAGAAATGTTAAAACAAACTCGAGAAAAGAAGAAAATTTTTTTTTAATTTTTTTTTAAAATTTAAAATTTTACCAAAAACCCCGGGGTAATTGGTGTATTTTTTTGATTTTAACCGGCAATTTTTAAAAATTTTTCATACGGTTTTCTGGGTAAATACTTACCTTTTTCCGCATAGGGGAGGGAGGGAGGGGAAAAGGGGAGGGCGGGAAAAGGCTGTTGGTTTTGGGGGTTTGTTTTGTGTTTTTGGGTGGGTGGGGGGGAAATGGGTTTTTGGGTTGGGGGGGGGTTGGGGGTTTGGGGTTTTGGGGAAAGGGGGAATGGTTTTGGGGACCCCATATTTGTGTATTGTTTGATTTTTTGGGTATTATTTTAAAGAAATAGTTTAAAAATATGGTGTTAAGGGCTGGCCCTGATTTTAAAAAGGGAATGATGGAGGTTAAAAACCAAAAACCCTTGCCCATGATTATTTTTCGGGGGCCATGTGTGTCTTAGGCTGTTTTGGATGGGGCCCAATGAAGGGAGTATTCCCGACTGATGTGTCAACGGGAAAATGGGGGTCTATTTCCCCCAATGGGGAGTCAAACCCCCCTGGGGGCAATTGGCAATTTCCCTAATCCCAAGATGTGCATAACGAAAAATGGATCTTAATTAAGGAAAAAAAGCAAAAGAGATAATTCCCGGAGCAACTGGGCATAGGGTAAAACTAAATAAAGGGTACAATGTTGGAGTATAAGCCCAATGTTATTTAACAGGAAAAGGAACAAGGGCCCAATGATGGAGTAAATTGGGAAATAATTTTTTGGAATGGAAATATAAAAAAGGGAAAGATGTAGAAATGCCAATGAAGTATATTGAAATGTGGGTTTTCCCCTGATAGTATAAGGGAATGATGGGAAGAATTTTGGGCAAATGGGATAATAAAATGGATTAATGGGAAATATGGGTCAAAATCCAATATACCAATTGGGCATAAATAGTATAAATCCCAAAAAATTTCATAATACCAATATTTAAACAATTCCAAAAAATAATATTTCCCCCCCCAATATCATCATCCCAAAAAATTTCAATCCATAACCCCCATATACCCAATCAATTCAATAAAACCCCCAATAAATTCATAAAGCCCCAAGGGGAGCAATGCCCCCTGAGGATCATAATGCCAAATGATGGATCTATAAAAATTTTGGAAAGGGCTAAAGAGTTTTTCCCAAATTTTTTAGTAAAAACCAAAATGTGTGTCAATTCGCAAGAGGGATAATCAAATTTTGAGGATTTATGGGGCAAAATGAGCATAGATGGGGCCCTGCCTAGGACTCCGGAAGTAAGCCACACTGAAACCTCAGCAGTCAAAGCCTCCCATTTTTGTCTGGCATGTTATGTCCTTGGGAAAAAAAAGTGCTTTTCCCGTGACTTTGTCTCCTTTCCTGATAAGTGGTTTTTGGGATGATGTACGGCTTGTGCTTCGGCTTTGTTCTATCATCCTGTGTTAGGTTAGGTGTGACGTCATTACAATATTCACAGGTTTATTTCTGGGGAAAAAAAAAAACATGTTTGTTGTCCAAAGGCTTTGAAATAAATAAACTACAATTTTTTTTACCAAAACAGTTGTCACTTTTTTTTGTACCCTAGTGGAAAATAGATATTGGTGACGTCACAACCGATCAAATTTCAGAAAGCTTTAAACATAGGTCTTTAATACAAAAACGGGAAGCATTTTTGACTGAGAGGGCGCCTCGAATAAAAATTTCGCCTGATTGGTCAAAACACACCGGAAAAAGTTCAAGGGGGCACACACAAATCTAAAAAGAACAAGGCAAACACATCAACTAAAGCCTGCCATAATTTTGTGAACTTGGCCCCCCCAGCAAAAAGGTAATGTGCAAAAATTTGTAATTTCTAAAACCAAACGTTTTCATCTTGCGGTCTTAGTCTCCCAAAATAAAATGTCTTCCCAAGGCAATTACATGCAGATGACAAATTTTCTTATAAGACAGTAAGCCACAAATGTTGGTTCAAAACCTAGTCCTTTGGGACTGGGTTTTGCAGGTAGGTAACTGCATTTGTTTCATCTATTTTTTCGCTTTTTAAAAATCTGCGAAAAAAAAACATTATTTTGGGAAAGGGTCAATTAGAAGACATGTTCCCGAAAAAATAGTGAACCCAACCAGTTTTTTTTTGAGAAAGGTATCATGCTGAGGGCGGGATACCCTCGTGGTGGGAGCACTCGCTTTTTCCCCCGCCAAGTTAAGCACGTCGGCTGGTTCCCAGTGGATGGGGACCGTTTGCGCGCCTTGGTTTCAGTACGTTTCCCCCAGTTCACCCCGTGTAAATTTTAACCCCCCTTTTTTGGGTCGGGGAAAGGGTAAGAAAGGGAGGGGAGAGGAATGGGGCCGCCCCAAAATTGCTGGCCCTAAGAAAATGGGGTCTCGACGCCTCGCTCCCCTACGCCCTAAGGTTAGGGAAAAACCTTTAACCCTTTTTTTATAAGTCTGGGGGAAACCCATCTTGGAACAGTTTAAGGGGTTTGGGGTTTTCCCTTTCCCTTTTTTTATAGAGCCCTGGGGCCGCCAGTGTGAGATTTTTTTGCGTATGCCCCCGTTTTATCCTACATCAAGGTAGCTGCATTTCGCCAGATTTAAATTTAATTTTTGAGGTAAATTTTTTTTTTCGTTCCTCGGCTAGACCCAAAAGGTTAACCAATGGCCAATGGTGGGTTTTGTTAGGAAACCCTTTTTTACCCACCACGGTAGGTGCATTCCGACTTCATTGGAAAGTATTAATACGCAGTGTCATAGTCTTTGGGCCCTTGTTCCACTGACAAAACAAGATTAAATTTTTGAAAAGGGAAAAAGGCCTTTTTTGAACGTGTGTACAAAATACGTGGGCCCTGCACCCAGGCTTTTGGGGTTTTAGTCTCATTTAAACTAGATTGGGGTTTATTTTCATGTATTAGAATTTGGGGGCAATTTAAAATTTTCCAGGGGTTTTTTTTTTTCTTTCCCCGGCTTAAACCTCCGATTAAAATAGGCAAACCCTTATTTTTGCCCAAATATTTTAAAGGGAGAATATCCCGAAACAGGATACATTTTGGTTTATCTCGCCTTATACTTTTTTGTCATTATATATATAAAAAAAATATATATAATATATATATTTTAAAAATAATCAATTAGTTGTTTAAAGAAGATAAGGGTTTACTGTATACTTCTGCCCCAAAGTTCATTCTTGCTGGGACCCGCGTGACACTTGACCCGCTTTTTGCGGAATATGTTCAATGTCCACATAAAGGGGTTTTAAAAAATTTTTGGGGACATTTCACCCCATTTTTTTTGTGTGACGCGCACGTGCTGTTGCACACGTGGCAAGTACCACACAACGGTTTTTGGCCACAAAACGGTCTTTTTGACAGGGCTGCAAGAAAACCACACTGGGATGTGCTTTTGAACGAACTGTTTTTTTTACGTTTACATGGGCTCCCCCGGACCAGCCAGCTTAAAACAAGAAATAAATTTTTTCCCCCTACTTTGCATAGGCCTCCATGACCTTTTATTTTAATGGAAAAGGATTTTTTTTTTTTTTGTGGATGTGCGGTTTTTTGCCGTGTGTGCCATGTACGTGTGTTGGTGTTGTGTGTTGGTGGGGGTTGTGTGTGTTGTGTGTGTGTGTGTGTGTGCCCTTTCTTTTTGTTGCTTCACAAGATTCAGCCTAAAATAAATTCCATACATAGATTATTTTTTTTATATTTTTATTTATTATTATTTTTTTATTTTGTCTGTCAGATCACCCAAAAAAAGGGAGGAATCCACGGTTATGAATCCCCAATGGAAACGTTCAAGGGGGGAAGGGAAACCCCACAAAAGGGATGATGACTCTGGGAAATTGCCCGGAGGAAAAGTTTTTATAACACTGAATAAAAGCTGCACAACTGCAGGCCCCAATTTCCACCTTACCCAGTTTCCAGGAATCCTAAAATCAATCAAAATATCTTTAAATTTTAGGTAAAAGAGTAACTTACAAAGCTTTTTTTTTAACATCCTGCCCCATCAAGACAGATTGCTGCAAGAATTTCAAAAGGGGAAAGGAAATGGGGTCACTGAAAGGGGTTTTTTTTTTTCTGTCGGCAAAGTTTTTGTTTTTTTTACTTTCAGGGAGGTTTAATTTGGGCCTGTGATCAAAGTTTCTTCTTCAGGTCGGGTTTCATGCTCAGTGTTTGCACCTCTCGTTGCCTGTATCTGTCCTGGACACCACATTTTTGATGGCTTTTCCTTCTTGCTTTATTAAAACTTGAATGAAAACAGCTAGGATAAAACAGAAAATAGAATTAGTTTTGACTGGAAAAAAAGGGGGTAATCTAGTGACGCAAAAAAGAAATATCTGAAACTGTAAGTTTAGGCCAAAAAAAAAACCCTTTAAAGGATTTTTTAAAAAAAAGTGAGGGATAAACGAAATTAAGCAAAAAAGGTAAAAAAAACCAAAGCAAAAAATAAAAATAAAAACACCCCTCATACGCAAAAACAAAGTCTAAAACAAAAACCCCTTTAAAACAAAAAAAACCGACTAAAAAATTTTAACCAATCCCCCGAAAAAAAAAAAGCAAGAAAAAACTAAAACAAACCCTGATAAAACTAAACTAATAAAACAAAAAACCCGAATAAGACAAAAAAATAGTAAACCTAAACCATGAATAAAACTAAAACCCCTTTAATAAAACTAAACCTAATAAAACTAAACAAGATAAACCTAAACCCAAAGAAAACTAAACCCCGGGAAAAAAAACTAAACCATGAGTAAACCTAAACCGGGAAAAAAACTAAACCATAGTAAATAAAAACCCGGAATAAAATAAAACCCCGAATAATATAAACCCCAAAAAAAAAATAAATCTGAATAAAACTAAACCATGGGTAAAACTAAACCAGAGTAAACCTAAACCAAGTAAAACTAGACATGGGGTAAACCTAAACCAAGTAAACCTAAACCTTAATAAAAAAACCAAAATTTTAAAAATAAACCATGAAAAAAACTACAACGAAAAAACTAATATAAACCTTGAAAAGAAAAAACAAGTAAAACCACACCTGAAAAAAACAAACCGTAAATAAAACGAAAAAACTAACATAAAACCTTTTTTAAAAAAAATAAGGAAAAACCCAACCCAAAGCAAATAAAAACCAAAACGACAATTTCAAAAACCAAACCTGAAAAAAATAAATATAAAAAATCTAGACTAAAACCCCCCCGAAAAAAAAAAAAATAAAAATAAAAAACCCAGACTAAAACCCAACCCCGAATAAAACTAAACATAAAAAAACTAGACTAAAACCGCCCTGAAAAAACTAAACAAAAAAAAATCTAACTAAAACCGCCCCGAAAAAAACAAAAATATAAAAAAACAGACTAAAACCCCCGAATAAAAAAATAAAAAAACTCCAGACTAAAAAACCCCCCTGAATAAAACTAAAACTTTAAAAACTTAGACTAAAAACCCCCTGAATAAAAAAACTAAAAAACTCTAGACAAAACCGCCCAAATAAAACTAAACTATAAAAAAATCTAGACTAACCCAGCCCCCAAAAAAATAAAAATAAAAAACTTAGACTAAAACCAGCCCTGAATAAAATAAAAATATAAAAACTCTAGACTAAAACCGCCCGAATAAAAAAATAAACTTAAAAACCAGACTGAATAAAAACTAAATAAGAAAAACTAAGCTAAACAAAACCTTTGGGTAAAACTAAACCGATTCAAACTAAATATTAATAAAGAACACCATGAAAAAAAGGAAATAAACAATTATGTCAAAAAATTTTTTGATAAAAAATAAAATAAAAATGAGTGAAACTAAACCCAAAACCAAAAAAAAACACAACCAAAATAAAAATTAACAGGGAGAAGTAGAAAAAAACAAATAAACCAATCAAACTTTATGAGGGGCGAAGAGCCAGGGGCTTAAAAAATTAAAAGAAAGGTCGTAGTGTGGGGTTTTAGATTCTCTGCCCCGGGGGTCTGTAAAGTTGCCAATGTAAAGCGGTAGTTGCCCTTTTTCCCTTGGGCTTCCCTAGAAGTCAGCTTCATGAGGTCTTATGTTGGGATGAGTTTGGCTCAACTTTAAATTTTTTTTCCTGCATTTGTAAGCATTTTTTCTTTTGTTCCCCCGTTTTAAGAAGTGGCTTTCATTTGTACTTTTTCTCTATGCACTGACCTTGAAGGGGGCCTTTTTAAAAAAACCCAATTCAGCTGCTTCCATTTTTATCGTCTTTTCCCCAAAAGTCGAAATTGGGGTTAAAGTTGTCATGCTGTTTCCATAGCAGTCTCTGGAACAGTTACCCCATACCTACCCTGCCCCACTGGAACCATCCTCAAAAACAAGGAACTTCACTGTCTGCCTCCCCCCCTCCCTCAAAAACCCAAACTCACTTCCAACATCAACATTGGAAATTACTGCCGCCTCCCTCCCCCCAACAAAAGAAAACGACATCCAAAATTCAACACTTTTGGAAATTTACTGCCTCCTCCCCAACACGGGAAAGAACTTCCACCATCAAACTTGGGAAATTCAGCCTGCCTCCCCCCCTCAAAACCTAAAAAGACACTTTCCAAAATAACCTTGAAATTCACTGCTTTCCTTCCCCCTCAACACGGCAAACGACACTCCACCATCACTGGAAACTTCACTGCTGCCTCCCTTCCTCAACAGGGAAACGACCTTCCAAAATCAACACTGGAAACTTCACTGCCTCCCTCCCTCAAACGAAAAAACACTTCCACATTAAACGTGGAAACTTTACTGCCTGCCTCAACAGTCAAATTTTTAAGTGTTTAAAAATGAAATATGCCTGCAGTTCAGGCGGTTAAAATTGATTCCTTTTTTGTGTTGTGTGTGTTGGGGTGTGGTGGTGGGGTTTGTTTTTAAGCTAGTTGTGATGAGGGGATGCATAAAAGTAGTTAGAAGAAGCCCTTACTAAAAGAAAAAAAAAAATTTAATACGACGAAATTTCTATAGTATGAAAACTGTGCTGTCAAAAATTTGTTCTCAAATACAAGGAGGATTTTCCCAAAAAATTGATCGCTCCCAAGCAAAATTACTTTCTGCTGCCTCTTGCGTGTGATTTTTAAATTGGCATGGGGGATAAATACTCAGCACATGAGAATACGAAACCCCCTCGGGTTTCACTGTCTGACTACCTGGGTATGGCAGTTGTCCAAAAGTCTATTTTTCCCCCAAATTTATAAGGCCAGTTAAAAAGGGAAAGCGAGTATGCGGCAAAACGAAAGCCTTTATAAAAAATCCAAAGGGAGGTAATTTATGTGTATGCGCATCAAGGGAAGTCAGTCCTGTATGGGTTCACTTTGAATTTGGGTTTGGGGCCCCACACCGTATTATTTGGGGGGCCGTAGACGTATAGAGGAAGTGGAAAAAAATTTGGTGATTTCACATACTTTTAAGCATGAAAAAATGTGGGGCTTACTGTTTTTTTGGGGGCGAGGACATAAAAAGCAATACCGGTATCCGAGAAATTGGGAAAAAACCATCAAATTTTGGGTTTCCCCTGGGATCCCAAAAAAACCCCTTGACCCCCCCGCCCCGGCCCCTGATATGGGTAAGGAAGCTAGCAGATGACAAAGGATGAGGGGGGGAAGTGTTTGGGGTGAAAAATTTTTTAAAAATTTTAAACCCACCAATTTTGTTCAAACCATGTTTTGATCAGAGGCTGTCTTTTCCCAAAAGTGGTTTTTTTTTTTCTTTATGCCTTTTAAAGCGCGGGATGAAAAGTACATAGAAAAAACGGGGGAAAAGGGTTTTTTTTTTAAAACCGTGTGCAGCCTTGTTTGGGCACTTAAAGAAAAGCGGGGCCAGGAAAGGGGAAGCTGTTGCGCTGGGTTTTTTTGGGGGACAGACAGGGGGAAGTGGTGTTTTTAAATTTTTGGGGGAACTGGTGTTCATGCGCAGTATGTAATTATGCCCCCAAAAACCTTCTTGGTTTTACACTCTCATCCATCCTTAAGCGCATCGAGGGTTACCCCTTTGGGTTGGGACCTTTTTTGGGGGCCTTGGCTTCAGTACAGACCCCCAGCTGTAAATGGGGACCTGCCTCTTTTGGAAAGGGGAAGGGAAAGAAGGAGGGAGAGGGGAAAGGGGGGCCGCCCCCCATTTTGCGGGCCCAGAAAGGAGGCTCGAGCCTCGCTCCCTCGCCTTACAGTTTGGGGGCCCTTTTTTTTACCTTTTCCATAGGCTACACTTTCATTCCTTTTTACGACCAAGTGTTTACCCTCGAGAGGAGAATGGTTTTAATTTACAGGGGCTTTTGGGGTTTTTAGTTGCACCAGAAGGCTTTCATGGGAGTTTGGGGTCAGTAGTGATTTAACCCCAGGGGGGAAAAACCCCTTTCAACCGGCCTATCAGTGGTCCTCAACTGTCAGACAGGGGGTCCAGCTCCAAAAAAATAAGGGTATTTCCCCTCCCTTCCCCAAAAGCACGAAAAAAATTGGAAAAAGGGAAGCACCCCTGATCTGTAGTAATGTCTTCATTTTCCTTTAGAATACTCTTTTGATAATAAAAGGGGTCCGGGGGTTCTTCAAATTTACACCATTTTCATTTTTTCCCAGGCCTTGGAACCAACGTGACAAGCGGCAGTAACAGGGCAACAACGGTGCAAGCCCGACAAACAGAATAGGACAACGACAGTGCCAGTACAACAGGACAAGTGCACAACAGCAACAGGGACAAACTGCACACAGCAACATAACAACATGCAAAGCAGCAACAACATGCACAGCACAACAGGGGACAAAGCAACAGACCAACGACAGCAGCAACAGACCGACACCGCAACAGAACAACAGTCAAGCCAAAAAAGAACAACAGGCACGCGCAACAGGTTACGACAGCAGCAAAGAACAAAAGTGCACAGCACAACGGATACAACACTGCAAAGCAGCAACATAAAAAATGCAAGCACAACATAACATACAGCAGAACAGGGTGACGACAGAAGCAACAGACCAACGACAAACGCAACAGAACAACAGTGAAAAACAGCACAAAAAACAGTGCACAGCAAAACAGGATGACGACAGCGCAACAGAAAACATGCACAGCGCAAAAAGGTAAACACTGCAAGCAGCAACATAAAAAGTGCCCGCACAACGGGTACGCAGAAGAACAGACCAAAGACAGCACAACGACCGAAGCAAACAGAACAGTGACAGCAGCATGAAAAAACGTGCACGCACAACAGGACAACGACCCAAAAGGCAACAGGCACGCACAAAAACAACAGTGCACGCAGCAACAGGACAATGACACCCCCAGAACAACATGAAGCACAAGGACAAATGCAAAGGCAGCAACAGAACAAAAGTGCCAGCAACAACAGGACAACATGCACACAAAACAGGACAAAAAGTGCCAGCAGCAAAAGACAACATGCACAGCGCAAACAGACAACAGGCACAGCAACAACAGGACAAAAAAGTGCACAGCAAAAACAGGACAACAGTGCACAGCAGCAACAGGACAACGACACCAACAGGAGACGTGCACAGAGCAAAAAGAAAACATGACACAGCAACAGAACAAATGAAAACAGCAACAAACAGTGCACAGCAGCAACAAACCCAAAAGGACACAGTGCACAGCAGCAACAGAACAACATGCCAGCAGAAAGAAAAACGTGCACAGCGCAACAAACAACAGGTGCACACAACGAACAGTGACAGCAGAAAAGAAAAAAGCAGCAAAAGGACGACAACAGTGCACAGCAGCAACAGAACAACAGTGCACAGCAGCAACAGGACAACGACACCCAAAAGACGACAGTGCCCAGCACAATAAAAAACAAGAACGGGAGCAACAGGACATTTGGGCAAAAGGACAGTGGAAGGAAGCGCAACAAAGGGGAAAAGTGAAGGAACCAACAAAAAAGGGAAATGTTTAAAGAAGCAGCCCCAAAAAAAGGGCAATGGAAGGGAGCAAAACAAAAGGGAAATGTGAAAGAAACCAACAAAAGGACAAGTGAAGGAAGCACAACAAAAGGCAGTGTGAAAGAAGCAGCCACAAAAGGCAAAATAAGGGCCGCAAAAAAAAGGCAGTGTGAAGGAAGCAGCAACAAAAGGGCAAAGTGAAGGAACAGCAAAAAAAAGGACATGTGAAGGAAGCAGCAACAAAAGGGCAGGTGAAGGAAGCGCAATAAAAGGACGTGGAAGGAAACACAACAAAAGGCATTTAAAAAAGCAGCAAAAAAAAGGACTTGAAAGAAGCAACAGCAAAAAAAACAGTGTGAAAGGGAAACAGCAAAAAAGGACATGTGAAGGAACTAACCAAAGGACAGGTGAAAAAGAAGCAGCAATAAAAGGGAAATTGGGAAGGAAGCAGCAACAAAAGGGCAGTGTAAAAAAAGCACAACAAAAGGGGGGGGGGGGGGGGGGGGGGGGGGCACAAAACTGCCAAACCCAAAAGGGCAAGCAAAACAACAACAAAACCACAACTGAGGAAGGGAAAAGACCTTTTACATCAACTAAGCTTTTTAAAAAATTTTTCAACCATTTTTCAACAACTTTTTCAATTGAAAAAATTCCCAAAGGGGCCAAACATTAAAATACCAATTTCAACTCAGCCCAAAACCCAAAAAAACAACAAAAACCCCCCCAAAGGTTTTTTCTAGGGAAAAGTTAAAGTGTCCCAAAAACAAAAAAAAAGGACTTCCCCAAAAAATTTAAAGGGTAAAAAGTTTTTTTTTTTTAAAAGAAAAGACCCCCAACAAAAAGACCCCAAAAATTAGAAGAAAAAAATAAAAATGAAAAGAAAATAAAAATATTGTTAAAGACCTTTTTAAAAACCCCCCCCCCCTAACCCCTTTAAAAAGGGAAAAAAAGGTTTTTTAAAAAACAATAAAAGAAAACCAAAGGCCTTTTTAGGGATAAAAAATTTTGTTTTTTTTTTTTTTTTAAAGAAAAGACAAACGAAAGGCGGCCTTTTGAAAAAAAAATTTTAGGGGGGAAAAAGGGGAAAAGAATTTTTTTTTTAAGTTAAATTTTTTTTCAAACATCACTACATTTTTTAAAAAAAAAACACTGTGAATTTTTTAAAAAACACCGGGAGGGTTATTTTTTTCCAAAGCCTTTTTCAGGGGGTGCTGGAAAATTTTTTGTTTTTTTTTTTTCCATCTTTGAAATCTTTGTTTTTGTTTTTTTGAACAAAAATGAAAAGGGGCAAAAGAGCGTGTGTTTTTTTTTTTTGTTTCCTTTTCCAACCCCTAAAAAATTTTTTTTTGGAATTCTTTTCGTAAAAAAACAAAAAAACCCAAACCGCATTTGTTTTTGGAAAAAGGGGGTGCTAAAAATATTTCCTGTTTTTTTTTTTTTTGCCGTAAAAAATACTTGTTCGCAAATGACAAAAATGGTGGGTGGGCATATCGGTCCCCCACGCATCCCAATCCTGGGGGGTTTCTTTTTGGGAAAAATGAAAGGGGAAAAACAGAAAAGTATGGATGGAAACATCAGGAAACCAGGTGAAATGCTGCCTACTCGCAGAACCGAGGGGCCCTATAGGAGGAGGTTCCCCCGGGCCCTCTTCGGTCTCCTCCCCCCGACAAGGGCCGGGAGAGAAATTGAAAATAAGGCACTTGCCAGAGGACGCTGACAGCCACACTGCAACTCTCAGCAGCTCAAAGCCTGCCAGTGTACTGGCATGTTATGTAGCCTGGTGGGAAAAAAAGTGCTTTTCCCGTGACTTTGTCTCCTTTCCGTGATATGTGTTTGTGAGTGATGTACGGTCTTGTGCTTCTGGCTTATGTTCTATCATCCTGATGTTAGGTTAGGTGTGACGTCATTAGCAATATTCACAGGTTTATTTCTGGGGAAAAGGTACATGTTTGTTGTCTCAAAGGCTTGAATAAATAAACTTACAATCTTTTTTACCAAAACAGTTGTCACATTTTTTGTATGCACTAGTGGAAAATAGATATTCTGGTGACGTCACACCTGATCTAATTTCAGAAAGCTTGAACATAGGTCTTTAATACACAAACAAGGGAAGCTATCTTAAGTAGCTGAGAGGGCGCCTCGAATATCAACTTCGTCTCTGATTGGTCAAAACAGCACCGCGCAAAAGTTCAAGGGTGCACACACAATCATGAAGAACAAGGCGACACATGCAGACTAAAGCGCTGCCATAATTTTGTGAACTTGGCCCACCCAGCAAAAAGGTAAGTGTGCACAAATTGTAATTTACTAAAACCAAACTGTGTTTACATCATTGTCGGTCTTAGTCTACCAAATAGAAATGTCTGTCCCAAGGCAGATATATTCATGCAGATGACAAATGTTCATTATAACTGACAGTAAGCCACAAGATGTTAGGGTTCAAAATCCTAGTCCTTGGACTGGGGTTGTCAGGTAGGCTAACTGCTATTGTTTACATCTATTTTTTCTGCTTTTTAAAAATCTGCGAAAATAAGCATTATTTTGGAAGGTACAAGTTAGAAGACATGTTACCTGAAAGAATAGTGAACCCAACCAGTTTTTGATTTGAGAACAGGTATCAGTGCTGAGGGGACGGGATAGCTCAGTGGTCGGAGCACTCGCTTTCCCCCAGCCAAGTTAAGCAGCGTCGAGCGTGGTTACCAGTTGGATGGGTGACCGTTTGCGCGCCTTGGCTTCAGTACAGTTCCCCCAGTTCACCCAGCTGTAAATGGATACCTGCCCTCTTTAGGGTCAGGGAAGGTAAAGCAGCGAGGGAGAGGAGATGGGCGCCGCCCTCAATATGCTGGCCCTAGAGAAGTGAGGTCTCGACGCCTCGCTCCCCTACGACCTTATAGGTTATGGGACACCTTTACCTTCTATAAGTGCTGAGAGACCACATCTTGGAACAGTTTAAGATTTGGGGTTTTCCTTCCTTGTATAGAGCCCTGGGCTCGCCAGTGGTGAGATTTTTGCGTATGCGACCGTTTATACCTACATCAAGGTAGCTGCATTTCGACCATGAGTTTATATTAAGTTTTGAGGTCAATTTTTTTTCGTTCCTCGGCTAGAGCCAAGAGGTTCACCAATGGCCAATGGTGGGATTTTGTGTAGGAGACCGTTTTTACCCACCAATGCGGTAGCTGCATTCCGACTTCATGGAAAGTATCTGAATACGCTAGTGTGCATAGTCTTTGGTCACTTGTTCCTACTGACACACAATGATCTATTCTGTTGAAAGGGAAAATGGCTTTTGAACGTGTGTACAAGATGATCTGTGAGCACATGCACACAGGGCTTTGGTTTATAGTCTCATTTAAACTAGATTGGGTTTATTTTCATGTATTTAGAATTTTGGTTGCAATTAAAGCTTACCAGGGTTGTTTTTTTCGTTCCTCGGCTAAACCTCCCAGATTAAAAGTAGGCAACCGTTATTTTGCCCACAATATTTAAGGTAGACATATCCCGATACAAGGATACATTTTGGTTTAGTCTCGCGCTATACTTTTATTGTCGTATATATATATATATATATATATATATATATATATATATATATATATATAATCAGATGTAGTTTGTTATAATGTAATGATATGGCTTCTACTGTATACTTCTGCCACAAAACGTTCATTCATTGCTGCACCTCGCGTGACACTTGATCCTCGCTTTTTGCGGAATATTAGTTCAATAGTCCACATAAGGAGAGTTAACAAATTTCGAGACATTTACACACCCATGTGTGTGTGAGCGCGCACGTGCGTGTGTGCACAGCGTGGGCAAGTACGCACACACGTGTGTGCCAGCAAATCGGTCATTTATGACTAGTCTGCAAGCAAAACCACACTGCGGATAGTGCTTTGAAGCAGAACTGTTTTTTTCACGTTGAGCATGGGCTCCAGGACCAGCCAGTACATATACAAGAAATAATTATGTGCCCTCTACTTTGCATAGGCCTCCATGACCTGTTTATTTTAATGGTAAAGGATTTTTTTGTTTTTGTGGTATGTGCGTGTTTGTGCGCGTGTGTGCCCATGTACGTGTGTGTGTGTGTGTGTGGTGTGTGTGTGTGTGTGTGTGTGTGTGTGTGACACGCTTTCATTATTTGTTGCTTCACAAGATTCAGCGCTATATAAATTCCATACATTATGATTATTTTTTATATATTTTATTTATTATTATTATTATTATTATGTCTGAATCAGATCACAAAAACGGGAGGAATCCACGGTATGAATCCCCACATCGGAAACGTGTCAAGGGAAGGAAGCCGACAAGAGCAGTGATGGACTCTGGAAAGTTGCCGCTGGAGGTAAAAGTTGAATGAACACATGAAGTAGAGCTGCACAACTGCAGGCCAGCAATTGCCACCTTACCCAGTTCACAGGAATCTCTTCAAAGTCAAGTCAAAATAGTCTTTATTGAGAGTAAAAGAGTAAGCTTACAAGCTTTTTTTTTTTAACATCCTGCCCTATCAAGACAGTATTGCTGCAAGAATTTCAAAAGGAAAAGGACTGGGGTCACTGAAAGGGTTTTCTGCTGTCGGGTCAAAGTTTGTTGTTTATTTACTTTCAGGGGAGAGTTCAGATTTAGGGCCTGTGATCAAAGTTTGCTTCTTCAGGTCTGTTTCATGTCTCGAGTGTTAGACGACCTCTCAGTTGCCTGTACTCTGATCCTGGACACCACATTTTTGATGGCTTTTCCGCTTCTTGCTTTATTAACTTGAATGAAATCAGCTGAGGATAAACTTTAGAAAATAGAATTAGTTTGACTGGAAAAAGGGTAATCTACGTGACGCAAGTAAAGTAAAATATCTGAAACTGTAAGTTTAGGCCAAAATAAAAACCTTGAAAGGATTTTTAAAAAAAGAATGAGGGATTAAACTGAAATTAAGCAAAAGGTATAAATAAACCAAAGCTAAAAAATAAAAATAAAAACACCCCTCACTACAGCAAAAACAAAGTCTAAAACAAAACCCTTTAAAACAAAATAAACCTGACTAAAACTTAAGCCAATCCCTGAATACAAATAAAGCAAGAAAAACTAAAACAAACCCTGAATAAAACTAAACTGAATAAAACTAAACCCTGAATAAGACTAAACCATGAGTAAGCCTAAACCATGAATAAAACTAAACCCTGAATAAAACTAAACCCTGAATAAAACTAAACCATGAGTAAACCTAAACCCCAAAGAAAACTAAACCCGGAATAAAACTAAACCATGAGTAAACCTAAACCCGGAATAAAACTAAACCATGAGTAAACCTAAACCCGGAATAAAACTAAACCCTGAATAAATATAAACCCTAAATAAAACTAAATCATGAATAAAACTAAACCATGGATAAAACTAAACCATGAGTAAACCTAAACCAAGTAAAACTAGACCATGGGTAAACCTAAACCAAGTAAACCTAAACCATGAATAAAACTAAACCATGAGTAAAACTAAACCATGAATAAAACTACAACGAAAAAGCTAATATAAACCTTGAATGAAAAAACAAGTAAAACCACACCTGAATAAAACTAAACCTAAATAAAACGAAAAAACTAACATAAATCCTTAATAAAAAATAGAGGAAAACCAAACAAACGCAGAATAAAACCAAAACGACTAATGCTAAACCAACCGAATAAAACTAAACTATAAAAAATCTAGACTAAAACCAGCCCTGAATAAAACTAAACTATAAAAACTCCAACTAAAACCAACCTGAATAAAACTAACTATAAAAAATCTAGACTAAAACCAGCCCTGAATAAAACTAAACAATAAAAAATCTAGACTAAAACCAGCCCTGAATAAAACTAAACTATAAAAAATCTAGACTAAAACCAGCCCTGAATAAAACTAAACTATAAAAACTCCAGACTAAAACCAGCCCTGAATAAAACTAAACTATAAAAACTCTAGACTAAAACCAGCCCTGAATAAAACTAAACTATAAAAACTCTAGACTAAAACCAGCCCTAAATAAAACTAAACTATAAAAAAATCTAGACTAAACCCAGCCCTGAATAAAACTAAACTATAAAAACTCTAGACTAAAACCAGCCCTGAATAAAACTAAACTATAAAAACTCTAGACTAAAACCAGCCCTGAATAAAAACTAAACTATAAAAACTCTAGACCTGAATAAAACTAAATAAGTAAAACTAAGCTAAACGAAAACCTTGGATAAAACTAAACCGATTCAAACTAAATATTAATAAAGAACAGCCATGAAAAAAGAGAAACGTAAACGAATTATGTCAAACTGTTGATAAAACTAAACTATAAACTGAGTGAAACTAAACCAAACCAAATAAAACTACAACCAAAATAAAACTTAACAGGCAGAAGTAGATAGAAAACTATATAAACCACATCATTCATGAGGTTGCGAAGATGACCAGGACTTAAAATTTAATGAAAGGTCTGTAGCTGTGGGTTATAGATTCTCTTGCCTCGGGAATCTGTAAAGTTGCCAATGTGAGAAGCTGGTAGTCTGCCATTTTTCCTTGGTCTTCCCTTAGAAGTCAGTCTTCATGAGGTCTGTATGTTGGTGATGTAGTGCTTGGCCTACATATCTTAATTTTTGTTCCATGCATTTAGTAAGCAGTTTTCTTGTTGTTCCCAGTTCAAGAAGTAGGCTTTCATTTGTACTTTCATCTATGCAACTGACCTTGAGGAGCCTTTTAAAAAAACCAATCTCAGCTGCTTCCATTGTTTCATCGTCTCTCCGCAAAAGTCTGAACATTGGGGTTAAAGTTGTCATGCTGTTTCCATAGCAGTTCTGCTGGAACTAGTTACCTCATACCTAGCCCTGCCACCAGCTGGAACCATCCTCAAAACCAAGGAACTTCACTGTCTGCCTCCCTCCCTCCCTCAACACGAAAACTGACACTTCCAACATCAACACTTGGAAACTTCACTGCCTGCCTCCCTCCCTCAACACGAAAACTGACACTTCCAACATCAACACTTGGAAACTTCACTGCCTGCCTCCCTCAACACGGGAAACGACACTTCCACCATCAACACTTGGAAACTTCACTGCCTGCCTCCCTCCCTCAACACGAAAACTGACACTTCCAACATCAACACTTGGAAACTTCACTGCTTGCCTTCCCTCCTCAACACGGCAAACGACACTTCCACCATCAACACGTGGAAACTTCACTGCCTGCCTCCCTTCCTCAACACGGGAAACGACACTTCCAACATCAACACGTGGAAACTTCACTGCCTCCCTCCCTCAACACGAAAAACACTTCCAGCATTAACACGTGGAAACTTCACTGCCTGCCTCAACAGTGCAATTGTAAGTGTTTAATAATAGAAATATGCTACTGCAGTTCAGGCGAGTTTAAAATGTGATTCATTTTGTGTGTGTGTGTGTGTGTGTGTGTGTGTGGTGTGTGTTTTGCAAAGCTAGTTGTGATGAGGGATGCTATAAATGTAAGTTAGAAGTAAAGCCCTTATCTATAAAGTAAAAAGAAAATGTTAATACGACTTGAAATTTCTATAGTATGATAGCTGTGCTGTCAGAAGTTTGTTCTCAAATACAAGGAGGATTTTCCATAACATTGATCAGTCTCCACAAGGCAAAAGTTAGCTTTCTGCTGCACTCTTGCTTGTGTGATTTTAGAATCTGGCATGGGGGATGAAATGACATCACTGCACATGAGAATACGAATCCCTGCTCGGATTTCAGCTGTCTGACTACCTGGCTATGGCAGTTGCTCCAAAAGTCTATTTTCTCCCCAAGTTTATAAGGCCAGTTAAACGGAATGCGAGTATGCAGGCAAAACGAGAAGCCTTTCATAAAATATCCAAGGGAGGTAATGACTGACTGTGTATGCGCATCAAGGGAAGTCAGTCCTGTATGGATTCTACTATCTGAATTGGTTTGGCCGCACACCGGTATTAATTTGGGGGTCACGTAGTATCTTGTATAGAGTGAGAGTGGAAAAAAATGTTGGTGATTTTCACATACTTTTTAAGCATGAAAAAATGGACTGTGCACTTGTTTTTGGGATCGAGGACATAGAGCAATACCAGGTAGTCACGAGAAAGTTGGAAATAACCATCAAATGAGGTTTGCCTGTATTCCTACACCGTTGACCCCCGCGCATGCATATTGCGGTAAGGAAGCTAGCAGATGACAAAGGACTGAGGGGGTATAGTGTTTGCTGAAAATTTTCAAAATTTCAAACCTACCATATTTGTTCAAAATCACATGAGTTTTGAGTCAGAGGCTAGTCTTTCCCAAAAAGTGGTTTTTATATCTGTGGATGCCTTAGTATGCGCGGCATGAATATGTCACATAGAAAAACGGAAGGAAAAGAGTGATTTTTTTAATACCGGTGTGCAGCCTTTGTGACACATTAGAGAAAAGCGTAGGCCTAGTGAGGCTGAAGCTGTTGCTGCTGTGTTTCTGGCAGACAGACAGGCAGTGAAGTGGTGTTGTAAATTTTGGGTGGACACTGGATGTTCATGCTGCAGTGATGTAATTATGCCCTTATAGCCTTCTTGGTTTACACTCTCATCCATCCAAGTTAAGCAGCATCGAGTGGTTACCACTTGGATGGGTGACCGTTTGGGCGCCTTGGCTTCAGTACAGACCCCCAGCTGTAAATGGGTACCTGCCTCTTTAGGAATAGGGAAGGTAAAGAAGCGAGGGAGAGGAGATGGGCGCCGCCCTCAATATGCTGGCCTAGAGAAGGGAGGTCTCTGACGCCTCGCTCCCCTACGACCTTACAGGTTTTGGGACACCTTTACTTTTTACCTTTTACCATAGGCTACACTTGTCATTCCTTTTTATCGACACAAAGTGTTACCCATCTGAGAGGCAGAACTGGTTTTAACTTGTACATGGGACTTTGGTTTGTAGTTGCACCAGAAGGCTTTCATGGGAGTGGAGTCAGTAGTGATGTTAACCCCAGGGGAAAAATCCCTTACAACAGGCCTATCAGTGGTGCCTCAAACTGTCAGATCAGGGGCTCAGCTCTCTAAACCATAAGGCTATTCCCCACTCCCTTTCCCCCAACAGCATCGAAAAAAATTGGAAAAAGGGAAGCACCCCTGATCTGTAGTAATGTCATTCATTTTCCTTTAGACTACTCTTTTGATATAATGGAGTCCTGGGATTCATGTCACATTTACACCATTTTCATTTTGTCACCAGGCCTTGGAACCAACGTGACGAAGCAGGGCAGTAACAGGACAACAACGGTGCACAGCAGCAGCAGAACAGCAATAGGACAACGACAGTGCCAAGTAGCAACAGGACATCAGTGCACAACAGCAACAGGATGACAACACTGCACAGCAGCAACATAACAACAGTGCAAAGCAGCAACAACAGTGCACAGCAGCAACAGGATGACAGAAGCAACAGACCAACGACAGCAGCAACAGACCGACAGCAGCAACAGAACAACAGTGCACAGCAGCAACAGAACAACAGTGCACAGCAGCAACAGGATGACGACAGCAGCAACAGAACAACAGTGCACAGCAGCAACAGGATGACAACACTGCAAAGCAGCAACATAACAGTGCAAAGCAGCAACATAACAGTGCACAGCAGCAACAGGATGACGACAGAAGCAACAGACCAACGACAGCAGCAACAGAACAACAGTGCACAGCAGCAACAGAACAACAGTGCACAGCAGCAACAGGATGACGACAGCAGCAACAGAACAACAGTGCACAGCAGCAACAGGATGACAACACTGCAAAGCAGCAACATAACAGTGCACAGCAGCAACAGGATGACGACAGAAGCAACAGACCAACGACAGCAGCAACAGACCGACAGCAGCAACAGAACAGTGCACAGCAGCAATAGAACAACAGTGCACAGCAGCAACAGGACAACGACACCAACAGGACAACAGTGCACAGCAGCAACAGAACAACAGTGCACAGCAGCAACAGGACAATGACACCAACAGAACAACAGTGCACAGCAGCAACAGGACAACAGTGCACGGCAGCAACAGAACAACAGTGCACAGCAACAACAGGACAACAGTGCACAGCAACAACAGGACAACAGTGCACAGCAGCAACAGGACAACAGTGCACAGCAGCAACAGGACAACAGTGCACAGCAACAACAGGACAACAGTGCACAGCAACAACAGGACAACAGTGCACAGCAGCAACAGGACAACGACACCAACAGGACGACAGTGCACAGCAGCAACAGAACAACAGTGCACAGCAGCAACAGAACAACAGTGCACAGCAGCAACAGAACAGTGCACAGCAGCAACAGAACACCAACAGGACGACAGTGCACAGCAGCAACAGAACAACAGTGCACAGCAGCAACAGAACAACAGTGCACAGCAGCAACAGAACAACAGTGCACAGCAGCAACAGAACAAGTGCACAGCAGCAACAGAACAACAGCAGCAATAGGACGACAACAGTGCACAGCAGCAACAGAACAACAGTGCACAGCAGCAACAGGACAACGACACCAACAGGACGACAGTGCTCAGCAGCAATAAAACAACGAAGAACGGCAGCAACAGGACATTGGACAAAAGGACAGTGTGAAGGAAGCAGCAACAAAAGGACAATGTGAAGGAAGCAGCAACAAAAGGACAGTGTGAAAGAAGCAGCAACAAAAGGACAATGTGAAGGAAGCAGCAACAAAAGGACAGTGTGAAAGAAGCAGCAACAAAAGGACAATGTGAAGGAAGCAGCAACAAAAGGACAGTGTGAAAGAAGCAGCAACAAAAGGACAATGTGAAGGAAGCAGCAACAAAAGGACAGTGTGAAGGAAGCAGCAACAAAAGGACAATGTGAAGGAAGCAGCAACAAAAGGACAGTGTGAAGGAAGCAGCAACAAAAGGACAGTGTGAAGGAAGCAGCAATAAAAGGACAGTGTGAAGGAAGCAGCAACAAAAGGACATTTTGAAGAAAGCAGCAACAAAAGGACAGTGTGAAAGAAGCAACAGCAAAAGGACAGTGTGAAGGAAGCAGCAATAAAAGGACAGTGTGAAGGAAGCAGTAACCAAAGGACAGTGTGAAAGAAGCAGCAATAAAAGGACAGTGTGAAGGAAGCAGCAACAAAAGGACAGTGTGAAAGAAGCAGCAACAAAAGGACATTCTGAAGAAAGCAGCAAGAGAACTTGTTGTAGAAAGCAGCAACAAAACATGACACAGGAGGACCAGAAGGACATGCAAAACAAGCAACAAGACCTTGTACAACTGATGAAGAAAGATGACCTCTTGAGCATGCACACTAGAGCCTTGTGCAACAATTATGCACCATTTTCAAGGGCATCTTTACAGATTAGAAAATTAAACCCATGAAGAGCCGAAACATTAAAATATTGCCTTAGACTTGATCATTCTGCAGCGCGCAGAACTAAACATATCAAGGCAAGAGGGAACAGGGAGAGGTTTTTTCTAGGATTAAAGTTACGAAGTGTCCAAAACAACAAAAAAGGACTTCAACAAATTAAATGGGTAAAAAGTTGTTTTTTTTAAAGGAAAAAGACCCCAAAAGCAAAAGAGCAGCGAAAAAATTATGAAGAAAAAATGAAAAAAGTGAAAAGAAAATAATTTTTTATATTGTTAAATGATCTACTTGCTAAACAACCTCCCACCCCTACCACTCCTTTTAAAAAGATAAAATCACTGTGTAATTATAAAGACACCAGTATGTGAATAGTGAGGCAAAGTGTCCTTTTTCAGGACTGATAGACTTTTAGATTTTATTTTCAATATCATTTAAATGAAAGAGTACATCTGAGGTGTTCTTGTTCTCTTGTTGAGCATGGTCAGAAATTGAGGGGGTGAGAATAGGGGCAAAAGAGATGCCTGACTTTGTCAGAGTTTGAATTTTCTTTCATGTTATCAGGTCAGCTACATTTAAAAAAAAAATCACTGAAATGAATTCTTCAGTCAAAAAACAACTCTGGTACCGGTTCATTTGTTTCTTCTAGCTTTTGCCAGTGGTGGTAGCGGTGGAAGTTTGCCTTCCGTTATGTTTTTTTTTTCCATCTTTGATTCTTTGTTTTTGAAAAATATCTTGAAACAAAACATTCCGCAAAAAGTGAAGGCAAATAGAGCTGTGTGTTTCTATTTATTTTTGTGTTTCCATATTCCACATTCCATACAATTTCTGGTATTTCTTACTGCAGGAAAGAATGTACAAGAAAAGCCCACACCGACAGTTTGTAGTGTGTTATGAAGAATGACATGCAGTAAACGTAGTTTGCCTGTTTTCTTCTTTGTTGACCGCTCAGACAGCATCACTTGTGTCTGTCATATTATGAGCGAAAATGCGTTGCCCCGCCGTGAAGCACCTATCAGGTCATGCCCAGCGCATCCAACGTCAGCCTGGAGGAGAATTATCTTTTGTGATACTATAAACTGAAAGAGGGGAAGACAGAACAAGTCATGGATGGACAACATCAGAGAATGGACCAGGATGAATGACTCGGCACTACTGCGCAGAGCCGAGGACCGAGATGGATGGAGGAGGCTTACCACGGCATCGTCTTTCGTGTCTCCTCCACGACCGACAAGGTCACGGGACTGATGATGATGATGAAACTGAAGTGCAGGGGGAATAACTACACTAGACTTGGATAGATTTTCAGTGCTAGACTGTTAGAAAATCTATAATGGTCTCCAGTGGTATACTGTTTTATCATTCCAAAAATGTACTAGACGAGATGCAGTTTTTATTTTCAGGAACTCAATAGAAAATGAAAGAGGAGTGTATATAGCTTTCAGTGAAGTGGTGTGTAAGAGACACAAGTGTTGTGTGTTTGTGTGTTGAAAGCATCGGAAGGAGTGGGGGGGGGGTGGGGGGGGGGGGGGTGCAGGTATATAAAGTGTAAATATTTGTAGGATGGTGTGTTTAGAAAGGAGGGCATGGTGAGGGGACTGACAGGTATTGTAAGGTGGATGTTTAGGAAGATGTGTTTAGGAGAGAGTAGTATTGAGGGTGGGGGTTGCAGGTATTGTAAAAGTAAATGTTTAAGAGAAAGGGGTGTTGGGAAAGATGTCATAATCAGGCATTGTAGCATAGGTGTTGAGGAAGGGATGTTTGGGATAAGGGAATACTAGGGGACAGGGGAAGGGGATTTTACAGGCATTTGTAGGGTAGGTTTGACGAAGGGTGTTCAGGACAAGGGGGTAATATTTGAGTGGAAGTGGTTACAGCTATTGTCAGGTAGATGTTTAAGAGGAAGTAGCTTGGATGTATTATGGCATAGGTGTTGAAGTGGTGTTTGGGAGAGGGGGATAGTATGTGGGTGGTTGACAGGTATATGTAGGGTAGGTATGAGGACAGGGTGTTTGGGGGGGGGGGGGGGGACAAGAGGTCAGTGTGTACAGGTAGGTGTAAAGAAGGGATGCTTCAGAGAAGAGGGTAAAATGGGGGTTCAATACAATGGGAATTTTAAAAAAGAGGGCCTGCTTTTAGAGAAAACACTATTGCTCCCATATTTTCATTAATTTTTTTTTTTACAGTGGTATAATCTGTTCTTAAAACTGATTTTAAAGTCATAAATATGCAATCTTGTTCTTAGCTTAACGAGAATCCAAACAGCATTCAAGGAGTCAATAATCTTCAGAGTGGTCATTTGTAGCTGAGTACTTTACCAACGTGTCTATGTGCCGTTGTGTCCACATGCTTTCAAACATTGTTACATACAACACACTGACAACACTTACTACTAAATCTTAACCTTAACCTTTTGTACTTAACCACTTTTTAACCTTGCATGAAAACACAAAAAGCAGGTGGACACAACGGTATATGAACACAATGGTAGATGTCTCTTTTTTTTTCTTCTCAGAAAAAAGGGTTGTGTGGGGGAGGGCATTTTAGGGAAATGCAGGGGTGTTCGTATGAAAGGGGAGGGAGTATATTGCAGGCTCTGATATGGGGAAAGTGGAATGATGAATAGAGTCAGTAAAGGGTGGATGTGACCTGGGCAGTCAGATTTTTTGTAATGGGAGTACAATACATCAAGATGGAAGTTAGGGGATGGGAGAGGGTAGGGGTGGTTAGAGGTGTTAAGGAGATAGGGGTAGAGGACATTAACAATGAAGCTTAAGGGATGGAGATGGGAGAGAGGAAGGATACTTAAAGGTGTTAATTAGGGTAAAACACATGAAAATGAAAAGGGGATAGATATGGGAGAGAGGGGGTGGTGATGGTTAAAGAGGTTATGAGGTAGGGGTAGAACACTTTAAAAACGAAACTTAGGGATGGAAATAGGAAACAAAAGGGGATGGTTAAAGGTGTAGGAAATGGGGCTAGGGAGCAAAGCTATCGATTGTGTTTTCTTGTAATGAGATAATAGGAGGGGTATTAAAAAAAAAAAAAAAAGGGGGGGGGGGGGGGGGGGGGGGTTGGTTTTTGTGAAGGATGGTTAAAGAAGTTTGAGATGGGAAGCGAGGCTGTTTTCTAGTGATGAGGTAGTGCAGGTATTTTAGGAAAAGGTGGAGTTAGGGGTGGGATCTGTGGGGGGTGGTTATAGGGGTGTTACATGGGGAGTGGGACAGTCAGAAATAGGAAATGCAACAAGCATTTCAGGTATAAAGGTGTGTGTGTTCAGGTCGGTGGCCATAGAGGAAAGAGGTCCGCGGTGTGTGGTACAGTGGTAGAAGCCCCAAAATACGTACCTCCCCTAATCTTTCCCCCCAAACCAGCTCTTGTGTGGGTGAATGTGGTAGGGGCGATACGCACAATAGGCAGGTCCATACACTAGTCTATCATTGGTATGCCTTCATAGATTTTACAACAGTCAGTAGTATGTGTTATAGTGAATCTTGCACACGAGCTGCATTACTTGCATTTATACTGTTTTTGAGTGAGAAAATGTATGTGCAAATGAGAATACTTTATGGGAAGAAATTAGGGACTAAGAAAATTAGATTCGAGGATTCTGATTATTCACGGCCATAGAAATGGAGAAAGCAAGGATAGCTCAGATTATTTCTGATATTTTTTCATTCAGATAAAATTTGTAACCCAAGCATTGCATCCTGAAATCCTATGTGCTGTTGATGGGGCTGGGGTTTTGTAATTAGAACCACCCCCCCCCCCTCTCCAAAAAAATGGTGGTGGAGCTGGACAGTGTGTTGATGATATACTTTTTTCCTTTAATAATTTTGTATGGGTTTTTATTCAGAATATTGTAGTCTTCTAATCAAGTTTCCTGTTGGCTAGGAAGTTTGAAATAATTTGTCATTGAAGGTCGGAGAAAATTATTAACTGTATGGTCAATTTAAAACAAACAAACTTTTTGGTACATCTGGGCAGATTTATATAGAAATATTCATGAAATCATGTTGGCAGGATTTTTCATTGAAAAACTGAGCATCTTTTAAAAACTTAAAAAAAATATTGATTGATTTTGGTGTTGCTTGTTGGCACAATGTTCATTTTGTTATAGGAAAAACAAATTAACAAGGAGGGTTAGAAAGGGGGAAAACTTTTGGCCGATGAAGAATGTGAAGCCCACGCCCTCCTCTCTAACAAGAAAGGAAAAATAGTGCACCGTGAAGCAACCCATCCCCCCCCCCCCCCCCCACAACAATTTTTAAAAGATAGTGCTCTATGAAGTGCTCCTCCCCCTCCCCTCAAAAAAAAAAAAAATGGTGCTTCATAAAGCACCCCCCCCCCCCCCCCAAAAAAAAAAAAAACAAAATGTTCCATCATGACAAACTCATTACCCCTCACTCCCCCCCCCTACCCCCCAAAAAATAGGTATTCTATGATCTGCATAATTATAAGCGAGGCCCTTTAAAGAAAGACAACCCAGATGACTTAGAAGGCTGCAGTTGCCTTTTTTATATGGGAGGTTGATTTAGAAAGACTGCATTATGAAAATGTTCATTGGTTGATTAATTTTGTTACATGATAGAAAACTTTTTACAAGATTTTTTCTAAGATTAAAATTTAACATATTTGTTCTGAAATATGTTATATATGGAGAGATGGGTGTTGTATATTCTATAGTTTATTTCCCTTTAAAAAAAAAAATTTCTGTCACGGGTTAGATTCGCATTTTACAAAATTTTGAAATTGGGTTTGTTCGAAGCAAAATAAAAAATGTAGTTACCGAATGATAGCATGGATTGTTTAAAAATAATATATGGCTTTCTTGTCATTAAAAAAGCTTTTGGAAGGTCAGATCAAAGTTGTTAGGGAATACTGTAGTCCTGAAATAATGTTTCCTGATAGAAAGTTCTTTTGTTATAGAAAAGTAATCAGTGGTTAATTACCTGGTCGTTCACTGTTTATGTGGTTTTCTTTTTTCTTTGTTTCTTTATGTGTGTGGGGTGGATACTTTCTTTTTTTGTTTTTTTGTTCAACTAGTATCATATGAATACATTTAGAAGTATCACAATCTTGTAATCATGACTGTGTAGAAAGATAATAAGCCCTTTATGGACAAATATACAGAAAATGTTGTAAATAATATAGTTTAATTTGCCTTTACTTTTTATGTAACAAATTTGTAAATATTCAGCTCTGAAATATTTGTTGTAAGGGAGAAGACTTGTTATGGAAAGATGGAGTGTGTTTTCAGTGATACAGTGTATGCTTGTCTCTTTAAAAAAAATTACGGATCAAAATTACCTGGATGTTTAAGTGCTGAAATCATGTTCGTAAAAGCATACTGATTTTGCCATAGAAAATGTATCAATTTTTTTACAATTGTTTTCATGTTTTCTTTTGAATTTTTCTTTTGTAGTATGACAAGACAAATGTGATGTTTCATACTATCTCTAAGATACTACCCAAGAAGGAAGAAAAGACAAACCGAGCAATAGATTACAAAAGAAATCTTGATTACCAGGAAGACTGAAAAAGAGCAAAGCAGACTGATCCAAATGAATAACTGAGATCGAATATTCTTGTGAAAAGAAAATGTACTGAAGCCAAAAAATTGCTATCATCAAAACACCAGACTATTGAAGATCGTAACAGAAAAGATAACACTATGTCCAAAAATATCAGAGAAATGACAAACAACAAACATTATACTTAATACCACATAGCAGAAAAGATAAATGACAAATAATAATAATGACAAATAATAATAATAATAATAATAATGAACGGAATTTATATAGCGCCATATCTTGCAAAAACAAATCAAAGCGCTTGAAGTCCTTTTTGGTGGTTTTTTTTTCTTTTGGGTTGCAAGTATTATCCGGGGAGGGAGGGGGAGGAGTCCATGCTCTTGTTGCACACTTAAGTGACTTTTTTTAAAAGTGCTTTTTCTTGTCCAAAACCCTGTTAAGCTTGTTGTAAAACTCAACTGCACATGTACAAAGGTGTGGACAAAGCTTTACCACCCACCCAGTGTAATGATCTATATTACATGTTGCATGTTTATGTACAGAATCAAACAAAAGATGTCTCTAGTAACCAGTATTGCTTCCATTTCTTAAAAACTTGTATTTCATAACAAGCCATGTACAAAGCTGATAACTGTATACCTCATAAACAAAGTTTACCTATCAAGTGGTGAGCACACACCACTGGCACTTTACCACCCAACTGACTTTCTTTGTGGAGAAATCACAAATTTCGCACAACTCCCTCTTTAAAACTTACAAGCTGATGTTTTGCACTTTTCAGGATGTCTGTGCTTTCTGGCTGTATAGAAAACATGGCTGGAATTAAGCCTTTTGTCACTTCCATGGTTTAAAAGCATGTTGGAATGAACACATACATTGTTGTGGCCTGAGATATGTCAAATGATATGAGAAATCAAAAATGAACAGAAGTCAGTTGGTTGGTCATTGTGTCACTGCTGGTCAGAGCATTGGGAAAAGCCTACCTCCCCCTTCAGCCCCAACAGAGGCAGGAGTTAGGGTTGGGTAGCCGGCTCGCAGCTGAAACAAAACTGAATGAAGGTAAACTTTAGAATGACTTTAAAAGCATGTCAGAACTTGATAAAAAGTAATACAAATAGGCACAAAAATCATAGGACCCCAAAAAACCTTGACCAACCTCTTTGTTTTGAGTTCTGTTTATAAATGACTGTGTGTTTGCTTGTAACCTACATGAATTTCTTTGAGATAATAAAGTATTTGAATCTTTTTTAAAAATTTGAAGTGTTCAGAGCATGTGCACAAGATCTCAGATACATATACACTCCTTTTATCTGTACCTCTCTCTCGCACATGCTTAATTGCTCTTTTTGTCTGTCTCACTCTCTCCTCTTGCTTACATTAAAATGTTCTCAATCTATCAAATGTAAGGGGACAGGATAGCTTGGTGGTTAGAGCACTGCCCATTTTGATTTTCTCCCCTGGAGTTAACATTAGTGCCAACTCCACTCCCCCCAAAAGTCCTTTGGATGAGACTATAAGCTGAGGTCCCGTGTGCAAACACACACAGAATATCTTGCGCACAAGTTAAAACCTGTTCTTCTTTTTGAAAGAGTAGGATTTTGTCTGTCAGTGGGAGTGGATCACAAAATTTACAAAACCATATGCACACTAGGGCTGGATGTAAATAAGGGAGAGAAAGAACACTGAAATAGTGTAATGCACATCAGCCTTTGGCTACAATACAAGGGGCAAAAATGGATGGAAAGATGAAGAAAATGATATATAACTTCTCACAATCTTAAGACCTTAGCGTATACACCTTGGCATATATCCAAAACTGTACTCCTGAATATGCATGTTCCAAAATCATGAATAAAGTGCTGACCACAGATTCAAACAAAACACAGTTCAAAATCACAGAACAAAACGGCTTAAACCACAACTAGGAACAAAGTTATTGATGGAGTTATACTTGACAATGTCGACATATGAGCAGATACAAAACACAAGCACCAGATGCAGCATACATCTTATAGCTGAAATCGTTCATAAACTAAATATTGCATTTTCCAAACCGTTACCAGACTAGAAAACAGTGCCTGCTGAATTTATTTTTATTTATTTATTTTATACCACTTTAAGTCACGAGATTTCTCTGCGTGAAATTCGGGCTGCTCTCCCTGGGGAGAGCGCGTCACCAACAAGAGCAGCGCCAACCTTTTTTTTTTCTTTTTTTTTCTTCTTTTGGTCTGCAACTGTATTTGTTTCCCTATCAGAGTGGCTTTTTTCTAAGAATTTTGCCAGGGACAACTCCCTTGTTGCCGTGGGTTCTTTTACGTGCGCTGAAAATTTTGTGTAACACACGGGACTTCGGTTTATCGTCTTATCCGAAAGACTAGCGCCCAGACCACCACTCATGGTCTAATGGATGGGGAAAAATTTCGGGCCCAAACGGGGTACGAACCGCGCACACACCCGACCCGGACTTTTCGCATTCTAGACAGGCGCGTTACCTCTAGACCACCGATCCATTTGATTATGTCAGCATTAGGTTAATGAAATGCAAACAGTGCTGTATGCAAAATTATTTAATTGAATTGTCATTCATGGCACATAGTATCTCATGTCATAAGAAGAGAGACAGCTTGGTTTAAACTTCAGGGATAAAAAAAAAAAAGATCAATGAAGAAAAGTCTCGCTTGCAAATTCCATTGTTGTTGCAGATAGTTTTGTTTTATTGCTTGTTACAGTGGTGTGTGTGTGTGTGTGTGTGCGCACATGCGTATGTGTATGTATGTGTTTGTCTGTAGACCGTGTGTGTGTGTGCACAAGTGTATATGCATGTATGTGTTTGTCTGTATACCGTGTGTGTGTATGTGTATTGATGTATGTTTCTCTTCTGTTTTGTCTGCGCACCCCACAGTCATAATCGTGTCCCTGACTGACCATAGACTGAAATGAGGTTCCAAACTTTCCACACAGGCTCCACTTCTAGAGAAAGAGAAACTTATTATTCTTCAAAGGTCAGAATTCTCCCAGTGCAAGGTGAACATTTCTCTCTGGGCCCCAAAACATCAATCAACAGACTGATCTTAATAATCGGGATGTTTTCAATACATGCACTCTCTCTCTCTTCTCATGAACATACAAAACACAGACGATTTAAACAAAGCTGTATCAATCTCAGTGCCTCTACCAAATTCAATAACACCACCACCAAACTACTCATATTACAATGAGTATGGGCTTCTACACTATTATTGATATTTCCACTATGTGTGGAAATAAAGTGTATTTTTTTCTCCATTTTCTGTTGGGGAGGGGGGGGGGGGGGGTAGGGGACATTGTCAAACTCCTGCATGATCAGCCTGTTTTCATTCCACCAAGTTCTATACGTTACAGGTAGACAGCAGCAGGAGACTTCTTTTTTCCCCTGCTCCCTTTGGCTAGAGCTCCAGGCTCTCCAATGCTGAGATTTGTCACCTGCGTCCATTGTCCCACCATAAGGGCAGCCGCACTCCACCTTCAGGGATGACAGCAGGAGATACCACTGCGCTTCCTGAATTATCAGCCGGTTTCTTCTCTTTTCTTTCTTTTTTTTTTTTTGTTCGCTTTAGCCCCCATCAATTTCTGCATAAAACGATCTTTTGGGCTGAAAAACTGGAAATATTTTTTAATCATACTTCACTTATGGAGACTTCTATTCTATATTTCTGGGAGGTTGTGCATGGCAAACATTTGGCTGACGGAACAAACGGACCACTGATGTAGTGATCGGCAGCTCACACCTGCCTTTGTCCTGCCATGGCTTATCCTCTGAATGCAGCCTGACAATCATCAATGTTCAGCATTTCATAAATTCAAGTGGCAGAGCTAATATGTCAGCAGCTCATTGATGCTTGCGATCTGATGGCCTGAGTTTGAACCCCATTCAGATTAACAGGATTTTTCCCCATGGAGTTAACATCAGTGCTGACTCCATTCCTCCCAACAGTCCTTCTGATAAAACAATAAACTAAGGCCCTGTGTGCAAATGCACCCAGAACATCTTGCACACATGCTAAATCCTGTTCCGCTTTTTGGAAGAGTAGGCCACTGTGTGCCGGTAAAAACAGATGACAAAATTTACAAAACTGCATACACACAGGGACTGGATTGTAAAAAAGCACACGTGCTTATTCCATTATCCTCTATATAAAAGAATAGATAAATAAAATAAATAAATAAATAAAAATAAATCCGTTTTGCTTTTTTGAAAGAGGAGGCCATTGTGTGCTGGTGGGAACATGACAGAATTTATAAACCAACATACACACGGGCTGGATGTAAAAAAAAAAAAAGCACATGAGTGCTTATTCCAATATCCTCAAAATAAGAACTACTAAAATAAATTAAATTGAAAGTGAGGTAACTCCTGACATAAACCTCCAGCATAGTCGTTGGGATCTAAGACTTTGGACTTCTTTGAGTTTGTGGGGTGGCACCTTCATTCCACAACACATCATGAACCAACACTGCCATCTTCACACTGACCACTGTCCAAGACGACCCACCACTGTGGGCTGTTGGTCAGGCACAGGCACTGATGAGACAGTGACCATGGCCTTTGATCTTGACATCTGTCGTTGAGCCTTCCTCAGGCTAGGACTAGGAATTTCCCCAACAGTCGGAATGTGGCTGCTTTAATTAATGGGGGGTGAAAACACTCTCTTACCTAAAATCGTTAACCTTGGAGCTCTAGCTCAGGAATGAATTTTAAAAAATAGCTGTATTTTCAGCTGCATTCTGTACCACTGAACGACTTCAACAATGGCAACATGTGTTTCTAATTTCAAGAATGTCTCATGTTAAAAAAACAAAAATGAAAATATCTCATGTTCAGCCTTTATTCCCTGATAACAGAATCCCAAGAATCTGATGAAACACACACAGTACTCTATTTCAACTACCCTTACAAAGAGAACGCAACAGTCAAAGCTAAAGAACAGAGCTGGCTGTCTCAACAATTCCTTTCTGCACAGAGTTTTTTTTACAGGAGAAACTGAAGCAGCCCATGCATGACCAACCACTTGCCAACAGACATGCATCTGAATGGGATGATAGACACCCTCCAACACACACACTGAAAACACACACACACTGAACACATGAAACACACACTACTCACTACACCACTGCAAACACACCACAACATGACTCACTACACTCACTACACAACACTGCACACACAACAACACTGCTAACACACACACACATTGTACACACACACACTCACTCACTACACACCCTACACACACTGCTACAACACACACACACACTTTCAACACACACACACACTGCAACACACACACACTCACTTGCAACACACTCACACACACACCTCACTACACACACACACCACTTGCACACCACACACACTACACACACACACACACACACACTTGCTACAACACACACCACACACATCACTACACACCACACACACTTGCTACACACACACACACCACTTGCTAAACACACACACACTCACTCACACAACGACACACACACACACCACTACACACACACACACACTTGCTACACACACACACACACACAACACACAACTTGCCAACACACACACACCACTAACACTACACCACTCACACCACTCTACTACACACACACTTGCTACACACTCCACTACACCACACCTTGCTACACACACACACACACACACACACACACACCCTGACAACACACAACACCTCACACACACACACACCACTCGCTAAACACACACACACACTCGCTACACACACACACACTCTAACACAACACACCTATCCTACCACACATTGCTACAACACACACACACAACACCACTTGCAAAACACACACACACACTGCTAAAACACACACACACACACTCCTACACACACACACACTCACTGAAAACACACATACACTTCACACACCACACTGAAAACACACACTCACTCGCTACACATACACCCTCACACTCAAACAGCAGCATCAGCAGGCGGCAGGCAGGAACTGATGGATCTCACATGAAGCGGTGACCGCGCAGCGAGGAGCAGCGGTGGAAAGGGGAGGTGGTGGAGGCTCCCAGGCCCGTGAAGTGAGGGGCAGCCCCGGGAGGAGCGAAGGGGTCATCGAAGCCAGGTCGGGGCAGGAAGGGAGCCCTGGGAACCCCCGGCCCCTGGGGGAAGAAGGGGTTGGGGGGGTGTCTGGGCAGCCCCCCTAGAGGGTGAGGGATGGCTGCAACAGGAGCACAGGGCCGTCGTGGGAATGTCGGGGAGGGGGGGGGTGTAGTTCAGGGCGTGTTGTAGTGTAGTGTGTGTCGTGTTGTTAGTGTGTGTGAGTGTGTGTGTATGTGTGTAGTGAGTGTGTGTGTGTAGTGTGTGTGTGTGTGTTTGTGTGTGGTGAGTGTAGTGTAGTGTATGTGTAGTGTGTGGTAGTGTGATGTGTTTGTTGTGTGGTGTGTGTGTGTGTGTGTTTGGTGTGTAGTGTAGTGTGTGTGTGTGTTGTAGTGTGGTGTAGTGTGTGTGTGTGTTACTGTGTGTGAGTGTGTGTGGGTGTAGTGTGTGTGTTAGTGGTGTAGTGTGTGTGTGTAGTGTAGTGTGTGTGTGTAGTGTGTGTAGTGTAGTGTGTGTAGTGTAGTGTTGTGAGTGGTGTGTCACTGTGTGTGAGTGAGTGTTGTGTGTGTAGTGTAGTGTTTGTGAGTGTGTGTGTTTCATGTGTGTGAGTGAGTGTGTGTGTGTGTAGTGTTTGTGTTCACTGTGTGTGAGTGAGTGTGTGTGTGTGTGTTCACTGTGTGTGAGTGAGTGTGGTGTGTGTCATGTGTTGTGTGGTAGTGTGTGTGTTCACTGTGTGTGTGGTGTAGTGAGTGTGTGGTGTGTTGTTCAGTGTGTTGTGTATGCATGTTGTTCAGTGTTGTGTGTATGTGTGTGTGTGTGTGTGTGTGCAGTGTGTGTGTGTGTTCAGTGTGTGTGTGTGTAGTGTGTGTTCAGTGTGTTAGTTACATGTGTGTCAGTGTGTGTGTGTGTGTGTGTGTCAGTGTGTATGTCGTGTGTGTTCAGTGTGTGTTGTGTGTGTGTGTGTGTGTGTGTGTGTGTGTTCAGTGTGTATGTGTGTGTAGTGAGTGTGTAGTGAGTGTGTAGTGTGCAGTCCTTAATGTGCTGCAGCCTTGGGGGCTGGTTGGCCTTTGGAGAACATCTCCAACGCTGACTGTCCTTATGCCCACTTTGGCCGAGAGAGTGGGGATGTACTGTGGGCAAGGCATCTCCACTATAATCAAATTTCTGCCCAATTTCCGAAACAGCAGCTGGCTCTTCTGCTGTTTTGGAGGTCATCGTCGAACACGACGGACTAACATACATATATAGTGTGTGGTGTGTGTGTGCAAGAGTATGTGTGTGTAGTGAGTGTGTGTGTGTTCAGTGTGTGTGTGTGTGAGAGAAGGGGAGTGTGTGTGTGTGTTTGTATGTGTGTGTAGTGAGTGTGTGTGTGTTAGTGAGTGAGGGATGTGTGTGTGTGTAATGGGTGTGTGCGCGTGTGTTGTGTGTGTGTGTTGTGAGTGAGTGTGTAGTGAGTGAGTGTGTGTGTGTAGTGTGTGTATGTGTGTTCAGTGTGTGTGTGTGTGTTTGTTCAGTGTGTGTGTGTTTGTCGTGTGTATGTGTGAACACACACGCTCATATTTTATTTACTTATTTATTCTTTTATCACAAGGATAATGGAATAGGCACTCATGTGTAAGTGTGTGTGTGTTTTTGTTGTTGTTATTTTCAATTTTACGTCTGTTCACTCTCAGTGATATTACACCAAAAGAATCTTTTTTTAATCTCTCATTCATTCAACAGTCACTTATCATTCATTCCACTATTCTATGATCAGTCAAACACTCACTGATTTAACAATCAGTCACAAAACTCGTTCACTCAACTTTTCAACAGTCACACAATTATTCACTCATCTTGTCGACAGTCACACAATCGTTCATTCAACAATTAGTGACATAGTCATTCATTAAATTGGGGTCATAGTTTTTGAAACCCAAATAACTAATTGGCCCCCCCCCAAAAAAAAACACAACAACAACAACAACAAACAAACAAAAAAACCGAACCCCCCCTAACCAAACAAAAGAAGCCCCCCGAACCAACAAATACATTCCTTAAAAGAAGCAAATCCAAGATTAGGGTCGTAGTTGTTCTGAAAACAAACAAGTACTCCAAAAACTACAACAGACAAACAAACATCAAACAAACATCAAACAAACATCAAACAAACAAACATCAGACAAACAAACAAACATCAGACAAACAAACAAACATCAAACAAACATCAAATTAACAACCAACAAACAAACATCAAACAAACAAACATCAGACAACCAACCAACAATCAAACATATAACAATCAAACAATCAAACATCAAACAAACAAACAAACACTCCTTACAGGAGGCAAAATCAGGGTTGAGGTCGTAGTCGCCCCCAATGACCCCTCCTTGGAAGCCTGTCGGGGGAAAGGGAGAGAAGTGCCCATGAGGAGGGTGCAGCCAAGGGGGAATACTCATCATCATCTGCTGTCGATGCCGAGACAGACGTCGACGCTCCTTCCGCAGCTGTTGGGCGTCCTTGTACAACTGACAGAGACAACTTCAGTTTTGTTTATTCCTTTATTTGGGCTTCTGTGTACAACTGACAGAGACAACTTCAGTTTTATTTATTCCTTTATTTGGGCTTCTGTGTACAACTGACAGAGACAACTTCAGTTTTATTTATTCCTTTATTTGGGCTTCTGTGTACAACTGACAATGACAACTTCAGTTTTATTTCTTTCTTTATTTGGGCTTCTGTGTACAACTGACAACGACAACTTCAGTTTTATTTCTTTCTTTATTTGGGCGTCCTTGTACAACTGACAAACACAGCTTCAGTTTTATTTATTTCTTTATTTGGGCTTCTGTGTACAACTGACAACGACAACTTCAGTTTTATTTATTCCTTTATTTGGGCGTCCTTGTACAACTGACAACGACAACTTCACTTTTATTTATTCCTTTATTTGGGCATCCTTGTACAACTGACAACGACAACTTCAGTTTTATTTCTTTCTTTATTTGGGCGTCCTTGTACAACTGACAAACACAGCTTCAGTTTTATTTATTCCTTTATTTGGGCGTCCTTGTACAACTGACAGAGACAACTTCAGTTTTATTTATTCCTTTGTTTAGGCTTCTGTGTACAACTGACAACGACAACTTCAGTTTTATTTCTTTCTTTATTTGGGCTTCTGTGTACAACTGACAACAACAACTTCAGTTTTATTTCTTTCTTTATTTGGGCTTCTGTGTACAACTGACAACGACAACTTCAGTTTTATATATTCCTTTGTTTAGGCTTCTGTGTATAACTGACAAAGACAACTTCAGTTTTATTTCTTTCGTTATTTGGGCTTCTATGTACAACTGACAACGACAACTTCAGTTTTATTTCTTTCTTTATTTGGGCTTCTGTGTACAACTGACAACGACAACTTCAGTTTTATTTCTGTCTTTATTTGGGCTTCTGTGTGTACAACTGACAACGGCAACTTCAGTTTTATTTCTTTCTTTATTTGGGCCTGTGTGTACAACTGACAACGGCAACTTCAGTTTTATTTCTTTCTTTATTTGGGCCTGTGTGTACAACTGACATGAACAACTTCAGTTTTATTTATTTCTTTGTTTGGGCTTCTGTGTACAACTGACAAAGACAGCTTCAGTTTTATTTCTTTCTTTATTTGGGCTTCTGTGTACAACTGACAACGACAACTTCAGTTTGATTTCTTTCTTTATTTGGGCTTCTGTGTACAACTGACAACGACAACTTCAGTTTTATTTCTTTCTTTATTTGGGCCTCTGTGTACAACTGACATGGACAACTTCAGTTTTCTTTCTTTCTTTTTTTTTCTTTGTTTTTTTGCTGCCTCATCTTCTGTGACGTCCCCTATCCTGCTGTTCCCACGCCGCTCATTCCAATCTCCCCACCACAGCCATACCTTGATTTGTTATGTCTCATCCTCAGGGTCGGAGGTCCACAGGGAGCCCATCACTATCAGGCCGCCATGGGGCCACGAGCCAGAGGGGCCCTGCACTGCTGCTGGGTCACTTTGGTGGTGTTCAGTGGTGCCTGTTCCGAGCTAACATACGCAGGACACCACCTACTAAGCCCCCCGTATAACGACAGTATTAGCTCAGTCGCGGAGCCAGACTGAGTGAGTTGCCCACCCGAGGTGGCAACCACCACAACGTCCCTCCAACAACTGTCCCCTGTGAACCTCCAACCCCAAAGGCTTTGACACAAACTCACCACAGCCACAGAAGTGTATGGGCAAACCGAATTTGCTGGGACCACTGAATCAGAGGCAATTTTTTTGTTTACTGCATGATGATCAATGACAATGAGGATGACGTAATTATGCTGCTGTGGAAGTGCATATGCTTTGAGACTACTTGACAGGGCTGTACTCTACGCTTACTATCATAATATATCCCGGCGTCAACCGGGCCCGAGAGATACAGACACCTGCAGTGTTGGTCAGGTAATTTGAGCAACACTCTCAAACTCGCATCCATTAAGTGGATGAAGCTCGACTGTGTGGTCCCAGTCTTCCTTTAGAGTAAAAGAAAGTTTTTAAAAATCAACTTTGGAGACTCTTCAAGCAAAAATGCACACCCACAGATTTCAAAAATCTTTTTAATCTTTTGGGGGTGGGGTGGGGGGGGGGGGGGGGGGTGGGTGGGGGGGGGGGGGGAGGGGGCTGACAACAGTCTTTTTTCCCTGTAAGACAGTCAAGGAGAGACAGGAAGGGACTTGAACCCCTCACCATGCACGACGACCACTTGGCCCATGGGCACGCCGATGAGGGAGCAGCTGTGCTGGGTGTGGACACACAGGTGGCGGTAGTCCTGCCTGTAGAACCCCCGCCTGTTCCAGCCAGCCCCCAGGCAAAACCCCCCCTCCTGGGAAACAACAACAACAACAATAATAATAATAATAATAATAATAATAATAATAATATAATATATGGAATTTATATAGCGCTGAATCTTGTAAAAAAAACCCAAACAAATCGAAGCACTTGCACTCAATCATTTACAGGCATGCAACTCTCCTTAAACATAGTGAACAACAGATTTCAAAAACCATGCGCGCGCACGTATGCACGCATGCACGCACACACACGTACATACACACACACACACTCGGAACAAAACTTAGGAGGTGAAAGATGCTGTTGAAAATTTGGGACAGATATTTGGGGGGAAAGTCTCAGGTAGGAAATAAGTGTGTTTGGACAACCATGACCACAATGATGATGACGACATGCTGTCACTTTGAACACTTCGTGTTGTGTCAACACAGCGCAAAGCACAGAAAGACAAAAATCAGTAAGTATCATATGTGTGTGTGTGTTTGTGTGTGTGTATGTGTGTGTGTGTGTGTGTGTGTGTATGTGTGGTATGTGTGTGTGGTGTGTGTGTGTGTGTGTGTGTGTATGTGTATGTGTGTGTGTGTGTGTGTGTGGAAGAAACAAGGACACAGAAGCAAACACACGCTCACACATTTTTTTTCTACTTCCACCCCAACATGAATAGTTCAAGCCAACCAAATCATGGACTGGGGTGTTGATGTTTAAACCCCAGTGACATCCCTGAACTTGGAATGCGGCTACCTTAATGATGAATAAAAGTGATCGCATATATGCAAAATCTCACTAGTGATAAATCTCAGAGCTCTAGTGAAGGAATGGAACAAAAACATAAGACCGATAACGGTAATTTGAAAAAAACAACAACCCTAAAATATTCCAGAGTTTACACACATGCACTCAAGCACCGACACTTCCTCCTCTTACCCACCTGACTGAACACATGCCTGGCACTCACCTTGTGGCACAGCCATGTGGAATGAACAGGGAGGCAAGTTCTTCTGCCCTGGACATTTTGACTTGGACTAGTTATCCCCCTTGGCAAGGGAGTCAAATTCTTCTACCCTGTACATGTATCCGTCACTCATCGGCTAAAAAGTCTTCCTGTTTCGCTGTGACTCCCGAGCAATCAATGAGCTGGGCTTTTTTTCTTGTTGTTGTTGTTGTTTTGTTGTTGTTGTTTTGGTTTGTGTTCCTAGGCTAGACCCCAAAGTTCACCTCTGATCAGATTTTTGCAGATGCTTGCCATTGGCCCATCATCAAGGTATCTACTTTTTTCTGACTTTCCGGTTGATGTCTAAGCATGAAACTAGTGTGCATGTGTTCCTGAAGTTTTGCCAAATGCTCCTACCTACCAGTATGCAGCAGCTTACTCTTCCAAAGGGCAGAGTGGGTTTTAATTTTTTTTTAAATGCAAGATGTTCTGCATGTGTTCGAACACAGGACTTCAGCTGATAGTCTCATCTGAAGGGCTTCTGGGGGAGAGGAGGCTGCACTGATGTAAACTCTAGGGGAAGAATCCCACTGGACAGGTGTTCCTGAGGTGGCTCAGACTTACACCATCAGTTTGCCAGCTCAATGTTCTGACCACCAGCCTATCCAACCCCCCAATTGGGAATAAATCATCATCGTTACTGTGTCAAAATTCTAGTGTATGTATACAAACCAAAAAGTCCAAAATCTTGAGAGAGAGAGAGAGAGAGAGAGAGAGAGAGAGAGAGAGAGAGAGAGAGAGAGAGAGAGAGAGAGAGAGAGAGAGAGACAGACAGAGAGAGAGACAGAGAGAGAAAGAGAGAGAGAGAGAGACACAGAGAAAGGGAGAGAGACACACAGAGAGAGAGAGAGAGAGAGAGAGAGAGAGAGAGAGAGAGAGAGAGAGATGAAGAGAGAGAGAGAGAGAGAGAGAGAGAGAGAGAGAGAAGAGAGATGTTCAAAACTGACACTTCTGCACAAAGCCCTCATCATTTTTTCATCATTTGTTTTTGCTTTACAAGATTCAGCGCTACATATAAGATTTCAAACATAATTATGACTATAGTTATCATTATTATTACTAAATTATTATCATCACCATTATCACCACCATCATTACAGCAATCATCATTATCATTATCATTCTCCTTCTTCTTCTTCTTGCTATTAATCATCATCATGCTCACTCTGGCACCACCCCAAACGTCTCTCCCTTCTCTCCCTTCACCTGCAGGGGCCTGAAGCCCACTTCCAGCATGAGGGTGTGCAGCGCCACCCACAGGGCGTCGGCCGCTGCGCAGCAGGCCGCAGCGCTGAAGACGTCGCGCAGCAGGGCGGGGACGGAGGCGGGGGTGGCCTCGCGGCACAGCAGCGGCTCCTGCAGGCAGCGATTGACCTCCGGGTCCTCCAGAGGGCATGGGGAGGAGGGGGGGGGGTCCCTCTCCTCCGCGCTGCAGGAAGGGGGGGGCACACCGGGGGACAGAGGGGGGGGGGGTGTGGGGGGGGGGGGAAGAAGGTGAAGGAAGGGGGAAAGGAATGAAGGAAGAATGAGTGAGTGAATGAAATGAGTGAAGGAATGAAGACGAATAAATGAAGGAATATTAGTGAATGAGTGAATAAAATATGAATGAATGATGACGAGTGAATGAATGAATGAAGGAAGGAAGAAGAATGAACAATAAGGGGAATGATAAAGGGAATGAGTGAATGAATGAATGAATGAACAGATAAGTGAAGAATGAAGGAATGAATGAATGAAAAATGAAGGCCCAAGTGATGAATAAAGGAATGAGTGAATGAATGAGTGAATAAAGGAAGAGTGAGGGGAAGAATGAGTGAGTGAATGAAGGAACGAGTGAGTGAATGAGAGTGAGTGAATGAATGAATGGGAGCAAGAGAATGAATGATTTGACGAGTGAATGAATGATTAAGGAAGGAAGGAACAGATAAGTGAATAAATGAATGGTAGGAAGAAGGAAGAGCAAGGAATGAATGAATGAGGAGTGAGCGAATAAATGAGCAGTGAATGAATGAGTGAGCAGTGAATGAATGAATAAAGGAACAGATAAGTGAAAATGAATGAGTGAGCGAGTGAATGAATGAATGAATGAAGTAATGACAGATAAGTGAAGGAATGAGTGAGGAACGAAGAATGAACAGGAATGAACAGATAAGTGAATGAATGAATGAGTGAGTGAATGAATGAGTGAGTGAGCAAGTGAATGAAGGAATGAACAGATAAGTGAATGAATGAATGAATGAATGAATGAGCAAGTGAATGAAGGAATGAACAGATAAGTGAATGGATGAATGAATGAATGAGTGAGTGAGTGAGTGAATAAAGGAATGAACAGATAAGTGAATGAATGAATGAGTGAGTGAATGATAGAATGAACAGATAAGTGAATGAATGAATGAGTGAGTGAGCAAGTGAATGAATGAAGGAATGAGTGAATGAATGAGTGAGCAAGTGAATGAATGAATGAATGAACAGATAAGTGAATGAATGAAGGAATGAGTGAATGAATGAGTGAATGAATGAACAGATAAGTGAATGAGTGAGCGAGTGAATGAATGAATGAACAGATAAGTGAATGAATGAATGAGTGAGTGAGTGAGGAAGTGAATGAATGAAGGAAGGAATGAACAGATAAGTGAATGAATGAGTGAGTGAGCGAGTGAATGAATGAATGAAGGAATGAACAGATAAGTGAATGAATGAATGAATTAGTGAGCAAGTGAATGAATGAATGAAGGAACAGATAAGTGAATGAATGAATGAGTGAGTGAGCAAGTGAATGAATGAAGGAAGAAATGAACAGATAAGTGAATGAATGAGTGACTGAGTGAGCGAGTGAATGAATGAAGGAATGAAGTAATGAACAGATAAGTGAATGAATGAGTGAGTGAGCGAGTGAATGAACGAAGGAATGAACGGATAAGTGAATGAATGAATGAGTGAGTGAATGAATGAGTGAGTGAGTGAGCAAGTGAATGAAGGAATGAACAGATAAGTGAATGAATGAGTGAGTGAACGAGTGAATGAATGAACAGATAAGTGAATGAATGAATGAATGAGTGAGCAAGTGAATGACTGAAGGAATGAACAGATAAGTGAATGAATGAATCATTGAATGAGTGAGTGTGCGAGTGAATGAATGAAGGAATGAACAGATAAGTGAATGAATGAATGAGTGAGTGAGCAAGTGAATAAATGAATGAAGGAATGAACAAATAAGTGAATGAATGAATGAGTGAGTGAGTGAATGAGCAAGTGAATGAATGAAGGAAGGAACAGATAAGTGAATGAATGAATAAGTGAATGAATAAGTGAGCAAGTGAATGAATGAAGGAATGAGTGAATGAATGAGTGAGCAAGTGAATGAAGGAATGAACAGATAGTGAATGAATGAATGAGTGACTGAGTGAGCGAGTGAATGAATGAATGAATGAACAGAAAGTAGAATGAATGAAATGAGTGAGTGAGTGAGTAAAGTGAATGAATGAAGGAAGAAATGAACAGATAAGTGAATGAATGAACGAGTGAGTGAATGAATGAATGAATGAATGAATGAACAGATAAGTGAATGAATGAATGAGTGAGCGAGCGAGTGAATGAAAGAAGAAATGAACAGATAAGTGAATGAATGAATCAGTGAGTGAGCGAGTGAATGAATGAACAGATAAGTGAATGAATGAGTGACTGAGTGAGCATGTGCACAACTATTTTTTCCCCACCACCATTACAGAAGCCACACTATGACTACAGGGATGATGTCTACTACACACAACACTTGTGTGCATGCATCTTTTAAAAAAACCACACCAATGTTGTCATGCATTCCTACCAACACACAATGGCCTACTCTTCTGAAAGGTGGACCGGGTTTTAAACATGTGTGTAAGATGTTCTGCGCTGGGTGAGTTCGAACACAGGACTTTAGTTTATTGTATCATCCTAAGGACTTTTAGGCGAGTGGAGTCAGTACTGATGTTAACTCCAGGGGAAAAATCCCCTTGGGCAGGTAGGTGCCTTGGTGATGACTTGAACATGGACTGTCAGATCATGAGTGCAATGCTGTAGCCACTGTGCTATCCCAATACCAATGTTGTTTTTGATCATGACTGCAATGCTGTAGCCACTGTGCTATCCCAATACCAATGTTGTTTTTGATCATGACTGCAATGCTGTAGCCACTGTGCTATCCCAATACCAATGTTGTTTTTGATCATGAGTGCAATGCTGTAGCCACTGTGCTATCCCAATACCAATGTTGTTTTTTTTATCATGAAATGCAATGCTGTAGCCACTGTGCTATCCCAATACCAATGTTGTTTTTGATCATGACTGCAAATGCCCGTAGCCACTGTGCTATCCCAATACCAATGTTGTTTTTGATCATGACTGCAATGCTGTAGCCACTGTGCTATCCCAATACCAATGTTGTTTTTGATCATGACTGCAATGCTGTAGCCACTGTGCTATCCCAATACCAATGTTGTTTTTGATCATGAGTGCAATGCTGTAGCCACCGTGCTATCCCAATACCAATGTTGTTTTTGATCATGAGTGCAATGCTGTACCACGTGCATCCCAAACCAATGTTGTTTTTGATCAGAGTGCAAAATGCTGAGCCACTGGGTACCCAATACCAATGGGTTGTTTTTGATCCATGACTGCAATGCTGTAGCACTGGCTATCCCAAAACCAATTTTGTTTTTGATCATGACTGCAATGCCCGTAGCCACTGTGCATCCCCAATACCAATGTTGTTTTTTGACAAAGACTGCAATGCTGTCCACTGTGCTAATCCCATACCAATGTTGTTTTGATCAGACTGCATGCGTAGCACTGTGCTATCCCCAATACCAATGTTGTTTTTGATCATGAATGCAAAAGCTGTAGCCACCGTGCTACCCAATACCAAAGTTGTTTTTGATCATGAGTGCAATGCTGTAGCCCCCCGTGCATCCCAAAACAAGTTGTTTTTGATCATGAATGCAATGCTGTACCACGTGTATCCAATACAATGGGGTTTTTTGACAGATGGGGCTCGCGTGCAGGCAAAGTGCCTTCGTACACCAGGAGACTGACAACCACACACACACACACACACACAAGACACACAATCCCCCACACACAACACACAATCACACACACACAAAACACACACAACACACACACACACACAAAACACAAACTTTTAAAAGTTTAGTCTCTGCTGTGGACTGGAAAAGAAGCTGACCAGCCACTGCACTCACCCCCATTTAGAAAATCCGACGTTTCCTGGTCCTGCTGTTTCCCGCAATGGGTCTGAGACGTTGACTCCAACTGCCGCGATGCTTTCCCCCTCTCCTCCTCTTTTCCCCACCCACAGCACCACTCTCTGACTTTGGCAATGCCACAGTCTGCCCTCCAGTGCCATTTGGTCATGCCGTTGCCAGAGTTGTTGGCAGAGGTGAAGGGGGTCACGCTGCTGCTGTTGTTGCTGGAGAGGTCTGGGCACAGGATGAAGACCAGGTCCCCAGGGACGATGCCCAGCTGAGACAGGGTCAGGTCCTCCCCACTCAGGGCATCTTTCTTGTTCAGGCTCAGGCTGAAAGACCTGCACACAGCAACAGCAAAATAACAGGTCTTAGAGAGGAATCATTTGAATGAATTGAAAACAAAGCAAAATATTAACAAAAAGTATTTTCAGGCATGCAGTAAGAAACCATAAAAGATTCATTCAACCTAAAATCAGAAATAAAATATCTGATGTTGAGTCTTGTGAGCATGACTACTGAGACCGAGATTTAAATAATTTCCAAGACAGTTTCTGAAATTGTTGTCTCTGGTCATTCATTTTCATGTTTGTAGTTTTACAGCGCAGTACTTAACACTAACAGTAACAGTGCATTCTGAAATGCTGAATTTACTTTTCTTTCAAAGTTTGTAATGTGAGAGAGCAAGTTTCCATGCTATGTATGCAATGTTTCAAACATGTCCTCTGCCTCCAAATATGATGGACATTGATAACACTTTGCAACAAATGAATAACTAAATCACTTGATTCACTAATTTTGTAATTGATAGCTCAGGTAAAATCTAGCACCAAAGAAGCAGTTGAAGATAACTGAAAGTTTTGTGTAGCATAAAAATCACAAACTTGCTTGGGTCTAGACGCACTGGTGAAAAAATAAAATTTCCCTAATTATTTTTATTTTATTAAAACCATGGGTCATTTTTATGGTCTTGAATTAATTTAAAGAACATAAAAACAAGCAACCCATTCATTTCGTTGTTTTGGGGGTACTACTCTGGTGTGTGGTGTGTGTGTGTGTGTGTTGGGGTGTTTTGTGTGTGTTTGTGGGGGAGGAAAAAGGGGGGGGGGGGGGGGGGTTTTGGTGTAAGGGTTTTTAATTTTATATAAAAAAAAAACAAACAATATTGGGGATTTTTTCTCATCAACATTTCTATTCACCATGTTTTTGTTTTTTTTTGCCTTCCGTGGGGGGTTTTGGTTTTGACAACAAAGAAAGAGTTTTAAAACCCATCACACCCCGTTGCCAATAAATCCCGTAAAACTCAACAAAAAACGACAAAACGCCGTTCAATGCAACACAAATGCCCAGACTAACGATCCTTACCAAGCAAG
>CM054146.1:60433579-60470918 GCA_028751875.1 Rapana venosa
GCAGCAGCATGAAGTTCAGCACTGATCATTGCATTAAAAAAGTTCCCTTGCACATTAAGTTTAGGGTCTCGAACGGGGAAATCTTGTGGCAACGATCTTTGTTCTAGGGTGGTCAGAACTAATCTGTTTATGCAGTCGATGTATTTCTTGCTACTTTGTCTTGGGTCAGAGGTCTTGATGTATTTATCCCGCAGTGGGACGACAATAGCTTCCACAGGTTGGTCAAAGTTGGAAATTGCTGGTCGGGTGGTGTAAACCTTATTTTGAGGGCTTTACAGGACACCTTGTTAAAACCATAGGAAAGCCCTAGTCTGTCAGCATTGACCCCTTCATGACAGAGTCGTGAAGAAACACCACATGCGGCATGTCTTGTTGTTCTTCTTTTGTTTGGAAATTAGGTATTTTTCTTGTAGGCCTAAAAATAGTGGTTTGACGTCAGTCACATCTTGGCGTCATTTACTGCTGTTCTGCTTTCTTAAATGACTGTCCTTTGTATTGGCTTTTTTTTCCTTCTTTGCTGCCCCAGCCCGGCACCTGTCATTTGGCTGGTGTGTTTTACCAGGAAATGGTGTGCTGACCTAGAAAACCTGGCATAGGTAATTTTGGGACGTACTGTCTGTCGGGGTTTCTCCTTGTCAACACAACCTGTCTTTGACAGGGAGTTGCAGAAATCTGTTGATTTGGGGGTTTACACGGTTTATCCAGCGAGTTTATTTTCTCACACAGTGAGGCAACAAGTTATTTTTTGCTCTTGTATCTACTCCTGTGTCTCTGGAAAGTCGGTTGTTTTCCGGGGCCCCGGTTCTTGGTTTCCAGAGGTGGAGGCAGGCTGGAGCTCGGGTCTGTCGCGTGGAACTGGTCAGTTGCTGGGTCGTGGCCTTCTGTCCTTCTGTGGATGTCTTTGGTGGTGGCTGGCAGGCTTGATTGATGTAAATAGCCGCCCGGTTTGGATCTGGTCGGGCCTTGTCATCCTTCTTGTAGAAAGGCGATCATCCAGCAGAGCGTTGCTTTAGCCTCTGACGTTCCGCCTCTTGTGTGTGTGTGTGTGTGTGTTTTGTGTGTGTGTGTGAGTGTGTTTGGTGTTGTGTTTGTGGTGTGTGTGTGTGTACCATTAACCATTATTTATTTCTTTGTTCTTTAATTCGAGGATAATGGAATAAGCCCTCATGTGCTTTTTTACATCCAGCCCCCATGTACGTGCGGTTTTTTATCAATATTGTCATGTGTGTGTGGGGTTTTGCTTGTTTTTGTGTTTGCATTTGCATTTATGTGTTTTGGTTTTGTATGTTTTATTGGCTTTATTGTGGAATTTTAGAAGGATATGGATTCAACCTGCACAATAGAGTTGATGATAACAATAGCAGCAACAATGAAAGTGACAATAACAACAGTTGAAACGACACTGATAATAACGATACTTAAAATAATAGTAAATTAGTCATCAAAATCAGCATTGTAGCAGCAGTAGTTGGTAGTAGAAGTAGCTGTAACAGCAGCAGCAGCAGTAGTTAGTAGTAGAATTTGTTGTAACAGCAGCAGCAGCAGCAGTAGAAAGTAGTAGAAGTAGGTTGTAACAGCAGCTGCAGCATTTAGTAAGTAGTAGAAGTAGTTGTAACAGCAGCAGCAGCAGCAGCAGTAGTTAGTGTAGAAGTATTTGTAACAGCAGCAGCAGCAGTAGTAAGTAGTAGAATGTTGTAACAGCGCAGCAGCAGTGTTATTTAGAAGTAGTTGTAACAGCAGCAGCAGCAGTAGTTAGTGAAGTAGTTTGTAACAGCAGTAGCAGTAGTTGTGTAGAAGTAGTTGTAACAGCAGCAGTAGTTATTTAGTGAAGTTGTTATAACAGCAGTAGTGTAGTAGTAGAAGTTTTTGTAACGCTTTGCGTAGTAGTAGTAGTAGAAGTAGTTGTAACAGCAGCAGCATTTAGTTAGTAGTAGAAGTAGTTGTAACAGCAGCAGCAGCAGTAGTTAGTAAAGTAGTCGTAACAGCAGCAGCGCAGCAGCAGTAGTTAGAAGTAGTTGTAACAGCAGCAGCAGAGTTAAGTAGTAGAAGTGTTGTAACAGCAGCAGCAGGCAGTAGTAAGTAGTAGAAGTAGTTGTAACAGCAGCAGCAGCGTAGTAAGTAGTAGAATTTGTTGTAAGCAGCGCAGCAGCAGTAGTTGTAAAAGTAGTTGTAACAGCAGCAGCGCAGCAGTAGTTAGTAGAAGTAGTTGTAACAGCAGCAGCATTTGTTAGAAGTAGTTGTAACAGCAGCTGCAGCAGCAGTAGTTAGTAGTAGAAGTAGTTGTAACAGCAGCTGTAGTTAGAATTTAGAAGTAGTTGTACCGCTGCAGCATCAGTAGTAATTTGTAGAAGCAGTTGTAACAGCAGCATTTGTAGTAGAAGTAGTTGTAACAGCAGCAGTAGTAGAAGTACTTGTAACAGCAGCAGCAGCAGTAGTTAGTAGTAGAAGTAGTTGTAACAGCAGCAGTAGTTAGTAGTAGAAGTAGTTGTAACAGCAGCAGTGTTAGTAGTAGAAGTAGTTATAACAGCAGTACCCAGTAGTAGTAGTAGAGTAGTTGTAACAGCAGTAGTTAGTAGTAGAAGTAGTTGTAACAGCAGCAGTAGTTAGTAGTTAGAAGTAGTTATAACAGCAGTATTTGTAGTAGAAGTAGTTGTAACAGCAGTAGCAGTAGTAGTAGTGAAGTAGTTGAAACTGATGAACTACTTTTGATATTCCGCTGTTCTTTTCTCTTAATATTGCAAAGCCTATCAGAAGAAAAAGTTATGTAACCCGTCGCAACCTTAAGGCCATAGATATTTAAACTTTCTCTTACAAGCTGCTGAACCCCTATCAAAAACCTCTGACAACAATAAACCCTCTAACACTACAATGTGTTCTAGCAACTGCTTGATGAGCATGCACTCCCACTGACCGTCTCTGCCTGATAGCCATGTGCCCCATGGTACACCATGATCCTGGTCGCAAAGCACAAACGCAGGCAACTAGAGCGGCAGTGGCGAAAATCAAAAACGGAAATTACTAAGCAGCCTTTTCGAAAACAAGTAAACAAAGTCAAATCTTTAATTCTTTCAAAAAAAAACAAAGTATTACTCTTCTCAAGTTCTTGATGCAACGTCTATGAAATCTCTCTTTTCCCTCACATCTACTCTTCTTGGATCTGTGAAGGCAAGCCCTCTGCCTTCCATCCACAACCACTCTGAACTTCCATCTTTATTTTCAGCATTCTTTTCTGAAAAGTCTATAACATTCGCCCCAAAACGGGGCCCAGACTCCTTTCCAGCTACACTTCCTGATCCCCCAATTTCTGGCACTCCTCTCCTTTTCTTTCATTCGAAAAGTGAGAAAGAAAAAACATGACATTCTGAAGAAATGACTATAAATCATGTGATCTTGATCCATACCTGCTTCTCTTTTCACACAGTGCCTACCCCAAAATCATACCCGCTATCACGAAAATTTGTAAACTCTTTGTTGTTCAGGAAATGTTCCATCAGCTCTCAAAACTGCTATAGTCACCCTTACTCAAAAAGCACGACCTTGCCCTAATATACTGAAGAATTTTAGACCTGTTTCCCAAACTACCTTTTATTTCTAAAGTCCTTGAAAAAGTAGTTCTAAACGCTCAACAACCCCTTTCTCCAACAATCTTCTTCCTGAGTTTCAGTCTGCGTATCGCGTTTAACCACAGCATAAAACCACCCTAGTACACACTTTAAACACGTTTACTTGCTTCTGACTCAGGGAAAATCTCCTTTCACTTACTCGACTTATCAGCACTTCGATACTTAGACCACTCAAATTTTTTCTCTCCGGGCTTCAAAAAAGTTCGGTGTTACTGGCATAGCCTCACCTGGCTTAATTCATACCTTACTGACCGATTCCAGACAGTTGCAGTAAACAAGATTCAATCAATACCTGCCAACTGGAATGCGGAGTCCCACAGGGATCGTTCTAGGCCCTGTTCTTTTCACTCTTTACACTGCCCCACTGTCAATATAATAAACCGTCATCAAATCAACCACCATTTTTACGCAGATGACTCTCAGATTCAAAGCAGGGGTTACACCTGAAATTTTGCCTTCTTCCTGACAAATATGGCCCGCTGCTTTGAAGATATTTAAAACTGGATGACACAGAACAAATTACAGCTAAATGCAGATAAACCGAAGCCATGCCCGTAGGGACCAAACACAAATCTCTTCCATTACAACAGCTTCAATAGAACTTGGCAATACATCAGTCCTCTATCCATGCTGTGAAGTATCTAGGTGTTGTTATTGACAACACACTTTTCTATGAAAAATTCATCACCCCGATTGTCAGTCGTTGCTACTATCAATTACGGCGTTTTTAGTGCAATTCGAAAGTACCTTTTCCATGATGCAACAGCCAAATTGTCACTTCTCTCTTCTTTTCAGTCTGGACTATTGCCCAAATTTTTTTTGTTGGTTGCCAGCATCATCTATCCATCCCTTCAACGTATACAAAAATCTGCAGCTCGACTAGTTCTCAGAAAAAAAAATCTGAACACATTACCCTCTCTTGCGATCTCTCCACTGGCTGCCTGTGCCACAGAGGTAAATTATAAGATCAGTACCTCTGTTACAAAAGTCTCCACAAAACTGCACCCCCCTACCTCTGTGAATGTCTTAACCTGTTTCATCCTTCACGTTCCCTCCGCTTACTGCAGTTACCCTTTTGCCCACGAATACTAGATTCAACCATCCACTGTTGGCCGCCGCTCTTTCTCTATTTTGGGTCCATTGACTGGAATGAGCTCCTCTCTCTCTTCGACAGAAACCTAGTTATGACACTTTTAAATCCAGCCTCAAGACATATTTATTTCAAAACCCAAGATTTCCCCCTCCTGTTTCATATCAGAGCTATCCCACCTTCACTAACCCATGTCTATCACCCCGCTAATGTATAGGACCTAAGTGAGTGTGTGTGTGTGCTTTTGTAAAACATTTGATATTGCATTTTATTTATAGATTTTTGTCTGCAGCGCCTTTGTTTGTAATATCTGTTTGTTTAAACTTTGATCATTTTTTCATTGATTGCATGATGTGTAAGATTAGGTTGAATGCATGCGCTTTGATTTTTTCTTTTCAAGATATAGCGCTATATAAGTTTCCCTGTATTATTATTTTATTATTATTATTATTTATTATCATTATTAACAGCAGTAGCAGTAGTGTAGTAGAGTAGTTGTAACAGCAGTAGCAGTAGTTAGTAGTAGAAGTAGTTGTAACAGAAACAGTAGTTTGTAGTAGAAGTAGTTATAAAGCAGTAGTAGTAGTAGAAGTAGTTGTAACAGCAGCTGCAGCAGTAGTTAGTAGTAGAAGCAGTTGTAACAGTTTGTATTTAGTATAGTAGTTAGTGTAGTAGTTGTAGGTCAGTAGTAGTAGTAGTATTGTAGTAGTAGTAGTGACGCTAGCTCCTTCTGTGTCGGGTGACTGTCTGCACTTTTCCCTTTAATCATCCTAGTTTTTGTTTGGATCAAAATCTGCAGTGGCTCTGTCTGCAGGGCCGCTCGTGCATGGCAGTCTCTGCCCCAGCTGCTGCAGGCAACATTAAACACCAAGTTGATGATGGCCCAGTAATTATGCTGTCTCTCCTTCCTGCAGCTTCTTCCGTTTCCAGCTTTGGGAGTCTCTTTCTTTCGACGGGACGGGGACAGGCTAGCTCAGTCGTCAGGAGCACTCGCTTTCCCAAGCTAAGGTTAAAACAGCATTGAGGTGGTTGCTTTGTGGATGGGTGACTGTTTACCTGCCTTGGCTTCAGACAGTCCCCTACTTCAGCCAGTTGTAAAAAGGTTCCTGCCTCTTTAGGGGCCCGGGAAAGGTTAAAGCAGTGAAGGAGAGGTGATGGGCGCCGGCCTTATACGCTGGCCCTGGAGAAGCTGAGATCTCTGACGCCTCGCTTCCAACGACTTCAAGGATATGGAACACCTTTACCTTTTTCCCTTCGCTTCTTTCCTGAAATGCCCGTAAAATTTCCCCGTTCCTCCGCCATTTCCGTTGTTGGAAGCGGTTCCCGCTGTGGGAGTGCTGTCAGTGGCTTTCATGTCATCCCGCAGGCCCTTTTTGAAGCAGGGGGGGCGCCCGGAGCACTGGAGGGCACTGTCTTGAAGCCCCCTGACCCTAAAAGGATAGATACCCTTAGGGAATACAGCCCTTCCAAATCATTAAAATAATGAAAAATATCAGTAATAACAATTATTGATATAATAACAGTGATTTCTAATGGTACTTATGGTTAAGCAGCATCGAGAGTGGTTACCACTTGGATGGGTGGACTGTTTGTGCACCTTGGTTCAGTACAGTCCCTCAGGTCACCAAACTGTTAATGGGTACCCGCCCCTTTAGGGTCAGGGAAGGTAAAGCAGCAAGGGAGAGGAGATGGGCGCCGCCCTCAATATGCTGGCCCCTAGAGAAGCTGAGGTCTCTGACGCCTCACTCCCCAACGACCACAAAGGTTTTGGGACACCTTTACCTTTTACCTTACTGATGATGATATTATTAATAATGATACTACTACTACTACTACTACTGCTACTGCTGCTGCTGCTGCTGCTGCTGCTGCTGCTGCTGCTACTACTACTACTACTAATAATAATAATAATAATAATTATAATAATGATGATAACGATTAATTAATAGCGATAACAATATAGCAACAACTTCAACAACAGCAACAACAACAACGTTGACGACGACGAAGGTGATGATGCTGATAATGCTGTTGCTGCTGCTGCTGATGATACGAATGGCAGTAGCAGTGGGTATACTAGTAATGGTAGCAGCCTTAGTAGTAAGCTGTTGTAGTTGTTGAAGTACTTGTTTTTGTAGCAACATTAGCACCAGTCAGTAAGACAGAGTGGCAAATAAACCAACCAGCCCATACACCAATGAGAGTAGCACATACTTTTGAGAGAGAGAGAGAGAGAGGGGGGGGAGAGAGAGAGAGAGAGAATAATGCATGCTCAAATCAATTCACTTCATCACAACAGCAATAGGAAAGCAAAGATTCCCACTTCAGTGCTCCTTAGCCCCCGGATGTGATTCTATCAATCGGTAGTTGCACATTGAAAAACTTTAAGTCTGATCTTTAAAAAGTACATATTTTTGCGTTGATGTTTTTCCTGTTAGTTTTGAAGGTTTGAAGCATTTCCTTCCAACCACTTCAAGAGTTTCGTTTCGTTGATCTTCCTCCTCTTCTCAGCCAGAGCATTGAAGGTGTACACAAAGGGGTTCAGAGCAGAGTTTAGGGGCAGCAGGAAGATAGCAAAGGCCACGTTGACTTCACCAGGAACAGCAACACCTGCCATGGCCAACAGTCCACACACCCCGATGGGAAACCAGCACAGGAAGTCTGTGACAGCCACAGTGATCAGTCTGCGAGCTATGGTCATGTCCTGGGACTGTTTGGTAGTGTCAGATGCCAGTGTGTTCTTCTTTATGGACCAGTAGATGAAGGCTTGACAAACTGAGATCATCAGAAAGAGAACAAAGTTGAACACAATCATTATAGAAAAGGAATAAAGGTGCCCTTTAAATCTTAGTCTTGTAACTGGCAGTGGAATGCAGATTCCTGTTTGGCTGTAAAACTCCCAGTGGGATGTGACTGGAAGAAGTGGCAATGATGCCAGACATAAACCCACTGACCAAGCCACAGCACAAGCAGTTATTGCTGATGTCCTCGCAAATCGAACAGTGCTGAATGGGAAATGAATCACCAGAAAACGATCCAGTGAAATGAGCCAGATGATCATGGCTGACACTTCACTGGACAAAAGAGACAGAAAACCAGCTACTTTACAAAACACATGGTTTTTCCATACATCATCGTAAAATACATACCTGCCATGGTAAACTGCATCAGCCACTCCAATGATGGAGAGGTAGATACCCATCAGCAAGTCAGATACACAGAGACTGCTGACAAACAAGCCGTAGGTACTGACTGAGGCTTTGCCACCAAGCTGCCGTATCATGACACTGCAGACATTGCCTGTCACAGCCAGCCAGCTGATTAACCAGAGGAATGCACGGTATGTCTGTGTCTGTAGTAAATCTTCACAGGAGAAAATTTCATCAGAAGGTGAATAGCAAAATCCCATATGAAAATGATTCGGAAGAACATGTCTACAGCACAACTTATAATGCTGAGCCCTAAGAACACTGAGACGGGAAAGACCTCTGAAGACATCCGCTGGAAATGTTTCCACAGGAGTACCTTCTAATGACAGTGACGTCAGGTAAGACATGTTCTGAAATCCTCTTGGTCCAATTGTTTGAATGGAACTGAAAGACAAATCAAGGTTTTTCACTGTCACAAACTGTGAAATAATCTGGCTGTCAAATACTTGTAACTTTGTTCGGGAAAGGTTTAAGGTTTTCAGAGCTGTTTGATGCAGTTCATCTCCAGGGTTGTTGCTGAGCAAACTCAGAGGATTGCCAGCCAGGGATAGAGTCTGTAGATTTTTCCAGCCAGCAAACACGGACATGTTAATGTGCTCCAGTTTGTTTTCAGAGACATCCAAAACGTACATATTAGATAACATGATACCGGGTAATAAATACAAAGAGCACCTGGCCAGAGATAGGTAAACCAGATAGGTGTTCTTGTTCAGATCAGAGAACGTCATTCCTGAACCTGTCCCATCCAGGTAACGGAGCTGAGGGAAGAGGTGAGCAGAAAAGGGCTGAGGACACAGAAAGGAGTGGCCATGACACAGACAGGTTTCAGGACATGTCATGTCACACAACAGTTCATCGTCATGCAGTGGACAGTGAGGCCAGCCATCACACAGATGGTCACTGTGAACACACACAGCAGAGGACCGACATCGGAAGAATCCTGGACAGGTCACATCCTCACAGGCCTCTTCATCCTCGTGACCAACACAGTCAAACAGCCCATTGCAACGGGTGTAGACAGGCAGACAGTTGTTGACATCTCCAGGACAACGATAATGGGTGTCAGGACACAGGTCTCCAGGTTTTAGCTTGGTCAAAATGAAGTTTTGGATATCATCGAAATTGACCAGCACAGGTGCAGGTAAATGGGGATTGAAAACAAATGTTGGAAATGTACGGTATACACAGTCTTTTTCGTCTGATTCATCAAAACAATCGGAATAAGAATTACAACACTGATAGTGGGGCAGACACTGGCCATTCAGGCAGGCGAACTGATCACATGGAGGGTGTATACAGAAAGATTCATCAGAGTTATCTCTGCAGTCAGGTCTGAAATCACACACAAAGGAATATGAACACTTTGTTTGTTGCTGGTCACAGGAAAAAAATCCAACTGGCACAGCAATCTCCCTCATCAATTTCTGATTGCTGCTTGAGGACTCTGGTCCATTGAAAAGGCAGGGAGTTATGCGCCCTTCCTCACACACATTATGTGGACCACAGGACAGAAATGTGTGTGTCAGATGACCACTTTGACACTGGATAAATTTTCCTTGAGGAAAGTGTGTAAAAGATAGATTCTTAAGCTGAACAGGCACTGGGTTTTGTTGTCTGATTTCATCCTGTGATTGTCTCATTTCACACAGTACGCTTGCTCCGTATCTCCTTTTTATGAAAGAAGTGTGCAAAGAAGAGATGAAATATGTCACTGTTTCATCAAAATAATTCATCCTGTCAGGAATGGTGACTGAATGATGCAATACCGTGCCATCATCAGCTATAGGGCTGTTTCTGTACATGGGAGGTTTTGATTTGTCATTCCACACTACACCAACTGGTATGTATCGAAACTGAAAATTTGATGTGCTGAACATGTGCATTGCCTCACTCCATTCCTGAGCACGTTTTGGTGCTGCCAGATGACCACCCATCAACTGGCACTCCTCTTTTACCATGTCATATTCATTTCTGTGCAACATTTTTAAGTCCAAGACTTCTTTTCGCTTTAACCATTTGTAGCTCGTGTGTTTTGATTCCAGGCATATCTGAGAAATAAAACCAGGCTCTGGAGAACAGTTTTCAGTTTTCGCCCATCTTCCAAACCTGCTGAGCGCAGCTGAAAAGACAAACATGTAGTTGTGTGATGGGGATGGTCAGACAGGTTGAAATGGAAAAGGTGAGAAGCATAATACTTTGTTCTTACAACGTGTTTGCTACAATTGTGACTACTGTGATGTTACATGTTTACTGAAAGAAACATGCATAATTAGGCATGAATGTGTATATTTTCTTCCTTTTTTTAAAAAAATTCACAACTGCCATTAATGAGACAGTCTCGATATGTGAAAAGAAATGTCAGTGTGGGGGAACCATTCCATGTCGCTTTACCCTATCAACATTGGTGCACCATCTGCAATGTATGTATGTTTGTCCGTCGCGCTCGACGATGACCTCCAAAACAGCAGAGGAGGCAGCTGCTGTTTCGGAAATTGGGAAGAAATTTGATTATAGTGGAGATGCCTTGCCCACAGTACATCCCCACTCTCTCGACCAAGTGGGCATAAGGACAGTCAGCGTTGGAGATGTTCTCCAAAGGCCAACTAGCCCCCAGGGCTGCAGCACATAAGGACTGTGCAAGTCAAGCCTCCTAGTCAGAGAGTCATAGTCGATCACTAAAGACTAAGCTGTCAAGTGGAATTCCATGAGTGGGAAAGCCACTGGTCATACAGCCTCTCACTTTGCTGTTGCCCCCAGCGTCAATGGTTTAATCAAGAACTGTGATAAACCCCAGGCGCTGACGCCACCATCTGCAATGACCAAACTGAAAGTCCTCTGGAGCAGCAAGAACATTGCTATCCGCTTCAAGATCAGACTGATGCATCCCCTACCCATGTCTTTATTTTGTGCGTATGTGAAATGTGGAGCATAATAGTGAATATTGGAAGAATAATACAGGCAATGCAGATGAGATGCTTTCCCAAACTTTTTGGTAGCTCATACAGAAATCACATAGCTAATGAGGAAGTGAAAACCAGAATTGAAAATGCGATAAGGCCATATAAAAAGTTGCTGAATTCAGAGAAAAAAACACAACTGAAGTGACACAGGCGCATCACACAAAAATCTTGACTGGCCAAGATTGTCCTACAGGGAACAGTGAATGCAAAAAGGCAGACAGAGAGAGTGAACTGGCCTTGAGTGGAACGACCTGCTATGGAAAGCTGAAAAATCCAAGTAATGGAGGAAGTTGGTTGCAAAATCTTCAGTGGTGCCCCAACAGTCTACTAGACTACAGAATAGGTGAGGTGGGAAAATCTTTCCCGTTACATTTTCCCGTTTTATTGCTGGTTACATACCAAACCGACCTCTCTGTTTAGTGCTTTCTTTTATTTCTCTTACCAACCCTTTATGTCCCTCTAATATCACTAATAGCAAACAGATGATAAATACAAGAACAAACAGACAGGGACAGTGACACAGAGGGAGTGTATGTCTGTGTTTAATCACAACTATAACTGTTCATTTCAAAGCTGCCTCTAGTGTTTATTCCATAAACTCCGAGCTGTCAAGGCCTGCAGAACACGCTGCTCCTTCTGTTGCTGTTGTTTGTCGTTCACACGACTCCAGCAGTAAAACAGAGGGTACAGTGCAGAGCTGAGAGGAGTGAGGACAACAGCCAGGATGACTGTCAGTGTGTCTGAAACACTGGCACCTTGCAGGACCATCAGACTGGCGGTGGTGATGGAGAACCAACACACAGCTGTTGTGACACTGATGTTTGTTACCAGTGGCTGTGAAGACAGTGCTGCCTTTGTCTGTGTGTCTGCCATGATTCTGTATTTCGGCTTTGACCTGTAAATGAACAGTTGGCCAACACTCACCATCAGACACAGCACTGTGTTGAATGTCAGAAAGAAATGCTTCAGGGCAGAGTTGCCTTTAGAGTACTGCTCGTCAAAGAAAACCAGATGGCATAAACCATTCAGGGCGTAGTCTCTGCTGTGTGACAGCTCAGGAAGCAGAGGTACTAATGATAAAAACAATCCTAATAACCAAGCCACTCCACAAGATACAGACATTGACCTTGTAGAAATTTGAAGACTGTGGAAGGGTGAACAAAAAACAATGCCATGATCTAGTGTCATGAACCAGACATTGAGAAGTGACATCTCCCCAGAGAAGAGAGAAAGGAAACCAGCTGTCTTGCAAGCCAGACTGTTAGTCCAGGCCTGTTCATACAGAAGATAGTCACCTCTCAGCTGCTCATCAGCTACAGCAATGATGGTGCTGCTGATTCCCATGCACGTGTAGGTGCACTGCAAAACTTGAACACACACAAAAATACGCCCTGGAAATGGCGGTTGCCTGACTTTCTGACTGATCAAAACGGAAGCAATTCCAAAAACTGCTAAAAGACCAAAAAGCCAAAAAAGAAATGTGTACAGTTTTGGTGACAAAAGATTGTGGCAGGAAGAAAGTACAGGTTGGGGTGCAGTACAGAATGGTTTTCTGGAGCTTGTGGCCACAAGCTGCTCACAACATGCTCTGAAGTTGGATGAATGGATGATGGACAGGTGTTCCAGTCCTGAGAAGACATCCAGAGAGAAACTGGTCACTCTGTTTTCACGAAGATCTAACTCTTTCAGTCGCTGCAGGTGCTGAAAGCCATGTGCTCCTATAACTTGAATTTGGGAAAACGAAATGTTGAGAGACTCAAGATGTGTAAACATCTGTAAACAGGTACTGTCGAGCATTGGAAGAAGTGTTTCTGACAAATCAAGTTTCTTCAACGAGTTCTGGGTCAGGTTAGAGGGCTGTGTTATAATTGAGGTCAGAGGATTACTAGCTAGTAAGAGAACACGGAGATTTGCTAACGAGAGAAAAAGGTTAACAGTAATAGTTGTAAGGTTGTTGCCACTCAAATCCACGAAGTTCAAGTTGGGAAAGGTCATGACAGGTAAAGAAACAAGAGAGCAGTGTGAGAGAGTCAGCCGAACAAGGTAAGTGTTGTTCCTCAGATCAGACAGCGTCATCCCTGAACCCTGAGCATCCAGGTAGCGAAGCTGGGGGAAGAGGTGAGGAGAGAAAGGCTGAGGACAGACAAAAGACAGCCCCTGACACAGACAGCCCACAGGACAGGTCATGTCACACAGCCATTCATCATCACGTTGTGGACACTGCCCCCAGCCATCACACACATGATCTATGTGCAGACACACTGGAGAAGCACGACAGCGGAAAAATCCTGGACATTCTGCACTCTCACAGCCTTGTTCATCCTCCCTGTTGATGCAGTCATAATATCCGTTACAGCGAGTGTAGGCAGGTAGACAGGTGAGCTGCTCAGTTGGGCACAGGTAATGACTGCCAGGACAGGACTCGTTCGCTTTCATTATTTCGTAAGTGAAGAAACCTTTGCCATCCAGGTTAATGAGATACAAAAGCTGAGGTTTTAGAGAAATAAAGCGATCCTGACCAGCAGAGCAGAGAGCTGTCTCTTTTAACCAGTTAGAAGTCATCACCTCATCAGAGTCATCCAGACAGTCAGAAAATCCATCACAGCGTTTATCAGATGACACACACTGACCATTGTCACACTGAAAACCCTCACATGGAGGGTGTGTACAGAAGGACTCGTCACTGTTGTCTGGACAGTCCTGTCTGAAATTGCAAACAAGAGTATGTGGCAGTGTGGTAAAATCATCATCACATGCAAACATCCTAACTGTAGGCCTAGCATGATGACGACAAGACTGACATAGCATGGAGTCTGCTGTGTATTTAGTTTGTTCACAGTTACTATCTACATCAAACGCCAACACCTGCAGTGTAAAGTGACCACCTGGACAAGAATGAAAAACTCCTGGCAGTTTTTCACTTGATGATTGATCTTGTGTTAAAGATAAGACAACCGAATTTAGACTAACCATAGTTTTTGATTTACATTCACACAACAAATGTAGTGATACTAATCTCAGACCATATAGATAAATCTTTTGAAGATATGTTAACAAGTTGCCTTGCCTTGCTGTATGACCATGGTACACCGTATACCCCACCTGAAGTGGAAATGAGACATAGACCACTGTCTTGTCAGACCACAGGTGAAATAGTCTATACATGAACGGTGTTGTGTCCAGTCTCGTGTGAACACCTATTGCTATGGGTCCAGAAAAGTCGCACCTGGCCTTTAACAGTTTTATAGCTGCAACATAGTCGACATCTTTTTTGAGTGCTGCCAGACGTCCACCTCGCTGTCTGCACCACTTTTCTGCCTCGCTTGGACTTTTGATAGAAAACTTACCATCCACAAACAGCAGACATTTGTTGGCAGAGGCAATCCACAGCCGGCAGCCTGCAGAGTAGGGAGGACAGTATTTCGTTTCGTTTTGACCATCTGGAATATGTGGACCCTCCCAACAACGTAACTGAATTCGAAAGTCACTGATTAAACCGCAGTTAAAGACTGTTCTGGTTCGTGTCTTTGAGGAAGCATATGCTCCGGCAGTAAAGAATATGTAACTTTTTGGACCATGAACCTGAAATCCTTGGGAAACACTGCATTTGATTTGTAAAGATGAAGAATTGAAAAACGATTTTATCCACTGGCTGTGTAAATGGCACACATTCATTGCCATGGCTGGGTTTCTGCCATGTTCCTTATCAAAGACTGTGATGTAGGACTGGCATATATCTCCCCAGTTTGCATCCGTAACTTCAACAAATATCCCATTCCCCACTGGCACTGAGATGTTAAACCATTCTTGCCTGTCTTTTAGATAGACACCTCCTGGCGCATTCATAACAGCAAACCCAGTAGACGCAGAGTGATGTGTAAGGGATACATACCTGCGCTGTTCTCTGGAAAAGGTCATGACGATTTTAGGGCTGTTGTAAAGTGAAAGGTATGCGTGGTTTGTACTCCAGAAAAACATCCCCAGGTCTCTTATGAAAAGGATGACACAGGAAAGAATGTAGTCAGCAGAGGAGGCACTTGGCATCAGAACTTGAGGAAGACTGTCATAGAAATGCACAGCCCAGTAGTCATCATGACATACTGGTGGATAAGAAGTGTCACTGACGTTCACTTCAGCTTTGACAGTGTAAGCAGAGGAGGTCATTTCTGTGTGCACGTGACAAAATGTTTGGGAATCCACACATCTGCCATAGACCACTCCCGGGTGTGAGGGAAACATCAGTGTTGTGTTTTCACAGTCAGTCACATGGCCGTGATAGGTGACGTCCATACTGGGCTGTGGCAGCACACCTTCCATACCAGGACAGATAATGGCAAGATCAGGGGTCAGGGGGTGTCCATAGTGACCAGCAGGGGTGGACTGGTCATTGCTGGTGACAGTGATGTTGTGTGTCGGAGTTCTGCTGCCGAGGCTTGTGACAGTGGAGTGACTCACAGTGGCCACAGAGCTGGCACTGGGAGTAGTGACATGGACAGGAAATGCGTGTCTGCTTTTCCTGTTGTTTCTCTGGTCACTGCTTCTGGTCAGGTTGGTGCTGTCATGTACTGTCGTGACTGGAAACAATAATTAAGCTTAATATCAGAGGATTATAATAGCTGAGGTGTAAACAATGGTGTTTTATATCAGAAGGTTATGATAGCTCAGGTGCAAACAATGATTTATATCAGAAGGTTATGATAGCTGAGGTGTAAACAATGGTGTTTTATATCAGAGGGTATGATAGCTGAGGTGTAAACAATGTAGTTTTATATCAGATGGTTATGATAGCTGAGGTGTAAACAATGGAGTTTTATATCAGAGGGTTATGATAGCTCCTGGGAGCCATTGTATCAGACCAGGGATCCAAGCCAGAAGTAGTATGCAGGACTGCACAGACAATAACAGCTTTGTCAAAACTAAACACCATCTGGAGAGATAAAAAATATCTCACTTATCTCCAAGATCAGACTAATGCGCTCCCTTGTCATATCCATATTTCTGTATGCCTGTGAATCATGGACCCTGACTGCAGATTTGGAGAGAAGAGTACAGGCGGTGGAGATGAGATGCTTTCGGAGACTCCTTGGCATCTCCTACAAAGACCACATAAGCAACGAAAGCGTGCATAACAGAATCCAGCAAACCATTGGACCCTATGAGAACCTTCTAACGATCGTGAAAAAGCGTAAACTTAAATGGTATGGGCATGTCACAAGATCCAAAGGACTTGCAAAGACAGTTTTACAAGGCACTGTCCAAGGAGGAAGAAGAAGAGGCAGACCAAGGAAGAGCTGGGAGGATAACATCAGCGAATGGACAGGCCTAGAACTCAACAAAACCCTGAGAAAGGCAGAACAGAGAGAGGAATGGAGGGAACTGGTTGTCGAGTCTTTGAGGATGCCCCCACGGTCGTCATACTACGGGACAGATAGATAGATAGACAGATATGATAGCTCAGGTGTAAACAATGGTGTTTTATATCAGAGGGTTATGACAGCTCAGGTGTAAACAATGGTGTTTTATATCAGAGGGTATGATAGCCCAGGTGTAAACAATGGTGTTTTATATCAGAGGGTATGATAGCTCAGGTGTAAGCAATGATTTATATCAGAGGGTATGATAGCTCAGATGTAAACAATGTTGTTTTATATCAAAGGGTTATAACAGTTCAGGTGTAAACAATGATTTATATCAGAGGGTATGATAGCTCAGATGTAAACAATGGTGTTTTATATCAGAGGGTTATAACAGCTCAGGTGTAAACAATGATTTATATCAGATGGATATAACAGCTCGGGTTCTTAAGGCTGTACAGCTGGGGGCGGACAGTGAGGTCTAGCTCTAGATTCTCCTTTACGTGTTCACAGTGTGTGTGTGTGTGTGTGTGTGTGTGTGTGTGTGTGTGTGTGTGTGTGTGTGTGTGTGTGTTAGCTTTAAACAACTGAAGTCCAGTCCCTCCCCTCCACACGGCACAGCTGTATCGACGCGTGAAGAGAAGTTACAAAGGCAGTTTCTGGTACCTGACAGCCAGACAGCTTTGGGCAGGTGAGGCCATCCACCTTGACTGCTAGGTCACCTAGAAGAAGGCAATCCTGACCTCAGACCTCTGTCTTGCAGCATTACCTCATCTCAGGAGAGATTTAGAAGTAAACCTTGAGGATAAATGGAGCTGGCATCTCACATCAGTGATGTCGGCATTGTTCTGGCAACTCCTGTGACAGCACTGGTGCCAAGCTGAAAGGCCCCTACGCTTCCCCTGTACCACATGTGTGACGTGGAGAATAGCACTGCTGGGTGTAACAGCCTGTCTGCCTGTCACCCCTAGCTATGTGCCCTGCAGAGAACACTCCAGCACTGCTGTGGAGCTGCAGCACTACAGGAGACGGGACAGTGGCTGGTTATAAGCCTCAGCAGTCCATTGGGGAGTGAGGCACCAGTCGTCACTTCTGACAGTGGAAGAGGCCATCACGCCTCTTGGATGGCTACTGCCTGCTTTAAGCTGGGCACCCCTCTGTCAGTAAGGTTCTGCGCTGCCACAGTTTGCCTGCCTCTCTGGCTGTGTGGGCTTAGGACTGTGAACAGCATATTGAGTAGACTACAAAACTAACACATATGTCAAGGACAGAAGTAAAGGAAATATACAAGGGAGGGACAGAGGAAATGTTGACACTACTTCCCCACACAACAGAAAGTTCTGTGAACCTCATCAGCAAACATGTCACTACCTGCACCTCCATCCAGGAAGTGAAAGACAAGTTCTATGACCAGCCACAAGCAGACATCCTGAAAATCCCAACCACTGAAAGCTTGCTCCTTCTTGGTGACTTCAATGCAGGGGTGTGTGCTGACCACGCCTCCTGGCTGTATCACCTGGGATGATTTGGAGTTGACAGCGTGAATGAGAATGGGCAATGACTACGTGGGCTATGTACATACCATAAGCTGTGCTTCACCACCAGCTCCTTAGAATCAAAACAAATGGTGCCATGGTGACCTTCTCTTTCAAACAAGACCTCAGCTGGACCTGGTGTTCGTGTGGCTCCAGCTCTGCCAGCTGAGGAACCTTCTCTTGACCTCTGACTACAGCGCTGACTGGGACACAGGACACTGACTGGGACACAGGGCACTGACTGGGACACAGGACACTGACTGGGACACAGGACATTGACTGGGACACAGGACACTGACCGCTCTGCTGCAAGAACCAAAATGACCCGTGAAGCATCGTTGTGCCAGACCAGCAGGGAAACCAGGTGTTGACATTAGCAAGGCAGGAGACTGGAGAAGGCGGAAACTCTGACCAGCGAGTGTGGAGGATGCCCTGCTGAAGATAAATGTCTTCACCAGGCAGGTGCAAAGCAAAGACGGGGATTATCTCAGGGACACGACTTCTGCCAGGGCGTCATTCTGTGTCCTCAGCAGGAAAGAGGGGCAGACACAGACCCGGACTGAAGCCATGAACCCCATGCTGTGATCAAGGAAAAGCAGGCTGCATTGCGTGGCCAGAAGACAGACATCAGCTAACACAGCCAGCACTACACAATCTTAAAGCGGCTACAAATATCAAGTGGAGTGCACAGTAAGGATGCCTCTTAACAACTACAGGATATCATTCTCTGAAGGCATGAAGCTGGAAGATGACACAGGAAAACTGTGCTCTCTGAAGACCAGCAAACACTGAGGGAACTCCATTCCAAACCCCTACGGTCAACTCGGCTCAGACAGGAGGAAACAAACGTTAGTGCTTGCACACAGCCTTGAAGCACGGTGCTGGACGCCCTGATAGACAATGCTGTGCAGCCAGTTCACCACACAGGCTGTCCTAGGGAATGCAGCCCTGTCCTCTTTCATATGACACAGTGACTAATCCAACAGAGACAGTGTTGGAACAGCAGAATGCTGAGGGAGTCTGTCTGTTCAAGAAGAGATGTGTTGGTGACTTTGTCTTCCCAAGTAATACCCAGAACTCAATGCAGACAGCAGGGGTGGAAGCTTTCTGGTGGTTCTCCTGTCTGCCACATGTAGGTCATGTAGGTTTCGCTGCTGTAAAGCAGAGTGCTGAGACACACACACTTGGTCTGCCTCCAGTTTGGTGTTCAGGGTAACTCACTTGTTGGTTTTGTTTTTTCTGTACTTTCTTGCGAAGTTTATTGTTATTTCTATTATTATTATCATTATTATTATTTATTTATTTATATTTATTTATACCACTTTAAGTCACGAGATTTCTCAGCGTGAAATTCGGGCTGCTCTCCCCGGGGAGAGCACGTCGCCACAAGAGCAGCGCCACCCTTTTTTTTTGGTCTGCAACTGTATTTCTTTCCCTATCAGAGTGGTTTTTTTCTAAGAATTTTGCCAGGGACAACTCTCTTGTTGCCGTGGGTTCTTTTTCGTGCGCTGCATAATTTTCTGTAACACACGGGACCTCGGTTTATCGTCTCATCCGAAAGACTAGCGCCCAGACCACCACTCATGGTCTAATGGATGGGGGAAAAGTTTCGGGCCCAGACGGGATACGAACCACGCACACTTCCGACCCGGACTTTTCGCTTTCTAGACAGGAGCGTTACCTCTAGACCACCGATCCACCTTATTATTATTATTATTATTATTATTATCATTATTATTATTATAAGTTTGGACACCAGCGCAACAGCTTGGGCAGTGTGTGCCTGTGTGTTGACTTCCTTGTCAAGAGACAGGGTTCTGGTGATGGTGGGCCCAGGCAGGTGACGTGGCATGGTCAGTGTTGTCAAACACTCCCTCACTGATGCAGTCTGATGGTGGTGCGGGAACATCCTGACCCATCACATTGGTCTTTGTGATGCTGACAGAGAGTCCAGACTCCTTGCAGGCATGGGTCATCAGACTGACCAGCTGCCGCAGCTAGCTCTTCCTCAGTGTTAGAGATCAGGATGGCGTCGTCTGTAAACAGCATCTCTCTGATCAGCAGTGAGAGGCTTTCGGTCTGGGCTTTCAGTCAGCAGGCCATGCTAAGCTGCCTTCCTCCACTGCTGCTGTGTAATGACGTGGCCTTGTCTCACAGCGCAGAGCGGCAGCGTGGAGAGGACAAGGTGTAGGGAGGCTGGGATAAGGACGCTTCCATGCTTCATGCCGCTCTTGACTGCCAAGGGATTAGGAGATTGGTAGTACACTGAGACTATGGATATGACAAAATGTCTGTACCACACCGAAGTTCAGTAGATTTGGATTTTTTTTAATAGAGAAACGGCTACGCAGTCTCAGCCGTGGATAGCATTGAGGAAAGAAGTGTCTTACAGTTGTCTTCAGCGTGCATGAGTCTACAGCTATCTGGTCACACACACACACACACATTATGCATGTGTTAACATCCTTCTCTATCCTCACAACAAATTCACACATGTGGGCATAAGCAGAGCTAAAAGAGGAAACAGGGACAGGGGCTCTTGGCAAATGAAAGAGACCACACAACCTCCACACTCTGCCCATCAACTGTGCCTCTGTACTGTAAGCCACTTTCAGCCACAGCATATTTCTCTCCTCGGAAATTCAAACAGCTCTCCCTGGGGAAAAGCACGTCGCCACAAGAGCAGCGCCATCCATTTTCTCCTTTTTCCTGTCTGCACGTGTATTTGTTATCTTATTAGTGTTACTTTTCTTTAGCAAAGTTTTACCATGGACAACTTCCTTGTTGCCATGGGTTCTTTTATGTGCACTAAATGCGTGTTACATATAGGACTTCGGAACATGTCCACAGAATACAGGATGATCTGATTGCCAAGGACTGGCTCCATAACAAAATCTTTACTGGCAAAGAAAGTTCATGGTCACCCCCAAACTCTGGGTTTTGTTGGTCTTTGAATGAAATTAAAAGTAGGTAAAAGGTAAAGGTGTCCCATAACCTATGTGGTCGTAAGGGAGCGAGGCATTTAGAGACCTCAGCTTCTCCAGGGGCCAGTATATTGAGGGTGGCGCCCATCCCCTCTCCCTTTTTGCTTTACCTTCCCTGACCCTAAAGAGGCAGATACCCATTGACAGCTGGGTGAAATGGGAGACTGTACTGAAGCCAAGGCGCGCAAACGGTCACCTATCTAATTGCCAACCACGCTCGATGCAGCTTAACCTTAGCTTGGGGAAAGCGAATGCTCTGACCACTGAGCTATCCCGTCCCCTGTATTTGAGAGAGAGAGAGAGAGACAATGACAATGACAATGACAAATTCTTTTATTTCGAGGGTAATGAATAAGCACTCATGTGCTTTTTTACATCGAGTCCCCGCCCGTAGGGATACATCTTAATAATAACCCAATACTTATACTCTCACACAGTAGAAACAAAGGGAAATAACCCTTTTCAAAACAAAAAATAATCCAAAAGCAACAACAAAAAACAAACAAATAAAAGAAAACTCTAACCCCCCCCCCCCCCTCTCTCGTCACCCCCAAAAAACCCAACCAAAACAAACAAACAAAAGAAAAAGAAAAAACTAACCAACAAAAGAAGAAAAAAAGAGAAAAACAAACAATAACAACAAGAGAGAGAGAGAGATGCCAGGTCTTCAACGAGGACATTGGACAGTAGGAAGGGAGGTCGTGTGTTAGGCTTGTCCCTGATGGAAACAGGCAGGGCTGAAGGTGGAGTGTGTCAGGATAGGGGGGAAGGAGGTAAGGGCGGCAGGGAGACAGGTGGGTATACGCGGCTCAGCGGGCTAGCATAGGACGTCTAAGGCGAGCTCTGTGCAGGGGAGAGGGGGGGGGGGGGGGGGGGAGGAGAAGGGGATGACTGAGCAACAGACGCTGCTGTCGTTGTCGAGCGCTCAAATATCAGCTATACCTCCATGTAGGCTACCTGAATATCATCCTTCGGATGAAACTATAAACCGAGGCCCCGTGTGCGAACGCATGCAGAACATCTTGCGCACACGTTAAATCCTGTTCCGCTGTTCGAAAGAGTAGGCCATTGTGTGCCGGTGGGAACAGATGACAAAATTTTAAAAACCGCATACACACGCATAATTTTTTTTTAAATAAAAAAAATCATCTGAGCGCTTTGATTTGTTGCTTTATAAGATTTAGCGCTATATAAATTCCATACATTATTATTAGTAGTAGTAGTATTATTATTATAATTATTATTATTATTATTATCAACAGTGCAACAAACAAAAAAGATGACATGCAACCATACTATACAACAGTGGGAATCAGTTTCATTTATTTTTCCTAGCTGAATCCCGACTTTCTCCAAATGTAACAGATGCATACATGAATATTCCAGGGTATCAAATCTTCCATGAAGATCTACACAAACCCAAATCTACTGGGTTACTTACACTTACAGTCTCGCTCAGTTGTAAAAGAATATATAACCTTGATGTTTATGACATTGAATCCATGTGGATAGAAATTAAATTAAAACACAATAGACGAATATTAATAGGATTTATATACAGAAATCCTTCAGAAACCAGAAACTGGTTAGAAAAATTCAACTCCCTTATGGACAAGGTAATACTTCTAAACAATGAAACAATTATTCTTGGGGATTTTAACATAGACTTATTAAAACCTAAACCAAAATGGAGTCACATTACTATGTTCGGCCTAGAACAACTAATAGATAGACCAACTCGAATAACAAATAACTCTAGAACATTAATAGATCATATCTACACTAACACAAAACAACACATAACAGAAGTATGTGCTTCCTCATGTGGATGCAGTGATCATAATTCAGTGTGCTTTACTTGGGTTAAAAATTGTATCAAAATACCTAAAGTGGGCATAAAACTATTTTTACAGGGAATTAAAAAACTTTAACGAGCACGATTTTCTTTCAGTCTTGACAAACTCGCCATTACATGACATATATCAAATCAGAGACCCTGATGAAGCTGCTGAATTTTGGATTGGCACATTTACTTTAGTGTACGACAAACATGCCCCTTTCATTAAAAAAGAGTTAAGTTAAAGAAAAAAATCAAACCACCTTGGATAACAAAAGACATAGAATCTGAAATACACTTAAGAGACTATTTGAAAACACATGGTTCAAAAGAGCAGTTCAGAGCACAAAGAAACAAAGTAACATCACTAAAACCCAAATCAAAACGTGACTACTTTCAAAAGTTGTTAATTACAACTACCGACTCTCGCCAAGTATGGAAAGCCATCAATACATTATGTAATAAACCTATATCAAAAAGACAACAGACAGTTAAAGATATATCAGCTGATCAATTGAACAACCACTTCTCAAACATTGCCACCAAAGTAATATCAAATGACAAGTCAAATGAAAATGATCTCCATTACCTAGAACAATATATAGAATCAAAAGAAATAAAATTCCCATTTAAACTACTGCCAATGACAATCACAGACGTCTTGGAAAGCCTGTCTCTCCAAAAAATATTCAAGAATACGTGATTTAGACAATCTAGATGGAAGAATAATTAAACTATGTGGTCAAGTTATAGCTGGAACACTGACATATTTGTATAACTTGTGCATAGAGAAAAACAACTTTTCTGTCATATTTAAAAGGGCAAAAATCATACCAGTCCACAAATCAGGTGATTCTGCTTGTCCTTCAAATTACAGACCAATTTCAATTCTGTCTGTCTTATCTAAACCCATAGAAAAACATCCAAAAATCCGTATATTCCTACTTTGTAAACAACAATCTATTAAATGAAAATCAGTCAGGTTTTCGTAAAAACTATTCCTGTCACACAGCTCTTACACAAATTACGGACAGTCTCCTACACAATATCAATGAAAATAAATGTACAGGTCTTCTTTTTGTTGACTTTGAAAAAGCATTTGATGTAATCAATCATTCCCTATTATTGCGTAAACTTCACTTGTATAAACTAACACCAGAAATGATAAAACTTTTGAAAAGCTTTTTGTTGAATAGACAGCAGCTAGTAACTGCAAATAATCAAACATCAAAACTAGTACCTATTAAATATGGAGTACCACAAGGGTCAATATTGGGTCCACTTCTATTTTCAATGTATGTAAATGACTTACCCCAATTTCTAGAATGTAGCTGTGAAATGTTTGCTTATGACACATCCCTCTATTGTAGTGATTCTGACCCCCCACAGACTTACACTCAAACTCCGAAACAGTATTGACAGATTGGTTACTTGGACTCAGCTAAACCATATGTTCCTAAATACACAAAAAACTAAGTGTATGTATGTACTAGCAAGACAAAAGAGACAAAAATGACAGATAAATTCCAACCTTTGTTAATAGGTAAAAGTATGATTGAAGAAGTTGACTCCCACAGAATTCTGGGTGTAATTATTGACAAAAATCTTACTTGGACTGACCACGTTATGGCACTAGGAAAATGTCTTGCTTACAAGCTACTTCAGTTACCAAAAAAAAACCATTTTCTGAATAACCACTCCCGTAAACTCTTTTTTGTGGCCATATTTTGCCTATATTTGACAATTCTTCATCTCTATGGGACAGCTGCAGTGAAACAAATTTAAAATTGATTCTTCGATTATATAAAAGAGCACTGAAACTTGTTCTATTAAAATCAAGCTCCCTAACCATCAACCGATTATAAGCAAACAAATACTCTAACCTTCAAAAACAGACTTTATCTAAATAAAGCTCTATTTGTCCTGTAAGTTCTCAATGGAAATGCCCCTCCAAAGATCACCAATAGCTTCAAAATCAATGAACACAGACATAATCATCTACTAACATTTCCGAGACCAAGAAATAATCTTTACAAAACAAGCTTTTTGTACTCAGGTAGTGATTTATGGAACAAGCTCCCAAAACGCTTAAAATGTATCAAAACAAAAATCAGTTCAAGACACAGATAAAAAGCCATCTAATGCATAAATGCCTGGGAATTTACTAATAAGGCAAATCAACCATACTTAAATTTATCAGCACTTACTGCATTTCTTAAATAAATTTCAAGTATGTTTTACTGTGACTGGAAATTCTACACAGTCACACGCTGTATGTGTGTGGAGTGAGGGGGAGGCGGGAAAGAGGTACTCTTATTAAGCAAAGAAGTAAGAGTAATCTATATAAGCTCGTATATAATCTACAAATTTTAAACAAAATGGAAAAGGGAAAAAAATGATAGACCTGATAGCTAGATATTGTGACCTCTCTCTCTCTCTCTCTCTCTCTCTCTCTCTCTCTCTGACTCTCTCCTCTCCTCTCCTCTCCTCTCTTCTCCTCATGCCCTTTTTCTTGTCCAGTTCTATAGGTTTTATCGTGGATGTTGTTCTTATTGCAGTTAGAGATGAGATCATTAGTACTATTATAAGCGATATTTGTTTTTAGTTTGATAGTCCAGTTGATTATGAGTGTTTGATGTTTGTATTGTATAGGGGGGTTTTACTTGTTTGAATAATTGTTTCTTTATTATTATTTTTCTATTTGATTGAACGTGTTTTTCCCCTTCCCCTTTGATACTCCCGCACGCCCATCCCCCCCCCCCCCCCCCCCTCCCCATCCTTTCCAATACTTTTCTGTTATTATCGTTATGTTGTCTCATGGTGATGGGGATTATTATGTTGTCTCATGGCGATGGGTGATTGTTGTTATTATTGTATCTCTATTATAGTTATCATTATCATAGTCTTATTTTACTTATTTTCCTTGCTTGATAGTTATTGTGTGAATATATTATATTTTAAAAGCGCTACTTGAAAGTATGAGCGCATATGAGCACACGTTTGCGTAGTGTGTAATGTGTGTAATTTGTATTTTCCAATGTATTCTTTTATCGATTTGTCTCCTTTTACTGGTTTAATTTATTGGTAAAGGTTGTAATAATGTTTTTATTATGTAGTATTTAGTAGAATTCAGTAGAATGTAGTATTTCAGTATAATCATTAAGAAATGTGTTCTTAGATAGATGGCTTGATGAAAAAAAGCAAATGCATTGGTTATTCATTGTACCATCTGGAAATAAAAATTTGACTTGACTATTTCTGTCTGTCCTATGAGGCGAAAATGCGTCGCGCTGCATGCCGTTAAGCGCCTGACAAGTCAGGCCCAGCACATCCTACTTCGTCGTGTGAAAGAATAGTTAATCTTTTAAGTCTTTCTCGGGGGGGGGGGGGGGGGGGGGGGGGATGCAGGAGAATGGACCAAAAAGGGAGAGAGAAAAAAGACAAGAAGGAGGTGACAGGAAGAAAAGGCAGAGAAAGAAAGAGGGAAAGAAAAGAGAGAACTCCCAACACAGAGTGTCTAGAAGGTGGAGATGGCAGTTGTATACCCTGACCGGCCTCTGGCATCCTCCTCATGGGGGGAAACTGTCTGTGAGTGCCGCCCCTAACAGGGGCCAGGGTGATAGCCGAGTCTCTGCTGACCACAGCAGGCACTGTGCTGTGATGTGCTGTGATGTGATGTGCTGTGTTGTGATGTGCTGTGCTGTGATGTGCTGTACTGTGATGTACTGTACTATATTGTGCTGTACTATACTGTACTGTGGTGTACTGTGCTGTTCTATACTGTGCTGTACTATGATGTGCTGTACTGTGCTGTGCTGTGCTGTGCTGTACTATATTGTACTGTCCTGTGATGTACTGTACTGTGGTGTGCTGTGCTGTACTGTACTATGATGTGCTGTGCTGTACTGTGATGTGCTGTGCTGTACTGTGCTGTGATGTGCTGTGCTGTGCTGTACTGTGTTATACTGTACTGTGCTGTGCTGTGCTGTACTGTGCTGTGCTGTGCTGTACTGTGCTGTGATGTGCTGTGCTGTGCTATACTGTGCTGTACTATGATGTGCTGTGCTGTACTGTGATGTGCTGTGCTGTACTGTACTGTGATGTGCTGTGCTGTACTATACTGTTCTGTGCTGTACTATACTGCGCTGTGCTGTACTGTGCTATATTGTGATTGCTGTACTATATTGTACTGTCCTGCGATGTACTGTGCTGTGCTGTAGTATATTTTTTTTTTTAATGCAAACTCAGCTGTAATTACTTTTTTTTTTTTTTTTTACCTTTTTTTTTTTTTAATGTGAAAAATTACACTTGTCATGATCAATACAATACACACAAAAGTTATGTGAAAAATGACACTTGTCACGATCAATACAATACACTGCAATAATTATGTGAAAAATGACACTTGTCATGATCAATACAATACACCGCAATAATTATGTGAAAAATGACATTTGTCATGATCACTACAATAATTATGCGAAAGTGACACTTGTCATGATCAATACAATACACTGCAATAATTATGTGAAGACACTTGTTGCGATCCACTGTAAAATGTTAAAGTGACATTGGTCAAATCCATAGGACTCAAAGATTCGCATAATTGTTACCCACAAACTGTTTCTAAATTTACTTTTGGTAATCGAGATTTTCTTCTTTTTTACATTTTTTTAAAAGATCAGTATTTTTTTTTAACAAATGAGTTTTAGATAATTTGTTTGCATAACATAGAACAAATGTACATATATGTTATAAGCAAGTATATATAAGAGTTTGCAATATATTCAGATTATGAATACAACATTTCAAACAAGTTAAATACAACCTAACAAACTGTACAGAAAAAGGAACATGGAAATGGTTTAGTACACAGATTACATTTTTGAGTATATCAACAAATAAATGCTATCAAAAACAGTTTCTTCAGAAAGTATCTAGTCATCATCAATTAGTTGCTTGTAATATTGCCATTTACCTGCAAAAACACTATAAGTATGTTTGTTTTAGCAATACACTCTTTAGTTTGATATAGTTTTTTCAGATATTTTCTAAAAACCCAAATAGAGGTCCCGTTTTTTGTACTCTAGATTTGTAAATAAAAATTTTGCATTGATTAATAATTCGTCTAGTATTTCATCACTCTTTGATCGAGAATCAAATCCAAACAAAATCTGTTCCTTTGACAGCACTAGATCATGTGTATTGGTACAATTTTCCTGAAGGAAGCTTTGTAATTCATTCCAAAAGTGAGAAGTTTTGCTGCAAGCATAGAATAGATGATCAACAGTTTCTTTCTCAAAATTACAGAATGTGCATTTGTTGCTTTCAGCAATTTTCATTTTTTCCAGAATATTATTTGTTGCTAGAATTTTGTGAATCAGTCTTATCTGGAACCTTTTTCATTTTAATTTCTTTTATTTTATGTACTTTGTCAAAAATATTTCTCCAGTTGAGATCACCTGGTATTGTATTGTTCCATTTATCGCAACACTTTGGCTGTTTGTTATCTGCAACCAGAATGTCATAATAAGGGCGTGTTCCCTTTTTAATTGTCAGATAAAACCCAAAGCCTTTTGAAGGCTATTTGATCTATTATCATTTATATTGATGTCCGTTTGCTGATATACTTTTTAATCGCTTGAACACAGCCTAAATATGTAATAAAATTTGTCTTGATATTATATTTCTTCTTAAAATGTTCATATGTCAAAAAATTTCCCACTTTCGTAAAATAGATCTGCAATTGCGATATATATCGTTGTCTATCCAATCTTTCAATTGAAAGAAGTTTCCCCCAACTTTAACATTCTCGTTGTAAAATATGTTTTCTGTCAAAAGTTTTTTCAGAATTCAACAAGTTGAACTTTCCTGCTAAACATTTTGTATGCATGGAACGTATCAATCCAGAATGCATTCGAACTTCTTTCCCTAATGGGTATACAGTAGCTATACTTTCCCAGATCTTTGACCACAGGGCAAATCTCGTCAATGATAGAACTCGATTTATGAATCCTGAGTTTAAGTTTTTTTTATTCATATAAGTTTTAACCCCATTATATACTGTTTTAGAGATGGCATTCCCAATCTTCCATGCTTTATATGTTTGATTGTGTTTTTTCTCGAGATTCTGTCTTGCTTAGTTTTCCACACAAACTTAAAACATAACTTCTGAAGTATATTAAAAATTTATATAATCATTTGGTGGATTAGGTAAGAGTATCCAGAGATATATCAGTTTGGAAAGAATTAAAGATTTTAGCACTGCCACTCTACCAATAGGTGTAATATTCCTTTTTATCCAGATGTTGAATAGAGATTTATTTCTGTAATTTTGTTATCATAGTTCAGTTTTTCACATTGTGACAAGTCTGGTGTAAACCATATTCCCAGTATCTTAAACTGTTTGGGTTCCAGTCTAACTTAAATGGGTCATATACCTTGCATCAGAAAATGTTTTGCTCCCAAGCCATATTACTTTAGTTTTCTCTATATTCATAAAACAGTCCAGTCACTTTTCCAAATAAGTCTAAAGTTTTCATGGACTGTTCAAATGATATGCTGTCACCTTTATTATTAGCTGTGTGTCATCAGCGAACTGTGACAACTTGTATTCTGTGTCTTTTAATATAAATACCTTTGATGTTTCGGTTTTCTCTTATCATAATTGCTAGAATTTCTGCTGAGAGAATAAATAAATATGGAGATATAAGGTCACCCTGTCTGCATCCTCTGTGGATATTAAACCAGGAGGGAGCACTGTCCATTAACTATAACTGTAGACTTAATATTTTCTGTAGAAGGTTGAGATCCAACGAAGTATATCTTTTCCAAATCCAAATGCTTTAAATACCTTTGAAATGAACTGCCAACTTAATGAATCAAAAGCCTTTTCAAAATCAATGGAAATTAACATACCTGGAAGGTTTTTCATTTTTAGGTAATTAATCAGATCATACAACAATCTTATATTATCTCCTATATATCTGTTAGGCAAAAATCATGTTGATCTTCATTGATGAGTTTGGGAAGAACTGTTTTTATTCGATTAGCTATACAGGATGAGCCTATTTTATAAATAACATTAAGTAAGGATATTGGCCCCCAATTTTTTTATAAATTCTTTTGGTTTGTCATGTTTAGGGATACATGTAATTAGTCCTTCTTTTTGTGTGTTTGTTAATTCCCATCTCTAAAGGATCGATTTAAAGCTCTGACTACAAAAGAACCAAGTTGTTTCCAAAAAAACTTGAAGAATTTGATGTTTAAATCCATCAGAGCCTGGGCTTTTCCCATGTTTCATATTTCTAAGAGCGCATCCAGCCTTTCCCCCAATGTTATTTCACCTTCAAGCAATTTTTTTTTCTTCGCTTGATAGCTTTGGAACTTCTGAGACTAGATCTTTAATCTCATATTCTTTTACTTTTCGTTCTTTATATAGGTTTTCATAAAAATTCTTTAACTTCCAAAAGAATATCCTCAGATTTATTATAGCTCCTTGTCATTTGAAAAATAACTTTGGCATATATTTACTTATATAATTTCTTTTTTCTAAATTACAAAAATACTTTGTGATCTTTTCTCCCTCTTCTACCCATCTAGCTTTTGATCTAAGAAGAACACCTTTCATTTTAACATCTCTAATGGCTGTTAGTTCACTACTGAAATCATTTAATTGCTGAATGTCCAACTCTGTTTTGTTTACTTTTTTCTCTACTTCTTTGATTTGATTTTCTAGTTTTTGTTCCTCTTGCTCTCTCACTTTCTTTTTCTGTGTTGCATATGCTATTGTCCTTGTCCTAATCTTCATCAGCAGAAAATCTAAAAAACATTTTCAGGAACTGTTAACTTTATATTTGTTTCAGATAATTCTTCCAGATTTTCTTTCTCATAGTGCTCAGCAGCATACTCTTCAATAACACTGTTAATAGTTTCGTTAATTTCTTTTGTATACATGCTATCCTTGAGGAGAGAGTTGTTAAATTTCCAGTACGTCCTGCCACTTCTTTTGTTTACCAAATTTTAAACTCAAACTAATCATGGAATGATCTGATCGATATCCTATTGGATATCAGGCTCTTCCACAGCAAAGATAAGGTACTCAGAGAGAAGGAAAAAATCTAATCTGCTTTGTTTTAAAGGACTTGTCTTTCTCCATGTGAATCTTTTATAATTGGGGTTGTATTCTCTCCATATATCTGATAACTGTAATTCTTCAATCATATTTAGCACACTTTCTCGAGCTTTAGGGTTGTTGATATGTTTATAATTATCGTAATCAAGGGAGGAGTAAGTTTCTTATTAAACACTGCAATGTGTCATTCACCAACACAGATGATATTACGTGTTTTAAAGCGTTTAATTACATCTTTTAAGTGTGAATAAAATTCAGGCGTGTCTCTGTTAGGTCCATAAATATTAACAAGAAGCAGATCATGTTCCATAAATCTAAATAAAACTATTACAAAGTTTCCATTCTGGTCTCTCTCTACCTCTTTTATCTTAAATTCAAATGTATTATTGAACAGTACTGCCACACCTCTGGAGTTTGATCTATTAGAAGAAAAAACACACTTGTAGCCCCACTCTGCTGTAACAAAAGATTCTAATTTCTTATCAAAATGGGTATCTTGTAAACAAAAAACTGAATGGGACTTTTGCTTCAGGTATTGGAATACATCACGTCTCTTTTTCGCATCACCTAATCCTTGGCAGTTCAAATATACAACAGAAATACTATCCATATATAGTTATTACATTTGAAAATAGCTGGAAACCAGAAAGCAATGACTCTTCCACTATGGTCTTTAAAAAAAATACTTTGTATCTATAAGCATCAAACATGCAACCTATGTACAAGAAAAAAGCAAAACAAAAAAGTTGTGACAAAACAAGTAATATTTTCAAAAAGTTAAAAGTGCATAGAGCACAGAAAAAACACACTTCAACACCGTTCATGAGCAATGGTCTGTGTCTAGTTCACCTGACATAGTCCTTCTCTTATCATTATGTGCAACACAATTCACACTACAACAACTACTACTACCACCACCACCACTATTACTACTACTACTACTACTACTACTACTACTACTACTACTACTACTACTACTACTACTACTACTACTACCACCACTACTACCACTACTGCTATTACTACTACTACTACAACCGCTGCCGTTGCTGCTGCTGCTGCTGCTGCTGCTGCTACTACTACTACTATTACCACTACTACTTCTGCTGCTGCTGCTGCTACTATAACTACTACTTTCTTACTACTACTACTCTACTACTACTACTACTACACCACCACCACCACCACCACCCCCACCCCCCACCCCCCACCACCACTACCACTACCCCTACTACTATTACTATACTGCTACTGCCGCTGCTTCTAATGCCGCTGCTGCTACTACCCCTACTACTACTACTACCACTACTACTACCACTACTATTACTACTACTACCACTACTATTACTGCTACTACTACTACTACTACTACTACTACTACTACTACTACTACTACTACTACTACTACCACCACTACTACCACCACTACTACCACCACTACTACCACTACTACTACCACTACTACTACCACTACTACTACTACTACCACTACTACACTACTACTACCACTATTACTACCACTACTAGTGCTGTAGTATATTGTACTGTACTGTGAGGTACTGTACTATATTGTGCTGTACTGTACTATACTGTACTGTGCTGTTCTATACTGTGCTGTACTATACTGTGCTGTGCTCTACTATAATGTGCTGTGATGTACTGTCCTATACTGTACTATACTGTGCTGTACTATGCTGTGCTGTACTGTACTATATTGTACTTTCCTGTGATGTACTGTACAATACTGTTCTGCACTGTACTATATTGTACTGTGATGTGATGTACTGTGGTGTACTATACTGCGCCGTACTGTACTATGCTGTACTACACTGTGCTGTGACGTACTATACTGTGCTGTGCTGTACTATATTGTACTGTACTGTGATGCACTGTAATGTGATGTACTGTGCTGTGCTGTACTATACTGTGCTGTACGGTGATGTACTATACTGTGCCGTACTGTACTGTACTATGCTGTGCTGTGCTGCGCTATACTGTGCTGTGCTGTGATGCTGTATACTGTACTGTACTGTACTGGTCCAGTGTCAGCTGATTGGGATGTTACCCATGGCCGTGGTGCTTGTAGTGGAAGAACACAGGAATAATACAACTTTTAAAAAAAGAACGAATCCTTTCTGTGGTCAGAGCGCAGGACTCCTGCTGTGAAATGTGCAGGTATGGGGCGTGGTGAGAGGGCTGATGAAGAGGGGTGAATGAAGGGGGTATTGAGGAGGGGTATTGAGGAGGGGTATTGCGGGGGTTGATGAGGAATATTGAGGGGTTCTTGATGATGTTGTAGGAGTGGTTATTAAGAGTGGTTACTGAGGGGGGGGGGGGGGTATTGAGGAAGAGGATACTAAGAGGGTTGCTGAGGGGGGCGTTACTGAGGGATTCCTGAGGGTGTTGTTGAGGGGGTTATTGAGACGGTGACTGAGGGGTGACTGAGGGACAGTTCTTGCTGTGGGATTCCCGCTGGTTCAGGCTGAAATTCCCCACCATTCTTCTTCTTTGCTGCTGTGGCCGAAGGAGAAGCAGCAATTGTCTTCTGAGACTGAAGGAGCCTACTACTGTGTGGTATGAATCCTATTTCAAAACTGAAAATAAAACATCACTGCTCCTGTTCCTGCTGTCGGTTTACACAGTCATGTGAAGGTTCTCCATGCTGTCAACATGGTCATTGTTATGGTCAGTGAGGTGATGATGATCTTGTATGTTATTTTTCTGACAGTGGTTACCGCTAGCTGTGTTCATTTCAGCAGAGTTACATGTTGATGTCGTCTCTACCTTTGATGCTGAAGTAACACTGTACAAGGCACAGGCTGGCTCAGTAGCAACAAATGCTGCAGACCTTTTTGCGACGCTGTCACCAGACACTAAACGATATGACTCCTGGAGTATCGACAAGACATGTACATACAGGCGAAACAAATCAGATCCTTTACACAGACTTACATAAGATAAAGATAAAGGTGTCCCATAACCTATAGGGTCGTAAGGTGTAGTTCTTGACAACACAATCTCTATGGAAAAAAATCATCACCCAGACCTGCCAGTCCTGCTTCTTTCAGTTACGGCGCAATTCGCAAATATCTGTCTACTGATGCAACATCCAAGCTAGACACATCTCTTATTCTGTCATGATTGGACTACTGTAATTCTCTTTGTGCTGGTCTAATAGCATCGTCCATCCACTCCCTTCAACGCATTCAAAACTCTGCAGCTCGATTAGTCCTAAGAAAGAAAAAATCTGAGCACATCACTCCTCTTTTGAGATCTCTTCACTGGCTACCTGTCTCACAAAGAGTGAGGTATAAGATCAATACCCTCTGTTTCAAATGTCTCCACAAATCTGCACCCTCTTATCTCTGTAACTGTCTTCACCTGTACACTCCATCTCGTTCCCTTCGTTCAGCCACTGACACTCTGCGCTTCCGAACTCCCAGATTCAAACAAACCACTGTTGGCCAACCCTCTTTCTCTGTCTATGGTCCATCCACGTGGAATGACCTCCCTCTATTCCTTCGCCAAAAGCCTTCATTTGACACTTTCAAATCCAGCCTCAAAACGCACTTATTTCTTATCTGATGTCTTCTCCTCATGTCCTTTTGTTTTGTTTTTGTGAGTATGTGCGTGGGTGTATGTGAGCATACATTTGATATGTTCATTCTGATATTTTGTGGAAGGTTGCATGTGTGTAAATGATTTGAATGCAAGCGCTTCGATTTGTTTGCTTTACAAGATTCAGCGCTATACAAATACCATACATCATCATCATCATCATCATCATTATTATCATCATCATCATTATTATTATTATTATCATCATCATCATCATCATTAAGGGAGCGAGGCATCAGAGACCTCACTTCTCTAGTGGCCAGCATATTGAGGGCGCGCCCATCTCCTCTCCTCGCTGCTTTACCTTCCCTGACCCTAAAGAGGACAGGTACCCATTTACAGCTGGGGGACTGAACTGAAGCCAAGGCGCGCAAACGGTCACCCATCCAACTGGTAACCACGCTCGATGCTGCTTAACTTGGCTGGGGAAAAGCGAGTGCTCCGACCACTGGAAAAAGCAAGCAGAAGTATGTATGTTGAGGCTTCATCCAGTCCCTACATGGTGTATGTATCTTTCCTCTGTCGGTGTCATCTTTCTGTGTGCGGTATCACTGTCCCTGGGTTGGCTCGTGGAAATCACTTCTTTCTCACAAACGTGCTGAAAGCTACAATGGTTGCTTGTGTTGAATCCTTCAGTTTCCCCACTGCACCAGGATAACACACATCAGTGTGCTATGTGAGGGACACACCCATCATCAGTCAGAACTTTGGTCAAATAAAGTCACAAGTCTTCTTGGCAGCTTTTAATCTCGGAAGACGATGGAGTTGCGCTCTAGGTGTTAGTTCTGGTACAGCGTCGGGTGTGGCTGGCCAGTCCCACACGGGAATGACAGACAGTGCCTATGGCAGAGGAAGGCACAGATGAAGTCTGACAATGCTGGTCTGTCTGTCTGTCTGCCTGGGCTGCTTCAGCCTTTCTTCTCCTTCTCTTTGCCTCGTGCTGCTGAGCGAGTGTCTCTTCCAACTTGGAGAGACCTTTCTGCACAGTCTGTCTCCAGGCTGACCGTTGGAGGGCTGTTGCAAAGACAACCTACTTGCGTTGACATGTAAAGATGAAGTGTGAAACCATAACAACGTGTACAGCTGGCAAGAGAAAGAAATGACAGAGTAACATTGCCGCGTGACAGCGGAACAAAGCAAAGCTGCCTTCTGTAGCCTACTGTGTGCAGGCACTTCCAGTAAAGACAGAGGTGTCTCCACCTTCAACTATCCCCGACCTAGTGCCGTAGACGGTGGAGGCACCACAGCAGGGGTGTAGTGCTATGTGTACAGAGGACCACAGCAGGGGTGTAGTGCTATGTGTACAGAGGACCACAGCAGGGGTGTAGTGCTATGTGTACAGAGGACCACAGCAGGGGTGTAGTGCTATGTGTACAGAGGACCACTGCAGAGGTGTAGTGCTATGTGTACAGAGGACCACTGCAGAGGTGTAGTGCTATGTGTACAGAGGACCACTACAGGGGTGTAGGGTGTAGTGCTATGTGTACAGAGGACCACTACAGGGGTGTAGGGTGTAGTGCTATGTGTACAGAGGACCACTGCAGAGGTGTAGTGCTATGTGTACAGAGGACCACTGCAGAGGTGTAGTGCTATGTGTACAGAGGACCACTGCAGGGGTGTAGTGCTATGTGTACAGAGGACCACTGCAGAGGTGTAGTGCTATGTGTACAGAGGACCACTGCAGGGGTGTGGTGCTATGTGTACAGAGGACCACTGCAGGGGTGTAGTGTGTAGTGCTATGTGTACAGAGGACCACTGCATGGGGTGTAGTGCTATGTGTACAGAGGACCACTGCAGGGGTGTGGTGCTATGTGTACAGAGGACCACTACAGGGGTGTAGGGTGTAGTGCTATGTGTACAGAGGACCACTGCATGGGGTGTAGTGCTATGTGTACAGAGGACGGCGCTCTAACTAACCGCCCTGCCTGGAAACCGAAAAGTCTGACGCTCTCCCCACCATCCATTAGACCATGAGTGACCATGTCTGGGTGCTAGTCATTCGAGCGAGACGGTAAGCCGAAGTTCCAGTGTGTTACACAAAATTATGTAGCTCGTGTAAAAGAACCTGCGGCAACAAGAGAGTTGTCCCTGGCAAATTTTTTTACAAAAAGCCACTCTGAGAGGGAAACAAATATAGTTGCAGACAGAAAAAGAAGAAAAAAATAATGGTTGGTGCTGCTCTTGTGGCGACGCTCTCTTCACGGGAAGAACAGCCCGAATTTCAAGCAGAGAAATCTGACGTGACTTACAGTGGTATAAAATTTATAAAATACAATACAAAAAATATGTAAACTTCTCAGAACTCTATATTGGGTGTGTGGCCATACCAACTCCATACCAGCGGGCTGATGCCCTGTGATGCAGTAGCAGACTTTCTGTCTCTGCCCTCCTCTCTGTTCAGGAGATACTGCTGCTACTGCTACCGCTCCTGTGCTTCTACCTTGACTTCGTTTGTGTGAAGGTGTATCTGTAACCTCTGTGTATATTCCAGTGCAACCTCAGCATAAGAAGGTATATTACTGTGCAGCCAGTGTCCTTCTGATTGTTATGAATGAAAGAACCCACACAACAACAAACACACAACACCAATAACAGAACCGTTTCTTCTCTTGTTCCTTATCTCAATATCATCTTCTAGCATCAAATATCTGATTCACACAGCGTACATCTTCTTATTTGTCCTCGACAGCTCATACAGCAACCATTGTTGTCTGTCACATGAGCGAAAATGCGTTGTACTACCTGAAAAGCCAGGCCAGCTCATCCCACGGTGGTTCAGTGTGGGAGAGAGTTGTCATCTTTTACGTCTTTCTGGTGGGAAAAAGGGCAGGAAAATGGACCAAGGAGGCAGAAAATAGACAAGGGGGAGGTGACAGGAAGAAAAGGAACAAGGCAGAAAGAAAGAGAGGGCGAAAAAAGAGGGAATTTTTAGCACAGAAAGTAAAGAAGGTGGGTATGCTGTTTATACTGACAGAATCTGGCAGGGGGAACATGC
>CM054146.1:60471418-60504788 GCA_028751875.1 Rapana venosa
GGAACCCTCTCCCGGAAACATTAATTGTTTCCCAATACAAAAACGGGAAAAAACCCAGATTGACAAAAATGTTATGGCCATTGCCTAACATCGCAACATGTAAACTTATGGAAAAAAATTGTTCTACAAAGACTTGTTCACCACTGTGAGAATATAAAATCACCCCTGTCAATCAAGCAGGTTTCAGACAAGGACGATGCACAACTGATCATTTAGTCAAACTAACAACACAGATAAAAGAACAGTTTGCTAGACGAAAAAATATCATGGCTACGGTTTTTTATGTGGAAAAAGCCTTATGAACAGGTATTGCATCGTCGCCTTTATATAAAACTGAATAAAGTTGGCATCACAGGCCAATCTATAATTATATAAAGAGTTTTTATCCAACAGATATCTACAAACATGTATTGGTAGTACCTACTCAAACCCTAGACCACTCGAAATGGGCCTACCTCAAGGTTCTGTAATCTCACCTATTCTATTTAATATTCTATTAGCTGATCTCCAAAAACATTTGTCAAAAGATTCCGTTCTAGTGCAGTATGGCTGATGACATTTGGTTATGGATGAAAGTTACAATGAACGTAAGACTCCTGCTAGGGTCTTGAACTACACCAGAAAAATATACCAACTTGAGCTTGAACAACTTTTTAAAGAAAATTGACTTGCATTATCATTAGTAAAGACCAATCTAATGCTTTTCAAATTCAGGGTAAGATCCAGAAAATCTGCCAAAATTCATTGTTGACGGGTTTGTGCTGAAATATGCGCAAGCTGTTAAGTTTCTTGGTCTTTTCTGTACTCCAAAACTGTCTGGCACAGTCATATTGAGTACATCCTGAACAAAGCCAGAAAAAGTTTGAATTTTCTAAAGATTGTTAGTGAGCAACTTTAGGGACAGGACACTAAGCGCTTATATCGCTTTCTTCTTCTCTTGTTCGTTCCAGGTTGACATACGCACAAGAAGTTTTCTTCAGTGCTCCCAACACGTACTAAACAAGTTACAGTCTAGATTCTAAAGCTTACAAACGTGCACTTGGAGTCCCAATTCATCCATGTATTATGGGAACCTGCAGAGAAGCGGGTGTACTACCCTTGATGAACTCAGAAAAGCCTCTGCTGCCAAATCCATATTAAAAAGTGTCGTCAATGAGACTTTCTCTCATCGCGAAGTCCAGCTTAGATCTGATAAGGATTTCGGTAAAAGGGCTGAAAAGATCCAATCCTTAAAATCTTTCAATTCATTTACTTCCGACATTTTTAATATAACTAAAATAGACACAAAAAGCATTGCTGTCAAACCATAAATTTGCCCCAATTTCCGAGATGGAAATTAAAGACACCTACATTTGACATAAATAATTAAGTTTCACAAAAAACGAATCACCTCATACTTAAAGAGCTTGGTATACTATCACATAGAAAATCCACTATGAAAATTTTTTACATATTTATAGGGACGGTTCTGTGCTTGAAGATGGTAGAGCAGGAGCTGCCTTTGTAATCCTGCATTAAAATGTGTGACAGTATCATTTAGGCAGTTGTTTATCTATTTTAACAGCTGAACTGTAGCATACTTAGGCTTTACATTATATTTCCATTCTGCCCATGAATGCCGGTCACATCTTAATTTGTGTGGATTCTAAATCGCTGTTACTTGCACTTAGATCTACTGGCCAAAAAACAAGCAGTGAATTGACAACAGAAATAAACCATTTCATACATCTTTTGTAAAGTTAAAATGTGGCTGAAACCCATTCTTGTGGGTTCCTTCACACTGTGGGATTTTTCCCCAATGAAAGAGGGGAAATCAAGCTGACAGAAAAGCAGCTCACAATTCTGAGGGTACAGAAACTCTCTCTCTCTCTATTCCTTAGATCTACAAGAATGTTACAGGCGCATAGAAAAAAAATCTTCCGATGGCTTTAATGACATTCTCAAGAACTCAGATTCTCATATTATAATAACTGTTGGAAGTGCTGTACAAATAAGACCAACCCCTCTTGTTCAGGTTTTCCCTCTCAATGTCCCAGACATATTATCATCTAATGTTTTCGTTTTCGCTTGAACGCTCTCCGTACAATTTGCAAAAATTTTCAATGTTTGTGTGGTGAACAAATTAAATGAATCAGTTGCTTGGCGTTGCTCTTTAAAATGCGATTGTCATTTTTACAAAAGCTTAGACATTGCCATCCCCCCAACTGTCCTTTATCTCTAGAGCGTATTTTGAATAACTATTCGCTTCTTCACGAGTTTTCTGTTTATCTAAATAGCAGCCCGGTTGGTATTTACCTTTGATTCACGTTAAGCTGCTATGTGACGTTCCGGTTAATGTTATATTAATTACTAGTTATGTTAAATTTGTTATATTATACAAGTTATGGTATTTCAATAATGTTGTGCTATTTTTGTGTCCTCTGAGGGTGTGTATTGGTGTGTTTTTTATACTTCCTCCTCAGCGCGCGCACACAGACACACACACACACACACACACACATGCGCTGTCTCCCTCCCTCCCTCTCTCTCTCTCTTCTCTCTCTCTCTCTCTGTATGCACTTGAACTTGCACATGCTTATTCATACACATACTGGTGGTTATTCGCACACACCATGCGGTTTCCTCCCCTTATGATGACAGTAAAGATAGTGAGCTAGCAAATAAAATTTACAAGTATCCTCCTGAAACTATAGAATCTCTCCACACACACACAATAATAATAATGATAATAACAACAATAATATAATAATAATAATAATAATAATAATGTATGGCATCTATTTATGTGTGTGTGAGTGTGTGTGTGTGTGTGTGGGGTTGTGGTGTGTGTGTGTGTGTGTGTGTGTGTGTGTGTGTAGCACTTCCATTTGTTTGCTTTACAAGATTCAGTGCTAATAGATGCCATTGTGTGTGTGTAAGTAAGTCTTCAATTTTAACGTCTTTCCACTTTAAGTGATACCAGACGCCCTAAAATAGGAGACTGAAAAGAAAGAGATAGATAGATAGATAGATAGATAGATAGATAGATAGATAGAAAGATAGATAGATTACTCTGTGTGGTGGTGCATGGGTGTTTTATTTAAATGTGTGTGTGGTGTGTGTGTGTTTTTGTGTGTGTTTTTGTGTGTGTGTGTGTGTTTTTTGTGCGTGTATGTGTGTGGCGTGCGGTGTGTGTGTGTGTGTTTTGGGGTTGTGTGTTTTGGTGTGTGTGTGTGTTTGTGTGTGTGTGGTGTAATAAAGAGTAATAATAAGGGAAATACACAAATAGTATTCTTAACATAAACAGATCAAGAACATTTTAAAAAAATTAAATTCGAAGAGAACTACAACTACAATAAGTGCCCTATAGGACTTAAAAATAAACCTTTAGCAATGTCAAAAGTTAGTTTACATTGTTCAAAACTTCGTCAATGGTATTCTCAGAAAAGGCAGGGAGATAAGGTTTTAAATTATCACATTCAAGTATGATATGGGTATTTGAAATAATTATATTCACTACATAAGCATTTAACATCCTTGCTGAATTTTGTTGTGAATGCATTTAATCTTATCCTGAAAAATAATGCCTTGAGTTGTCTTTCTTTGACAGCATTTGTATGAATCTGTAAGTGATCAATGTATTCAATTACGCTCTTCCCACTCTTAGTTGAATGTGAAAGCTGCTTCATTTGCCGATGCTTTTCTATGAATTTGTTTAAGGAAGCTTCTTCTAACAACTGATAACCCTCTGCAATAGATAGAGGGACATGCAGTACTATAGACCCCTTATATTGCGTGCACCTTTCTTCGCAGCCCGATCAGCCCACTCATTTGAAAATAATCCTATATGTGAAGGAATCCAGTGTGTGTGTGTGTTGTGTGTGTTGTTTGTGTGTGTGTGGTGTGTGTGTGTGTTGGTTTGGGGGTTGTTGTTGTTGGGGGTTGCTGTATTTTGGGTGGGTGTATTTGTTTCTGTTTATATGTATATATCTGCCTTCCATCCACAACCACTCTGAACTTCCTTCTATATTTTCTGCATTCTTTTCTGAAAAAGTCCATAACATTCGCTCCAAACTGGATCAGACTCCTTTCCAGCCTGTAATTCCTGATCCCCAATTCTCTGGCACTCCTCTCCTTTTGTTTCATCCGACAAGTGAGAAAGAAATCACGATAATTCTGAAAGAAATGACTATAAAATCATGTGATCTTGATCCCATACCTGCTTTTTTCACACAGTGCCTACCACAACTTATACCCACTATCACGAAAATAGTGAACTCATCTCTTGTTTCAGGAAATGTTCCATTAGCTCTCAAAACTGCTATAATCACACCTCTACTCAAAAAGCATGACCTTGACCGCAACACTGAAGAATTATAGACCTGTTTCCAATCTACCTTTTATTTCTAAAGTCCTTGAAATAGTAGTTCTCAAACAGCTCAACAACCACCTTCTCTCCAACAATCTTCTTCCTGAGTTTCAGTCTGCCTATCGCGTCAACCACCCTAGTACACACTTTAAACACGCTTCTACTAGCTTCTGACTCAGGGAAAATCTCCCTTCTCACTCTACTCGACTTATCGGCAGCCTTCGATACTATAGACCACTCAATTCTTCTCTCCCGTCTTCAAAAAACGTTCGGTGTTACTGGCACAGCCCTCACCTGGTTTAATTCATACCTCACCGACCGATTTCAGACAGTTGCAGTAAACAAGATTCAATCAATACCTGCCAAACTGAAATGCAGTCCCACATGGATCAGTTCTAGGCCTGTTCTGTTCACTCTTTACACTGGCCCCACTGTCAATATAATAAAAAATTTATCAAATCAACCATCATTTTTAGGCAGATGACTCTCAGATTCAAAGCAGTGTTACTCCTGAAAACTTCCTCTCTTTTGGCAAATATGGCCCCCTGCTTTGAAGATTTCAAAAATTTGGATGACACGAACAAATTACAGCTAAAAGCAGAAAAAACCCAAGCCTGCTTGTAGGGACAAAAACAAACCTTTCTTCTCTCTGTCTCTCTTCTGTCTGTCTCTCTCTCTCTCTCTCTCTTCTCTCTATCTCTCTCTCTACTCTCCTCTCTCTCTCTCTCTTTCTCTCTATCTCTCTCTTCGATTTTGACTTTATGGTTTGTATACATCACTAGATTTTGAACTAGTATACGATGATGATTTATTCCCAATTGGGGGTTGGATAGGCTGTGTGGTAGAGCATTGAGCTGGAAATGATGGTGTAAGTTGAGCCACCTCAGGAACATGTCCAGTGGGATTCTTCCCTAGGTTTACATCAGTGCGCTCTCTCCCCAGAAGCCCTTCAGATGAGACTATAGCTGAAAGTCCTGTGTTGACCACATGCAGAACATCTTGCATTTAAAAAAAAATTTAAAACCCACTCTGCCTTTGGAAGAGTAAGCTGCGCATTCTGGTTGGTTGGAGCATTTTGGCAACTTCAGGAACACATGCACATAGTTTCATGATTAAGACCTTTCAACGGAACAAGTCAGAAAAAGTAGATACCTTGATGTTGGACCATGGCAAGATCTGCAAATTGATCAGAGGTGAACTTTGGGGTTCAGCCTAGAACACAAACCAAAACAACAACAACTAAAAACAACAACAACAAGAAAAAAATCCAGAGCACATTGATAGCGCGGAGTCACAGCGGAAACAGGAAGCTTTTTAGCGATGGTGAGGATATGACAGGTAGAAGAATTTGATCCCTTGCAAGGGGGATAAATAGATCCCATAGTTCAAACAAAAATTGTCCAGGGCAGAAGACTTGCTCCCTGTTCATTCACATGGTTGTGCCACAAGGTGATGAGCCAGGCATGTGTCCAGTAGGTGGGTTCAAGAGGAGGAAGTGACGGTGCTTGAGTGCATGTGTGTAAAACAATGTGAATATTTTAGGGTTGTTGTTTTTCAAATTTACGTTACGGTCTTATGTTTTTGTTTCATACTTCATAGAGCTCTGAAGATTTAATCAGATAGTGAGATTTTGTAATGCGATCAATTTTATTAATCATTAAGGTAGCGGCCATTCCAAGTTCAGGGATGTCACTGGGTTTAACATCACACCCAGTACATGATTCTTGGGTTGGCTCTTGAAATATTTCTGTTGGGGTGGAAGTAGGAAAAAAAAATGTGTGAGCGTGAGTATGTTCTGTGTCCTTGTTTCTTCCACACAACACACACCACACTTTCAATACACAACACACCACACACACAAACACCCATACACAACATACCACACCACACACACACACATACACACAACAAACATCACACTATGATAACTTTACTGATCTTTGTCTTTCTGTGCTTTGCGCGTGTTGACACAACACGAAGTTGTTCAAAGTGAAGCATGTGTATATCCTTGTGGGTCATGTTGTCAAACACATTATTCTACTGTGACTTTCCCCAAATATCTGGTCCCAAATTTTCAAACAGCTTCTTTCACCTCCTAAGTTTTGTTCGAGTGTGTGTGTGTGTATGTACGTGTGTGTGCGTGCCATCGTGCATACGTTGCGCGCGCCTGGTTTTTGAAATTGTTGGTCACTATGTTAAGGAGAGTTGCATGCTGTAAATGATTGAGTGCAAGTGCTTCGATTTGTTGGGTTTTTTTTACAACGATCAGCGCTATATAAATTCCATTATAATTTTATTATTATTATTATTATTTATTATTATTATTATTGTTGTTGTTGTTAGTTTCCAGGAGGGGGGGTTTTTGCCCTGGGGGCCTGCTGGGTACAGGACGGGGGTTCTAACAGGCAGGACTACCGCCACCTGTGTGTTCCACACCAGCACAGCTGCTCCCTCATCGGGGGCCATGGGCACAGTGGTCGTCTGTGCATGGTGAAGGGGTTCCAGTCCTTCTTGTCTCTCCTGACTGTATTACAGGAAAAAAAGACTGTTGTCAGCCCCTCCCCCACCCCCCCCAACCCACCCCAACCCCACCCCCCACCCACACCACCCTCAAAGATTAAAAGATTTTCTGAATTCGTGGATGGTTGTTTTTGCTTGGATGAGTGCTCCAAGTGATTGTTAAAATCTTTCTTTTACTCTTAAAAATTAGTTGTTTTTCTGGCACATGTGTGTTAGTGATGATGTGTTTTGAGTGTTCTTATTCCAAACCACCGATGACAAATGTTGTTTATTAGAGTCAAAGCTGTATCGATCTGTACTTTAGAAAATGCTGTCTTTTCACTGTCTATCGGTTTTGCATAGGTGTTTTTATTCGCAAATGATCCTTTATACATACAAAATGATTGCTTTGAATGTGTGGTTTTCAAGTGTAACGAACAGTTGACCCCACTGAAAACAGACCCCAGACATTTGAAGGTGGGGGATTATGTGAGACTGCAGACTGAAACGAGGTAGGTCATGATGTGGGCGGGATGTCAATTGGAGGGGTGGGAGGAGTCTGGCTTTGGGGGGGATGATGCTATTTCAGTTTCTCTGCTTATGTCAAACGTGTTCATCCCCTCAGTGAGTCATCTTCATTTCTTCATCTTCAGATGCTGAGACTAGCATACTACTTTTTTCTGTCTATTAGTAAAATACATTGCACTGGTTTTAAGCGATGAAAGACAGGCCCCGCAATCCGTTTAATTGAGGCAACGCACTAATTGGACGACCTAATTCACTGTTAACATCATAATTGCTCTTTTCCATCAGAGCATCGTCATTATCAAACATTGTACAGACATGTGACTTTTCTTCAAAACAACCTAAAACAAACATTTATGAAGCTTCACTAAGTTGCTTTAGACCAAGACCATATGTCAGCTAGCAGTTGGAGAAGCACATCAAGAGAACTCATTTTGAATAAATTTGTGGGGAGAGTGAATGAGTGAGTATTACACCTTCATGTGAAAGATCCATGTCCATGTTCAGCTCATCAGTGGTGTATAGCAACTTGGTAACATCAGTCGGACGCTTCTTTCCAGTGGTGTTGCCACAGGGAAACATTGACCGATTGCAATTGCTGCAGAGCTGAGTGTTGGAGGAGGAATGAAGGTGTGTGGTGTGGTGGTGTTGCAGAAGTTGTGCGGGGTGTTGCAGATGTGTGCTGGGTGTTGAGATGTGTGCGGGGTGTTGCAGATATTGTGTGCGGGGGTGTTGAGATGTTGGGGGTGTATCAGAAGTGTGCGGGGTGTTTCAGAAGTGTGCGGGGTGTTCCGAAGTGTGGCGGGTGTTGCAGAGTGAGCGGGGGTGTTGCAGATGTGTGGGGGGGTGTTGCAGATGTGTGGGGGGTGTGCAGATGTGTGCGGGGTGTTGCAGCTGTGTGCGGGGTGTTGCAGCTGTGTGCGGGGTGTTGCAGATGTGTGCGGGGTGTTGCAGATGTGTGCGGGGTGTTGCAGATGTGTGCGGGGTGTTGCAGATGTGTGCGGGGTGTACAGTAACCTGGAGAGGCTGTCACGTGTGGTGAAGGGACAGGTCTGCCACCGCTGATGGGCAGCTGTCGGGAAGGTTCATCCCCCTGTACTGTGTGTGTGTGTGTTGTGTCTGTGTGTGTGTGTATGTGTGTGTGTGTATTTTGTGTAGTGTTGTGTGTTGTCAGTGTGCTGATGTGTGTGTGTGCGTGAGTGTGTGTGTATATGTTTTTGGGTGTATGTTGTGTGTGTGTGTGGGGGTGTGTGTGTGGTGTAGGGTGTGGTGGTATGTTTGTGTGGGGGTGTGTGTGTGGGGACTTTGTGTGTGTGTGCTTTATTGTGTGTGTTGTGGTCAGCTGTCTCGAGGTACATCCCCTGTACTATGTGTATGTGTGTGTGTGTATGTGTGTGTGTGTATGTGTGGTGTTGAGTGTGTCTGTGTGTTGTGTGTCTTGTGTGTGTGTGCGTGGTGAGTGTTGTGTGTATATGTGTGTGTGGGTGTGGTTATGTGTGTGTGTGTATGTGTGTGTGTGTGTGTCTGTGTGTGTATGTGTGCTGCGTGTGTGGTGTGTGTTATGTGTTGTGTGTGTGTGTGTGTTGTGTTGTTGTGTGTGGGTGTGTGTGTGTTGTGTGTGTGTGGGCAGTGTGAAGGTTAACATCCCCTGTAACTATGATGTGTGTGTGTGTGTGAGTATGTATGTGTGTGTTGTGTGTATAATAATTAAATAATGTATGGAATGTATATAGCGCCTGAATCTTGTAAAGCAACAAATCAATACGCTGTCGATTTCATTTCATACCACTTAAGTACGGCAGATTTCTCTCAGTGAATTGGGCTGCTCTCACCGGGGATGAGGTAGGAGCGGTCGAGAGAGCGTCGCACAAGCGCCAGCGTCCACCCATTTTTTTTCTTTTTCATGTCTGCAACTGTATTTTGTTTCCTTTAAGAGTGGCTTTTTATAGAATTATGCAGGACACTCTCTTGTTGCCGGGGTTCTTTTTAAGTGCGTAAATAATTACGTGTAACACACGAGACCTCGGTTATCGTCTTCATCCGAAAGACTAGCGCCCAGCCACACTCATGGTCTAATGTGGGGGGAGGGAAATTATCGCTTTGGTCCAAACGGGCGGTACGAACCGCGCAATTCAGACTGGAACTTTTCGCTTTTAGACGGGCTGTTTCCCACTGACACGGAACCACTCGAGTATACCACGATCCAATCGAATTGTGTATGTGGAATTTTTAGTGTGTGTGAGTATGTATGTGTGTGTATGTGTGTGTGTGAGTATGTGTGAGTATGAATGTGTGTGTGTGTGTGTGAGTATGTGTGTGTAGTGTGTGTATGGTGGTGTATGTGTGGTGTGTGTTGTGGTCAGCTGTCTGAATGGTACATCCCTGTACTATGTGAGTTGTGTTGAGGTGGGAAGTGGGGGTTGGGCAGCTATCTGAAGGAACAGCAACACTTTGGGGTGGGGACAGGGTATGCTGCTCTGCATTGTCTCTTACTTTGTCTTCTGACATCCATGACTTTCCTCCCAAAAAAGCTTGTTGTAATTATGAAAATCGAGTGTGTTAGTGAGGTGTAAAGTGAAATGTGGAGAGAGGGAAAAAAAGGGTGTTGGTGTTGTGCATGTATGTATATAGGGAGGGGGGGGGGGGGTGTTTTGCATATGTTGCAGTCCTTTTTTTGTGCTCACAAATAAAAGAAAAGCCCTCAGTTCAATGAAATGTTGCCACGGTTATCGTAAGTGTTGATGTTTGTTTTTGTGTTGTTGTTTTTGCTCTGCAGTGTGTGGCTTATTTGCAGTGTCCGTGGGCCTTCTGTCCCTCTCCTATGTGTTCAGGTAAGACTGTCACTGTGTGTGTGTGTGTGTGTGTGTGTTAGTGATGTATGTGTGTGTGTGTATATGAGGTGTGTGTTTGTATGAGGTGAAGGAGTGAGTGATGAGAGATGAGAGAGAGAGAGAGAGACGGGAGAGAGAGAGAGATGAGAGAGAGATGGAGAAGGAGGATCGAGAGAGAGAGAGAGATAGACTGAGGAAGTGAGAGAGAGAGCGATGAGAGAAAGAAAGATCGAGATAGAGAGAGATTATGAAAGCATAAGCAGCTGCTTTCAAGTGTCTTGGCTCGATGTGTTTGTTCTATAACCGAAAGTTTTATGAGATGAGTATCCATATGCAGATGAAAGAAAAATTCAATCTATGAGAAATGGTTGCCTGGGTCTGTGATGTTGTTGGGGCACTCTTTTTTGGTGTATTGTTGGTATGTTTTTAGCTGTGCCAGTGGCACCCTAGGAGTTGCTCGTGCTTTTGAGATATTAAAGAGTTTGTATTCCAGTATTGTAGCTGAGGTGTGAGTGACCTGTGTTGTGTTGTGTTGTGTTGTGTAGTGTGTGCAAACAGCTGAAGGTGTGAGTTATGTGTTGTGTTGTTTTTATTCTTTATTTTATTCTTTTTATTGAGGGTAATGCGTACAAGTAAGCACTTTGTGTGTTGTGTTATGTTGTGTTGAGTGTGCGAACGTTGAAGGTGTTTATTTTATTTTTAAATTTTTTTTTTATTCTTTTATATCAAGGATCATTGAAATAAGCACTTTCTGTGCTTTTTTACATCCATGTCCCGAGAGTATGCGGATTTGTGAATTCTGTCATCTGTTCCCACGGCACACAATGGCCTACTCTAACGAAAGTGGAACAGGATTTAAACGTGTGCGCAAGATGTTCAGTCTGGTTCGCACACCGGTTGTCCGTTTTATAGTCTCATCGCAGGACTTTTGGGGAGAAGTTGGAGTCTGCATGATGTTAACTTCCAGAGGAAAATATCCTTGAACGGGAATGAACCCAGGTCATCAGATTGTGAAGCATTGTTCTTGACCTAAGGCTATCCCGTATGCCGATGAGTTTCCTGTGTTGTGTTGTGTAGTGTTGTGTGTGCACACAGCAGAAGGTGCTGAGTTCTGTGTTGTGTTGTGTTGTGTGTGTGCACAAGCTGAAGGTGCTGAGTTACTGTGTTGTGTGTGTGTGCACAAGTGAAGGTGCTGAGGTTTCCTGTTGGTGTGTTGGTGTGTGCAAACACATTGAGGGTGCTGGAGTTACCTATTGGTGTGTTGTGGTGGTGTGTGCAAACAGCTGAAGGTGCTGAGTTTCTACTTGTGGTGTTGTGTGCAAAACACCTGAGGGTGCTGAGTACTGTGTTGTGTTGTGTTGTGTGTGCCATACGCCTGAAGGTGCTGAGTTAACCTGTGGTGTGTTGTGTTGTGTAGTGCACAAGTTAAGTGCTGAGTTACCTGTGGTGTGGTGTGTTGTGATGTGTTGGTGTGAGCACACAGTTAAAGGTGCTAGTTACCTGTGGTGTGGTGTGTTGTGTTGTGTTGGATTGTGTGTACAAACAACTTGAGGTTGCTGAGTTACCTGTGTTGTGTTTGGGTTGTGTGTCCAAACAGCTGAAGGTGTGAGTTTACTTGTGGTGTGTTGTGTGTACAAACAGCTTGCAGGTGCTGAGATACCTGTGTTGTTTGGTTTATTGTGTGTGACACCGCTGAAGGTTGGTGCTGAGTTACCTGTGGAGTGGTTGTGTTGTGTTGTTTGTGCACACAGCTGAAGGTGCTGAGTTACTTGGTGTGTTTTTTGTTGTGGTGTGTTTTTGTGTGTACACTCAGCTGAAGGTGCTGAGTTTACCTGTGGTATTTATGTGTTGTGATGTGTTGTGCCAGTGAGGTGCTGAGTTACTGTGGTGTGGTGTGTTGTGTGCACAGCTAAGGTGCTGGTGTTTACTGTGTTGTGGTATGTGATGTGGGTGTGTTGTGTGTGCACACAGTGAAGGTGTGCACGTTACCTGTGTTGTGTTGTGTTGTGTGTACACAAGTGAAGGGTGATTTACTGTGGTGTGTTGTGTTGTGTGTACACACAGCTGAGGTGCTGAGTTACCTGTGTTGTTAGTTGGTTGTGTGTGCACCACAGCTGAAGGTACTGAGTTACTGTTGTTTGTGTTTGTGGTTGTGTGTGCACACAGTGAAGGTGTGAGTTACCTGTGTTGTGGTTTTGTGTTGTGTTGTGTGTGCACACAGCTGAAGGTGCTGAGTTACCTGTGGTGTGGTGTGTTGTGTGTGCATACAGTGAAGGTGCTGAGTTACCTGTGTTGATGTTGTGTTTTAGTTACTATTATCTTATTTTTATTATTTTTATTTCTGTTTGTGTTGTGTGTGCAACAGTGAAGGTGCTGAGTTACTGTGGGTGTTGTGGTGTGTTTGTGTTTGTACACACAGTGAAGGTGCTGAGTTACTGTGTGTTTTGTTGTGTTGTGTGTGCACACAGTGAGGTGCTGAGTTACTGTGTTGTGTTTGTTTATCTACTTTGTTGTGTTATTGGTGTGTGACAAGCTGAAGTTGGCTGAGTTACTGTGTTGTGTTTGTGTTGTTGTAAGTGCACACAGCTGAAGGTGCTGAGTTACCGGTGTTGTGTTGTGTTTAGTGTGCAAGTGAAGTGGCTGAGTACCTGTGGTGTGGTGTGTTGTGGTGTGTGTGTGTACAAACAGCTGAAGGTGTGAGTTACTGTGTTGTGTGGTGTTGTGTTGTGTGTGCACAAGTGAGGGGCTGAGTTACTGTGTTGTGTTGGTGTAGTGTGTGCACACAGCTGTACGTGCTGAGATACTGTGTTGTGTTGTGTTGTGTGTGCACACAGCTGAAAGTGCTGAGTATCCTGGTAGTTGTTGTTGTGTTGTGTGTGCACAAGCTGAAGTGCTGAGTTACTGCCGGCGTTGCTGTGACAGGTGGGGCATGTGTGTCGGTCTCTTGAACGTGTCTACTAGGACCCTTGAGAGAGTCTGGGTATTGCACTTATTTTACTACATGACATGCAATTTGCAATGAACATATTTAAAAATGTACTGTTGTGGTGATCGTTGTGGTATGTGAGTATTACATTTTTAGATATTATCCCTGAAACACCCCCCACCCCCACCCCCCCACACAACACTCAAAACAACTACACACACACCACACACACACACACACACACGCTCAAAACCACCACACACACACACACATACTCACTCACTCACACCACCCATATTCTCTCCTAAACGATGTAATAGTTTTATTATTTCTTCTTGGTTTGTTTCTATTGTTTTAATTGTGAGATGATCTATGGGTATTAAATTGTAATTTATTATCATGATATAATTTGAACGAGTATAATCTAAAATGAGTCGTTGATGGGATCGCCTATCTGTTTTGGAATTTATATATTGGATATTATCTCTGAAATAACCACACACACTCTCTGTCTCTTGTGTCTCTCTCTCTCTCTCACCTTTTATCGTTTCTCTGCTTATAGTCATTGGATATCCTGATGAAGGATTCTATTTTTTTATTTTCTATTCTATATTGACTTGCCTCAGTATTAAGTTTTAATGAGTGCCTATTTCAATATCTTATATATTTTATGTGTAACAAAGTATGTGTACCATTTGACAATTGTGTAGATGTTTATCTTTATGACTTATTCAGTTTGGTTGTGTTATTTTTTTGGCTTGTTGTAGCTCTGTGTTATTATTGTGTGTTTTTGTCTGTTTTTCTCTTTTTTATCATTTTTTGTTGGTTTGGTTTTTTCCTTATCTTTTGTTTGTTTGTTTGTTTTGGTTAGGGTTTTTAGGGGGGTTGGGTGGTAGGGGTGGCGGTATTCTTAGGATTTTCTTTTAATTGCTTGCTTTGGGGGGGTGGGGGGGGTAGGGTGTTGGGGGGGAGCAGTTTGAAAAGGGTTATTTCCCTTGTTATATAATGGCGCGACTGTTTAAGTATTGGGTTATATTATTAAGGGATGTTATCCTAACGCGGGGGGATCTGGAATGTTAAAAAAAAAGACATGTGTGCTTATTCATTATCTCGAAATAAAAGAATTTGTCTGTTGTCATGTCATGTCAAACAATCTGAAATAAGCTTTGATTTGTCTTACACACCCACCACACACCACACTCGCAATCAAATTCAAAATGAAGCGCACCGAATTGGTTAAGAGAAACAACTGCTGAAGATGGAGTTTTCTGATTAAATACTGTGTTGTAGGTGTCGTTAGGAGGAGGAAATATTAATTAGAACATTTTCTTTAGAAAGAACTGCAAGAAACGTCAGAATTTTTTTTTAATCAAAACAGAAGGAAAGTGAGAACAAGAAGAATAGGGAACAGAAGAAATGTAGGAAGAAGAAACAGAAATACGAAGGAAGAAAAACAAAAGAAAACACACAATCAAACAACGGAACCAATAAAACAAACAAAAGAGACAATAACATCCAAAAGTGATAGAGTGAAGGACAGTTAGAAAGCCATCTGTGTGTTGTACTATACTGAATTACATTACATTCTCAGGGGAACATTCTGCCTCATTTCCCCACAAATCACCACTGATTGCACACACAAAAATATGATGTGATATAATAAAATAGAATATTTGATAAAGTATGTGATATGACGTGATACGGTTGTTGTGTGGCAATGTGGTACAGAGCGATACGGTATCTATGTATACAACACATTATATTTTATTTTCGGCCTAAATAGATCGGAATTTTCTCCCTGGATGATTCAGCTCTTCGAGATCAGGAAAAGACAAACAACATAACACTGTGCAGGAATCGAAATGGATTGTGATGAACATCACAATTGCAATCACGTCCTCAGTTTTAAGCTTTTCACTCATCATTGAGGTGCGTGGTAAAGCTTGCTTAGTACTGCTAAGGGACTGTCGATGTTGGTGACATCCAAAATGTACGCTTTCTGATCTTCAGCAGAAAAAAGCGTACGTTGAGTCGGCGACACGTAAGTAAACTGAAACTGAACTATGTCCTACACTTTTTACAATCTTATCGTTTTGACCACACGCAATACATGTGCATAAACTTCAAATCAGTTCATTTCTATGAGACAGAAAGGGGCAAACATGAAAATATATTTAATTCTTTCAGTGTAAGACGAATCGATTCTCTAGAAAGAGTCTGAATTTTAAGTTGCATGATATTGAAAGATTTTCTTCAATTCATTTGCTTGCTATTGTAAGGTATCAGTTAGTCTGTGCATTTTGTGTATGCATGAACGGCGTATTTTCGTCGTTTATTTGTAATGAGGCTATTTACAGGGAATTAATTGAGCAACTGGTGATAGAAATTTTGAACATATATCATATGTTAAGTAACACACAACACACACACAACACAACACACGAACGAACGCGCCACAACACACACACACACACAAAACATGCATGCACACTAGCACACATGTATGCAATGCATGCACCACACACATACCCACATTAATGTATATGTATAACTATTATATTTTATATATATACACTTACACACATACATACACATCTCTCTTCTCTCTCTCTCTCTCTCTCTCTCACTCTCTCTCTCCATCTCTTCTTCACACACACACCCCACACACAACACACACACAAAACAAAACAACCACACACAAGAGATAGTATCCCCAACAACTGAATACTGAATAGGGTTGCTTGATATTACTGTTCTTTCAATATAATTCAAGACTCATAAAAATGATCCATGGATTTTAATAATAATAATAATAATAATGTATGGAATTTATATTTTCACACAGTGCGTCTAGATCCAAGCAAAGTTTGCTGATTTTTATGCATACACTTAACTTTCAGTTATCTTCAACTGCTTCTTTGGTGCTAGATTTTACCTGAGCTATCAATTACAAAATTAGTGAATCAAGTGATTTAGTTATTCATTTGTTGCAAAGTGTTATCAATGTCCATCATATTTGGAGGCAGAGGACATGTTTGAAACATTGCATACAAACTTGCTCTCTCATATTACAAACTTTGAAAGAAAAGTAAATTCAGCATTTCGGAAATGCACTGTTTCTGTTCGTGTTAAGTACTGAGCTGTTAAAGACTACAAACATGAAATGAATGACCAGAGACAACAATTCAGAAACTGTTCTTTTTTTGGGAAATATTTAAAATCTCTGGTTCAGTAGTCTTGATCCACAAGACTCAACACAGATATTTTATTTCTGATTTTAGGTTGAATGAATCTTTTATGGTTTCTTACTGCATGCCTGAAAATACTTTTTGTTAATATTTTGCTTTGTTTTCAATTCATTCAAATGATTCCTCTCTAAGACCTGTTATTTTGCTGTTGCTTGTGTGCAGGTCTTTAGCCTGAGCCTGAACAAGTGCTGAACAAGAAGAGATGCCTGAGTGGGGAGGACCTGACCCTGATTCTCAGGCTGGGCATGTCCTGGGGACTGGTTTTCATCCTGTGCCCAGACCTCTCAGCAATAAACAGAAGCAGCGTGCCCCCTCCACCACTGCCAACAAAACTCTGGCAACGGCACTGGACCACATGGCACTGGCACGGCAGACTGTGGCATTGCACGTAAGGAGAGTGGGGCTGAGGGTGGGAAAAGAAAGGAGGGGAGGAGAAGCTTCGAAGGCAGTGGAGGTCAAGTCTCAGACCCATGGCAGGAGGAATACAGCAGGACAGGAAACGTCAGGATTTTCTGATGGGGTGGAGTGCATTGGGCTGGTCAGCTTCTTTTCAGTACACAGCGAGACTAAAACTTTAAAGGCTTGGGTGTGTGGTGTGAGTGTGTGTGTGTGTGTGTGTGGTGTGTCTGATTGTGTGTTGTGTCGTTGTGTGGATTGTGCTGTGATTGTGTGTGTGTGTGATTGTGTGTGTGTGTGTCAGTCTCCTGGTGTACCGAACAGGCCACTTGCCTGCACAGCAGAGCTCCATCTGTCAAAAAACCCCCATTGGTATTGGGATAGCACAGTGGCTACAGCATTGCATTCATGATCAAAAACAACATTGGTATTGGGATAGCACGGTGGCTACAGCATTGCACTCATGATCAAAAACAACATTGGTATTGGGATAGCACGGTGGCTACAGCATTGCACTCATGATCAAAAACAACATTGGTATTGGGATATCCAGTGGCTACAGCACAGCATTGCAGTCATGATCAAAAAACAACATTGTATTGGATAGCACAGTGGATACAGCATTGCAGTAATGATCAAAAAAACATGGTATTGGGATGCACAGTGGCTTACAGCATTGCAGTCTTGATCAAAAACAAACAATGGTAAAGGGATAGACGTGCTACAGAATGCGTCATGATCAAAAAACAACATTGGTATTGGATAGCAAGTGGCTACAGCATTGCACTCATGATCAAAAAACAACATTGGTAATGGGGATAGCACAGTGCTACGCATTGCATTGATCCAATAAACACTTTGGTATGGGATAGCAAGGTGGCTACAGCATTGCACTTCATGATCAAAAACAAATTGGTATTGGATTGACAGTGCTTACAGATTGCAGTCATGATCAAAAAAACAGTGGTATTGGGAATAGCCACAGTAAAAAACTGGCTACAGATTGCAGTCATGATCAAAAACAACATTGGTATTGGGATAGCACATTTGGCTACAGCATTGAAGTCATGATCAAAACAACATTGGTATTGGGATAGCAAGTAGCACAGCATTGCGTCATGATAAAAAAAACATTGGTTATTGGGGTAGCACGTGTCTACAGCATTGCATCATGATCAAAAACTACATTGGTATAGGGATAGCACGTGGCTACAGCATTGCAGTAATGATCATAAAACAACATTGGTATTGGCTAGCACAGTGGCTACTGCCATTGCAGTCTGATCAAAACAACATTGGTTATTGGATAGCACAGTGGTAAGCATTGCATCATGATTGACAGTCCTATGTTAAAGTCATCCCAAGGCACACCAGCCCAAGGGTATTTTTTCCCCTGGAGTTACTCAGTACTGGACTCCTCTCGCCTAAAAGGTTACTTCGGATGATACAATTAACAAAAATCCTGTGTTCGAACTCACCCAGCGTCAGAACATTTACACACATGTTTAAAACCCGGTCACTTTCAGTACGAGTAGGCCATTGTGTGTTGGTAGAATGCATGACAACAATTGGTGTGGTTTTTTTAAAAGATGCATGCAACACAAGTGTTGTGTGTAGTAGACATCATCCTGTGTATAGTGTGGCTTCTGTAATGGTAGGTGGGGAAAATAAGTTGTGCACATGTCACTCAGTCACTCATTCATTCACTTATCTGTTCATTCTTCACTCGCAATCATGATTCAATTCATTCACTTATTATGTTCATTTTTCTTTCATTACTCGCTCGTCATCATTCATTTCTTGCACTTATCTTTTTTTTTTTCATTCATTCATTCATTCATTCATTCACTCACTAGTTATTCTTCACTTATTGTTCTTTTTCTCTTCATTCATTCACTCACTCACTCACTCACGCATTTCACCCATCCCCCCCCCCCCCCCCCCCCCTTTTCATTCATTCTTGTTCTTCATTCTTTCATTCACTCGATCACTCAGTCACTCATTCATTCACTTCACTATCTGTCATCATTCATTCACTTGCTATCATTCATTCATCTTTCTTCATTCTTTCACTTGCTCACTTTAATTCATTCATTATTCAATTCATTCACTTATCTGTTCCTTCCTTCTTCATTCACTTGCTCATTCACCACTCACTCATTCATTCATTCACTTATTTGTTCATTCCTTCATTCATTTATTCACTTGCTCACTCACTCTTCATTCATTCACTTATTGTTCATCCTTTCATTCATTCACTCGCCACACTCAACTCATTCATGATTCATTCATTCACTTATATGTCTTCATTACTCTGTCCATTATCCTTGCTCTACTCATTCATCATATTAACTTATCTGTCATTTCACTCACGCGTTCACTCACTCATTCATTCACTCTTATTGTTCATTCCCTTCATTAATTGATCACTCATCTCTCATGCATTCACTCACTCATGTCATTCATTACTTATCACGTTCATTACTGTTAGTTCAATTCACGCGTCCACTCAATCTATCATTCACTTATCTGTTCATGACTCATTCTTTCATCATTCACTCGCTCACTCAGTCACTCATTCATTCAATTTATCTGTTATTTCTTCCTTTCAATCATCAGTGCTCATCACTCATTATAATCACTTATCTGTTCCTTCATTCATTCATTCACTTTGCCTCACTAATTCATTCATTATTCACTTATCTGTTCATTCTTCATTCATTCATTCACTCGCTCACTCACTAATTCATTCACTTATGCTGTTCATTCTTCCTTCATTCATTCACTTCCTCACTCACTCACTCATTCTTCATTCACTTATCTGTTCATTCTTTTCATTCAATCGCTACCTCATTCAGTATTGTTAATTCATTCAATAATATTCACTCATTCCTTCATTATTCACTTATATGTTCATTCATTCTTATTCACTTGTCACTCATTCATTCACTCATTCCTTCATTAATTCACTTGCTCACTCACTCATTCATCATTCCTTATTGTTCATTCAATATTCACTCACTCATTCATTCAATTCACTTATCTGTTCATTCCTTTATTCACTCACGCACTCACTCATTCAGTCAATTCATCCATTCCACTTATTGTTCATTCTTCATTCACTTGCTCTTCATTCATTCATTCATCATTTCCTTATCTGTTCATTCCTTAATTCACTTGCTCATCACTCTTATTCATCATCATTCATTCATTCACTTTTCTGTTCATTCTTCGTTCATTCACTCGTTACTCACTCATATAATCATTATTGGTCCTACTTCATTCATTCATTCTTCACTCGCTCACTCATTCATTTCATTCATTATTGTTCCTTCTTTTTCATTCATCATCGCTCATCATTCATTCACTTGTCATTCATTCGCTCCTCATCATTCATTTCATTCATTGCTCATTCCTTCATTCATCACTCCATTCATTTATGCACTTATCTGTTCCTTCCTTCTTCATGCATTATTCCTCGCTACTCATTATTCTTTGCTCACATTCATTCTTCACTCACTTTCAGTCACTCACTCGTTCCTTCATTCACTCACTCATTCATTCATCACTCATTCCTTATTCCTCATTCATTCACTCATTCCTTCATTATTCCTTGCTCAATCATTTTATTCATTATTCTTCCTTTCATTCTATTCCTTATCTGTTCATTCATTAATTCATTCACTCATTCCTTATTCATTCACTTATCTGTTCATTCCTTCATTCCTTCCTTCATTTCATTCACTCACTCGCTCACTCATTCATTCATTCACTTGCTCATTCAATCATTCATCATATTTCCTTCATTTATTCGTCATCAATTCTTCATCATTATTCATCTCTCATTCCTTTCCTTCATTCCTCCTTCTTCTTCACCATTTTTCCCCCCCACCCACTCCCCACCCCTCTGTCCCCAGGTGTGCCCCCCTTCCTGCAGCGCGGAGGAGAGAGTGACCCCCCCCCACCTCCCCTGCCCTCTGGGAGACCGGAGGTCAATCGACTGCTGCAGGAGCCGCTGCTGTGGGCCGCGAGGCACCCCGCTCCGTCCCGCCTGCTGCGCGAGTCCATCAGCGCTGCGGCCTGCTTGCTGCGCAGCGGCGTACGCCCTGTGGGTGGGCTCTGCACACCTTCATGTGGAAGTGGGCTTTGGCCCCTGCAGGTGAAGGGAGAGAAGGAGAGGAGAGCCACCACCCCCCACCCCTGAGGTGAGTTCTGGGGTGGTGCAGAGTGAGTGATGGTGATTAATAGCAAGAGAAGAGAAGGAGAATGAAATTAAAATTTTGATCATGATGATTGCTGTAATGATGGTGGTGATAATGTTGTGATAATAATTTAGTAATAAATAATGATAACTTATAGTCATAATTATGTTTGAAATCTTATATTAGGATGAATTTGTATAGCAAAAAACAAATGATGAAAAAATGATGAGGGCTTTGTGCAGAAGTTGTCTAGTTTTGAACATCTCTCTCTTCTCTCGTCTCTCTCTCTCTCACTCTCTCTCTTCTCTCTCTCTCTCTTCTTCTCTCTCTCTATCTCTCTCTCTATTCTATTTCTTGTGTCTCTCTCTTTCTCTGTGTTCTCTCTCTCTCTCTTTCTTCTCTCTGTCTCTCTTCTGTCTGTCTCTCTCTCTCTCTCTCTCTTCTCTCTATCTCTCTCTCTACTCTCCTCTCTCTCTCTCTCTTTCTCTCTATCTCTCTCTTCGATTTTGACTTTATGGTTTGTATACATCACTAGATTTTGAACTAGTATACGATGATGATTTATTCCCAATTGGGGGTTGGATAGGCTGTGTGGTAGAGCATTGAGCTGGAAATGATGGTGTAAGTTGAGCCACCTCAGGAACATGTCCAGTGGGATTCTTCCCTAGGTTTACATCAGTGCGCTCTCTCCCCAGAAGCCCTTCAGATGAGACTATAGCTGAAAGTCCTGTGTTGACCACATGCAGAACATCTTGCATTTAAAAAAAAATTTAAAACCCACTCTGCCTTTGGAAGAGTAAGCTGCGCATTCTGGTTGGTTGGAGCATTTTGGCAACTTCAGGAACACATGCACATAGTTTCATGATTAAGACCTTTCAACGGAACAAGTCAGAAAAAGTAGATACCTTGATGTTGGACCATGGCAAGATCTGCAAATTGATCAGAGGTGAACTTTGGGGTTCAGCCTAGAACACAAACCAAAACAACAACAACTAAAAACAACAACAACAAGAAAAAAATCCAGAGCACATTGATAGCGCGGAGTCACAGCGGAAACAGGAAGCTTTTTAGCGATGGTGAGGATATGACAGGTAGAAGAATTTGATCCCTTGCAAGGGGGATAAATAGATCCCATAGTTCAAACAAAAATTGTCCAGGGCAGAAGACTTGCTCCCTGTTCATTCACATGGTTGTGCCACAAGGTGATGAGCCAGGCATGTGTCCAGTAGGTGGGTTCAAGAGGAGGAAGTGACGGTGCTTGAGTGCATGTGTGTAAAACAATGTGAATATTTTAGGGTTGTTGTTTTTCAAATTTACGTTACGGTCTTATGTTTTTGTTTCATACTTCATAGAGCTCTGAAGATTTAATCAGATAGTGAGATTTTGTAATGCGATCAATTTTATTAATCATTAAGGTAGCGGCCATTCCAAGTTCAGGGATGTCACTGGGTTTAACATCACACCCAGTACATGATTCTTGGGTTGGCTCTTGAAATATTTCTGTTGGGGTGGAAGTAGGAAAAAAAAATGTGTGAGCGTGAGTATGTTCTGTGTCCTTGTTTCTTCCACACAACACACACCACACTTTCAATACACAACACACCACACACACAAACACCCATACACAACATACCACACCACACACACACACATACACACAACAAACATCACACTATGATAACTTTACTGATCTTTGTCTTTCTGTGCTTTGCGCGTGTTGACACAACACGAAGTTGTTCAAAGTGAAGCATGTGTATATCCTTGTGGGTCATGTTGTCAAACACATTATTCTACTGTGACTTTCCCCAAATATCTGGTCCCAAATTTTCAAACAGCTTCTTTCACCTCCTAAGTTTTGTTCGAGTGTGTGTGTGTGTATGTACGTGTGTGTGCGTGCCATCGTGCATACGTTGCGCGCGCCTGGTTTTTGAAATTGTTGGTCACTATGTTAAGGAGAGTTGCATGCTGTAAATGATTGAGTGCAAGTGCTTCGATTTGTTGGGTTTTTTTTACAACGATCAGCGCTATATAAATTCCATTATAATTTTATTATTATTATTATTATTTATTATTATTATTATTGTTGTTGTTGTTAGTTTCCAGGAGGGGGGGTTTTTGCCCTGGGGGCCTGCTGGGTACAGGACGGGGGTTCTAACAGGCAGGACTACCGCCACCTGTGTGTTCCACACCAGCACAGCTGCTCCCTCATCGGGGGCCATGGGCACAGTGGTCGTCTGTGCATGGTGAAGGGGTTCCAGTCCTTCTTGTCTCTCCTGACTGTATTACAGGAAAAAAAGACTGTTGTCAGCCCCTCCCCCACCCCCCCCAACCCACCCCAACCCCACCCCCCACCCACACCACCCTCAAAGATTAAAAGATTTTCTGAATTCGTGGATGGTTGTTTTTGCTTGGATGAGTGCTCCAAGTGATTGTTAAAATCTTTCTTTTACTCTTAAAAATTAGTTGTTTTTCTGGCACATGTGTGTTAGTGATGATGTGTTTTGAGTGTTCTTATTCCAAACCACCGATGACAAATGTTGTTTATTAGAGTCAAAGCTGTATCGATCTGTACTTTAGAAAATGCTGTCTTTTCACTGTCTATCGGTTTTGCATAGGTGTTTTTATTCGCAAATGATCCTTTATACATACAAAATGATTGCTTTGAATGTGTGGTTTTCAAGTGTAACGAACAGTTGACCCCACTGAAAACAGACCCCAGACATTTGAAGGTGGGGGATTATGTGAGACTGCAGACTGAAACGAGGTAGGTCATGATGTGGGCGGGATGTCAATTGGAGGGGTGGGAGGAGTCTGGCTTTGGGGGGGATGATGCTATTTCAGTTTCTCTGCTTATGTCAAACGTGTTCATCCCCTCAGTGAGTCATCTTCATTTCTTCATCTTCAGATGCTGAGACTAGCATACTACTTTTTTCTGTCTATTAGTAAAATACATTGCACTGGTTTTAAGCGATGAAAGACAGGCCCCGCAATCCGTTTAATTGAGGCAACGCACTAATTGGACGACCTAATTCACTGTTAACATCATAATTGCTCTTTTCCATCAGAGCATCGTCATTATCAAACATTGTACAGACATGTGACTTTTCTTCAAAACAACCTAAAACAAACATTTATGAAGCTTCACTAAGTTGCTTTAGACCAAGACCATATGTCAGCTAGCAGTTGGAGAAGCACATCAAGAGAACTCATTTTGAATAAATTTGTGGGGAGAGTGAATGAGTGAGTATTACACCTTCATGTGAAAGATCCATGTCCATGTTCAGCTCATCAGTGGTGTATAGCAACTTGGTAACATCAGTCGGACGCTTCTTTCCAGTGGTGTTGCCACAGGGAAACATTGACCGATTGCAATTGCTGCAGAGCTGAGTGTTGGAGGAGGAATGAAGGTGTGTGGTGTGGTGGTGTTGCAGAAGTTGTGCGGGGTGTTGCAGATGTGTGCTGGGTGTTGAGATGTGTGCGGGGTGTTGCAGATATTGTGTGCGGGGGTGTTGAGATGTTGGGGGTGTATCAGAAGTGTGCGGGGTGTTTCAGAAGTGTGCGGGGTGTTCCGAAGTGTGGCGGGTGTTGCAGAGTGAGCGGGGGTGTTGCAGATGTGTGGGGGGGTGTTGCAGATGTGTGGGGGGTGTGCAGATGTGTGCGGGGTGTTGCAGCTGTGTGCGGTGTGTTGCAGCTGTGTGCGGGGTGTTGCAGATGTGTGCGGGGTGTTGAGATCCGTGTGCGGGGGATGTTGCAGATGTGTGCGGGGTGTTGCAGATGTGTGCGGGGTGTTACAGTAAACTGGACTGGGCTGCACGTGTGGTGAAGGGACAGGTCTGCCACCGCTGATGGGCAGCTGTCGGGAAGGTTCATCCCCCTGTACTGTGTGTGTGTGTGTTGTGTCTGTGTGTGTGTGTATGTGTGTGTGTGTATTTTGTGTAGTGTTGTGTGTTGTCAGTGTGCTGATGTGTGTGTGTGCGTGAGTGTGTGTGTATATGTTTTTGGGTGTATGTTGTGTGTGTGTGTGGGGGTGTGTGTGTGGTGTAGGGTGTGGTGGTATGTTTGTGTGGGGGTGTGTGTGTGGGGACTTTGTGTGTGTGTGCTTTATTGTGTGTGTTGTGGTCAGCTGTCTCGAGGTACATCCCCTGTACTATGTGTATGTGTGTGTGTGTATGTGTGTGTGTGTATGTGTGGTGTTGAGTGTGTCTGTGTGTTGTGTGTCTTGTGTGTGTGTGCGTGGTGAGTGTTGTGTGTATATGTGTGTGTGGGTGTGGTTATGTGTGTGTGTGTATGTGTGTGTGTGTGTGTCTGTGTGTGTATGTGTGCTGCGTGTGTGGTGTGTGTTATGTGTTGTGTGTGTGTGTGTGTTGTGTTGTTGTGTGTGGGTGTGTGTGTGTTGTGTGTGTGTGGGCAGTGTGAAGGTTAACATCCCCTGTAACTATGATGTGTGTGTGTGTGTGAGTATGTATGTGTGTGTTGTGTGTATAATAATTAAATAATGTATGGAATGTATATAGCGCCTGAATCTTGTAAAGCAACAAATCAATACGCTGTCGATTTCATTTCATACCACTTAAGTACGGCAGATTTCTCTCAGTGAATTGGGCTGCTCTCACCGGGGATGAGGTAGGAGCGGTCGAGAGAGCGTCGCACAAGCGCCAGCGTCCACCCATTTTTTTTCTTTTTCATGTCTGCAACTGTATTTTGTTTCCTTTAAGAGTGGCTTTTTATAGAATTATGCAGGACACTCTCTTGTTGCCGGGGTTCTTTTTAAGTGCGTAAATAATTACGTGTAACACACGAGACCTCGGTTATCGTCTTCATCCGAAAGACTAGCGCCCAGCCACACTCATGGTCTAATGTGGGGGGAGGGAAATTATCGCTTTGGTCCAAACGGGCGGTACGAACCGCGCAATTCAGACTGGAACTTTTCGCTTTTAGACGGGCTGTTTCCCACTGACACGGAACCACTCGAGTATACCACGATCCAATCGAATTGTGTATGTGGAATTTTTAGTGTGTGTGAGTATGTATGTGTGTGTATGTGTGTGTGTGAGTATGTGTGAGTATGAATGTGTGTGTGTGTGTGTGAGTATGTGTGTGTAGTGTGTGTATGGTGGTGTATGTGTGGTGTGTGTTGTGGTCAGCTGTCTGAATGGTACATCCCTGTACTATGTGAGTTGTGTTGAGGTGGGAAGTGGGGGTTGGGCAGCTATCTGAAGGAACAGCAACACTTTGGGGTGGGGACAGGGTATGCTGCTCTGCATTGTCTCTTACTTTGTCTTCTGACATCCATGACTTTCCTCCCAAAAAAGCTTGTTGTAATTATGAAAATCGAGTGTGTTAGTGAGGTGTAAAGTGAAATGTGGAGAGAGGGAAAAAAAGGGTGTTGGTGTTGTGCATGTATGTATATAGGGAGGGGGGGGGGGGGTGTTTTGCATATGTTGCAGTCCTTTTTTTGTGCTCACAAATAAAAGAAAAGCCCTCAGTTCAATGAAATGTTGCCACGGTTATCGTAAGTGTTGATGTTTGTTTTTGTGTTGTTGTTTTTGCTCTGCAGTGTGTGGCTTATTTGCAGTGTCCGTGGGCCTTCTGTCCCTCTCCTATGTGTTCAGGTAAGACTGTCACTGTGTGTGTGTGTGTGTGTGTGTGTTAGTGATGTATGTGTGTGTGTGTATATGAGGTGTGTGTTTGTATGAGGTGAAGGAGTGAGTGATGAGAGATGAGAGAGAGAGAGAGAGACGGGAGAGAGAGAGAGATGAGAGAGAGATGGAGAAGGAGGATCGAGAGAGAGAGAGAGATAGACTGAGGAAGTGAGAGAGAGAGCGATGAGAGAAAGAAAGATCGAGATAGAGAGAGATTATGAAAGCATAAGCAGCTGCTTTCAAGTGTCTTGGCTCGATGTGTTTGTTCTATAACCGAAAGTTTTATGAGATGAGTATCCATATGCAGATGAAAGAAAAATTCAATCTATGAGAAATGGTTGCCTGGGTCTGTGATGTTGTTGGGGCACTCTTTTTTGGTGTATTGTTGGTATGTTTTTAGCTGTGCCAGTGGCACCCTAGGAGTTGCTCGTGCTTTTGAGATATTAAAGAGTTTGTATTCCAGTATTGTAGCTGAGGTGTGAGTGACCTGTGTTGTGTTGTGTTGTGTTGTGTAGTGTGTGCAAACAGCTGAAGGTGTGAGTTATGTGTTGTGTTGTTTTTATTCTTTATTTTATTCTTTTTATTGAGGGTAATGCGTACAAGTAAGCACTTTGTGTGTTGTGTTATGTTGTGTTGAGTGTGCGAACGTTGAAGGTGTTTATTTTATTTTTAAATTTTTTTTTTATTCTTTTATATCAAGGATCATTGAAATAAGCACTTTCTGTGCTTTTTTACATCCATGTCCCGAGAGTATGCGGATTTGTGAATTCTGTCATCTGTTCCCACGGCACACAATGGCCTACTCTAACGAAAGTGGAACAGGATTTAAACGTGTGCGCAAGATGTTCAGTCTGGTTCGCACACCGGTTGTCCGTTTTATAGTCTCATCGCAGGACTTTTGGGGAGAAGTTGGAGTCTGCATGATGTTAACTTCCAGAGGAAAATATCCTTGAACGGGAATGAACCCAGGTCATCAGATTGTGAAGCATTGTTCTTGACCTAAGGCTATCCCGTATGCCGATGAGTTTCCTGTGTTGTGTTGTGTAGTGTTGTGTGTGCACACAGCAGAAGGTGCTGAGTTCTGTGTTGTGTTGTGTTGTGTGTGTGCACAAGCTGAAGGTGCTGAGTTACTGTGTTGTGTGTGTGTGCACAAGTGAAGGTGCTGAGGTTTCCTGTTGGTGTGTTGGTGTGTGCAAACACATTGAGGGTGCTGGAGTTACCTATTGGTGTGTTGTGGTGGTGTGTGCAAACAGCTGAAGGTGCTGAGTTTCTACTTGTGGTGTTGTGTGCAAAACACCTGAGGGTGCTGAGTACTGTGTTGTGTTGTGTTGTGTGTGCCATACGCCTGAAGGTGCTGAGTTAACCTGTGGTGTGTTGTGTTGTGTAGTGCACAAGTTAAGTGCTGAGTTACCTGTGGTGTGGTGTGTTGTGATGTGTTGGTGTGAGCACACAGTTAAAGGTGCTAGTTACCTGTGGTGTGGTGTGTTGTGTTGTGTTGGATTGTGTGTACAAACAACTTGAGGTTGCTGAGTTACCTGTGTTGTGTTTGGGTTGTGTGTCCAAACAGCTGAAGGTGTGAGTTTACTTGTGGTGTGTTGTGTGTACAAACAGCTTGCAGGTGCTGAGATACCTGTGTTGTTTGGTTTATTGTGTGTGACACCGCTGAAGGTTGGTGCTGAGTTACCTGTGGAGTGGTTGTGTTGTGTTGTTTGTGCACACAGCTGAAGGTGCTGAGTTACTTGGTGTGTTTTTTGTTGTGGTGTGTTTTTGTGTGTACACTCAGCTGAAGGTGCTGAGTTTACCTGTGGTATTTATGTGTTGTGATGTGTTGTGCCAGTGAGGTGCTGAGTTACTGTGGTGTGGTGTGTTGTGTGCACAGCTAAGGTGCTGGTGTTTACTGTGTTGTGGTATGTGATGTGGGTGTGTTGTGTGTGCACACAGTGAAGGTGTGCACGTTACCTGTGTTGTGTTGTGTTGTGTGTACACAAGTGAAGGGTGATTTACTGTGGTGTGTTGTGTTGTGTGTACACACAGCTGAGGTGCTGAGTTACCTGTGTTGTTAGTTGGTTGTGTGTGCACCACAGCTGAAGGTACTGAGTTACTGTTGTTTGTGTTTGTGGTTGTGTGTGCACACAGTGAAGGTGTGAGTTACCTGTGTTGTGGTTTTGTGTTGTGTTGTGTGTGCACACAGCTGAAGGTGCTGAGTTACCTGTGGTGTGGTGTGTTGTGTGTGCATACAGTGAAGGTGCTGAGTTACCTGTGTTGATGTTGTGTTTTAGTTACTATTATCTTATTTTTATTATTTTTATTTCTGTTTGTGTTGTGTGTGCAACAGTGAAGGTGCTGAGTTACTGTGGGTGTTGTGGTGTGTTTGTGTTTGTACACACAGTGAAGGTGCTGAGTTACTGTGTGTTTTGTTGTGTTGTGTGTGCACACAGTGAGGTGCTGAGTTACTGTGTTGTGTTTGTTTATCTACTTTGTTGTGTTATTGGTGTGTGACAAGCTGAAGTTGGCTGAGTTACTGTGTTGTGTTTGTGTTGTTGTAAGTGCACACAGCTGAAGGTGCTGAGTTACCGGTGTTGTGTTGTGTTTAGTGTGCAAGTGAAGTGGCTGAGTACCTGTGGTGTGGTGTGTTGTGGTGTGTGTGTGTACAAACAGCTGAAGGTGTGAGTTACTGTGTTGTGTGGTTTTGTGTTGTGTGTGCACAAGTGAGGGGTGATTTAACTGTGGTTTTGGGGTTTTGTGTGGCACACAGCAAAAAGTGTGAGTCCCTGTGTTGTGTGTTTTGTTGTGCCACGGTTGAAGGTGATGAGTTACCTGTTTTGTGTTGTGTTGTGTGTGCACAAGCTGAAAGTGCTAAAGTTCCCTTTGTGTTGTGTTGGGTTGTTTTGTGCACACACTGAAAGGGGCTGAGTTACCTGTGTTGTTTGTTTTTGTGTGTCCCAAACAGCTAAAGTGCTGATTTACCGCGGCGTTCTGTGCCCAAAGGTGGGGAAAGGTTTTGTGTGGGGTTTTCTAAACGCTGTCTAAAAGGGACCTTTTGTGTGGGGGACGCCTTTTCCCTTTCGGGGAATTTTGGGACGAAAGGGCACACCCAGTTCTTTTCCTTTTTCTTTCGGGGTTTTGCTTGGGGAAAAAATTCAGATTTCTTTAATGTGGGGGAGGGAGGGGGGGGGTTGTAAATAAAAAAAGAAGATTCTTGCCCAAACTTTTTAATGTTTTTTTGGGTTTTGTTTTTTTTGGAAAAAAAACTTTTTTTGGGGGGAAAGGAAATTGTGCTTTTATCTTGGTGAAGTTGTCTTCTTTTTTTAAAGGAACTAAAACATTTGGAATGAAGGGGTTTGTGCAAACACTGCAAATGTACATTTGCCAGTATGTATTTTGGAATCATTGCCCAAGTCTGATCTTTTTTATTGTCAGTTTTCCAAAGTGCTTTTTTGTCTGTGTGCAGAAAAGAAGCCCAACATTCTGAAAAAGAAGGGTTTATCGGGTGGGTTCTCTCTCTCTGTTTTTGTCTCTCTCTCTCTGTCTGTTTTTTTTATCTTCCTCTCTGTCTGTCTGTCTGTCTTCTCTCTTCTCTCTCTCTTCTCCCTTCCTCTTCTTTTTGGGTGTTGCTGTGATTTTAGTGAAATAAAAATATTAATATTGGAATTTATATAGCGCTAAATTTCTTGAAAAAAACAAAAAAAATCAAAGCGCTTGCAACAAATCATTTACACGCATGAAACTTTCTGAATACCAAAAAGATATTTAAATTTATGTACTTTACACACCAAAACCAACACATTAGGTGGTGTGAGGGAGATAAAAAGGGTGCTTTTTGAAAAGTAGGAACAGATTTTGGGGGGAAAGTGTCGGGTTTGGGGAAATAAGTGCGTTTTTAGGTGGATTTGAAAGGGATCAAGTGAAGGCTTTTGGGCAAAGTGAAAGAGGGGGGTCATTCCGGTGGAAAGGGCCAAAAAACAGAAAAAGCGACGGCCAAAAAATTGGTTTGTTTTAAAATTTGGGGATTCGGGAAAACACAAAGTATCTGCAGGGTGAACGAAGGGATTTAAACACTCAGCTGTTATTAAACGGGCAGTTTTTTCATGACCCCTTTTCCGGGCGGCCCTCCAAGCCTCCAACCCGGGATTTCCGAGATTTGGGGAAACCCCCCGGGCCCCGACTATGAGGGGCAAAAGTCCCCAAAAACCAGGGAAAAGGGAAAGACCGGGGTAGGGTTTTTAGCCCGGTTTTTTTGAGCAGGTATTGCTTTTCCTTTTTCCCCTTTTCGCTGATGTTTGTTTTGCTGGTGAAAGAGTCAGTTTACAAAAAAGGGGCCCAAAAAAAGGGAAATTTAGTGATGTTGACATTGACAAATTTTGAGCTTTTATAAAGAGGGCCCAAAAAAAAGAAATCGTGATGGGTTTTCAAAGTGAGCTAATTGAGAGGCCCAAAAAAAGAAAACAATGATGTTGACATTGTCAAATTTTGAGTATTTTTAAAAAAGCCCCAAAATTTAAAAAAAAACAATGATGTTGAAATTTTTCATCGTGTCAAAATCAAATCAAAAAAACCTTTTAAACTTAATGAAAAGGGGAAAAAACAATACTGACAGGGCCCTTGGTACCATAAAATTTTCCCTTGGGAAAAACACCCAAAAAATAATTTCAAATTCCCTTTCAAATTGTTAGAAATTCCAAGTTAGCTTTTAAAAAATTTAAAATATCACAAACCAGTGGGCACAAGCCAAAGATGAAAGCCATTCCCACACCCCACCATACCCCCACACACCAATAAAGGGATACAATTTTTATTAAAAAAAACCCTTGATTGGAAAAAAACATATAAAAATTATTATTTGCAAATGCTTGTGAGTAAATTTAAAGAGGCCCCAAATTAAAAAAATTAAGGCATTGAAAGTTAAATTTTTGTATTGGAAGAGGCCCTAAATTAAAGAAAAAATGACCCCTTTGTGGACCTATTTTGTATACCCCGTTGGGGTTTTAATCAGAAGGCATTGGAGGGGAAAGATGAAATTTTGGGTTTTTTTTTTGCTCTTCTGAGTTTTTAAAAAACTTTTTATGGTGTTTTGTTTGGGGGGGGGGGGGGGGGGGGGGGGGGGTTTTTTTGTTTTTTTATAGGGAGGGGTAGTGCTGGTTTCTGTATTTTGTAAAATTTGGAAAAATAAAAAAAAAATTCAAAAAATAAATAAATAAAAAAATGAAAAAAGTCTTTTTCAGTTTTTCAAAGAATCAGAAATTAAAGGGAAAAAAATAAACTAAAGTTGGGTTTTGTCAGTTGAACAAGCAGGGCCCCCAAAAAAGAAATAAATAAAAATTTAATACCAAATGTCATAGTCCGTGTAAAAAGGAAATCCCAAATAACTAAAAAAAAAAAACAAAAATGTCCCCTCGTTATAGCCCACAGAGGCCCCAAAAAAAGGAATAAATTTTAAAAAACTTAAGTTGTCCATTCGTTGTACACAGAAAACCCAAAAAAGAAAAGGAAATTAAAATGAAGTTTTTCTGTCAGTTGTAACAGAAGCCCCCAAAAAGAGAAAGAAATAAAAATGAAACTGTGTTTTTCGTTGTAAAACAAAAAGCCCAATAAAAGAAAGAAAAAAAAACTGAAAACTGTGTTTGTCAGTTTTAAAAGGCCCCAAAAAAAGAAAGAAAAAAAATGGGAAACTGTGTTTGTCAGTTGTACACAGAAGCCCAAATAAAGAAAGAAATAAAACTGAAGTTGTCGTTGTCAGTTGTACACAGAAGCCCAAATAAAGGAATAAATAAAACTGAAGTTGTCGTTGTCAGTTGTACACAGAAGCCCAAATAAAGGAATAAATCAAACTGAAGTTGTCGTTGTCAGTTGTACACAGAAGCCCAAATAAAGAAAGAAATAAAACTGAAGTTGTCTTTGTCAGTTGTACACAGAAGCCCAAATAAAGAAAGAAATCAAACTGAAGTTGTCGTTGTCAGTTGTCACAGAAGCCCAAAAAAACGAAAGAAATAAAAGGGAAGTTGTCGTTGTCAGTTGTACACAGAACCCCAAATAAAGAAAGAAATTAAAACTGAATGTTGTCGTTGTCAGTTGTACCCCAGAAGCCCAAATAAAGAAATAAATAAACTGAAGTTGTCTTTGTCAGTTGTACACAGAAGCCCAAATAAGAAGAAATAAAACTGAAGTTGTCGTTGTCAGTTGTACACAGAAGCCCAAATAAAGGAATAAATAAAACTGAAGTGTCGTTGTCGTTTTTACACAGAAGCCCAAATAAAGAAAAAAAATTAAAACTGAGTTGTCGTTGTCAGTTGTACACAGAAGCCCAAATAAAGAAGAAATAAAACTGAAGTTGTCGTTGTCAGTTGTACACGAACCCCAAAATAAAGGAATAAATAAAACTGAATTTTGTCTCTGTCATTTTGTACACAGAACCCCCAAATAAAGGAATAAATAAACTGAAGTTTTTCTCTGTCAGTTGTACACAGAAGCCCAATAAAGGAATAAACAAAACTGAAGTTGTCTCTGTCAGTTGTACAAGGACGCCCAACAGCTGCGGAAGGAGCGTCGACGTCTGTCTCGGCATCGACAGCAGATGATGATGAGTATTCCCCTTGGCTGCACCCTCCTCATGGGCACTTCTCCCCCTTTCCCCGACAGGCTTCCAAGGAGGTGTCATTGGGGGCGACTACGACCTCAACCCTGATTTTGCCTCCTGTAAGGAGGTTTTTTTTGATGTGGTTTGTTTGTTTGTGTTTGTTTGTTTGGTTTGGTTTA
>CM054146.1:60505288-60515288 GCA_028751875.1 Rapana venosa
AAAATTTTCGGGCCCAAACAGGATACGAACCACTGCACACATCCAACCTGGACTTTTTGCTTTCTAGACAGGCGCGCTACCTCTAGACCACCACAGACAAAGAAATGAACATAAGACAAAGGTACCTAACCCAACTGCCAATATATAATGCATGGGAGTAGTACTTACTTTCCTGCAAAAAATACAGTCACTGTTGTGTTACTAATTACACATTCCCATCTCAGTGATTTTTTTCTCCAATATTATTGATGACATAGCTCTGATACTGAGTTTACATTGTTACATTAATTTATAGCTGGTAATATTCATGTACAGTATACACACAATTTGCTGATAATTATTTGTCTTCTTAGTTTTGTTCTTTTACTTTCAATACAACTGATAATAATCATTCAAATTAACACTCATTAACTCTCTCTCTGTCTCTGTACTGTCATGATTTTATTCTTTTACTTTTTATATAACAGGGGGAGGAAGGGGGGGTCGGGGCGTGGTGGTGGTGGTTATAACATCCATGAGATCATCCGTAATAAGGTTGGGGACTGGATGTAAAAAAAAAAAACGAAAAGAAAAAGAACGCTCCGTACAAGTGCTTCTAATAATCTAGTTACCCTTAAATAAAGGAATGTGGCCTTGTTTTGCCTTCCCTCCACCTCCCCCCACCCCCTCCCCCACTCTCTCTCTCAAAATTAAAAAAAATTATAATCTATGTATTTCTTGAAATTAATGTTCAAGTCAGTTTGGGATTATGTGTTGTTAAATATTATCTTTTTAAAATCATGTTGTTGTTGATGTAGTAGGATTTTTCCCTTGTTTTGTTGATAGTCCCTGATCAGGGCAAGGGCTGGATGACAAAAAAATAGGTGCATGCTTATTCTGTTACCTTTAACAAATAAAGAGTCATTTATTCATTCATACTCTCTCTCTCTCTCTCTCTCTCTCTCTCTCTCTCTCTGATATAATTTGCACTTCATAAGCATGAGATGGTGGGAAGGGGGTAGCTCAAAAAGTGAGTGAAATTGTGCAAAGTTCTATATTTTCATCTTTTGAAATGAATTTTCAAAGGTGCTGACAATTTATTTAAAGCCTGTGGAAACAGACTTGGTTTAAAATGTGTGTGTGTGTGTGCGTGTGTGCGTGTGTGCTTATTTTAATAATAATAATAATGTATGGAATTTATATAGCGCTGAATCTTGTAAAGCAACAAATCAAAGCGCTCAATCAGTGACATAGAGAAACAGTAATTCAGTCTCCAGTTCTTTTATAGACACGAGCCCACACCAGATGTTCACTTTTAGACTGATTTTTTTGCCAAGATATGAATTTCATCTCTGTCATCTTGATGGTATTATCTCCAATTTTCTGTTCTTTCTATTCAAGTCAACAACACTCACTCAATTCTTTAACAAAAAAAACAAAAAAAAATGCAAGCAGAACTTAAAAAAGGTAAAAACCCTAGTTGGTAAGATTTCTCGTATATAATTGTTTTAACAATTAATTTTATATCGGTTTCCATCAAGAGGGAATGATGCTTCAGCAATGTGCAACACCTACATGCACATTTCATTTATGTCATCCTTTTCTACTGACATCCTTTTCTACTTTACTTTATAACTCCATTGTTCAAAATGGTTAGAGGAAACTGAGGAGACAGCAATTCGTAGATGTATCTATGTGAAATTATATAACTATGCTGGAGGCTCTTCTTTATTGCCTTGTATAACTTATAATAATCATCATCATCTTAATCACCCTTATTTACAGCAAAGTTATGATCATGATCATGATCATCATCAAGAAGATGATCATGACAAATGCTGTACATACACTTGACATGCAGACGACATTCTGGCATGACGTGCAGACAGAGCCCACAGCAATCAGACCACCAGTGGTGGAAAATGGATCCTTCATTACGTAGCATTCCTCCAGCAACCTGCAGCATAACACACACACACACACACACACACACACACACACACACACACAGGGTAGGATGAAAAATCTGGTTTAAACTTACTCTTTTACCCGCAATAAAGATCATTTTGACTTGATGTCACACACACACACACAGCATATTGACAAGTAGCTTTACAAAATACCAGTGCTGATTAAAAAAAACAACCTTAACAGACTTTGTATTTATTGTTTAATTGTTATTTAATTTATCCTCTGTGAGTGAGTCCCAGTGTGTATGCGGTTTTGTAAATTTTGTCATCTGTTCCCACAGGCACACAATGGCCTACACAGAACAGGATGTAACATGTGCGCAAGATGTTCTGGTGCATTCGCACACGGGGCCTCGGTTTATAGTCTCATCCCTCTGTGTGTGTGTGTGTGTTCGTGTGTGTGAAGTGAAGTGAAGTGAAGTGAAGTGAAGTGAAGTGAAGTGAAGTGAAGTGAAGTAAAGTGAAGTTTTTATTTCCTGATGGTACATACATTGAATAAACAGTGCATTTGCTTTTTTTTTCTTTATCAAACCATCTATCTAGGAACAAAAACAACTTGATCCATAATATCTAACTACATTATTACCATAACCAATTATAATATTTTAAAAAACTGTGTGCATATGTGTGTGACTGTGTGTGTGTGTGTGTGTGTGTGTGTGTGTGTGCGTGCGTTACTGTGTGGGAGGCAAAATTAGTCCACTGTCTTACTGTCTAGTTTCAATTTGGACTTCAACACGACTGGACCACACGAACACATTCAACGATCTGTACAGACGCTGTTATTATCACTCTTACATCAGAGACTTGGCAAACGGGGGCTTGTTGCCATAGTAGTGGTATTCCGTTTCGTGACTGCACACGGAACAGGTGAAGGCTTTCTTCTCGTGTTTTCGTTTCTTGACCCCCGATGCATCTGTAGTCGCCGCCATGATAGTGAGGAGTGATGAAGAGTGGTGTCCCTTAATTCGTGCAGGCCTGTTTAACTGACTTATCTCCCTTAGACCACTTCACCATTACTCAAGTGCAATTTTCGGAAAGGGGAGGTAGTTTTCTCTGGTTTGGGTTTATTTTTGTGCGTTTGGGGTTTTCCCCCTGCTCCTTCTAGACACTAAGCGGACTTAGTGCCGACTCCACTCCCCCCTAAAAGTCCTTCCATGAGACTATAAACTGAGGTCCTGTGTGCAAACCCATGCAGATCATCGTGCACACACGTCAAAACCCGTCCCCCTTTTCGGAAGAGTAGGCCATTGTGTGCCGGCCGAACGGCTGAAAAATTTTACAAAACTGCATACACATGGGGACTAGGTGTGAAAAAGTACTGGGGTATTTATTCCATTATCCTCGAAATAAAAGAATAAATAAACAAAAAATAAATGAATAAATAAGCTACCTTCTCACAGTCCCTACATAAGATATATCCATGTGAATGCAGATACAATTACAACAATAATATTGAGTGTCAAAGTCACAATCAAAGTCAAAGTCAAACTTTCATTTTCAGATGGTACATTGAATAAACAGTGAAGTTGCTTTTTTTCACCAAGCCATCTATCTTTTGGAGAAAAAAAAAAAGAAGAAGAAGAAATATATATATATATTTTTTAAAGCTAAACAATGTTGAAACATACAAATCAAAACAGAACAATAATTCTTGTAAAAGAAAATATATCCACCAAAAACAAACATGCAACAAAACAAAACCAAAGCAAACAAAATTAAACAAAAAAGACACCCTCAACCCCCACCCCCCCAAAAAAACACCCCCAAAAACCCCACCCCAAAACAACAACAACCCAGCCATACAAACAAGTGAACAAAACAAACAAAAAAGTGTGCGTGTGTGTGTGTGAACATGACAACAATACAGTTATGAGATTGTTGTTGTTGTTGTTGTTGTTGTTGTTGTCTTCAATTTAACGCCTGTTCACTCTCAGTGATATTAGATGAAAAATAAGATTTTTAACGGAAGAAAAATGACCTCTTTTCATTTTTTAAAAAAGTCATTCTGTTATTCTTTGATTTTATTTTTTTTATTCACTTTTGATCATTGATTTCATCTTATTCATTTATCAATCGTTACTTATTTTCGTATGTAAAGAGACCAGGGCAATAGGCAATGACAACATTAACTGGCAAAGGATGGGAAACATCTGCCGAGCTGGTCAAACGATTTGAGTACCTCTTTTCTCCTAAATACGCCACACCTCTCACATCTCTCATTCTTTCACGTTTAGACTACTGTAATTTTCTTTTGGCTGGCCTACCAGCATCATCTATCCACTCTCTTCAACGCATACAAAACTCTGCAGCTCGACTGGTCCTAAGAAAGAAAAAATCTGAACACATCACTCCTCTTCTGCGATCTCTCCACTGGCTGCCTGTCTCACAAAGACTGGAGTATAAAATCAATACCCTCTGTTTCAAATGTCTCCACAAATCTGCACCCTCTTATCTCTGTAACTGTCTTCATCTGTACACTCCATCCCGTTCCCTTCGTTCAGCCGCAGATACTTTGTGCTTTCGAACACCCAGATTCAAACAAACCACTGTTGGCCGTCGCTCCTTCTCTGTTTCTGGTCCATCCACCTGGAATGACCTCCCTCTTTCACTTCGACAAAAGCCTTCACTTGATACCTTCAAATCCAGCCTCAAAACACACTTATTTCCTACCTGAGACTTTCCCCCCAAATATCTGTCCCTAATTTTCAACAGCATCTTTCACCTTCTAAGTGTTGTTCCGAGTGTGTGTGTGTGTGTGTGTGTGTGTGTGTGTGTGTGTGTGTGTGTGTGTGTGTGTGTGTGTGTGTGTGTGTGTGTGTGTGTGTGTGTGTGTGTGTGCGTACATGCGTGCATACGTGCGCGCGCATGGTTTTGAAATCTGTTTTTCATTCTGTTTAAGGAGAGTTGCATGCCTGTAAATGATTGAGTGCAAGCGCTTCGATTTGTTTGTCTTTTCACAAGATTCAGCGCTATATAAATTCCATATATTATTATTATTATTATTATTACACCTAAAGCAGAGATTCAGTCGAAACTGTCTGCACGCGTGTGCTGTATGTGAATGTGTGCGTGTGTGTGTGTGTGTGTGTGTGTGTGTGTGTGTGTGTGTGTGTGTGTGTGTGTGTGTGTGTGTGTGTGTGTGTGTGTGTGTATGTGTATGTGTGTAATGGATTTTGTAAGCTGATGGAGTGTGGGCCTACGTCATGGGGACAATGCAGGACACCATGACTGCCTCATGGAGTCAGCTGTCTCAGTGACACTGATTTCTCCCCTTCCAAAAACAGTGCAAGGGAAATTAGCTAAACGAAAAGCAAAACAACAACAAAAAGACGGGAAAAAACCCAAACAACATACCCCCCCCAAAAAAACAACACAAAAAACAACAACAACAAAACCCACCCCCAAAACCCTAGCAAAACACACCAAAACCCCCCCAAAAGCTGAAGTGCTGAGATCAAGTCCTTACAAACGCGAACTTGGTAAAAAGGAAACCTACAAAGAAAGGAAGCAAATCCAAGCACGGTGAAGACAGCAGAGAGAAACAGGAAACTAAAAGCAAGAGGACCAGACATGTCAGTCTTCAGCTAGAAGTGGACTGGTGCTGTTTTCTGGGCCAAGAACACACACACACACACCTGTGAGGATATGATCCAGTGTAGCAAGTGCTCAACATGGGTTCATGTAGAGTGTGCAGGAATAGCAGAAAAGTCAGAAAGAGTATTTCTGCGAGTGCTGTCAGTTAACATGACAGTGGTTTGTGCTGTTCGGAATTTGGACCTGACTGTTCGTATTTAGGGAATAGGTGTTGTCATTCCCAACATTTCTTTGAATTTGTTTCATTGAAATAGCGTTTGTTGTTGTTTTCTTTCAACCAGATGTTGTGTAGGTGTTGTAAAACTATCATCTTATATAAATTTGTGTTGGAAAATTGTCTTGGTTTTGTTGTTTGTGTGAAAATGTCAAACATCCTTAAGTGTTCGGTATTTGGGGCTCCTCCCCTACGCTCCCCTATGGCAATAATGTCATCTAGATTATCTCCCATTAATTAAACACCAGTAAGTCCTTTGATACACACGTTTAAATCAGTAACACTTGTTATCGTTTTATATAGCATAATAAAAAGCAGGGTAAAGGAGTCCCATAACCTATAAGGTCGTAGGAGAGCGAGGTGTCAGAGACCTCACTTCTCTAGGGCCAGCATGTTGAGGGCGGCGCCCATCTCCTCTCCCTCGCTGCTTTACCTTCCCTGACCCTAAAGAGGGCAGGTACCCATTTACAGCTGGGTGAACTGAGGGAACTGTACTGAAGCCAAAGCGCGCAAACGGTCACCCATCCAACTGGTAACCACGCTCGATGCTGCTTAACTTGGCTGGGGGAAAGCGAGTTTTCGATTCAATATAGCATAATAGGTATGGTAAAGATGTTCCATAACCTGTGTGGTCGTAGGAGAGCGAAGTGTCAGAGACTAGGGGCCAGCATATTGAGGGCGGCGCCCATCTCCTCTCCCTGCTGCTTTACCCTCCCCTGATCCTGAAGAGGGCAGGTACCCATTTACAGCTAGGTGAACTGGGGGACTGTACTGAAGGCAAGGCGTGCAAACGGTCACCCATCCACTTGGTAACCACGCTCAATATTGCTTAACCTTAACTTGGGGAAAACGAGTTTTCGATTCAATTCAATTCAGTTTAATGCTTATTCAATGTACCATCTTGAAATGGAAGTTTGGCTTTGACTTTCACACACACACACACACACACACACACACACACACACACACACACACACACACACACACACACACACACACACACACACACACACACACACACACACAACACACACACAGAAACAAAAAGAGAGAGACACACAAAGCCACACACACACACACACACACACACACACACACACACACACACACACACACACACACACACACACACACACACACACGGTTTAGTTTGATGTTTAAAGTTGGATTATTTCTTACTAAATATTTAGATATCAGAAGTAAGGATGTTCACCTTACATGAAAGTATATGATTAACTGTTGTTCCTATGGGCCATATGGCCTGCAAAAACTGAATTAAAATTATTGTTATTGTTATTGTTATTGTTACACACACACACACACAGCGACAAAAAGAGAGACAAAGACCAACAGTCAGAGAACTTGCCCAGAGGACAAGTGGTCAGGTGCATTTGGGAGGTGGGGGGGGGGGGGGGGGGGGGGGGGAGAAAGGGGGCGGGGCGGTGAATTGCTTGTAAAAGAGTCGGAATTGTGACCTTCAACCAATAATCCCAACCTGACCACCACCCACCCACAACCAAAAAAATGAGGTCATAAACTAGCATTTCTCACCATCGGCAAAATAGCATTGCACGCACATACACACACATATACATACACACATATACATACACACATACATACATACATACATACATACATACATACATACATACATACATACATACATACATACATACATACATATGCATATCTCTCTCTCTCTCTCTCTCTCTCTCTCTCTCTCTATATATATATATATATATATATATATATATATCACGCACACACATACACACACACAAGCTGAAAACTATTTTCCCTGCAGTGATACGACACATTCCTGAACAACACAGGGCTTTGTCATAACTTAAGACACAGGGAGATTAGCATTCTCTCTATACAACTTAGCTGACAAGTCAGTAGTGTTAAGTATAACTTACTGGGAGTGACTGGCGGAAGACTTGCTTTGGGCCATCTAAGGTCTAAGTCTGATTTAAACAAAAAACAACAGAAAAACAGGAGGTAAAAGAAAAGACAAAGAAACAGGCATGCCTACTAAGTCATTCTTATTTGAAAAGTATTCGCAAAGTTGAGGGTTCCTTGCTTTCTTGCTTGCTTCCTCTCGTTCTTCCTCGCTTGCTTCATTTCTCTTTTGCTTCCTCCTTTCCTCGCTTCCTTTTTTCCGTGCTCCCGTCCTTCTTTTGTAATGTCATTCCTCGTTTCCTGCTTTCCTTCCTTTCTCGCTTCCTTCCTTCCTTCCTCGATAACATCATTTCTCAATAACTGCCTTCCTCGATAACTTCCTTCATTGATAACTTCCTTCCTCGATAACTTCCTTCCTTCCTCGATAACTTCCTTCCTTCCTTGATGACTTCCTTCCTCGATAACTTCCTTCCTCGATAACTTCCTTCCTTGATAACTTCCTTCCTCGATAACTTCCTTCCTTGATAACTTCCTTCCTCGCTTCCTTCCTCGATGACTTCCTTCCTCGATAATTACTTCCTTCCTTCCTTCCTCGATAACTTCCTTCCTCGATAACTTCCTTCCTTCCTCGATAACTTCCTTCCTTCCTCTATAACTTCCTTCCTCGATAACTTCCTTCCTTCCTCGATAACTTCCTTCCTCGATAACTTCCTTCCTCGATAACTTCCTGCCTTCCTCGATAACTTCCTGCCTTCCTCGATAACTTCCTGCCTTCCTCGATAACTTCCTTCCTCGATAACTTCCTCCCTCGATAACTTCCTTCCTCGATAACTTCCTTAACTTCCTTCCTCGATAACTTCCTTCCTTCCTCGATAACTTCCTTCCTTCCTCGATAGCTTCCTTCCTTCCTCGATAACTTCCTTCCTTCCTCGATAACTTCCTTCCTTCCTCGATAACTTCCTTCCTTGATAACTTCCTTCCTCGCTTCCTTGCTTCCTTCCTCGATAACTTCCTTAACTTCCTTCCTCGATAACTTCCTTCCTCGATAACTTCCTTCATCGATAACTTCCTTCCTTGATAACTTCCTTCCTCGATAACTTCCTTCCTCGATAACTTCCTTCCTCGATAACTTCCTTCCTCGATAACTTCCTTCCTCGTTTCCTCGCTTTCTATCCTAGCTTCTTTGCTTCTTCGCTTCCTCTCTCCCCCACTTGCTTCTTTCCTTGCTTCCTGATCCTTGCTTGCTATCTCACTTCTTTGCTTCCTTGCTTTCTTGCCTGCGTTCTTACTTACGTGTGTCTGTTTCTCTAGGAGCTGGTCGGTGACGGGGGGTTTTTAAATTATTTTAAAACCCAGGGGTGCAGCCCCCTGTCAGGTAGTCTCCAAATTCATGCAGTCCAAAATATTATGCGGGGGTCATTTAACCCTTTGGGGGGCGGGGTTAAATCAGTGGTCCCGGGGCCACTTTCCCGTTTCCCCCCAGCCAAGTTAAACGCGCGATCGTGGTTAAACCCGTTGGAAAGGGTGACCGTTTGCCCCGCCTTGGGGGCTTCGTTCAGTTCCCCCCCGTTCACCCAGCTTTTTAAATGGGTAACCTTTTTCCCCCTTTAGGGGGCAGGGAAAGGTTTAAAAAAGCGAGGGAAAAGGGGGGGTGGGCGCCGCCCTCAATATGCTTTGGCCCCTTTAGAAGTAGGTTCTGAGGGTCGCCCCCTACGACCCCTTTTTAGGGTTTTGGGACCGCCCCCCCCCCCCCCCCCCCCTGGGGACCCCCCCCCCCCCCCCCCCCCTTGGACGATTAATTTAAACAACAACGGAAAAAATGTCTCCACTTTTGGTGGGCTCTGGTTTCCTTTTTTGGGAAACCCCAGTTTTTCCCCTTTTTCCCATGGGTACATCCCGTTTTAGCTTGGGGTCATGTATTTTTTTTCTAGAGTGCTGTCGGGAAAAATTTATGGCGATTTTTTCCCGGTGTTTGAAATAGGAAAAAAAGTCCCGTTCCCTTTTTTTTGGGGGGTTGAAAGGGTTCCTGCCGCTCTCATTTACCGGGGCCAACAGGCCCCCGACCCAAAAACCTGGGGCAAAAACTTTGGGAACCTGCGTGATGAATGTTGAGAAAAGCCCTCAACAAGACCAAGGGGAGACAAGATAAGAAACCCAGGGATCAGAGGGAAAAAGGAGGGGCCCCACCCGTTTCCCACCCATTTGGAAAAAAAAAATGAACCAAGTGGTTTGGGCAAACCCCACAAAAGGAAGCCGGCAAACCCCGCCAGCCCTTTCATGCTTACAGCTTGAGGTACTCTGGCAAGGTTAAGAGTTTAACCAAGGGGACGTGGAG
>CM054146.1:60520288-60597788 GCA_028751875.1 Rapana venosa
CTGGTCCCTTGAGAAGTTGAGGTCTCTGATGCCTCAATCCCCTACGACCGCATAGGTTATGGGACACCTTTACCTATTTTCTGTTCTGATGCTGTATTGGATTGCATTTCATTGCAGCGTATTGCACGTGTATTGCATTGGGGGTCAGTGTGGCGTTAAACAATATGAAAGGAAAAGAAATGATCAACTCAAGTCAAATTTTTATTTCAAGATGGTATATTTGAATAAGCAATGCATTTGGGTGTTTTTTTTCATCAAGCCATCTATCTAAGAACAAAATGTTCTTAATGATTATACTGAAATACTACATTACTTCATCCTTTATCAATAGAGAGTACCAATAAAGAAATGAAGAAAACCAATCAAACAATACACTACAAAATACAAAATACATACACATACAAACATCATTTTTTATTATTTTTTAAAGAATTTTTTTTATCAAGGATAATGGAATAAGCACTCATGTGCTTTTTTACACCCAGTCCCCGTGTGTATGTGGTTTTGTAAATTTTGTCATCTGTTCCCACCGGCACACAATGGCCAACTCTTTCGAAAAACGGAACAGGATTTAACGTGTGCGCAAGATGTTCTGCATGCGTTTGCACACGGGGCCTCGGTTTATAGTCTCATCCGAAGGACTTTGACATTCAGTTCGATTTTTTTGTCAAACTGGGAAGAAAGGGCGAGGAGGCTGGGAATTGAACCCAGAACCTCACGGTTTACTTGTTGGCAGGCAAACGTCTTAACCATCCTGCCACCTTCCTTGCCCATACATACATACAGACAGACAGACACACGCACGCACACACACACGCACGCACGCACACACACGCACACAGACACGCACACACACACGCACACACACACGCACGCACACACACACGCACACACACACGCACACACGCACACACACATGCACACACACACATGCACACACACACACACAGACACGCACACACACACGCACACACACACACACACGCACACACACACACAGACACGCACACACACACGCACACACCACACACACGCACACACGCACACACACACACATGCACACACACACGCACACACGCACGCAAGGTAATGCAAGCACACGACCCTGCAGAACAAGCAGGTAACACCCAGCCTGTGGTTCCCTCTATCAATACCTAACTGACAGGACAAACTAACACAAACATTTTCATCATCATTGCTTTCGGAAAGAACACAAGAGGGAAAGAAAGAGAGAGAGAGAGAGAGAGAGAGAGAGAGAGAGAGGAGGGAGAGAGAGAGAGAGAGAGAGAGAGAGAGAGAGAGATTAAATCATCAACAGTCATTTGTCAGACAAGGGGATTGTTACTCTTGTGCACTGCTTTACAAAAGAGCCCTAGTGTTAGCATAGAATATTACAAGAACTTCCCATAAGCGTATTTCTAGACATTTTATACAACGATGATACCTCGCTTTCTAGTTTAACCCTCTTGTCCCCGATCAGGCCGCAGCCGACAACGGAGGCTGCCGCTAGATTCCAATACGACCGCAGCCGACAGTTGGTGCTGCCCACGTGGGCAGTACTTTTCCATCACACACCTGGTTTTCACACTATGTGTCTGAAAATTGGTGGGGTGATGCAGGGAGGGTGTCAGAGGATGCCAGTGATAAATTTAGACCACTAACATGCGTGTAGTGGGGAGGGAAGGAAGAAATAACAGCCAGCGACCGGAACGCTTTTCAATGGTGCAGCGTGGCGAAAAAAATGGCGTTTTCTTTCGTAGCAGACGATTCATCTGATTAGCGAGACGATAAATTGAATGTTATTGTCTTGGAAGTAGAAACATGTAAACGAGAATTGTTAAGCTAGTCCGATATCAAACGATTAGGAGGAAGAGGAGGAAGGAAATGCTGCAGTTAGGGAGAAGAGTGAGCCAGAAAATAACGTGCTACACGGCACATTCCTTTCCTGTGCTACACACACGACTGTGGAGAAATTTGACCTCCCGGCTGGTCCGCGGCATAGACGCCTGAAAGCGTGATGCCTTTTGACTGTTTTCTCATTATTACCACACTTTTGCTTTGAAACTGCAATGGCAGAAACGAACAGATATGCTGATAATGAAAATAGCAAGAAGGAAAATAAAATAGGTCTCCTTCTGCCAAGGTTCGACAGGTGAGAGCAATGAGTACACCCCGCCCCCCCCCCCCCCCCACACACACATCCATAATTTGTGCATTTTGTGATGTGATGTGACCCTGTGCCACCACTACGACTACTTTAGAGACTACCAACATTAAAATTTTGTAGAGTTACAAAAGTTCTGTGTTGTTTCGAATTTGTCACACCTGTGCTGTGACAATGGTGACAGTGTGACAGTCATGTACAATGATACACCTCTGTACACTTAACAAACATGTGGTAGCACACGCAGATATGAACTGCAGTATAAAGGTCACATGTCGATTGAATATGACTTGTTTTCAAAAGAAAAAATAGTTAAACAAAACTTCTGTCTCCTCGAGACATACCATAAAACAACAGGTGCTATAGGGACATTGTGTGACACATCCTTGAAGTACTATTGCCCATAACTATTGGTAAACACATCAGCTGGGTATCACTTCCTTATTCGACACTAATATGCTTGAACTATTGTCAAATCCATGCAGGATTTGCTGTTTTATCATATATACCATATTTTTACCTGTGATTGGTGACAAATAAGGTGACAATGACAAGACATCTGGTGACCAGACACATAAACTTGCGCCTAAATGCAAGTACAAAGACATGCCTAGCTTGTGACAAAATTTCAGCTTGATAACTTGTCATGCACACACACAATTGCCTTAGGAGTAAAGTAAGTCAGATGGAGGTAGAAAACCTGCAAAGAATTCAAAATCTACAGGCAGTTTAGCTCTGTAGAATCCAACAACAAGAGGGATAATAACGTCTCAGATGAATTCTACTGCTTGTGCAAAGTTAATCTGAGTAGCCATGCATACTTGGGTGACAGGTACTGGCACCTTAGGTTGGATCAGTCAAAGAATTATGGCACCTGCCAAAAAACAAGGGAGAAGGGAAAAGGCCTGAGCTTTACAGACTGCGAGGAAGCTCTGCTCTTAACCTGCGAGGGTTACACAGTTTGAACATTTCTTTATTACCTGTATGCGTGTATACTATGTATGTACATTCACACCTATGCACAAGGACATTGAAGTACGCCCAACACGTGCACACAAGTACAAAAATACGTATGTGTACACGTGTGCACGTATGCATGATGCATACACACACATGCACACACATACGCACGCACGCATGCACACACATACACACATGCACGCACGCTCTCTCACACACACACACACCACTATCCTCGAAATAAAAGAATAAAATAAATAAATAAAAGAATAAACACATACATGCAATACAACACAAATTCATGCAAACCTTTTTCTTCTTCTTCTTCTTCTTCTTCTTCTTCTTCTTCTTCTTCAATCATCTTCTTCATCATCTTCTTCATCTCATCATCATCATCATCATCATCATCACATCATCATCATCATCATCATATCATCACCACCACACCATCATCATCATCATCATCATCATCACCATCATCATCACACATCACCATCCTTCATCATCATCATCATCATCATCATCATCATCATCATCATCATCATCATCATCATCACCACCACCATCATCATCATCATCATCATCATCATCATCACCATCATCAGACCCTTGACCAAGACAGTCATGTGGGGGAAAGGGGAGTGGAAGGGGGGAGGGGAGTGCACGTGGGACGACTTGGACACCAATTTACTCTTGATCACCAATTTACTCTTGATCACCAATTTACTCTTGGTCACCAGTTATCTTACAGGCTGCCGGTCTGTCTGTCTGTCTTCAGGCTTTATGTGGCAGAACACAGCACAGCACAGCCTGTGCAGGCCGTGTGGTCCAGTCTGTGATGGTAGTTCTGCATCATCCAGTTAGTTCTTCCTCTGTCTGTCTGTCTGTCTGTCTGCCCCTGCTGTGTCTGCCTCCCTCCAGTGTTTATCCCCTGTAGGAAAGACTTGGTAAGAATACTGACGCTTGATGTGATCAAATCCATACTAACTTTCTTCCACTTGACAACAGCCAGAAGTGTTTTGTTCCTGTGGCCCAGCTTGCATGACTATCACCTCTTGCCACACTGACTCCTTGCTTCTGTGGTCCCGCCAGGAGATGTGAAAATTATTTCTGAATGATTTCATTTTAAAGGCTTGGATTTTCTTTTTCATTTCTGCAGTCAAGGTCCAGCTTTCACACACACACACACGCACGCACGCACGCACGCACGCACACACACACGCACGCACGCACGCACGCACGCACGCATGCACACACACACACACACACAACACACACACACACATATATATATATATACACACACACACGCAAAGGGAGAGAAGAGAGAGAGAGAGAGAGGAGAGAGAGAGAGAGAGAGAGAGAGAGGAGAGAGAGAGAGAGGAGAAAATTTGTGTTTCAGGGATAACACTAAATATATATATATAATTCTCAAGAGAGAGAGAGAAGAAGAGAGAGAGAGAGAAGAGAGAGGAGAGAGAGAGAGAGAGAGAGAGAGAGAGAGAGAGAGAGAGGAGAGAGAGAGAGAGAGGTATGGAAATAACGAGTGCTCTCTACAACTTTAACCTTTTTAGGAAACTGATCTTGTTTTTCCAAATCCTGGGCAGCTTTGGCATGGCCGAGGTTGTAAGGACTGGTCTGATCTTTACTTCAGCTGCAGAGCGGCCATCTTGTGTCAGTATGAAGCTATGATGATTGAAAAAATATACCTCTTGGAGACGGGATAGCTCAGTGGTCAGAACACTAGCTTTTCCCATGCTAAGATTAAACAGCATTGAGCATGGTTGCCACTTGGATGGGTGACCATTTGCTCGCCTTGGCTTCAGTACAGTTTCCCCAGTTCACCCAGCTGTAAATGGGTACCTGCCTCTTTAGGGTCAAGAAAGGTAAAGCAGCGAGGGAGAGGAGATGGGCGCCGCCTTCAATATGCTGGCTCCTAGGGAAGTGAGGTCTCTGATGTCTCACTCCCGCAAACGATCGCGTAGGTTATGGGACACCCTTACCTTTTTTTTTTTTTTATTTCTTGAAGTTGCTGACCATTGATGACAACGCTAGCTGTAACGTCACTAGTGCTGTTTACCATGAACTTGGCATTCTCTCCACTGATATTCGTACGTATGTAAAGATTTGATTTACATTTATCATGCATTTCTCACAGTTTTATATTTATCATTTTATTTATATATCTATGGGGACGGGATAGCTCAGTGGTCGGAGCACTCGCTTTCCCCCAGCCAAGTTAAACAGCGTCGAGCGTGGTTACCAGTTGGATGGGTGACCGTTTGCGCGCCTTGGCTTCAGTACAGTTCCCCCAGTTCACCCAGCTGTAAATGGGTACCTACCCTCTTTAGGGTCAGAGAAGGTAAAGCAGCGAGGGAGAGGAGATGGGCGCCGCCCTCACAGACAGACAGAGACAGACAGACATACAGAGACAGAGTCAGGCAGACAACCATACAGACATAGAGAAAGAAACCGAGACAGAGACAGAGACACAGAGAGAGAGACAAACAGACAGACAGAGACAGACAGACATACAGAGACAGAGTCAGGCAGACAACCATACAGACATAGAGAAAGAAACCGAGACAGAGACAGAGACACAGAGAGAGAGACAAACAGACAGACAGAGACAGACAGACATACAGAGACAGAGTCAGGCAGACAACCATACAGACATAGAGAAAGAAACCGAGACAGAGACAGAGAGACAGAGACACAGAGAGAGAGAGACAAACAGACAGAGACAGACAGACAGAGACAGACAGACGGACAGAGACAGAGTCAGGCAGACAACCAGACAGACATAGAGAAGGAAACCGAGAAAGAGACAGAGGCAGAGAGAGAAAAAGGCAGACAGAGAGACAGAGACAGAAACAGAGACAGAGAGAGACAAACAGACAGAAACAGAGACAGATAGAGAAGGAGACAGAAATAGACGAGCAAAGAGAGGTAATCACTGAAAGACAGAGACAGAACTGCGGGAAGACAGAAAGAAAAAAAAGCACCAGTGGACAGAGAGAAAGAGAGCGTGCACGCTTAACTATTCAGTCATCCTGATTCATTGGTATCAACAAGTTTTTTGACTGAATTGGTCGTCTGCGCCCATGTTTACACACTTCTGATTATTCATTTTGTCTTTATCTCGAGGCTAATAAATAAGTACTCATGTGTAAAGTTTGTTTTTGTTTTTTTAACATGTAGACCCCCCCCCCCTCCCTGTGCATGCGGTTTTGATTAGAGAGAGAGAGACATAGCGAGAGAGAGAGAGACAGACAGAGAGACAGGCAGACAGAAAGAAAGAAAGACAGACAAACAGAGACGCAGACAGAAAGAAAGAAACAGACAGACATACAGAAAAACCAACCCAAACAGACACATTCATAGAGACATGCAGAAGACAGAATCAAAGAGACAGAGACAGACAGACAGAAAAAGATAAACATGCAGACACATTCAGAGAGACATGCAGGCAGGCAGACAGACAAACAGACAAAAACAAGAGAGAGAGAGAGAGAGAGAGAGAGAGAGAGAGAGAGAGAGAGAGAGAGAGAGAGAGGAGACAGAGACAGAGAGAGAGAGAGAATGAATGAATTTTATTTTCTAAGGGTTACAAAGTATTCATATACTGACTCGTATTCATATACAGAAAGAGAGAGAGAGAGAGAGAGAGAGAGAGAGAGAGAGAGAGAGGAGAGAGAGAGAGAGAGAGAGAGAGAGAGAGAGAGAGAGAGAGAGAGAGAGAAATGAGACGAGGGAACAAGAAAGAGAAAGAGAGAGAGAAAATGAATGAATGACAGAGGGAGAGAAGATTTACAGAGGAGAGAGAGAGAGAGACGAGAGAGAGAGAGACAGAAGAGCAGAGAGAGAGAGAGAAAGAGAGACTGCACGCCGGTAACTTAATATCTTTAATTTTACAGGGGTTTGGGAACAGCTAGCAATTGGACTCTCTATTTGATTCAAAGGAGTCGTTAGCCAAGTCACGACGATGCGCGTGAGAAACACATCGATGATTGGTGAATCGGTCACGAGGGAAATGCAGTGTGACAGAAGAGAGAGAGAAGAGCGTGCACGCTTCGGCTAACGTTATCTAATTGTAGGACTGATTCGGGGCGATTTAAGCGGCAAAACAGCTCTGCCAAATTGACCGACCTCTCTCGCAATCTGAAGGTGCAAAAGGCCATGCCTCGTCTGCCAATAGTTCACCGCTACGCATGCGCGGCTGCAAAACACATCGATCTGATTGGTCCGAATCGGTCACGAGGTGGATAATGCATGGTGTTGACAAATTTGGAAAGCAGACAGAAGTAATGAAAGTGACGTAGGGAACTAGTCAGAGGGAGAGGTTGAGCTGAAGGGTGTGTTTGATGTTCTGTAGGGAAAGAAAGGTGTAACTCGCTATGTAACGCCCTTTTTTGTTTGTCAAAGCTTGCAAGGTAACTAGCTGATAATTTTGGCTGAAGTCAAAACATCACAGCTCTGCTCTTCCCAGTGGCTGCCACTCTGGGATGCCTGTAGAAAGGTACTTGTCTTGATGTTTGTTGAAATCATTTTGTTGACAGAAAATAGCTGTATATGTGCATGTGCACTTTGATTTCACATGATTTTTTTTTCTCCTAGGTTAAAGCTCCGAGGTTCAGCGATGTTGAGATTTTGTGTATGCGACCGTTTTTGCCCAACCCTGAAGGTCTGTAGTCTCATGTTAGGGACTTTAAGGGTCGTAGGGTCGGCGGTGTTGTTAACTCCAGGGGGAAATAATCCCCTTAATCAGTTCGGTGGTAGCTGAAATCTGGGCTCAATTCTGTGCAGTCGTCAGATGGCGACTGTCATGTTGTAACCACCAGACTGTGACGTTAACATCCCCGCCCCCTCCCAATTTTGTCTGTCAAATTGATAGTGACAGATGTTTGTCATCCTATGCTAGTTCACGAATATTACTTTTTTTTTCTTAATCCTAAAAACAGAGAAGTTACTCAATGTTGGAGGAAAGCCTTGCCTGTCTTTCCAAAGTGTAGGTTTTGCATCAGTGTGTCAGCACAAACAGGCTGTAGAAAAACCCCAACAACCGCCATAATGTGGAGCGAGAAGCAGTGATTGGTTGTCTTTACTGGTCATCCTGCTTTTTTAATTAAAGAAATTATTCTTTTATTTCGAGGATAATGGAATAAGCACTCATGTGCTTTCTTTTCATCCAGTCCCTGTGTGTATGCAGTTTTGTCAATTTTGTCATCCGTTCCCACTGGTACACAATGGTCTACACTTCCAAAAAGCGGAACGGGTTTTAACGTGTGCGCAAGATGTTCTGCGTGCGTTCACACACGGTACCTCGGTTTATAAGTCTCCTCCGAAGGACTTTAGGGGAGAGTGGAGTCTGCACTGATGTTAACTCCAACTGCTGTTGCGGACTAGCCTACTTTTGTCACAACTGACACTTCTGCTGCCCAAACGCTCCTGTCTTACTGCTAGCACACTACTGGTGCAGTGACCCCAGTCCATCTGTATGTATCATGTCATTTGCACAGTTCAGCACTGCGTCTGTGCTTGTTCCTGAGCTTCCCTGGTGGGGATGCCTGGGGCCTGGTGGTTTAAACAGCATCATCACCTTCTGGCAATGAAATTGTGTGCTAGAAACTTCCTCTTCTCTATCCCTCTCTTTGTTTCTGCCTTGTTCCCTTTCTTGCCTGTCACCACCTCCTTCTTGTCTATTTTCTGCCATCTTGGTCCATTCTCCTGCCTTGTTTTCCCCAGAAAGACTTAAAAGATAACAATTCTCTCCCACGCCAAAGTCAGATGCGCTGGGCCTGACTTGTCAGGCGCTTAATAACAGCAGCGCAATGGATGTTGGCTCATATGACAGACAATAACAGTTGCTGTCAGAGCGTTCGATGACGAATAAGAAGAAGAATTCCTGAGTTGGAATTGGTGCTGCTGCAAAGAGGCAGTTGCTGTCGTACTGTTGCAGATGCTTCTGTTGTTGCTGTTTACGTTTCTACAGTACAGTTGCTGGTCATGTTGCCAACAAGTAAGCACTTTTTGCTGTTCGTAGCTGGCCTAAGTTCAGTGAAAGAGTTAGTGCGTCACTGCCAGTGAGTTCACTGTCGTGTTGCCCGAAATGTTTTACCCGCCGAAATACTGGAATTAAATAAGTTTTATGTGTGAAGGACCGCACCTTGCACTCCTCCATCATCGTCTGCAAACTTGGTCACCTCCACTACCCCCTGGGGATGCTGGGGGCTCTCTTGGTAAAATAGCATCCTTGTCTTCTGGACATGCTGTGCAAGAGATGTCCCCATTTTCTGTCAGTCCCTTTCTTTCTGTCTTTCTCCTTCACACTCTATCCTCTGTCTTTCTCCTTACCACTCTATCCTCTGTCTTTCCCCTGACCACTCTATCCTCTGTCTTTCCCCTGACCACTCTATCCTCTGTCTTTCTCCTGACCACTCTATCCTCTGTCTTTCTCCTGACCACTCTATCCTCTGTCTTTCTCCTGACCGCTCTATCCTCTGTCTTTCTCCTGACCACTCTATCCTCTGTCTTTCTCCTGACCACTCTATCCTCTGTCTTTCCCCTGACCACTCTATCTTCTGTCTTTCTCCTTACCACTCTATCCTCTGTCTTTCCCCTGACCACTCTATCCTCTGTCTTTCTCCTGACCACTCTATCCTCTGTCTTTCCCCTGACCACTCTATCCTCTGTCTTTCTCCTGACCACTCTATCCTCTGTCTTTCTCCTGACCACTCTATCCTCTGTCTTTCTCCTCAACTCTACCTTTTCTCCTGACCACTCTATCCTCTGTCTTTCTCCTTACCACTCTATCCTCTGTCCTTCTCCTGCTTTTTTTTCTCCCTACCCAGCCCGTTCTCCTGCCTTTTTCATACAAATCTGACCTTTTACTTTTATCTTTTTTTTTAACGAACTTTCTCATAAGCTGCCCTAAAGTGGGAACGTGTCGGCTGAGGCCAGCGGGCAGACCTCCTGCAGAGTGACAAGCACAGGAGAAGACCTGACACTACACATTCTACCCAATATGACCATGCAAACAGTTGTCTACGCAAATGAAGTTGTTTTTTTGGTCAGTCTGAGGTGGTAGGTGACTTTCGATGAGTTATTTAACAAGATAAACATGCTGTTGCTGCTTTAGAAAACAGAAAGTGGGGGTAATGTTACAATAGATCTCTTTCTGTGTGCCCCTAGTCATCTATGAATGACCAGGCCGGTCCCACTGAACCTCTTCCTCATTCTCAGCGTTGTTCATTTTGAAGTGAATCAGGCATAAAGGACCGCCTATGTAGAAAAACAAGAGCGACAAAAAAAATCTATAAATGATTAGAATTCTTTTTCATTGAACGCTCAGATAGCAGCTATTGTCGTCTGCCATATGAGCGAAAATGCGTTATGCTTCCCAGTGCTTTCCACTTTGGCGTGAGAGAGAATCTTTGAAATCTTTTTGAAGAAGGGAAAAAGGCAGAAGAATGGACCAAGAAGGCAGAAAATACACGAGAAGGAGGTGAAAGGAAGAAAATGGAACAGGCGGTAACAAAGAGAGAGATGGAAAAGAGGGAATTCCTAGCACAGAATTTTCAGAAGGCGGGGTGCCCTCTATCCCGGCATCACCAAGAGGGAAGAATGAAAACAAGCAAGCAAATTATCTCCCCCTCTCCCTCTTTCTCTCTCTCCCCTCTCTCTTCCACCTCTCTCCCCCCTCTCTCTCCCTCTCCCTCTCTCTTCATGCAAATCGAGGTTGCTCTAAGAGCTTTGGAAGCGATATTTACAAAACATTTTAGCCAAAACTTAAAGGGGTACCAATATTCCATCTGTCACTCTTCTGTTTTCGAGCCATTAAGAATGCTCAGATTTTACTTTACTGACATCAAACTATTTGTTAATCTAAGCCATTTCAAGTGTGTATGTGTGTGTGTGTGTGTGTGTGTGTGTGCGTGCGCGCGCGCGTGTGTGTGTGTGTGTGTGTCTGTCTGTCTGTGTCTGCGGTTTCTCTGTTTGTCGTTGTGTGTTTGTGTAGTGTGTTTGTGTGTGTGTTTGTGTATCTATCAATTAACCAGTCAATCTATCAATCTACCTATTTACCTGTCCATCTATCTATAATCTATCTGTGTATCTATCTTCTTACCTATCTACTTATCTATCGGTCTGTCTGTATGCAGTATGCCCTTTCTTCCTAGCAAGATCTGAAAATCCAACTGAATACCGAGTCTGGACGCTATATATTATATATATATATATGGTGGGTATAGATACCCACGTGCATGCACGCGCTTGCACCCATGTGTGTGTGTGGAGGGGGGGGGGGGTACGCGCGCGCGCAATGTTAACGTTTCTGAAGAGCTGTCCGATTCAACCCAGACAATGCAAAACCGAACGACATTCTAGACGTAAATGTAAACAGAGAGAAAAAGATGATGAGAAACTGATGACAACAAGACACAACAAAATCCTGAGAGATTGATTTCATCTAGATAGTCCAGATTACCTGTTCGCCATTATCATCAATCAACGGTCATGTTTTATTATCGCATGTTATTGATTTTTAAGCAAAGGGCATATTGATTTCATTGCTTGTTCTCCATTCGTTGTTGTAAATTGAGTAATTGATTGATTGGGGTTGTTTGTTTTCTTTTCGTCTGTTTGTTCATTTATGACTAATGGCAATTCGTCCATTCTTTTAAAAAAGCTATGTCGTTAAAACACATGCTAACTGTTTGTTGTTTGTTCTTTGTTTGTTTATGATCGTACTTGAACAAACCTATTCATCTTTTGCGTTGTGATATATACTTCTTGTGACTTAGTCTGTTGATCTGTGTGTTGTTATAGATATCTATTCAAGCAGAAGGTGGCAGGACGGCTAAGACATTCACCTGCCTAACAAGTAAACCGCGAGGTTCTGGGTTCGATTCCCAGCCTTGCCCTTTCTTCCTAGCAAGATCTGAAAATCCAACTGAATACCGAGTCTATCGGAGGAGACTTAAACCACTAGGACCCATCTGCTTTTAAAAAATAGTTGAATTCTTTTATTTTTTCAAATTATTTTATTATTTTATTTCGAGGATAATGGAATAAGTACTCATGTGCTTTTTTCCCCATCCAGTCCCCGTGCGTATGCAGTTTTGTTAATTTTGCCATCCGTTCCCACCGGCACACAATAGCCTACCCTTCCGAAAAGCGGAACGGGTTTTAACGTGTGCGCAAGATGTTCTGCGTGCGTTCACACACGGGACCTGGGTTTATAGCCTTACAGACTTGTGCACGTCAAAAAATCTCCCACAATAATTAAAAAATCCGAAACATTAGGGAGATGCCGACCACCAACTGTTCAGGCACGACTAGTAGGTCAATTCCCAACTGCAATCCCGAAGTCGGAATACGGCTACCTAAATAGTGGCGTTGAGGGGGAGGTGGGGGGAGGGCGGGGGTAAAAACGGTCGCATACGCGGGAAAATCTTACCGGTGGTAATCGCAAGCTTGGAAGTGTAGCCGGAGGAACGAAAACAAAAAAATGTGTGTATATAGTTTTCCACTTTTCTGTTGATTGTTTCGCTGTGGATTTTTATTAACCTGTGAATATGTTGTGTTCTTTCTAGCCACCAGTTTGACAACCAGGCTTAGAGATTAATGCCTGTCTGTGTCTGTCTGTCTGTCTGTCTGTCTGTCTGTCTTAATCCTGCTTAAACTGTTTACTTCATTAGTCTGTGGTCCTAGAAGGCTATAGCAGGGCTGCATTTGTATGATTTTACACACAAGCATGAGTTGTATTTTATTTATTTATTTTATTCTTTTATATCGAGGATAATGGAATAAGCACTTATGTGCTTTTTTACATCCAGTCCCTGTGTGTATGCGGATTAGTGAATTCTGTCATCTGTTCCCACCGGCACACAATGGCCTACTCTTACGAAAAGAGGAACAGGATTTAACGTGTGCGCAAGATGTTCTGCGTATGCGTGTGTATGCAAGTGCACGCACCTTCCAATTGCAGACACACGCTTGGCGAGTGTGTGCACGCATGTGTGTGTGTTTCTGTCTGTCTGTATATCTGTCTGTCTGCGCACTTGCTTGTGGATGCATGTTCAATTGTGTATGTGCGTATGCACAAAGTGGTGTGTGTGTGTGTCCTTGTGCAGAAGTGTGTGTGTGTGCATAAATGTGTGTATGTGTGCACATGCGCACATGCATGCATGCATGCAAGACATTATTATGCATGTATAATTCAATGCAACAAATACAAACACCCACCTAAGAACCCAACATTGTACAAAGATGATAATTATAATAAAACAACAAACAACAACAACAACATCAACAACAAGAACAACTTGGCAAGAACGAAAGTTGCCAACACGTTCAGCAGATCGGAACGCTGATCGGGCCACTGCTGGCACATTGTCAGGATGTCTGGACGCTAAGCTGGAATCAACAGCTCTGGCTATTTCTGATTAGTCCTCTACGACCCTTGAAAGCAGCGAAGGGAAAGGTAATGGCATTATGTAGATGTCGCTTTCAACCTCTGTGTTATTACTGTCACACCTTTAAACTTATCTCACCCCCTCACCTCACCTATCCCGTAGTCCTGTGAACCGTGAGGGCACTGATGAAGATTTTGCAACCAGCTTCCTCCACTCCCAACGGTCCTCTGCTTTCCGTAGCGATTTATTCCACTCAAGGTCAGTCAGCCCACTCTCTGATGTTGTCTTCCCATCGTTTTCTCTGTCTGCCTCTTCGTCTCCTTCCTTGTACTGTACCATGCTTAAAGAGAATCGGAGCGTTGATGAATGATTGACAGATTGATTCTGAATGATTGCTGCAACAAGGGTTGGTTACTATGGTCGGGTGGTGGACACACAAAGTGTCATAGCTGGTTTGAATGGTTCAATGTATAATTTATAGAGCGCAAGAGAATATATCCGATTCCTAAGGCAAATTCGCTGTGCTTAGAGAGAAAAGTCAGCTAAAAGAGGTAGAGGGTTGAAGATGGAGAGAGAGAGTGAGAGAGAGTGGGGGGAAGGGAGAGAGAGAGGGGGGGGGGGAGAATGTGTGTGTGTGAGAGAAAACGATGATTATGAGGTATAAATACGCTTGCAGAAGCGCACTGAATAGCGCAGCGTTCTCATGCACACACACACACACACACGCACGCACGCACGCGTGTGTGCACGCACTTATGCACGCGCCCACGCACGCACGCACACACGCGCGCACACACACATACGCACGCAGGCACGCACGCACATGTGTACACACATGCATGCACTCGCACACACACATTCACACGCACACACACACACACACACACGCGCGCGCGCGCGCGCGCGCACGCACGCACGCACGCACGCACAAACACACACTAAAACTTCAAATATTGGACTAGAGATAAAGCATGTCATACACCTTTTAACTTTAAAAGGTATTAGCTTAACTTTTTGTTGGGTGCCTTCACATAGTGGATTCTTTCCAAATGAGTGGGCTGACAGAGCTGCTAAAAGAGGTGCAAAACATGGACGGGAATCAGAAGAATTGCATGTGCCTCTATCATTACAAGAGGGTTACCACTTATTAGAACAAACATCATGGAGAAAGGTCACAGAAAAGTATCACCTAAAAGAGAGATTTTTAAATAGATCTGTAATCAATACCGACAATGTAGGAGTTGTGAACCATTCTAAGACCTGCACAAATATTTTCACAGCAAGAAGAGTAAACAGCTTGATTTATAGAAGAAAACTTAAGGCATTCATTACCAAATTCAGCAAACATACATACATACATATATACATACATGCATGCATACATGCATGCATACATACATACATACATACATAACATAACATACATACATACATACATACATACATACATACATACATACATACATACATACACACACATATAAAAGATGCATGCATTCATATGTTTGAACGTGCGTACGTAGGTAAGTAAGTACGTTCATTATTTATTTAGTTTGGTTAGTCGATTTTCTTGCAAAATTGTTTGCAGAAGAAAAATCAATTTGAAATTTGTCAAACTGAATATTAGCAAAGAAGTGTGTGTTTGTGTGTGCGTGTGTGTGTGTCAAAAATTTTATTTCCAGATGGTACATTGAATAAGCAATGCATTTGCTTTTTTTCATCAAGCCATCTATCTAAGAACAAATTTCGTAATGATTATACTAAGACATTACATTATTGCATCATTTACCGTTAAATTAAACCAGTAAAAAAAGAGGAAAAAATCGATAAGGAGATACATTGAAAATACAAATTACCACATATACATATACATGCACACACATACTCTTGCACGCCTGAGCGCGTGCGCGCTCACGTCCACACACACATTTAAATAAAAATGTTTTAAGAATTAAAAAAAGAAAATCATAAAACATCAGGACAAACAAATTACTTCACCTACTGTTACATCCATTCTTTCACGTTTATACTTTAGATAATAAAAAGGTACAAGAATAAAACGTTAGAAAATACTAGGCATTCGTCATTACTGACAATATTACCTTCAATGACCTCCCTCCTCTCCTCCTCCACCCAGCAAACGTGTGCTTTTTTTGCGTTCATACTTTTCAAATAGCGCTTTTAAAAAATGACATATTCACACAATAGCTATCAAAGCAAGATAAGGCAAATAAGATTATAATAATGATTATCATAATAGAGATACAATTATAACAACAATCGCCCATCACCATGAGACAACAATATGTGTGTGTGTGTGTGTGTGTGTGTGTGTTGTTGTGGTGTGTGTGTGTGTGTGTGTGTGTGTGTGTGTGTCTGCGTTTGTGCGTGCGTGCCTGTCTGTCTCTCTGTCTCTCTGTCTGTCTGTGTCTGTCTGTCTGTCTGTCTGTCTGTCTGTCTCTCTCTCTCTCTCTCTCTCTCTCTCTCTCTCTCTCTCTCTCTCTCTCTCTCTCTCTTCTCTAATTGTGGGTCTACAAGTGTTTATATGTCTGTGGAAAGTGTATACGTATACAGATATGTATGCAGTTCATCTGCACAGATAGGTGGGTTTATTAACTAAGTGAATGACAATTTGAGTGGTTTTCTTTTTTTTCGTGCGAGAACGTGGTGTAAAGAAACCTATAGCTTATCCAGTTACTCTCAAAAAATATTCGAGCTAGAGTTCTCTCTCTTGCATGATTATATGCTTACTTTTATGCTTTCTTTCAAACATAGAGGACAGGTGTACACTTTATCGATGCAATTTTGAGAGTTTGCTCAAATTACCTGACCAACACTGCAGGTGTCTGTATCTCTCGGGCCCGGTTGACGCCGAGATATATTATGATAGTAAGTGTAGAGTACAACCCTGTCAAGTAGTGTCAAAGCATATGCACTTCCATAGCAGCATCATTACGTTATATTCATTATCATTGATCATCATACGAGAGAGAGAGAGAGAGAGAGAGAGAGAATTCAGTTTTTGTGCGCACGTACATAGGCACACAAACCAGACATACAATCTGTATGTACACATACAAACATAGAAATGCACACACGCACACGTAAATACACAGATACACAGACTATACACACACTCTCCCTCTCTCTCTCTGTTTCTGTTTGTCAGTCAGTCTGTCTGGCTGGCTGGCGCTCTTCTCTCTCTCTCTCTCTGTCTCCTCTCTCTCTCTCTCTCTCTCTCTCTCTCTCTCTCTCTCTCGATCTACCTATCCAGATTTCTATATCTATCTATGTACTGCTACATATATAGATATATATATATATATATATAGTATATATATATATATATATATAGAGAGAGAGAGAGAGAGATTAATATATATAATATATATATATATATATATATATATATATATATATGCACATACACACAAACATACACTCACACACACACGTACACACATAAACACACACACATACAAAGACAACACACAAAAACACACATGCACACATAAACACACACACACACACAAACACACAAGGACACATACACACATAAACACATATACACACACAAACACACACAGAGACACACATACACACATACATACATACATACTATATGCGTACATATGTACATGCATACATACATACATATATACGTACATATGTACATACATACATACATGCATATATACTCACATACATGAACATATACATACATACATACATACATACATACACACACATCCATCCATCCATCCATACATACATACCATACATACATACATACATACATACATACATACATACATACATACATACGTACATATATACATACATGCATACATACATACATACATATATAACATACAGACACACACACATACCTACATACACACACATACCTATCTACCTACTTACATACATACATACATGCATACATACATACATACATACATACATACATACATACTTACATACATACATACATACATACATACATACATACATACATACATACACACATACATACATACATACATACATACATACATACATACATACATACATACATACATACATTCATACATACACACATAAATACATACATACATACATACGTACATACATACATGCATACATACAAACATACATATATATACATAACATACAGACACACACACACACATACCTACATGCATACACATACCTACCTACCTAACTACCTACATACATATGTACATACATACATACATACATGCACACGCACATTTCTCCCTACCTCAACTCCTTACTTTAAAAAAAAACACACCACAGTACGCCCTAACCCCTTTTTTCAAGCAACGGCCAACAGGGCAACACCCCACCCCCTCTCCTAAAACAACAACAACAACAACAAAACAACATACATACAAACAAAAACCTTGTCCAATCCCTCTCACACACACGCACAACATACACACACACACACACACACACCACACAACACCCCCCCCCCCCCACACACACACACACACAACTACACACCACACACACACACACAACACACACATACACACACACAACACACACACACACACACACACACACACACACACACACAGAGATTCAACCCACACACACACACACTCAACACAACACACACACACCACCACCACCCACCACCACACCCACACCCACACACACAGACTCAACACACACACACACACACACACACACACACACTTAACACCCCCCCCCCCCCACCACACACACACACACAATTACACACACGCACACAACACACAACACAACCACACACACAACACCCCACCACCCCCACCCCACCCCCCCCCCACACACACACAACACCCCCCCCACACACACACACAACACCCCCCCCCCACCACACACACACAACACCCCCCCCCCCCCCACACACACCACACACAACACACACACAACACACACACACTACTATTTCTGCCTAGCCCCTCATTATTAGAGTTCTTACCACAAGCCGGTTATTCGTCTCAGCCGACCCTGGCTTAGCTAACTCTCATACGAAAGCGGATTAAACTCAACAACACACACACACACACACAGAGAAAAAGCTAGTGACCAGTGGCCAGCCAGGCCAGGCCATTCGAGGCGAGGTCAGCGGCCCCTCAAGGAGACAGTGGCCAAGGTCCACTGGGCCAAGCGCCAACGTCGTTGGAAACGTCCAGGAAGAATCTGGTATCCGCTCTGGCATAGTCTGCACAATCTGCAAGCTTCGGTGTTTTGAGGGTGTGGTTGGGTTCTTTTCTGTGTGGGTACTGTATTGTGTGTGTGTGTGTGTGTGTGTGTGTGTGTGTGTGTGTGTGTGTGTGTGTGTGTGTGTGTGTGTGTGTGTGTTGTGTTTGGGATGGGGTGGGGGAGGAGGATGGATGATGGGGGTGGCGGTGGGTGGGGGGTCGGTTGGGGGTGGGTTGTGTGTGTGGATGTGTGTGTGTGTGAGTGTGTGTGTGTGGGTGTGTGTAGATATGTATGTGGATATCCGGGGTAATAAATACAAATATATATATATATATATATAATTCATATATTTAAATCTATCTATCTATCTGTCTATCTATCTGTATGTATACACACACACACACAAATATTATATATATATATATATATATATAGATATATATATATATATCTATATATATATGTATATATATATATTACAGAGAGGTAGGTAGGTCGGTCCGTAAGAGAGAGTCTGTGTACTGTGTATTTATACCTGTGTGCGTGTGTCTATTTCTTCGTTTGCCTTTCTATGTGCATACAGAATGTATATCTGGCTTGTGTTCCCATGTACCTGCGCGCAAAAGATCGAGTTCCTGTCTTTCTCTCGTAGTCCTAAGAATCATTGCATTATAAATAACATCAATACATATCCATGCCCTAATTTCTTGTTACAGGTAACTCCAAGAAAGCAAGCAAAAGGAGACAAGCAGATAGCATCAGTTTGTCTATCACAGAGGAAGCCAGTGCTCTGTATTTCACAATCAGGAGAAACGTAAAAAAAATCCCTCTATTTTTTGTGTGTTGTGACTGGGCGCATATGAACTGTTCAATATCTCATGGGAAAGAATATTGAAGATTGAATATTTTGACAGTAAGGCTACAAATATTTCTGTAGCGTAACCTGTACACCGCCGTCGGCGAAAAGTTAAAGTGGATACTTTCTGACATGGTGTAGTCAGGGACAACACAATACGGGGAGAGAGGACCAACTAAACCAAGTGTATCAGTACAACGACATAATTATCAAGTTTGCAATTTCTTGTCGATCAAGACACGTTTACGATCCCTTCTACAAGTGAAACAGATGTAGCGTCCTTGGCTGACCTTGACCCCGTGTCGCTGCTGACCTTGTGAGCGGTCACCATGGGGGCAGGCCTGGGCGGCTGTTCGGGCACGTCCAGCATCCACGTCATCTCCATCTCCTGTCGGGGCCACAACAGCAACAGCGTGGTGCACTCCGACTCCTGCGACTCCGGCATCTCTGTGGGCGAGAGTCAGGTCCGGGGCGTGACCTTGCACAACGCAGCCTTGCGCCACGACGTGGACAGCGAGGAGGAGGACGGGTCCCCGGCCATGACGTCAGCGCCCACCGCCAGGGCATGGTGACGTCATGCAGGTCCCGGCTGACGGGAGGCGGGGTGCCGGCCCTGGAGGAGAACGGCAGCATGGCCTACAGCTACGACTCCCGCAAACACCGACGCCGCGCTCGCGGCCCTGGGAACAAGTCTCTCCGGCACCCCAACCACACCTCGCCCACCTTGCTGGATGACGCCATCGACGAGGAGGACGAGGAGCTGCAGGACGGGGACGTGGACGACAAAGGCTGCCGCCCCCGCGGCCCCCCAGACCCAGGACCGCCCAGGTCAGGAAGCCCCGCTGCCACAGCCAGCTAAGCCCCGCTGAGGGCACAGCCCCCGGCGACAGCGGGGGAGAGTCCTCCATCGACCTGTCTTCCGATGACGGCGAAGAGGAGGAGGAGGACGGCTTCGAGTCCGACATTCTGTCCATCCCTGACGAGACGGGGTCCAGAGGCTGCGGCCCGACAGCCTGGCGGCCTACATGCTGGGTCATCCCGCCCACGGCAGGCAGCGGCTTCACGGCAGCGGCTCCCTGCCCAACCAGCCCGCCTTCCCGCCCTCCAGACCCGACAGCACGGACTGGTGGATGGAGGAGGACTGCGCCAGCCTCACGTCCAGGGACCTCATGTCCAGGGACTTCTCCTCCTGCCGCTCGCGAGGCAACAGCTTCACCTTCAGGTGCCACAACACCGGGCGGGTGTGGCCGCCGGACGGGGGTCGAGTGTCCAAGAAGTCCAGCGAGAGGTCCATCTCCAGCATCCTGCTGACCACCGCCGTGGAGCTGGACTCTGGCTCCACGCCCGCCACCCCCGTGCCGCCCTCCTCCTCCTCCTCCACTAACCCCCCTGCGTGCTTTGCTCTCACTAATCCCGACATAACTCAGCACATCCTCAAGGTGAGTAACAGCCAGCAGGCCGCCTCCCTCGCTAACTGCATGCGTAGCCTCATCCGCTCCTCCGGCAGCTTGCAGGACTCACCGTGTCCAAATCCCGCCAGGACCTCGGCCAGAAACTGCGGGAGATGTTCGTGGTCCGCGCCGCTCCTAAAGTACACGCGGAGCTCAAATCCGAACCCGAAAACCTCAGCAAAAAGCTGCACGAGTTGTTCGTGGTCACTGACGCCAAGAAAGAGACCCGAACTCCGGAACAAGACAAAACAAAAACCGAAGACGGTTCCGGTGAGGTCCCCGATCCTTCGCGCGACTCCCCGACCCAACGATCCCTCCGGAAGATCCTGGTTTCGCCCGCGCCCGTAGATAACGTTCGGGATCTGACCCAGCCCAAACCGTTGCGGAGTTTACTGGTCACGTCTCGTTCGGAGAGCGCGATCGATGTGGAAGAGGGGCGGAAGCTGAAGAAGAAGGTGTCCTTCAGTCCTGACGTGCCCAACGTCACCAAGTGCTCCAAGAACTACCGGTCGCGGACCGTGGCCAATATGCGCAGGGCCAGGGAGATGAGGTGTCGGGCGCATGCCCGGCCCACTCTCTTCAGACCGCGCCGAGTGTCTGGCTACACGTGCAGGCTGTGTCGGAAAGACTGCATCGCTAGGATGTGCTATTGACCGGCCCAAGTCCAAGCCAAAGTCCAAGTCGAATTTTTCGATTTCCGAGATAGTTCGTTGAAACTATAAGAAAAGTATTTTTGCTTAAAAGTGGTGGGAAGGGGGGGGGGGGGGGTGGGGGGGGGTAGGGATGGTGGATGTGAGTGTGTGCGTGGTGTGTGTGTTGTTTGAGGTGTGTGTGATGTGTGATGTGTGAGTGTGTATGTGTGTGTGTGTGGGGGGGGGGGGGGTGGGGAGTTGCATGTGTGTGGTTTTTTGGGGTTTTTGGGGGGGCGATGTACATAATTATGTTTTGCCTAATGCGTTTTTGCTTTACATGCGCTCATTAGCACTCTTTCATTGATACACATGTGGTAGATTGGGGGGTTGGGGAAGAGGGCGATTGGGGGTTGGGGTGGAGGAGAGGGATGTCTTCAACATAGGAGCACAAGCAAGATCAGGGTCCTTTACAATTTCTCCGTGATAACCTGGCATCAATCAATCTATGTCCTCAGTCCCCTAAAACAATCACACCTGTACATGCTTCCCTACATTAAATGCTTTAAAATGAGCAAAACATATGAGTAGAGCAGTCTTTACAAGACGCTATTTCACACAGGAGCTAATGCTGGAGTGTGGCCTTATCAATGCAGTAGTAAACAAAACTACTTTACATCATTTTGTTTACTAGGAGCTGTGTTTTACTGTTTAAATTTCATGCAGAAATCGGTAATGTAGTTAATGTACGGAAAAAAACAACACTGAGAGAAACAGAAAAAAATGAAAGAAAAGAAAAGTAAAGCATACACGCGTGCGCGTGCCCATGATCGCACATTCACGCACGCACGCACCACACACACACACACACACACACACACACACACACACACACACACACACACACACACACATCACACACAGCAATAATCAATCTACATGGGTAGGGAAAAGTACTGTAGTTTTTAAGCCTATTTTTAAACACTTTTTCCCCCAATAAGAATAACCCTTAAAAAACAAATCCAAACAACAACAACAAAACTTAACAGAAAAAAACTGAGGATTACATTTCTATAATTATCTTTCCGTAGAAAGAAAAGATCACTGACAATGACGTCCCGTCTCACAACTATGTTTTTGAAAATTGCATGACAACATTGCTTTTGAAATTGCATAACGCCATTGGTTTTGAAAACTGCATGACAACATTGGTTTTCAAAATTGCATGCCAGCATTGGTTTTGAAAATGACATCACATTGTTTTTGAAAACTGCATGGCGACATAGATTTTGAAAATTACATCACAACATTGTTTTAGAAAATTACTTCACAACATTGCTTTTTTAAGCTATTGCTTCACAACATTTTTTAATGCATCATAAATTTATCGCTGTTTTGGAAAGTTGCATCATATTGTTCGTTTTGACCAATGCTTCACAACATTTCTTTTAACCGTTGCTTTACATGTTGGGTTTAAAAATTGCTTCCTAACATTTTGTACGAAAATGCTTTTTTAAACATTGCTTTAAGAACATCGGTTCATAACGGGTTAAGCCTTTTGATTGCTTCAAACGCTTATCATTAAATGTTTTAAAACGTTTTTTTAACATTGCACATCGACGTTATTCCTGAAAATTTCTTGAAACCTTGCATTTACTTGGAGGGGGCGGGGGGGGGGGGAGCTGTTTTTTTAAAACCTTTCAACTGTTCTTGAAGTTTTTCTTCATAATGCTGTGTCTCAAAATTGCTCCAAACATTGAGAATTGCTTCAAACATTGTCTTTGAAAAACTGCTTCACACTGCTGCTTTCAGAAAATTTCTTCACGGAGTTGGCTTTGGGATTGGGTTTTTTTTAATGGCTTCATACGTTGTTTAGGGAATTTGTTTTATTAGGTACTCAAATCATTGCTTCATGATATTTTCGAAAACTAATTCACAAAGGGGTTTCTTTGTGAGTGTTTTATTGCTTTGCAAAGAAATATTTTCAATAACATGACCATGAAGAAAAAAAGGAAATAAGGGGACAACAACAGAAACAGAAATTAACCAGACTTACAATCTTTGGATTTTAACCATTTTAGTTAATACCCAAACACCCCCTCCCCCTCCCCCCACTCCTCAAAATCACCATAGAATATGATAATCATATGAATCCTTGAATATTCGAGGCGTTATATGAAATATGATGATAAGGTTTATGAATGCATGCATGATTTAAAGAGCGCAAAATGAACATCTCTCCCATGCCAAAGTCGGCTACGCTGGGCCTGACTTGCCAGGCGCTTAACGGCAGCGTGGCGCATTTTCGCTCATATAACAGACAACAATAGCTTCTGTCTAAGCGTTCGACGACGACGAAGAAGAAGAAGAAGACATCGGACTGTTTGCACTAGAAACAGTGTGTCTGAAAAAAATTACATTTCTTTGATAATTATGCTGGGTGTGTTAAGACATTTCACCTGTCAGTTTACATAATTTTTAATGAATTTTTATTTTTAGTCAAATGTTATGTTTCACATTCATGTCCATCTTACTGTATGTGTGGACGGGATAGCTCAGTGGTCAGGGCACTCGCTTTTCCCCAGCCAAGGTTAAGCAACATCGAGCGTGGTTACCACTTGAATGGGTGACCGTTTGAGCGCCTTGGCTTCAGTACAGTTCCCCCCAGTTCACCCAGCTGTAAATGGATACCTGCCCTCTTTAGGGTCAGGGAAAGTAAAGCATTGAGGGAGAGGAGATGGGCGCCGCCCTCAATATGCTGGCTCCTAGAGAAGTGAGGTCTCTGACGCCTCGCTCCCGTACGACCACCTAGGTTATGGGACACCTTTACCTTTATCTTTTACCTCGTTTATTTGACTAATGGCAGACTGTTTCAGGCGCGACATATCTGGAATACAGGCATAGACCGACAGCTGAAACGGGTAAGGCTGCTCGTGTATTCTGTTCCAGATTTGGTTCTCATAATTATGTTGTACGCTAGAAACTTACTAGAGGAAAATCTGGGAGGTTGACTTAGTTTGATGTCTGTAATGGTTAGGTTGGTAGTAAGGGAGTAGGGCTTTTCGTGTGTGTGGTGTTTTCTGTGTTGCTGACTTCACACACACACACACACACACACACACACACACACACACACACACACACACACACACACACACACACACACACACGCACGGACACAGAAACCAGACAAACAGACAAATACAGACCACAGATACACAGACACAGACACACAAGACACACAGACACAGACACACAGACACCTCAGACCACATCCATTAACACAGACACAGACAGACCACACACGTAACACACAAGACACAGACACAGACAACAACACACAACACACACATACAACACACAGACACGCACACACATCACAGGCAAATCTGGATTTTTCTTAATGAACCATATAAAACCTCGAAAATAATATAACCACACATCGGAAGACATGAGAAGTAGACAATTAATAAATGGAGAGTAGACGACAGACAGACAGACAGACAGACAAGACAGACACACACACACAAACATAGACACACAGACAGACAGCACATAGAGACAGAGAGAAGAGAAGAGAAAGATGGAGACTGACGGGCGAGTTAGCCATAACCATCGAAGTAATAGAGAATGTTTCAAACAATTCTAAATGTGCCATTTTGTTACCAAAAATAACTCTCAAAACAACGTAACCCACTACATGATCAGACAAGAAGAATGTTTAGTAAAGTAGTTCAGACATAATTCATGGTGTATGTCATATTCTTAGATAGAAACATCTAAACGATTATGGAATATGACTCAACAGAAAACTGTCAGTAGAAAGAATGTTTATTCATACATATAAAAGTACTTTAAGTGTACATAGTAATATAATAATAATAATGAATAATAATAACTGGAATTTATATAGCCATAATCTGAAAAATAACAATCAAAGCGTTGCATCAATCATTTAAAGGGATTAAAACTCCTTAACATAATGAACAGCAGATTTCAAAATCATGCGGCGAGTACGCACGCACACAAACAAGTATCTGAACCAAGTAATATGTCAAGTACAAACATGACGTATTTCATATTTAGCATTAGAGTACACAAAATGCGGATTGCTATCTAAGTATAACTCTCAGTGGGAATATAATTAGTCGTAATGAAGCTTAGATAAAATCCGAAGTATAAAACATTAGTATGTGAAATCTTACAAACGATATAAATCCAAGTCTGGTATGTCAGGTCATCATGTTTCAATATCCATCTTCATCTGTATTGAACAGGAAAGGGGACAAGGGCGCAATCAAGACAGAATACACTACAGCGCGCGCGCGCGCGCGCACACACACACACACCCACACACACACACACAACACACACACACACACAACAATCACACACACACACAAAAGACGAACGGACAGACTGACAACAGAAAGTGTCAGAAAGACAAAGTAACTCACGCTTGATTGGATTGTTGTTTTCTTGTTTCAAAGTTCAGAATTGCAGCAACTTGCGTGCTTCATTTTAAGCTTGTGTGCTAAAGTGCAATTGACAGTCGGCTACGCATGGTGTGACGTCATTACGTCCCCGGTTCCTCGCACGCTAGGGAATTCAATGGCGAATGGCGAGATTCACAACGGTCTTCCGGGGATGTGGTGGGATGTGTGTGTGTGGTGTGTGTGTGTGTGTGGTGGGGTGTGTGTGTGTGTGTGTGTGTGTGTGTGTGTGTTGTTTTATTTTTATTTTTTTAATTTTATTCTTTTATATCGAGGATAATGGAATAAGCACTTATGTGCTTTTTTACATCCAGTCCCCCGTGTGTATGCGGTTTTTGTAAATTTTGTCATCCGTTCCCACCGGCACACAATGGCCTACTCTTACGAAAAGCGGAACAGGATTTAACGTGTGCGCAAGACGTTATCTGTGTGTGTAATCAATCAATCAATCAATCACATTTATTCAGTTTTTGCAGCCATAAGACCCATATGAACACAATATGAAAAAGCAACCATGGAGCAGTCGAGGTGATATAATACAGTAAGCACATAGTCTTTGTTGCAGGCAGGGAAAGAGCTACATGTTTCTGATCTTTAGACATTCAGTGACATAAACTGCCAGGTTCACAATCAGTTTCTCAGAAGGATTTGAACACATCATCTGAACCTTATTTTCTACTTAATTATCCACCATGTTTTATCCTCTCTCAGTTTCTGGAAGCCCCAAGATTGGGTGTTTCCAGTCTTTGGCATTGTCTTCACATCTGTATCTGTCTGTTTCTGTTGTTGACGCCATTCCCCGGAAGCCTGTTTCTGCACATCAAAATAACAGTATCTAGGAGGGTCTATCCGTGTATTGCTTATTTTGACATCATCTTAACGAATTCTTTACAAATGAGATCTTTAAGAACTGTGGTTTGATACAGTTATCGAAAAATACTATTATCTGGAGAAAATTAATATCTGTTATAAGCTACCATTTTATCTTGTCTTTTCACACCAGCACACGATGGCCTACTCTTTCTATAGGTGGAACAGATAGCTTGGTTATTGTCTCGTTTGAAGGACTTTTAGAGTAGTGGAGTCAGCAGCGCCAGTATTGTAACGTTGGCTTTTTCCCTCTGGATGAAAAATAAGAAGAGAGAATCATGTGCAGTTTCTGAGAATTTGCGACAAATATTATTGTACCTACAAAATGCAAAAGTATCCAAAAAGATATCACAAGAATTGATTTGTATAGAATACAAATCTGAACAACTTTCGATACAATTATTTTTGCAATTACATCATCAAGACAACTAGAGAGTTTATGCTTTTCCAACATATCAACCAAGACACTCTTTTAATTTTTCGTGTTTTTTTTTTTTGTTTTGTTTCAAACCAGCAAGCCGTTCACCTGGAAGACTATTTCGCCCAGCGGCTCTAGACATGACCCGCAACTCTCGCGGCCCCTTAGAGTTGAGCCCCTTGATCAAGCAGCATCTGCAGGATTTGGAAGAGGTGTGTGACAGAGAGGCAACCCAGGCCTCAGCCCTATCCGCCCCTCCTCATGCCGGCCAGCCGCATTCAGGCGTTCAGAGACGAGGAATCGGAGGAGGAAGAGGAAGTAGAGAGCGAGCGGAAGCGGAAGCGGAAGCGGAAGTGGTGAGTTGTCGTCTTTCTTTGTGAGGATATGCTTATTTGATTTTTTAAGGCCATTTTTTGTTCGGGTTTTGATTGGTGGGTTGGTTGGTTGGTTGGGTGGGTGGATGGGTGGGTTGGTGGGTAGATTGTGGGTGGGTTGGTTGGTTGGTTGGTTGGTTGGTTGGTTGATTGGCTGTGTTGGTTGGTTTGGTTTGGTTGGTTGGTTGGTTGGTTGGTTGGTTGGTTGGTGGTTTGGTTGGTTGGTTGGTTGGTTGGTGGTTTGGTTGGTTGGTTTGGTTTGGTTCGTTGGTTGGTTGGGTGGATGGGTGGGTGGGTAGATTGTGGGTAGTTTGGTTGGATGTTTAGTTGGTTGGCTGGTTAGTTAGTTGATTTTCTTGATTGATGGGGTAGGTTTGTTGACTAATAGTGTATTTATTGAATCTGTATTGCAATCAATACTTAAGATTCGCCAACCCATAGAAGAGGAGTTCTGGAAGGTGTAACGCTGCGGAAGGTGAGACAACAAAACTCTGAAAACAAACAGGACTCACAACTCTTGACATAATTATGGTGTTGTCTTGTGCTGTACGTTATACTTACGCAGCTCATGCTTCGCTCTGTTTTGTGACTCTCAGCTGTGGTCTGTTTTTTGGTGATTCTTCTATGTTCGGCTCTATGGGATGTAATAGTCTGTTCTGTTTTGTTCTGTCCTCTCTATTCTGTTATGTTCTATTCTGTTCTGTCCTCTTCTATTCTGTTCTGTTCTATTTCGGTCTGTTCTGTTCTGTTCATGTCTGTTCTGTTCTGTTCTATGCTATTCTCCTCTCTTTTCTATTCTGTTCTATTCTGTTCTCTTCTCTTCTGGTCTGTTCTATTCATATCTGTTCTTTTCTTTTCTTTTCTTTTCTTTTCTCTTCTCTCCTGTTCTGCTTTATTCTATTCTATTCTATTCTTTCCGCTTGTTCTGTTCTGTTCTGTTCTGTTCTGTTCTGTCTGTTCTGTTCTGTTCTGTTCTGTTCTGTTTCTCTTCTGTTATTTTCTGTTCTGTTTTTTTCTATTCTCTTCTGTTCTCTTCTCTTCTATTCTATTCTTTTATCTTCTGTTCCGTTCTGGTCTCTTCCTGTTCTACTTACTCTATTCTGTTCTGTTCTGCTCTGTTCTGTTCTGTTCTGTTTGGCACCGATCTGCGTTACACTTTTTTCACCAAAACCTGCCTTGTTCTGTTCTATTTGTTGTTGATGTTGTTGTTGTTGTTGTTGTTGTTGTTGTTGTCTTGTGAAATATCTAGTTTTCATGCTCTCATTTATTTCATTTATACTTGCGTGCTGCTGTGTTCCAATGCCAGGGTATTCATTATTGTGTCGCCATGTACGTGTTTAACCTGTGTGATACCTTCTACGTTGTTGCATTCTGACTGTGTTTTTTTTTCTTGTTCTGCTCTGATCACTCACATAAACCAGAACAGACCAGATCCGATCTGGTCTTATCTGGTCTGGTCTGGTCTGGTCTGTTCTGCTCTGGTACGTATGGGTTCGTCTGCTGATCTATTTACCTGTCAGCATCGTTTTATTTATCTATTTATTTATTTTATATCGCGGATAATGGAATAAGCACTTATGTGCTTTTCTTTTTACATCTAGTCTCCCGTGTGTATGCGGTTTTGTACATTTTGTCATCTGTTCCCACCGGCACACAATGGCCTACTCTTCCGAAAAGCGGAACAGGATTTAATATGTGCGCAAGATGTTCTGCGTGCGTTCGCACACGGGACCTCGGTTTATAGTCTCATCCGAAGGATTTTGGGGGAGAGTGGAGTCGGCACTGATGTTAACTCTAGGGGGGAAATATCCCCTTGAACGGGAATCGAACCCGGGTCGTCGGATTACGAGCGCAATGTTCTAACCACTAGGCTATCCCGTCCCCTACAGGCTATCCTATCGCTTTTGATGATGGCTGCTGATGCTGCTCTGTAGCGTCAGCTGTCTCCATCCTCTTCTGTCCTCAAGCCTTTCTGTCGATGTCATCTTTTTCAACAACTCCGATCACTTGGTTACGTTTCTTCGTGTAGATAGTGATAACTCAGTATCCTCTGATTAAAGGTATTTGATTTGATTTGATTTTGATGTGATTTGATTTTCTTTCATTCATTCAGTCTGTCTATCCGTCTGTATTTCTGTCTGTCTGTGTCCCTGTCTGTCAGACAGACAGACTGCCTCTCTCTGTTTCTCTCTGTCTCTTTCTGTCTCGCTGTCTCTGTCTCTCTCTGTCTCTGTTTCTCTCTCCTTCTCTCTCTCTGTCACATACACTCACTTACACACGCACAACCTCACTCCAACCCCCTGACCTCCGACCCCGACACCACCCCCACCCCCAACACACACACACATACACACACATACACACACACACTCACACATGCCACACACATACACACACACACATACCCACACACACACACTCACACGCACCGCACACTCTCACACACACACTCACACACACCACACACACATACACACACACACACATACATACACGACCTACACCCCAATACTGGAGATGACTGGTATATTATCCTTAATGATACTCTGACTCGGCCAAAGAGTGTGAGGGAAACGGTTCATTAGTTCCTCATTAATTGTAAGATATAATTACACCACCTGACTTCCCCAGGCCTGAAATGTCTTAAAGCAATAGCGGCATTCCATGCGAGAACATTTTTTGTCTCTTGTTTTAGCGTGTGTGTGTGTGATTGTTTGTGTATATGTTTGAGGATTTTCTTGATCCTACGGTGAAGATTGCAAGTAAGCATAAGTATTATTTTAATTTTAGGATGTATGTGTGTGTGAAGAAGGTGTGTTGTGGTTTGGGGGGGGGGGGCAGTGTGTGTGTATGTGTGTGTGTGTGTGTGTGGGTGTGTGTGTGTGTGTGTGTGTGTGTGTGTGTGTGCGTGTGTGGTGGTCGGGATTGGATGTGTGTGAGTGTTGTGTGTTATTGATTTTGTTGTAGTTGTTCTCTCTCTCTCTCTCTCTCCTCTCTCTCTCTCTCTCTCTCTCTGTATGTGCGTGTTTCCCCCCCCCCCTCCCTCTATTTCTAACGCACACACACACGTACACACGTACACACACACACACACACACACACAAAACACACACACACGTACGCACAAACACCGTTTAAAGATTCAGTCCCTTTAACCCCCATTGTGGGGTATGGGGATTATAAACACAATTTTAAGGTAAAGGGGAAAGGGGTCCCATAACCTATAAGGTCGTAGGGGAGCGAGGCGTCAGAGACCTCACTTCTCTAGGGCCAGCATATTGAGGGCGGCGCCCATCTCCTCTCCCTCGCTGCTTTACCTTCCCTGACCCTAAAGAGGACAGGTACCCATTTACAGCTGGGTGAACTGGGGGAACTGTACTGAAGCCAAGGCGCGTAAATGGTCACCCATCCAACTGGTAACCACGCTCGACGCTGCTTAACTTGGCTGGGGGAAAGCGAGTGCTCCGACCACTGAGCTATCCCGTCCCCACAAAACACATTTAACGGGACATAAACACTAACAGCAATCGACTTTACAATAATATTGGACAGACAGACAGCGAAAAACAGTTCACCTTTGAAGGAGCAACTATAGCGAAATAAACAACGAAACAACAAAACATAAACAGCACATCCACACACATTCTCCCTCTCTTCCCCCCCCCCTCTCTCTTCTCTCAAAAACACACACACACAAACGCACACACACACACACACACACACACAAACGCAAACGCACACACACAAACGCGGGACGCACTAACGCACACACACAGAGAACATCTTGCGCACACGTTAAACTCTGTCACGCTTTTCGAAAGAGTAGGCCATTGTGTGCCGTTAGGAACGGATGACAAAATTTACTAAAACGCATACATACAGAGACTGGATGTAAAATAAAGCACACGAGTGCTTATTCTATTAATCTCGATATATAAGAATATATAGATAAATAAATTAAATTAAAAAACACACACGCACGCACTAACGCACACACACATACACACACTAACACACACACACAACACACCAACACCATACATGCCCCCTTCCCGCCCCCCACCCCCCCACACACACAACACAACACAACACACCAACACCCCCACCCCCACACCCCCCCCCCCACACACACACACACACACTCGCACACACACACACACACACGCTCACACACACACTCACACACACACACACCACCACCACCACCACCAACAACAACAACACATACCCCCTCCCCACTACACACACACACACTCTACACACACACACCCCCAACCCCCCCCCCCCACCCCCACACACACAGTACCTCCATCTCCTCCCCTGCCTCACACACACACTCACACACTCACACACACACACACTCACACACAACACACACACCACTCACTCACTCACACACACACACACTCACACACACAAACACACACACACACACTCACGCACACAAACACACACGCACACTCACACGGCCACACACACTCACACGCGCGCACACACACACTCGCACACAGACACACACACACAGACACACACACCACACACACACACACACACTCACACACTCACACACACACACTCACACACACACACACACACACTTACACACACCACCACCACCACCGCCACCACCACCAACAACAAAAAACTTCCCCCCCCCCCCCCCCCACTCAAACACACACACACATACACACACATACACTCTACACCCCTCCCCCCCCCCCAACACACACACTATCCTATCTCCTCCCCCTCACACCACCCGCTAACCCTCATCTCCTCCCCCTCCACACACACACACACACACACACCACACACACACCACACACACACACACACCACACACACACACTCACACTCACACACACACACACTCACACACACACACACACCACACACTCACAACACCCACACACACACTCAACACACACACACACACTCACACACACACACTCACACACACACACCTCCACACACTCACACACACACACCCACACACACTCACACACACACACTCACGCACACTCACACACACTCACACACTCACACACTCTACACAACCCAACCCCACCCCACCCCACACACACACACACACTACCCCTATCTCCCCACCCCCCACACACACGCGCACACACACACACACACACACTCACAAACACACTCACACACACACTCAGACACACGCACCTCGGCTTCCCTTAATTGATACACACACACACACACACACACACTACCCCAACTCCTCCCCCCTCACACACACACTCACACACACACACTACCCTATCTCCTCCCCCCTCACACACACACACACACACACACACACACACACTCACACTCAGACACACAGACACACACACACACTCAGACACACGCACCTCGGCTTCCCTTAATTGATACACCCACACACCACACGCTGATCCCTGCACAGGGGCAAAACCCAAATGGCCTATTCATGTTCATGGGGACCCCCCACTTCACTTGGCAGTCACAGGCCTGAGTGTCTTGCTGTGTCGTGTCGTGTCTTTATTTATTTTTTTATTTTTTATTTTATACCACTTTAAGTCACGAGATTTCTCTGCGTGAAATTCGGGCTGCTCTCCCCGGGGAGAGCGCGTCGCCACAAGAGCAGCGCCACCCTTTTTTTGTTTTGTTTTGTTTTTGTCTGCCACTGTATTTGTTTTCCTATCAGAGTGGCTTTTTTCTAAGAATTTTGCCAGGGACAACTCCCTTGTTGCCGTGGGTTCTTTTACGTGCGCTGAAAATGTTGTGTAACACACGGGACCTCGGTTTATCGTCTCATCCGAAAGACTAGCGCCCAGACCACCACTCATGGTCTAATGGATGGGGGAAAATTTCGGGCCCAAACGGGGTACGAACCACGCACACACCCGACCCGGACTTTTTCGCATTCTAGACGGGCGCGTTACCTCTAGACCACCGTGTTGTGTCGTGTCGTGCCGTGCCGTGTCGTGTCGTGTTGTGTCGTGTCGTGTCGTGTTGTGTCGTGTCGTGTTGTATTGTGTTGTGTTGTGTCGTGTCGTGTCGTGTTGTGTCGTGTCGTATCGTGTCGTGTTGTGTTTTGGTGCACAAGGTGGCACCTGTACTATACTACCCTTGATATTGACCCCCCTCCCCCCCACAACTACGTTAGTTAAAGCGGAGGAGGGGTAGGAGGAAGAAGAAGAAGAAGAAGAAGAAGAAGAAAGAAAAGAAGAGGAAAGAAGAAGAAGAACAAGAAGAAGAAGAAGAAGAAGAAGAAGAAGAAGAAGAAGAAGAAAGAATATGAAGAAGGAGAGGAAGAAGAAGAAGAAGAAGAAGAAGAAGAAGAAGAAAAAGAAGAAGAAGAAGAAGAAGAAGAAGAAGAAAGAGGAAGGTTGGGATGGGGGGACGTAGAGAGAGAGGAGAGAGAGAGAGAGAGAGGAGAGAGAGAGAGAGAGAGAGAGAGAGAGAGAGAGGGGAGAGAGAGAGAGAGAGAGAGAGAGAGAGAAGCAGATAGACAGACAAACAGTCAGGCAGGCAGTTAGAATTTTTTTTGTCTGTTGTTCTTTTCTTTCTTCTTTTTTGTTCTTCTGTTCTTCTTTTCTTTATTTCTTTTTTGCTAATTTCACTTTCTTCCTTTCTTTCTTTCTCTATTTCTTTCTTTATTTTCTCTCTTCCTTCCTTTCTTTTTTCTTTCCTTTCTTCGTTTGCTTTCGTTCTCTCTCTCTCTCTCTCTCTCTCTCTCTCTCTCTCTCTCTCTCTCTCTCTCTCTCTCTCTCTCTCTCTCTCTCTCTCTCTCTCTCTCTCTCTCTCTCTCTTAGTTGTATGTGTGTCTGTGTCTTTGTGAGTGAAACACACACAGACGCAGACAGACACACATATACAGAGGATTTTTATTTCGATGATAATGGAATACGCACTCACGTGCATTTTTTAAAAATCCAGTTCCCTTGTGTATGCAGTTTGTCCATTTTGCCATCCGTTCCCTCCAGCACGCAATGGCCTACTCTTCCGAAAAGTGGAACAGATTTTAACGTGTGCGCAAGATATTCTGAGAGAGAGAGAGAGAGAGAGAGAGAGAGAGAGAGAGAGAGAGAGAGAGAGAGAGAGAGAGAGAGAGAATGACAATGACAATGACAATGACAAATTCTTTTATTTCGAGGATAATGAATAAGCACTCATGTGGTTTTTTACATCCAGTCCCCGCCCGTAGGGATACATCTTAATAATAACCCAGAGAGAGAGAGAGAGAGAGAGAGAGAGAGAGAGAGAGAGAGAGAAGAGAGAGAGAGAGAGAGAGAGAGAGAGAGAGAGAGACAGACAGACAGACAGACAGACAGACAGACAGAAAAAGTCGTAGACTTAATAGGTTTGGGGATTAGTACCAGGAGCTCGGAAGCCCCAAGTTTCCCGTGTTGATGGTCGGCACAATGCTATCGGCTGCATCAGGGGGAGGGAACCACGACCTCTGCGCTATCGCGGATCTCATCCACCTCTCTTTTACAAGTGCTATGTCATTCATCACACAGTACCCAGTCAAAGTGCCCCTCCTCATGTAAATACTGCCCTCCTGGGCATTTCACATTTTGTTTTGACCATATTTGACAGCAGATTGGTGACGAGTAATAAAATTGATATAGATGAAGTTTAATACTGCATTTTCCAAAAAAAAATTACCAACCAATTAAACAAAAAAACCCTGTTGTATTCTAAATATGATTGTAAGTTTGTTGTTTTTTTAAAGCAATGAGAAAACTGTTTGATACAGAAATAGATTTTATTCAAGATTTGGAGTTAAAAAAGGGTAATTATTTATCTCAAAGTCTCATTTTCTGAAGTGAACATTGACCCCTTTGTTAGGGGTTTTTTGAGGGGGCGAGGAGAGGGGGGGATCTATGCACAGTCATTTTTTTTTCAAAATGACCACTTTTCTGCATTTTGGATTCAAACAACATGCATTTTATTAAAGAGAGAGAGAGAGAGAGAGAGAGAGAGAGAGAGAGAGAGAGAGAGAGAGAGTGTGTAAGTGTGTGTGTGTGTGTGTGTGTGTGAGAGAGAGAGAGAGTGTATGTGTGTGTATGCGTGTGTGTGTGTGTGTGTGTGTGTGTGTGTGTGTGTGTGTGTGTGTGTGTATTCGATTCAGGGGACCTGATTTTACTCTTATCATAGCCCTGTAATTCTATGTACTATCTACAGACGAGAAAAAAATAAATGGTCGAAAATTACCCGGGCGAAATTTCTGAGACAGGGGGGGAACATAATGAAAACGTCACCCACTCTACCATCTGCACTTCGTTGCCGCTCGACTAGACGATGTTTTCTTACTTTTCCCTTTTACTGTCGGCCCGGAGTTTGATGGCCTTTTATCGTCCGTTTGTTTTAAGATCTGTCTTACCAAGGGCGACGTTTGGATCTTGTGTTTTTGACGAAATACCTTTACATTGGCATTCGTTTATTCAAACCATTTTTTGTCCCGCAGAAAATGAATGTGTTTGAGGTGTTTTGATTAGAAGGTTCACTTTCAGTTATGCTTGTTATTTTCTATTCTGTTACTAAATTCGTTACTTTGTGGTCAGAGGATTTTTGAAGATTTGGTCTAGGTGAGATTTGTTGATAAATGGTGGATGATGATGGTACTGATAAAATAGAGAGAGAGAGTGAGAGAAAAGAGAGAGAGAGAGAGAGAGAGAGAGAGAGAGAGAGAGAGAGAGAGAGAGAGAGAGAGAGAGAGATGGCTTGATGGAAAAAAGCAAATGCGTTATTTATTCAATGTACCATCTGAAAATAAAAATTTGACTTTCACACACACACACACACACACACACACACACATACACACACACAAAACCGCCCCCCCCCCCCCCCCCCCTCCACACACACACACACACACACACACATACATACACACACAACACCGCCCCCCTCCACACACACACACACACAACACACACACACACAATCCCAGACCACACTCACACAAAACAAGCTAACAAACAAACATCAGATCCAAAACACCACCATGGACACGTTCCACAAAGGCCAACACCTGTCACGAACTCGCACAAGACTCAACCAACCAACCAGCCAGCCAGCCAGCCATTCAGCCAGCCCCAAACCCTTTCCGTTCTACAGAACTGAAGTAAGCATATCTATGGACAATATTGTACCCACCAACTGCCAGCTTATGATTGAGATCGCTTGTACAAGGAGGTAATACCGATACAATCATACCCCTCTCCCCCCCCTCCCTTCCTCCCTCCCTCACCCCCCCCCCCCCCCCTCCCCTCCCCTTCTCTTGTCCACTCTTCTGTCTGTGCACCCGTCTTATTTCCAAGGGTCAATTTCTTGACCTGCACTCATAACTATTAGTCCGATTCCTGGAGGTGGAGGTGGTAGTGCTTGTCTTGAAGAAGTTTTGCAGTTTTTGATAGTTTTTGTTTTTTAGTTGTTGTCGGATGTGAGGGTTTGTTTAATGTGTTTCGTAGAGACATTGTGATGGGTTCTCCTTTGCTGTGTGTGTGTGTTTAAAGTTTTCGGTAGTTACAGAATATACGATTTGTCTTGATTTTGTGAAATGATTATTTTGTTTTACTTTGTAGTCTCATTCTTTTAACTCTTTGAGTAGTTGTTGTGGTGCCGAACTGAGGTTTTCTTTTTTGAGGCAGTGTTTTGAGACTTGAACCTGGCGGAGCCCATGTTTCTCCAGGTAGCTAGGTGCATGCTAGGTATGGTTATGCTAGGTATGGTTATTTTCATCCGTACTACCGGCCTAATATTCTTGCGATAAGTGGATAGGGAATGAATCAGAATAAGAAATATTTATTGCCATAAATGTTCACGTAGACTTAGTGGACACAACAAAACTAAACTCATTATGATGTTACATGTAGAAAATCGGCATGCGTTCGTACACAGGACTTTGGTTTTTTGGTTTTCATCTGAAGGAGTTTTCAGAAAATAAGTGTCAGTAATGATGGCAAAATCAGGAGGGGGTGGAGGGTATCTTATTGTTAACACCATAGTGAAGAATCGAACGGGCGCTCTCTGTTAGCGTCAGGTTACATGTTCAGATTTCTAACCACTAAGCTTTCCGTCAACACACACACACGCACACACACACACACACACACACACACACACACACACACGGACTGGATGTAAACCAATTGAACCACAAGAGTGGTTATTTATCATCCTCGCTGTAAAAGAATTTTAAATAAACACACACACACTCAAACATACACACACACACACACACACATACACACGTGCGCACACACACAGATGGGGTCCTTACTCAATAATTCTTCAAATGCTAATTTTTGAAGGACTGTATCTTATAGTGGATTTTTAAAAATATTTTGTGAAACAAATCAGTTTTATAATGATGAAGAAATAATAGTTGATTACCTGTACTAGTTTCCCTCCAATATATATATATATATATATATATATATATATATATATATATATATATATATATATATATATATATATATATATATATATATATATATAATATTACAAAAATCAATTCAGATGTAGCAAATGTCTTATACAATTGTTATCAACATATCTCTTCTCTCAGTGATTTGGATTGTGGCACAAGGCTTATCGACAAACTGCAGACTACCATCTGTATTCCCTGACACAGACTTTGATCCACGTTGTCAAGATGGAATTTATACAGATGTTTAAGGCGTCTGAGCTAGACAACGTGAATACAGTGTACATCATACACACAAAAACGTTTTCACCTTCTTAATAAGAAATATTCGTGTGATAGAATTTCGCAGCAATGTGTAATTATTATCCAGCTGATATTTTGAGGTAATAAAAAGAAAGGAAAGAAAAGAAGAAAGAAAAACAGAAGGAGAGAAGGATAGAAAGAAAGACGGAAATAAAGAAAGGAAAAAAGAAAGCAAGCAAGAAAGAAAAAACAAAAAAGAAATAAAGAAAAGAAAGAAAGAAAAAAGAAAGAAAACGAAAGGAAAAAAAACAAACAAAAAAAGAAAAGAAAAGAAAGACAAGAAAAAGAAAGAAAAAAAAAAAAAGAAAGAACGAACAAAGACTATCCAATGTTGCTGGCGTTAGTTTTGTAAACGTCATCCACTCGAATTTTTTCTTTAACGTCAGCGTCAGCTTGTGTGTCTAAAGTCGTCACCGTCAGCATCAACTTACTTTAAAAAACAATCAGCCTTGTGAATCCTCTCCCGCCTTGGTGACGTCAGGGTCTTGTCAGCCTAAGAAAAATAAGACGTCATCCTTGTCAACGTCATTCTTCGTCTTGGGCAACGTCACTTCAGTCATCTTCCACTACCGTCTAAGTGAATCCAGCCTCCTTCTTCTTCTCCTGCAGTCAAGGGAAACATCAGAACTGTTCTTGTTAGGGGAAGGTGCGATTTTTTACTTTCTTCGTCATCAGACCCGCTATGGCCAAGAAGCTGTCCTCCGACGCTGCTCAACCCTCGGGCATTTTAGCAGGGACAAGGGACAGTCTGACCGGCTCTTGACCCCACGGCCAGGGCCCAAGTTCTTCAGGTACGAGGGCAGCAACAGAAGCAACAGCAGCAGCAACAGCAGCAGCAGCAGCGGCAGATCCAAACGGAGCAGCTACAAGTTCATCCCCAAGTTTCAGATTGATGAGGATGAAGATGATGGCTTCGATGACGATTTTGTCATTGTGAGTGTTGGGGGGGGGGGAGGGGAATGAGGGGGTGGCTGGGGTGTGTGGTGTAAGGGGGTGTAGGGGTATTTTAAAAAAAAGAAAAGAAAAAAAAATAATAAAATAAAAATTTTAAAGGAGGATTTTAATCAATTATTAATTAAAAATCATTCTATTATTATAATAAAAATAAAAAAAAAAAATCGGAAGCAAGTCTGGGGCTCTCTCTCCCGGGAAGGAGCCGAATTTAACGCAGAGAAATTGCCGTGAGTTAGGGGGTAATAATAAATCAATATGGGGACGGAGGGTGGGGGCAGGGGGCAGGGGAAGGGTGCATTTGTTAATCTTTTTCTTTATGTCTGTTTACTCCCTGTCTGTTTCTAGTTTTAGCAGTTCGTGTGTCTGTCCTGTTCTGTCCGGTCTCTTGTCCCCAATTCCTCATTCCTCTCTCGGGCCTCTGTCTCTTCCTGCCTGTGTGGGTCTCTGTCCCGGGTCCTGCGTCGGTCGCCTGTCTCCTTTTATTTCTTTTTTTTTTTTTTCCTTCTTTTAAAAATTTTCTCTCTCTCCTCAATCCTCACTCTCTCTCTCTCCTCAACTCTCCAGTCTCTCTCTCTCTCCCACCTCAGTCTCTCTCTCCTCTCTCTCAGCTCTCTCTCTCTCACTCTAAAAGTCTCTCTCTCTCTCTCTCTCACCAGTCTCCTCTCTCCTCTCACTCATCTCTCTCTCTCTCTCTCACTCTCCCTCTCCTCCCCTCCCCTCTCCTCTCTCCTTTTTTCCTATCTCTCTTCCCCCTTTTTTTTCTTTTTTTAATTTCTTTTCCTCCTTTAAACAAATCTTCTGTTTGCTTTCTTTTCTGTCATCATTTCTTTCTTTCTTTTTTTCTTCCCTTTCTCTTTAGTTTTAAATGATTATCACAGTTATCAATAATTGATTTGTATTTAAACACCCCACAACGCACGGGTGGAATGTGGTTTGTGTTGTGGTGTGTGTGTTGGTGTGGCGCGCGCGCGCGCGCAGCGTTCGGCGTGTGTGTAAGAGACATGGACACAGCAGGAAAACATTGCTGGTCCGTCATTTTCTCTGGAAAGAGAGAGAGAGAGAGAAGAGAGAGAGAAAAGAGAGAGAGAGAGAGAGAGAGACAGAGAGAGAGAGAACAGACAACAGACAGACAGAGAGAGACAGACAACAGACACAGACAGAGACACAGAGAGACCCTAAACTCTGAAATGGTTAATTTGCACATCGGCTAGGCCCAATACAATGTGTGCGAGAGAGGGAAAGGGCGAGAGAAGAGAAAAGAAGAAGAGAAGAGAGAGAGAAGGGGAGAGGGGAGAGAAGAGAACAGACAGACAGACAGACAAAACAGACAGAGACAGAGAAAGACCAGAGAAAAGAGAGAGAGGTTACAGATTGATAATCTTATCCCCAAGGGTTAAACAGATATAAAGTTTAAACATACAGAAAAGAAAAAAAAACAGACAGACAGAGACAGAGAAAAGACAGAGAAAAAAGAGAGAGAGGTTGACAGATTAAAATAATCGTTAAACCCAAGGGTTACAGAATTATAAAGTATAACAAATTTTGTTTTCATCCGGCCCATGCCCTGAGAAGGGAACTATAAAATTAAAACCGCAAACTTGTCACAGAGACAGAGAGGCAACCAGACAAAAAGGACAGAGGAACAGAGACAGAGAGGCAACCAGACAAGAGACAGAGGAACAGAGACAGAGACAGAGAGGCAACCAGACAAGAGACAGAGGAACAGAGACAGAGACAGAGACAGAGAGGCAACCAGACAAGAGACAGAGGAACAGAGGAACAGAGACAGAGAGGCAACCAGACAAGAGACAGAGGAACACAGACAGAGACAGAGAGGCAACCAGACAAGAGACAGAGGAACAGAGACAGAGACAGAGAGGCAACCAGACAAGAAAACAGAGGGAACAGAGACAAAAGACAGAAAAGGCAAACCAGACAAGAGACAGAGGAACAGAGACAGAGACAGAGGGGCAACCAGACAAAAAGACAAGGAAAACAGAGACAGAGACAAGAGGAAAACCCCAACAAGAACAGAGAACGAGACAGAGGAAAACCAGACAAGAGACAAAAGGAACAGAACAGAGAGCAACCAGACAAGAGACAGAGGAACAGAGACAGAGGGGCAACCAACAAGAGACAGAGGAAACAGAGACAGAGAGGGAAACAGACAAGAGACAGAGGAACACAGACAGAGAGGCAACCAGGCAAGAGACAGAGGAACAGAGACAGAGACAGAGAGGCAACCAGACAAGAGACAGAGGAACAGAGACAGAGAGGCAACCAGACAAGAGACAGAGGAACAGAGACAGAGAGGCAACCAGACAAGAGACAGAGGAACAGAGACAGAGAGGGAAACAGACAAGAGACAGAGGAACAGAGACAGAGAGGGAAACAGACAAGAGACAGAGGAACAGAGGCAGAGACAGAGAGGCAACCAGACAAGAGACAGAGGAACAGAGGAACAGAGCCAGAGACCGACAGAGAGACAGAGCAGAGCAGAGGAGAGAAAGACAAGCCCCCTACTAGTGCCAATAGTACTCCCTGGATGACTATCACTCTCTTCAGAGTGCACTGTCGGTTACACACTGGGTCAATATTGACCCTTCTACCCGCTACCACTTAAGGCGATTTGCTGGTCGCTCAGGTGCCGAGAAGTAAATATTCCCCCTAACCCCTTTCTGTGTCTGTCTGTCTGTAGGTCTGCCTGTATAAAGGTCTGTCTATTGGTCTGTCTGTCTGTTGGTCTGTAGATCCCTCTGTCATTCTGAGCTCAAATAAATGGAGGGAAAAAAGAAGAAGAAATCGGTATGGCTGTCTTTTTCTCTTTATGCTTTTGTTATAAGTATGTGTGATTTTCTTTTTCTTTTCTTTATTTCTCTCTCTTTTTTATCTGTGTTTTTTTTTAATTCTTTCTGTCGTGCTTGCTTTTTTGTGCTATCTTTTCCCTTTTTTTCTGTCTTTCGTTTTCTGGGGTTGTTGTTTTTTTTTGCTTTTGCTTCGCTTTTTTTCTTTTTTGTTAGTGTTTTCTTTTCTTCGTTTGTTCTTTCTTATTTCCATTTTCTTTCTTTTCTTCTTCGACTTTTTCTTCTTTATTTCTATTCTTTTTCGTTATTTTTTTTGCCTTTTTCTTTTTTTTTTCTTTTTTTTCTTTATGTCTTCTTTTCTGTCGTTCTTTCTTTTTTTCTTTTGTTTTCGTTTCTTTTTTTGTTTTTTTTTTGTTCCACCTTTGTTTCTTTTTTCTTTTTTTTTGTCATCCTTTCTTTCTTCTTTCTTACTTTTCTTCCCTTTCTTCTTCTGTTAGATTTAAAGTGGTTTTAAAATTTTGTCAATCTGTTTTGTGTGTTGTTTGTCGCTCTCCTCCGTCTCTGGTCTCTTGTTCTCCCCCTCGCTCTGTGTCCTTTTTCCCGTATCTCTGATTTCTCTCTCTCTCTGTCTCGCTCGTGCTCACTTTCTGTCTCTCTTAGCCTCTCCGCTTCTCTCTCTTTTCTCTCTCTCTCTCTCTCTTCTCCTCCTCTCTTCGCTCTCTCTCGCTCTCTTCCCCAATTTTCTGTTTGACGACCCTAAGGGCGGGAATGGGTGTAAGAAAAGCACATGTGTTTTTTTTAATCCTCGAAATTAAAGAATATTCCTTGCATTGGCATTGTGTCACTTTTTTTTATTTTTCCCTTTTTTTCCGTTAAATAAACATTTGATCCTTTAGGTTTTTCAGTGTCCTGATGTCAGTGCTCACCCAGTCCCATCAAATGCTTCTCTCTCTTTCACTAACAACACACACGCAGCATGCACGCCGCATACACGCACCATTGGGGGGGCGGGGACTTATCACCCGCGAAAGATATGAAAATACAAACAAGCTGGAAAGCAACAGCACAAAAGTTTTTAAAAAAAACAAAACAAACAAACAAACCAAAAAGCACAGTTAAACCGATTTCTCTGTCACTTTTTCTTCTTCTTCTTCTGGCTGCGCTGCTCCCCCTGCTCCCCCCTCCTCCCCCTCCTCCTCCCCCCCCTCCTCCTCCTCCCCTTTTCTTTTCTTTTTCTTCTTTTTTCTTTTCTTCTTCTTCTTCTTCTTCTTTTTTCACAGTTTTCTTCTTCTTCTTTTTCTTCTTCTTTTTCTTCTTCTTCTTTTTTCTTCTTCTTCTTCTCTCTTCTTCGCAATTCTTTTCTTCTTCTTCTTCTTCTTCCATTTTTCTTCTCTTCTTCTTCGCAATTTTTCTTCTTCTTCCAATTTTCTTCTTCTTCTTCTTTCTTCTTCTTTTCTTCTTCTTCGCATTCTTCTTCTTCTTCTTCATCTTCTTCTCCTCCTTCTTTCTTCTTCTTCTTCTTCGAATTCTTTCTTCTTCTTCTTCTTCTTTTTCTTTTTCTCTTCTTCTTCTTCTTCTTCTTTCTTCTTCTTCTTCTTCTTCTTCTTTTCTTCTTCTTCTTCTTCGCAATTCTTCTTCTGTCTTCTTCGCAATTCTTCTTCTTCTTCTTTTCTTCTTCTTCTTCTTCTTTTTCTTCTTCTTCTTCTTCTTCTTCTTTCCAATTTTTCTTCTTCTTTCAATTCTCTTCTTCTCTTCTCCTTCTTCTTTTCTTCTTCTTCTTCTTCTTCTTCTTCTTCTTCTTCTTCTTCTTCTCATCTTCTTCTTCTTCTTTCGCAATTCTTCTTCTTCTTCTTCGCAATTCTTTCTTGCAATTCTTCTTCTTCTTCTTCGCAATTCTTCTTCTTCTTCTTCTTTTCTTCTTCGCAATCTTTCTTTTTCGCAATTCTTTTCTTCTTCGCAATTCCTCTTCGAATTCTTTTGCAATTCTTCTTCTTCTTCGCAATTTTCTTCGCATTCTTTCTTCTTTTTTTTTTCGCAATTTTCTTGCATTCTTCTTCTCTTCTTCTTCTTTCTTCCAATTTTCTTTCTTCTTCTTCTTCCATTCTTTTCTTTTAGCAGTTCTTCTTTCTTCTCGCATTCTTCTTCTTCTTGCTTTTTCTCTTTGTCTGCTTCTTCTCTTTGCAATTTCTTCTTCTTCACAATTCTTCTCAGTTTTTCGCAATTCTTCTTTGCATTTGTCTTCTTCTTCCCATTCGTTCTCCTTGGTATTGTTCGTCTTCTTTGCATTCATCTTCTTCTGTGAATTATTCATCTTCTTTATATTGTTTTTATTTTTGCATTTTTTTGCATTCTTCTTCGCATTCTTCTTTTTTATCTGCATTTCTCGTCTTCTCCTTCATTGTCTTCTTGCTCTTGTTGTTCTTGTTCTTTTCTTCGTCGTCGTATTTGTCTCCTTCGTCTTCTTTTTATTTGCATTTGTCTTCTTTGCCTTTTTCTTCTCCTTCTCCTTCTTCCCCTTCTTCTTCTTCTTTACTCCCTTTTCCTTCCTCTTCTCTTTCATTCAAGGAATATTTTTAGCACTTCGTTACAGTTAGCCAGACATTATCATTATTTACTATTACTATTATTATTATTCATCCTGTTACGTATAATAATAACTATTATACGTCTGGCATGAGGAGAGAAAAGTACAGGCGATGAATGACTGGCTGATCTGTGTTCTTATTCAGCGGTCCGTAGCAAGGTAGGTTGAGAGTACTGGGTTCCGTGTTCAAATCTGCGGAAAATTTCCATTAGGATGTTTCCGCGAAAGTTGCCTGTGAGTGTTACGCCATGGCTTCGCTCAGACTCTTGACTGTGGCGGGTAGTTTGGGTAGACGGTGATTAGCGTTAGTTAGTATGTTGCCTGCAAGACTGAAGGGTTTTTGTCTTTTAAGTTGTGTCCGTTTTTATTTGGGGGGCATAGTCATTAAGTATCGTTGTTTTTGTAGGTGCTATCTGTAAAACATATCTATTCTGTCTTTCTCTGTGCAATTCTATGTCTATCTGTCTTAATCTCACACTACCGTAGTTGTTGTTAGTCTTATCTGTGACATTTTATACATCCTGTCATTCCCTGTACCTTTTTGTGTCTGACTGTATCTGTCTGTCTGTCTGACTTTCTGTTTGTCTGTCTATCTGTATGTCTGTCAGTCAGATTGTAAGGCAATGTTAGGCCTAAATTGTTTAACTCCGTATATATTATCACTGATCTCTCTCTCTCTCTCTCTCTCTCTCTCTCTCTCTCTCTCTCTCCTACTCACTCTTTCTCCAATATGTATACATGAAAACTGTTCAGACTTCAGCGTTCTCTCTCTCTTTCTCTCTCTTTGTCCCTGTCTGTCTGCCTGTCTTTCTGTGTCTCTCACTGTCTTTCTCTGTCTCTCTCCGTCTCTGTCTGTCTGTCTGTCTTTCCGTCTCTCTCTGTATTTCTCTCTGTCTGTCTGTCTGTTTCTTTCTCTCTCTATCTTCTGATGGAATTGTTCTACCTCGTTTCCATTTGTTTCTTTTTTAAATAGAGATAACTATCCTCAGTCACAGAAATCAAGAAAACCTACTAGAGAAGCAACTTTACAACATACATCAAGCATGCATGTGGGGAACAGTACAGGTGACAGTATTTACACAACTGCATGGGCACGAGGAATGGCTTAAAACAAGCACATTAATGCTTAAACATTAACCTCTAAGAAACTCGACTCTATCACCACTGTCGTCGGTAGGAGCTCGCGGCAATGCCACCAGGGTTCGCCATCTTTCTCTGTCTCTGCTGAGTTCTACCATCTCCTGTAGCCCTCCTCCCAGACCACTGATCTCAGTGATGTTGGCAATGTAGGATGTTGGTGGTCTGCCTCTTTTCCTTCTGCCCTCAACCTTACCTTGCAGAACTGTGGTCATCAGATTTGTCTGTGTGTTTTTGTTTGCATGACCAACATATCTCAGTCTGCGCTTATGAATTTCAACCAACATTTGTCTTTGCACTGAGAGTTCATCAAGAATTCTTTCATCTCTTTTCCTGTCTGACCATTTGACTCTAAAAATCGCCTGTAGAACCACATTTCGACTGTGTTTATTTTGTCACTTTCCAATTTTCGAAGTGTCCAGGTTTTTGACCCATACAGTAATACAGGCCAGATCAGTGTTTTGACAAATCCAAGTTTGAGCTATTCAGGTATGCACAACTCTGCAGTCTTACGAGACTGACGGGTGCCAAAAGGCATGCCTCTTTCTTTCCAAATGGCGTTTAACTGAATCATCTTTTGCTTGGCCATACCGAGTCTAGCCTTGACGTCGTGTAGACAGAAGCCATCATCCTCTTTCACAGAGCCTTAATGATTATGTGAAAGATTGACGATACTCCAGATCTGCTACATTGATTTTGATATTATTATTCTTCTCTGCTATGGTCACCTCTCACTTGACACACCTAGGCTTTATAGGTGTCCTATCCATTTATTTATTTGTTTATTCTTTTATTTGGAGGTTAATGGAATAAGCGCTCATGTGCTTTTTGACATCCAGTCCCCGTGTGTATGCAGTTTTGTACATTTTGTCATCCGCTCCCACCAGCTAACAATGGCCTACTCTTCCAAAAAGCGGAACGGGTTTTAACGTGTGCGCAAAATGCTCTGCGTGCGTTCGCACACAGCACCTCAGTTTATAGTCTCATCCGAAGAACTTTTGAGGGGGAATGGAGTCAACACTGATGTTACCTCCAGAGGAAAAAATTCTCTTAAACGAGATTCGAACCCGGGTCAGCAGATCACGAGCGCATCACTCTGACCCTATCCAGAGTTGTGCTGTGACACATGTGTACTACGCTCTCATTCCGAAACAATGATGGACACTTGTCGACAATGGACGTGTGACGACAAGGTCTATGGTGTTACGGCCACCACAGAGGGATAGTTGGTCACTTTCTCTCTCCCTCTTTAAGCCTTATACATAATAATTATTATATCAAGAGTCTATCTTGTGTTAATGTACACGCGGTGTGATAGCTATGTACTGAGCTGTTTTGAAGAAAGGAGAGAGTTCGGGGGAGAGAAGAGGTAGGATGATGAGCAGAGAGAGGAGAGAGAAGAGAGAGAGAGAGAGAGAGAGAGAGAGAGAGAGAGAGAGAGAGAGAGAGAGAGAGAGAGAGAGAGAGAGAGAGAGAGAGATGAGAGAATGTTATTGACAATAACAAATTCTTTTATTTCGAGGATAATGAATAAGCACTTACGAGAGAGACGGAGACAGAAACAGACAAACAGACAGACACAGAGGCAGAAACAAAAACAGAGGCATGCTCGCACTTCCTTGCACTGCCAGGCCAACGCTTGTGCAGTCACACACACACACACACACTCGCGCGCGCGCGCGCACGCACGCACACGCACACACACACACACACACTCTCTCTCTCTCACACACACACACACACACACGCGCGCGCGCGCGCGCGCGCACACACACAAACAAACACGCACACACGCACACAGCACACACAAACGCACACACACACACTCACACAAACACACGCACACAGCACACACAAACACACACCTTTACCCACAATCACACTCACACACACTCTCACACACACTCACACACACACACACACACACACACACACATACACACACACACATACACACAAACACACACACACACACACACACAACCACACACACACCTGTTTTATCCGTGTTCTCGAATTCTATACCGAGGACTACCCCCTTCCCTTCCCCCCCCCCCTCTTCTCTCTCTCTCTCCTCTCTCTCTCTCTCTCTCTCTCTCTCTCTCTCTCTCTCTCTCTCTCTCTCTCTCTCTCTCTCTCTCTCTCTCTCTCTCTCTCTCTCTCTCTCTCTCTCTCTCTCTCTCTCTCTCTCTCTCTCTTGCTTTCCTTCCTTGTTTTGCATTATGGTCAGAAGTCTGGAACCGTCCTCGCTACAAACACTGTATCGTTATTGGAAACAGTTCTTTTCAATCGCCCAGATGCTGCTGATGCTGCTGCTAATGATGGTGATGGTGATGATGGTGGTGATGATGGTGGTGATGATGGTGATGATGATGGTGATGGTGGTGGTATTGATGGTGGTGTCGACGGTGATGATGACGGTGATGACGGCGATGACGACGATGACGATGATGATGATAATGAGGAGGAGGATGGTGGTGGTGGTGGTGGTGATATAAATGGTGGTGGTGGTGGTAGTAGTGGTGAGGAGGAGGATGAGGATCATGATGATTGTTGTAGTGATGGTGACGATGATGATGATGATGATGATGATGATGATGATGGTGGTGGTGGTGGTGGGTGATGGTAGTGGTGATGGTGGTGGTGATGGTAGTGGTGATGGTGGTGATTGTGATATGAATGATGGTGGGGGGATGGGTTGGTGGTGGGGGTTGATGGTGGGGGTACAAATGGTGATGGTACCGCTGCTGCAGCTGTTTTGCTACAGAAGCTGCTGTTGCTGCTGTTTCTGGGAACTGTCGGTGAGACTGAAGTTGATGGTTGTAGCTAGCGGTATAGCATGGGAATGGTGAGTGTGGCAGTGGTGGTGGCGGTGATGATGATGATGATGATGATGATGAGGACGAGGAGGAGACGAGAAGGGGAAAAGGAGAAGGTGGAGGAGCACTTGTTCTCCTCAAACAAGAGGAGGAGGAGGAAGAGGCGGACGACGAAGAAGACGACGATAATGGCAATGATGATGATGATTGCAATGACAGTATGATTCATGACAGTTAAAAACCTAATGGGATGGCAGGATGAAAAAAAAAACCAAACAAAAAAGTAAGTATGTAACTATAACAATAACATGGACAAATAACAACACCGCCACACTGCTGATGATGGTACTGTTGTTTGTGATGGGTGTTCACACCGAAAATGGTAAACAGCCACAATCCTAATAATGAAATCAATACTCTGCAGGAGTTCCAAACTGCCCCAAGCGCAAACGGCTCCAAAGGATCTTCTGCCAGAAGTAGCCAGGGAGAGGCTGAAGACGGCCATGACAGTCACGTGACTAGAGGCCCAAGCGATCGGCAGTCTTCCGGTCTGTCGTATTTCCGCCCAGAGCTTCCTGCAGGGTGAGTAACTCTGTCAGTGTGGATTTTTTTCTAGACCAGGACCAAAGTAAGAAAATGAATATAGAAGTGAATGGGGCATGGAGTGAGGAAGAGAGCGAGAGAGAGAGAGAGAGAGAGAGAGAGAGAGAGAGAGAGAGAGAGAGAGAGAGAGAGAGGAGAGAGAGAGAGAGAAAATGAATGGATGAATGAATGAATGAATGAATGAATGAATGAATGAATGGATGAATGGATGAATGAATGAATGAATCTTTATTTTTCAAGGGTAACAAAAAAAGCATGCGCATACTTTTTTTTCATCAGGCCCTTGGCCTGATTAGGGACTATCAACAAAACAAGGAGAAAAACCCTACTACAACAACGACAACATGATTATCTTTAAAAAGATAAATATATACTCAACAATACATAATCCCCAAACTAACGTAAACATTAATGCCAAGAGATACATAGATTTTTTTATAGAAAAGAGATATGCGTTCAATAAACACATAATTCTCAAATGAATCGAACATTAACATGAAAACTGATACACTGATAATAATTAAGTAAAATGGATGAAGTAAAATAGAGGGTAGACAGTAGGAAGCAAGAGAGAGAGAGAGAGGGGGGGGGGGGGGGGTAGAGAGAGCTCGTAAACAAACACGAATACTATATTAAAAAATAAATAAATGGATGGTCCCAATTTTACACTTCGCCTCTTGTTATTTTTTTCCTGTTCTTTTCCATTTAGCGCACGTAAAAGAACCCACGGCAACAAGAGAGTTGTCCCTGGCAAAATTCTGTAAAAAAAGCCACTCTGATAGTGAACAATTACAGTTGCTGACAAGAAAAAGAAAAAAAATGGGTGGCGCTGCTCTTGTGGTGACGCTCTTCCCCAGGGGAGAGCAGCGCGAATTTCACGCAGAGAAATCTGCCGTAACTTAAAGGGGTATAACTGAAATTTCCTATATAAAAAAGTCCGACAAGGTCAAAGAACAGACAGACAGAAGACAGAAAGAACAAACAGACAGACAGACAGACAGACAGACAGACAGACAAAGCGGAGGAGAGAGACTCACTAAACAGCTTCCTCTTTACCTCTTTATCCCTGAAATGGCACACATAAATAGGCCATCAATTTCACATAAAACCCATTAACTATGAGAACTGTAGTATGAATGCCAACGACCCCACTTGTGGCTACATGCAACCAAAATACGACAGAGAATTTCAGGGGGAAAAACACAAAGCACAACTGAAAGGTCTGCATCATTAAATTTTGAGTTTTATACGATCGTGTGATAGATACTGAGCGGAGGGCTTCTTCTTTTTTTTCATTGTCCAACAAATGGACATTCACTACCCAAGCTGAGTGTTTATCTATGGGGGGTGAAGGTATGGTTTGAGACTTTAGGGGGGTGTGTGTGTGTGTGAGTGAGTGTGTTTGGGGGGGGGGGGGGATGTGTGTATATGTGTGTGTGTTTCTGTGTGTGTGTGTGTGTGTGTGTGAGGAGAGAGAGAGAGAGAGAGAGAGAGAGAGAGAGAGAGAGAGAGAGAGAGAGAGAGAGAGAGAGAGAGAGAGAAAGAAATTGTTTGATATGCAAAAAACAAGCACTTTAGGCCATCCGGGGTTTTAAAATCTGTATTTAAAGGAGGAATTCAACCTCAAACTGGAATGGTTAATTGAGAGTAAATGGATAATACATACATACATACATGCATACATATATACAAATACATACATACATGAGCTAGATAGCTAGATAGCTAGATAGCTAGATGGATGGATGGATGGATGGATAGATAGATAGATAGATAGATAGATAGATAGATAGATAGATAGATAGATAGATAGATGGATAGATAGACATGTATGTATGTGCGTGCGTACGTGCGTGCGTGCGTGTATGCGTGTATGTGTGTGTGTGCGTGCATGTGTGTGCGTGTGTGCGTGCGTGCGTGTGTGTGTGTTGTGTGTGTGCGTGCGTGCGTGTGTGTGTGATTCCCCATCTCGAAGTTGCTTCCGTTGCCGCTGAACAGTTGTAGTTTTTGGAACACATCTCCCTCTCCCCACCCCCACCTCCTCTTCCCCTTCCCCTTCTTTCTCCGCTCTCTTCCCCCCCCTCCCCCCCCCCCCCCCACCCCACCACCACCCCCCACTCCCTACACACACCGCATTACCCACCGCGCCTCCTGCTCTCTTTTCCACCCTTTCCGACCTACCCGGCCACCCGTCCATCCATCCACCCAGCTGTACCCTAATCCCCTGCAGTGATTATGCCTGTCTGGCCAATTATTATAGAAGTAGTCAGCACCGATGAAGGAGAGAGAGAGAGAGAGAGAGAGAGAGAGAGAGAGAGAGAGAGAGAGAGAGAGAGAGAGAGAGAGAGAGAACGAGTCCATAGTGTGCATAATTATAGCCTGTATGGTATTGCCCTCTTGTCTGTCTGTCTGTATGTCTGTATGTCTGTTTGTCTGCCTTTGTGTCTGTCTCTGTCTCTCTCTCCGTCTCTGTTTCTCTGTCTCTCTGTTTTTCTTTGTCCCTCTTTGTCTCAGTCTGTCTCTCTGTCTCTGTGTCTGTCTGTCACTGTGTCAGTGTGTGTCTGTCTGTCTCTCTGCCTCTCCGTCTCTTCTTCTCTGTCTTTCTCTATCATCTTCTCTCTTTGTGTGTTTCTGTCTCTCTATCTCTCCACTCTCTATCTCTGTCTTTGTCTCTCTGTGTCTAAGTGTCCTTCTATCTCTGTCTCTGTCTCTCTGTCTCTTCTGTCTCTGTCCTCTTCTCTCATCTGTCTTTCTTCTGTCTCCTCTTCTTGTCTTCGTCTGTTCCCTTCTATCTCTGCTCTCTCTCGTCTCTCTTCTCTCTGTCTTCTCTCTCTCTGTCGTCCTCTGTTGTACGGTGGCCCACTCTCCATGACTCACTCTGACTGTCTGCTGTCTCTCTCTTGCTCTATCTACCTTCTCTTCTCTACTACCTCTCTTCAGGTCGTCAGCTGTAGTGAAACGGGGCCCACACTCAGTGACGCTCAACTCCATAATACTGGTTGATTCTGCAGCTGTTGGGGAACAATCAGGAAAACTTTTTGAGTTAAGACACCATTCATGAGTATAAAATTCGTGCCACAACTTTCAGATTTATTCACGGTACTTGGTCCCTTTAATCAAATCAGTAAAATAGTTGAATCACTGAATCGTGTCTGTTGTTGTTTTTCATGCTGCGTTTGAGGTTCTTCACAGCTGAACACACGCCTACTACACATATTTATTCTGAGGGCTCGTGTCAAGGTCGTTCGAATCAGAAAACGCGTGCCGACACACAACACACACACACCACACACAACACACACACCACACAGAAGCAGCGCATACACACGCACAAACACAACACATCACACACACACAACATCCACCCACCCACACACAACACACACCACACCACCACATCCACACACAAACACACACCACACTACACACTACACACCCACCACCACCACACAACATACACACACCCACTCACACACACCACCACTACACACACCACCCCTACACCCCCCCCCCACACACCACACTCACACACCACCACAACTCACACACCCCACCACCACCCCCCCCCACCACCACCACCACCACCACCACACCACTCCACCACACCACCACCCCCACCACACACCACACACCACCCACCACACACAACACCACCACATACCACACACCCCCTCCCCCACCCCCCCCCCCCCCCACACACACACACACGGGGCATTGACATCATTGATCGTCAGAAGATAATTGACCAAGATGGTGGGAGATAATGGTACAGATAAACCTAACTAACCCATCAGACCAAACCGTCTATCGTTTGTTAACGCCATTTTGCGTGGGGGAAGAATGAAAAAACACCCCAACAAAACAAAACAAACAAAAACCTACAACTACCACCACCAAAATCTTGAGTATTGGGTTTTAACAACTTTACACCCGACTGATCAAAGACTGCGTTAGTTTAGCATGAAATCTTGATTAAAAGGTAAAGGGGTCCCATAACCTATACGGTCTTACGGGAGCGAGGCGTCAGAGACCTCAACTTCTCTAGGGGCCAGCATATTGAAGGCGGCGCCCATCTCCTCTCCCTCGCTGCTTTACCTTCCCTGACCTTAAACAGGCAGGTACCCATTTACAGCTGGTTGAACTGGGGGATTATACTGAAACTAAGGCGCGCAAACAGTCATCCATCCAAGTGGTAACTACGCTCGACGCTGCTTAACCTTAGCTGAGGGAAAGCCAGTGCTCTGACCACTGAGCTATGTTTGATGAGCGTCAGGTTAAAGACTAATGCTGTGTGAATCTAGTGTTGAATCTGATACAAGGGTGAAAGACAACACGGGCACACTTATGAGAGGGGTGGGAGGGGGGTGGGGGGGATGAGTGGAGAGAGAGGGGGAGAGGGATTTTTACCGGTGGATGGGGGAAAGAATGGATGAAAAGCGAGGGGTTTTCTCTCATAAATATTCTTTTTTTTAATCAGAAGTGACGTAAGACCAAGACGACGAGCGGAGAAACAAGAGCGCGGTTGAATGCCCAGACTGCCACATGTGTTATGCTCTGTGGGGCATGATAATGTTAAGTGTGAGCATACCCCTGCAGTTTGAAGTGGTGATACGGTAGGGAAAAACATTAAACAAACAGAGGTTTAATACAACATAATACACACATACATACCTTCATAAAGGTAAAGGTAACGGAGTCCCATAACCTATAGGGTCGTAGGGGAGCGAGGCGTCAGAGACCTCACTTCTCTAGGGCCAGCATATTGAGGGCGGCGCCCATCTCCTCTCCCTCGCTGCTTTACCTTCCCTTACCCTAAAGAAGGCAGATACCCATTTACAGCTGGGTGAACTGGGGGAACTGTACTGAAGCAAGGCGCGCAAACGGTACCATCCAAGGTGGTAACCAAGCATGCTTAACGTTGCTGGGGGAAAGCGAGTGCTTACGACCACTGAGCTATACCGTCCCCTACAACCTTCATAACATACATATCATTTTATTCTATATTATTTAATTATGTATATGTGTATGCAATGCTGTATGTGTGTGTATGTTTATGTAATATGGGTTAGATAGTAGTATGTATCATGTACGTGCATATATATTTGTAGGTATGTATCTATGTTTGTATGTATCTTTTGTGAGAGCGAGTATGTGCGCCCGCGCGCACGCGCGTGTGTGTAGACTGCGAATACATTCAGGTGTACGCTGAGTCATAGCAACAACAAGCTTAAATGTAGTTTAGGGTGTGCTCAATTGAACAATGAGAATTACCATAACCTAACATGACGGCTGCTGAGCTGCAAAGTGTAAACCAACAACAAAAATTGTCTTCCATTGCAATATTTGCTAATGTAAAAGAAAAAAAAGAAAACAAGAGGAAAATAACTCAAGGAAACACATCTATTTGTGAAGTAAACACACAAAACGTTGTGGGAATAGAAAAACCAGAGAAGGGAAGAGAGAGAGAGAGGAGAAGAGAGAGAGAGAGAGAGAGAGAGAGAGAGAGAGGAGGGGAGAGAGAGAGAGAAAGAGAGAGAGGATGAGAGATGAGATCAGGGAGAGAGAGGAGGAGAGAGGGAGAGGGAGAGAGAAGGAGAGAGGAAAGTGAGAGTAACAGCAGCATAGGAAAATAACATCGTCCAGGCCATAAATTCTGTTAGTCAGTTAAAACAACACCACGGTTATAATCTACATAAGCTGTGACAATTATAGAATAAGCGCGACTGAGGGACTGCTTGTATACTGCACTCCAATAGTCAATATCTGCATGGCGAGAAAAAAAAGAAAAAAAACACCACACACCCCATCCCCCCCACCAGACCCAAGCGCCTCTTTGCAATGGAAAGCAGAACATAATAGAATCTCAAAGACCACTACCAGGCAAGCACCCAAGAAGGTAAAGGATAGAGACAAGGACACTCTCCGATACTGTAAGTGGCTACACTCAAGCCGTGAGGACTGCATCTTCCAAGCAATTGATGCGGTAACCTCTGTGAGACGTACCATACACGATAAAGGCAGATCGTATATTTCCTGGACGAGACACCCAGCGATCTGCTGACGTGACACCTCAGTGCTCCTCAACAACGCTTGATGGTGAGGGATAAGAGACTGTGATGTGAAGATGGTTAGATCCCACGTTCGTTCGCCTGTGTGCTGGACAATGCTAGGTCCTTGTTCACATATGTAGGTTAAAAAAGGTAAAGGTGTCCCATAACCTATGTGGTCGTAGGGAGCGAGGCGTCAGAGACCTCACTTCTCCAAGGGTCCAGCATATTGAGGGCGGCGCCCATCTCCTCTTCCTCGCTGCTTTACCTTCCCTGACCCTAAAGAGGGCAGGTACCCATGTACAGTTGGGGGAACTGGAGGAACTGTACTGAAGCCAAGGTGCGCAAACGGTCACCCATTGAACTGGTAACCACGCTCGATGCTGCTTAACCTTGGCTGGGGGAAAGCGAGTGCTCTGACCACTGAGCTGTCCCGGGCCTTCAAATGTAGGACTTGGTGTACCCTAGCTGATGAGTGCAGTTCTTTTGTGGTTTTTATTCTGTTGTTGTTGTTGTGGATGATAATGATGCTATTGTTATGTTGGTTTTGTTGGTGTTGATGTTGTTGATGTTTTCGTTGTTGTCGTTGTTCTTTTTTCTTGTTGTTGCTCTTGTTCTTCTTGTTTTGTTGTTGCTGGTGGTGTTTTTTTAGGGGGTAGGGGTGGGTGAGCTGTTGGTGTTATTGCTATTGTTTTGTTTCGATATTTCCAAAGGATGCACCGTAGCATGGGCCATAGATATTCCATGTTGACTCCACCACACTTTGCAGCACCTGACTGACCGCAAAGCGTCATGAGTTTATTGTTACACTGGCCAGGCCTCGGGTGCCTGGTGAGCATCTTTCTAGTGTAGCAGTCTGCAACTCCCTGATAGTCATGACAAGATGGGGAAACGGGAAGGATGATGAGCCACTTTCGTTTGATCGTGCGAAGGGGTGAGGCACAGGCAGGTGTACACATAGAGAACCCTCAGCACTGGGCCGTTGTCCATCTATTGCAGTATTCAGCTCTCCACAGAGCTAGCAGTCTTCTATCGTTTCCTGTCTTTTGTGTGTATCTCTCTCTCTCTGCCATGTCCCGACCGTATGTTTCTTGGTATCATCAAAGCCATATTATTTCTTGTTTGCTAATCACCTCACCTCTCCAACACCTATCTCGTTATCTAGTAGACCGTGAGGGCACCACTGAATATTTTTTCAACCAGCTTCTTCCATTCTTCGAGGTTCTCAACTTTTCGTGGCATTGAATAGAATAAATTGTAATAAAGTGAAATACAAATAGCATAACAGAGTAACTTAAATACGGAGAAATCCGCTGTCTTGTTCTGGCGTTGCGTGAATGTCAATTTGCCACTTGTAACATCGGGGGTAGAAGTGTGTGGGCTGATTTACATGGTTACTTTGCGAGTCGATTGTGAGCATGGAACTTTCTCTAAAAATCGTGTATAATATCGCAAAACAAGAAAGTGTTTCTTACAGATTTGTATGGCCAATTAATTTTCGATGGAAAGATTTTAACTACCATGTATGTGACCAGTCTGCTGTCACTTCACCTCTCTTGTAGTCTAGGAGATCCCTTCTTGCGGCACCACTGAAGATTTTCCATACCAGCTTCCTCCTCTATGCTATGCACACACTTGATCAAAGACTGAAGGAGGCAGAAATCTCTACCACGCTCGAATAGTTAGTTGGTCGCTTCAATCTAACCATCCCTAAATCTGTATATCATCTGCATCACTGATTCTGCCGTTTTTGTGTGTGTGTCATCGTTATCGGATATCCAGAAGGACAAATCAATTACAGCTGATTTGATTCAAAGGCAGTGATGATTATTGATGTGTCAGAAATCTGTAACCCTGCAAGTACTGTGCAGTTGACGGTGTGGTTATTCTGGCATTATTTGTATAGACACGTGAATGGAAAGGCTGGATCAGGTTGAGCTGGATTAGATTGATGATAGTTGACCAATAACGCCAGTTTCTGCAATTGCACACACACACACACCCGCGCGCATCCTCCCACGCGCACACATGCGCATAAGCCGGCTGGTTAGCTGTGCATCTAAATGATGCATGCTTTGACTGAAGATGTGTGTGTTGAAAAGTTGTGTCCAGTGTTATGTTTTATTCTGCGTGCTTTTCTTTTTTTGTGTATTCCGAAGTTTACCAATGGGGGAGAGGTTTAGTTAGTATGTGGCCAATTTTTTGCCAAACCATGTAGGTAGCCGCATTCCAACGTCGGGATTTTGGGTGTGTTTTCTATTCCAGCTATAGTAATAATAATAATGAATAATATATGGAATTTATATAGCGCTGAATCTTGTAAAACAAACAAATCGAAGCTATGCAGAATGTTTGTGTTTGTTTTTTTGTGATGTGCTGACGAAGGAAGTACAGTTGTCAGGTGATAACGATACCGCGGAGAAATATTGTTTTCTCCTTGTTTTTGCTTCTCCGGGAAGTGGTGTTGTTCTCTGAAGGTTATTTCAGAGGCAGAACTGTGCACAACGCATGTCTGCAATCTACAGCGTTCATGTGCCTCTGTGTATGTGTGTGTGTGTTGTGTGTGTGTGTGTGTGTGGTGTGTGTGTGTGTGTGTGTGTGTGTGTGTGTGTGTGTGTGTGAGTGTGTGTGTGTGTGTGTGTGTGTGTGTGTGTGTGTGTGTGTGTGTGTGGTGTGTGTTTGTGTGAAGTCAAGTCAAGTCAAGTCAAGTCAAGTCAGATCAAATGTTTATTTCCAGATGATACGTTGAATAAGCAATGCATTTGCTGTTTTTCATCAAGCCATCTATCTAGGAACAAAAACAACTTGTGTGTGTGCGTGCGTACGTGTATGTGTGTGTGTGTGTGCGTACGTGCGCGCGCACCCCGTGTACAGACGCTTGCGCGCGTGTGTGTGTAGGTATGTGTTGTTTGGTCGTTGTTGTTTTTTTATTATCGACTGACTACGTACTTGATTACTTATTTTATTGATTGGTGTTTTACAGTGCACTGGTTTAGAGCCTCAACTATGGAATAAGTTCAGCACGGCCTGATACCAGTGGTTTCATTTATTCAGTCAGCCAGCCAGCCAGTCAGTCAGTCAGTCAGTCAGTCAGGCAGGCAGGCAGAGGCAGGCAGGCAGGCAGGCAGGCAGGCAGGCAGGCAGTCGGCCAGCCAGCAAGTCAGCCAGTCAGTCAGTCAGTCAGCCAGTCAGTCAGGCAGGCAGGCAGGCAGGCAGTCGGCCAGCCAGCAAGTCAGCCAGTCAACCAATCCAAAAGTCAGTTAAAAAGTCAGCCAGTCAGCCAGTCAGTCAGTCAGTCAGTCAGTCAGTCTTTTGTTCAATCAGTAAAAACAGCCAGTCACCAAGTTGATAAGTCATTCATTCATTAAATTAAATTAAATATAATTCATTCAGTCAGTCAGTCAAATCACCACCCACCCACCCCGTAACCCACCCAGCACCACCACCACCCAGCCACCACCAGCCACCAAGCAGCCAGCAGTCAGCCAGCCAGCCAGGCCAGCAGCATTGATTCCTTCCTTCCTGTTGTGCAGAGTGCGAGGGCCGCACAGCCTGGCCAGTGGAATGAGCTCTGCACGCACACGGAGCAGCGTGCGCAGACCCCCCACAGACCTGTCCGTGCTGAGCGGCAGCAAGGTCCACACCGTCATCGAGGTCTGGTGGCGTGGCCCTCTGTGTGTGTGGGTGTGGGTGTGTGTGTGCGGGGGCGGGGGGGGGGGGGGATGTGTGTGTGTGGGGGGGGGGGGGGGGGTAGGGGGGGGGGGGGGGTGTGGGGTGGGGGGGGGGTGGGTGGTGTGGGTGTGGGGTGGGGGGGTGGGGGGGGATGTGTGTGTGTGGGTGGGGGGGGGGGGGGTTGAGGGGGGATGTGTGTGTGTTTGGGGGGGGGGTATGTGTGTGTGGGGGTGTGTGTGGTGGGGGGGGGGGTGTGTAGTGTGGGTGTCTGTGTGTGTTTGGGGGGAGGGTTATGTGTGTGTAGGAGGGGTGTGTGTGGTGGGGTGTGTGTGTGTGTGTGTGTGGGGGGGGGGGTTGTAGTGTGTGTGTGTGTGTGTTTGGGGGGGAGGGTTATGTGTGTGTAGGAGGGGTGTGTGTGTGTGGGGGGTGTGTGTGTGTGTGTGGGGGGGGGGTGTAGTGTGTGTGTCTGTGTGTGTTTGGGGGGGAGGGTTATGTGTGTGTAGGAGGGGTGTGTGTGTGTGGGGGGTGTGTGTGTGTGTGGGGGGGGGGGGTGTAGTGTGTGTGTCTGTGTGTGTTTGGGGGGGAGGGTTATGTGTGTGTAGGAGGGGTGGTGTGTGTGTGTGGGGGGGGGGGGGGGGGTGTAGTGTGTGTGTAGGTGTGTGTTTGGGGGGAGGGTTATGTGTGTGTAGGAGGGGTGTGTGTGTGTGGGGATGGGGTGGGGGTGGGAGTTATGTGTGTGTGTGGGGGGGGGGGTGGAGTGTGGTGTGTGTGTGTGTGTGTGGGGGGGGGGGGGGTTATGTGTGTGTAGGAGGGGTGTGTGTGTGGGGGGGGGTATGTGTGTGTGTGTAGGGTGGTTGTGTGTGTTTGTGTGTGTGTGTCTGTGTGTGTGTGGATGGGGAAGGTTATGTGTTTAAATTTTTTTTTTTAATTTTTCAAATTTTATTTATTCTTTTATATCGTGGATAATGGAATAAGCACTCGTGTGCTCTTTTACATCCGGTCCCCGTGTGTATGCGGTTTTGTAAATGTTGTCATCTGTTCCCACCGGCACACAATGGCCTACTCTTTCGAAAAGCGGAACAGGATTTAACGTGTGCGCAAGATGTTCTGTATGCGTTCGCACACGGGGCCTCGGTTTTTTTTCTCATCCGGAGGATGTCCCGTGTGTGTGTGTGTGTGTGTGTGTGTGTGTTTTGTGTGTGTGTGTGTGTGTGTGTGTGTGTGTTTGTGTGTGTGTGTGTGTGTGTGTGTGTGTTTGTGTGTGTGTGTTGTAGGGGGGAGTTTGTGTGTGTGTGTGTGTCTGTGTATGTGTGTGTGGGTGATGTGTGTTTTTGGGGGGGAAGGGTATGTGTGTAGGTGTGTTTTATAATAATGATAATAATATAATAAAAATATAATAATAATAATAATAATAATAATAATAATAAAAATAATAGCAATAATAATAATAATAATAATAATAATAATATTAATATTAATATAAATAATAATAATAATAATAATAATAATATATGGAATTGATATAGAGCTGAATCGTGTAAAACAAACAAATCGAAGCTCTTACACTCAATATCTTTTTTACACGCATGCAACTTTCCTCAAATATAATGACTAACAGATTTCAAATTTATGCACAACACACAACACACACACACACACACACACACACACACACACACACACACACACACCCCGCGAACTCATTTAGCAGGTGAAGGATGCTGTTGAAAAGTAGAGACGGATATGAGGGGAAAGTGTCAGGTAGGAAATAAGTGTGTTTTGAGGCTGGATTTGAAGGTATCAAGTGAAGGCTTTTGGCGAAGTGAAAGAGGGAGGTCATTCCAGGTGGATGGACCAGAAACACAGAGAGAGACCAACTATATCGCTGTGTGTGTGCGTGCTTCGTGCGCACGCGCGTGCATGCGTACATACATGCGTGCGTGCGTGCGCGCGTGTGTGGGTGTGTGTGTGTGACTGTATTTCACCCTTTTGTCTGGCTTCGTTCTCTGTGTGTTCATATTTCATCATCAACACTTTACCCTCCACAGGCTGATGACGCCGAAGACACACCGACCACCACCACCATCACCACCACCACATCCCCCACATCCCTCACCATCACCATATCCCAAACCACCACCACCACCACCGCCGCCGCACCACCCATCATCACCACCACCTCCACCACCCTCACCCCCGCCGCCACCACCACCACTACCACCACCAGTACGCCAACCAGCAGTCGTTGCGGCAGCAGCGCGAGAGGATTAGGAGGATTGGGAGGATTGGGAGGAGGATTAGGAGGAGGAGGAGGCAGAGGATTGGGAGGAGGAGGATGGCGCGGCAGCAGCAAGAGCAGTCGCCCTGACAGCGGCATCGTGGTCTCCTCCTCCTCCGTCAGCTCGGCTTCAGAGCCGGCAGGTCGGGGGTCCTCGGAAGGCAACCTGGCAGACTTCGCCACCCAGACAGAATGGATTGCCACCTCCTTGGATAAGCTGCAGCAAGTCTTGAAGGTAAGGTGGGCTAGGGTGTGGGAGGGTTATTTCTTTCTTTCTTTCTTTATTTGGTGGACAGGATAGCTCAGTGGTCGGAGCACTCGCTTTCCCCCAGCCAAGTTAAGCAGCGTCGAGCGTGGTTACCAGTTGGATGGGTGACCGTTTGCGCGCCTTGGCTTCAGTACAGTTCCCCCAGTTCACCCAGCTGTAAATGAGTACCTGCCCTCTTTAGGGTCAGGGAAGGTAAAGCAGCGAGGGAGAGGAGATGGGCGCCGCCCTCAATATGCTGGCCCTAGAGAAGCTGAGGACTCTGACACCTCGCTCCCCTACGACCTTATAGGTTATGGGACTCCTTTACCTCCTCCTTCCTTTCTTTATTTATTTATTAATTTATTTATTTATTGATTTATTGATTTATTTATTTATTCATGTATACCACTTTAAGTCACGGCAGATTTCTCTGCGTGAAATTCGGGCTGCTCTCCCCCGGGGAGAACGCGTCGCCACAAGAGCAGCGCCACCCATTTTTTTTTCTTTTTTTCTTTTTTCCTGTCTGCAACAGTATTTGTGTCCCTATCAGAGTGGCTTTTTTCTACAGAATTTTTGCCAGGGACAACTCTCTTGTTGCCGTGGGTTCTTCTACGTGCGCTTAATAAATTTGTGTAACACACGGAACCTCGGTTTATCGTCTCATCCGAAAGACTAGCGCCCAGACCACCACTCATGATCTAATAGATGGGGGAAAAGTTTCGGGTCCAAACGGGATACGAACCACCGCACACTTCCGACCCGGACTTTTCGCTTTCTAGACAGGCGCGTTACCTCTAGACCACCGATCCACTAAAGTGGGTGGTGGGTGGAGGGTGGTGACTAGCTCTTAAAATGTATTATCATCATCATCCCTTTGTGGGAATGTTCTTGGTCGGATGTTTGTTGGTATGAATTGTATTTCCACCTATTTTGGAAATTGTGTGTTTGAAATGTCTTCTCTTTTTTTAATATTATTTTTGTTTCTGCCTTGTTTCTGCTTTTTCTTTCTTTCTGTCACCTCCTGCATGGTTATTTTCTGCCTTCTTGGTCCATTCTCCTGTCTTTTTTTTTTTGCCTTGAAAGTTTTAAAAAAGATACTTTTTTTCTTTCCCATGCCGAAGTTGCAGGCGCTGGGCCTGAATTGTCAGGGGCTTAACGGCAGCGCATCGCATTCATTTCGCTCATATGACAGACAACAAGGGTTGCTGTTTGTGTGTTTGCGGAGAAAGAAAATGTATCAGATATGGATTTATTTATTCATCATTTTACAAAGATGATATATGGAATAAGCATTCATCTGCTTCTTTTTACATCCTGTCCCCGTGATCATTTTTTTTGTAAGTTTTGTCATCCGTTCCCACCGGCACACAACAGCCTACTCTTTGGAAAAGCGGAACACGTTTATAATGCATGTAAAATATACTCTTCGTGCGGTGGCCTCGGTTTATAGTCTCAAGGACTTTCCGGGAAGTGGAGTCGGCACTGGTTTTAACTCCTTGAGAAAGATATATTATATATATATAATATATATATATATATATATATATATATATAATATATATATATATATATATATATATAATGCCTCAGCGCCTGGGGGTTTATCTCAGTTCTTGATTAAACCATTGACGCTGGGGGCAACAGCAAAGTGAGAGGCTGTATGACCAGTGGCTTTTCCACTCATGGAATTCCACTTTACAGCTTAGTCTTTAGTGATCGACTATGACTCTCTGACTAGGAGGCTTGACTCGCACAGTCCTTATGTGCTGCAGCCCTGGGGGCTGGTTGGCCTTTGGAGAACATCTCCAACGCTGACTGTCTTATGCCCACCTGGCTGAGAGAGTCGGGATGTACTGTGGGCAAGGCATCTCCACTATAATCAAATTTCTGCCCAGTTTCCGAAACAGCAGCTGCCTCCTCTGCTGTTTTGGAGGTCATCGTCGGACAAGACGGACAAACATACATATACATACATACATATATCTATATCTATATATATGAGATACTGAAGTTGTCTTGAATCGTAACAAGAAGAAGTTGCAGGCTTGTTCCCCGTTTAAAATCGACTTTTTTCTTCCATAGACTAGACCTTAAATGGTGGTCTGGGTGCTAGTCCTCTGGACGGAACGATAAAACCAAGGTTATGTGAGCAATACACATTTGATTGGTAAAAAGAGAAGGTAAAGGTGTACCTATAACCTATGGGGTCGTTGGGGAGTGAGGTGTCAGAGACCTCAGGGGCCAACATATTGAGGGCGGCGCACATCTCCTCTCCCTCGCTGCTTTACCTTCCCTGACCATAAAGAGGCAGGTACCTGTTTACAGCTGGGTGAACTGGGGAACTGTACTGAACCCAAGGCGCGCAAACAGTCACCCATCCAAGTGGTAACCACGCTTGATGCTGCTTAACCATGGCTGGGGGAAAGCGAGTGCTCTGACCACTGACTGACAGAGCTATGCCGTCCCCAAAACATTACTAAGTAGCACACATAGAAGACCTTACGACAACAAGAGAGATTCTCTGGCAAAAATTGTACAGATTAAAGCCACGCTCATAGAGAAACAAAATAGACATACTGACAGGGGAAACATGTGTGGAGGTAATGGGTGGCGCTGCTCTTGAGGCGACGCGCTGTCTTCTGGAAGAGCTGTGTGAATTTCACCTTCAGAAATGTACTGCGACTGACAGTGATATACAGCGGAATACAATGCAACACAACACAGCGCAATACAACACATAATACAATACAATGTGTACAGGGGGGGAAGGTTGGTGGTGCAGAGGGAAATGGGTTGAAAATGAACAAGTAGGTGAGAGTGTGTAGTTGCAGAATAATTAGTGGAAGTTTTCCCGTTCGGTATGTGCACTGTTCTCCACACAATGCCTTACCCCACTTCCAGAAAATGGAATCTCTCTCTCTCGCTCTCTCTCTCTCTCTCTCTTTCTCTCTCTCTATCTCTGTTTGTCTCTGTCTCTGTCTGTCTGTCTGTCTCTCTCTCTCCTCTCCTCTCTCTCTCTCTCTCTCTCTCTCTCTCTCTCTCTCTCTCTCTCTCTCTCGCTCTTTTTTCTTTCTCTCTCTGATCTCCCTCCTTTTTCCAATTATTACAACGGAAATGAGCCTTCTTATTAGTAATACCACCTCTCCCCAACCCCCACACCACACCCTCCATACCCTCCCCACACTTCAACCAACCCCCCCCCTACCCTCCCTTCCCATTCTCACTCTGATCCCTCTTCCCTCCAAAAAAAAAAGGCTGGTAGTGGTGAGTGGGAAGACGAGGACGGGTCAGTCTTTGATGGTCAGTGACGTGTGTGTTGAGGCGGAAAGCTCTGGTCAGGGGATTAGGGGCCGAGGTGGACAGTGGTCAGTGAGGCGGGTGGTGGGTGTTGGGACAGCTGTTCGGGGTTCGAGCAAAGGGTTTGGCAACGCCCAAAACATCAGCAGCATGCCAAGCATCGAGCATCATGGCACTGGCACTGGCACTGTCACTGTCAATGTTGTTGTTGTTGTTGTTGTTGTTGAATAATAATAATAATAATAATAATAATAATAATAATAATAATAATAATAATAATAATAATAATAATAATAATGTATGGAACTTATATAGCGCTGAATCTTGTAAAGCAACAAATCAAAGCGCTCAGATGACTTTTTTTTTTGCGTGTGTATGCGTTTTTTAAAATTTTGTCATCTGTTCCCACCGGCACACAATGGCCTACTCTTTCGAACAGCGGAACAGGATTTAACGTGTGCGCAAGATGTTCTGCATGCGTTCGTACACGGGGCCTCGGTTTATAGTCTCATCTGAAGGACTTTGACATTCAGTTCGATTTTTTTGTCAAACTGGGAAGAAAGGGCGAGGCTGGGAATCGAACCCAGAACCTCACGGTTTACTTGTTGGCAGGCAAACGTCTTAACCATCCTGCCACCTTCCTTCATGCAGATCAGCAGAATGCCAAGCATTGTACATCATGATATTGTCACTGCTACTGTGCTTGGTACAGGGGACACGGAATAGCCTAGTGGTCAGAACATTGCGCTCGCAATCTGACGACCCGTGTTCGATTCCCGTTCAAGGGGGATATTTTCCCCTGGAGTTAACATCAGTGCAGACTCCACTCTCCCCAAAAGTCCTTCGGATGAGACTATAAACCGAGGCTCCGTGTGCGAACGCACGTAGAACATCTTGCGCACATGTTAAATCCTGTTCCGCTTTTCGTAAGAGTAGGCCATTGTGTGCTGGTGGGAACAGATGACAAAATTTATAATAAAAACCGCACGCACACGGGGACTGGATGTAAAAAAAGCATACAAGTGCTTATTCCATTATCCTCGATATAAAAGAATAAAATAAAATAAAAACTAAAAATGGCACTGTCACTGTGCTTGATAGACCGGCCTAGTTGTTGTTGCAGTCATTGTTGTTGCTGTGTTATTGTTGTTGGTGAACATCAGCAGAATGCGAAGCATTGTACATCATGGCACTGTGCTTGTTATAGTAGACTGGCCTAGTTTCTGTTGTTGTTGCTGTTGTTGTTGTTGTTGTTGTTGTTGTTACTGTTGAATATCAGCAGAATGCGATGCATCGGGCATTATGTCACTGTCACTGATACTGTGCTTGGTACAGTAGACTGGTCTAGTTGTTGTTGTTTGTTGTTTGTTTGTTGTGTGTGTTGTTGTTGTTGTTACTGTTGAACATCAGCAGAATGCGGAGCATCGTGTATCGTGATACTGTCACTGTCACTGTCACTGCTACTGTGATTGATAGACTGGCCTAGTTGTTGTTGTTGTGTTGGTTGGTGTTTGGTGGTGGTGGTGTTGGTGGTTGTGTTGCTATTGTTGTTGCTATTGCTGCTGTTGTTGTGATGGGTGATCTGTGACAAATGTTTTTTTCCTATGTTGTTTCCTGTGTGTGTGTGCGTGCTTGCGCGCGCGTGTGTGTGTGCGTGTGCGTATGTGTGTGAGTGATGTGAGAGAGAGAGAGACAGAGTGTGAGAGAGAGAGAGATGAAGAGAGACATAGAGAAAGAGATAGAGAGATATATACATAGAGAGAGAAAGAGATACATAGAGAGAAATAGAGAGAAAGAGATACATAGAGAGAAAGAGAGAGAAAGGGAGAGAGTGTGTGTGTGTGTGCGTGCGTACGTGCGCGCGCACGCGCGTATGTGTGTGTCTGTGTCTGTCTGCCTGCCTGTTAATGTGTGTCAATATTTATGTCTGTGTGTCATTATGCACCTGCATATATACTGGCATGTATGTGTTAGTGTGGCTCTTTCTCGTCAATCGGCAATGTTGACTTTCTACATAATTATTTACTTCTGTAGACTCTTGCAATAAAACTAAACACAAACCTCCACACGCTCTTGTCTTGTCACATTCAGAAGTCAAACCAAAACAAAGCAAAACAAAACGATATTTCAAAGCCAGAGAACCAAAACATAGCTACAGTCATGTTCTTTTTTTCCACGGATAAGCTTAGGCATATAAAATATTTTCTCGGCATAATAAGGAAACGCCATTCTTAAGCCCAATGAGAAAAGAAAACAGTGTCAGTAACCAGTTCCTTCGCTCTGCAAACCACCAGTTTGATTTTCCCTAAAGATAACACCAGCGCCTGGAGTATATTTGTACGTTGACTGCCATGCCAGGATTAGAGCCACCACGAGAAAAACTCGGCCATGGTTTAACAACACGTTCTCAAGACGCAGACAACAACAGCGCTGCTCGCTTCCATCTTGGCCAAAGCCTGCTGGGAGTGAAGTGGGTTGACAAAGCAGGGGCAAGCACTCTTGAAAGTTGCAGGGGACTTGAGTAGTGTGAATGGTGTTTGACGTCAAATGGATTCGGACTCGATTTTAGGCTGGTACTTTTCATCTCAACAACCCCCACCCCCCTTCCTTGTGGGGCTTGTATATCGGTGATATATTTACAATCAATCAACTGACTCTCACTTATGTATTCTTCTTCGTCAAAGGCTCACACAGCAGCTATTGTTGTCTTGTTCTATTATGAGCGAAAATGGGTCACGCTGCCGTTAAGCGCCTGACAAGTCGGGCCCAGCGCATCCGACTTCGGCACAAGAGAGAACTGTTATCTTTTAAGTCTTTCTGGGGAGAAAAGGCAGAGGAATGGACCGAGAAGGCAGAAAATAGACAAGAAGGAGGTGACAGAAAGAAAAGGATCAAGGCAGAAATCAAGACAGGGATAGAAAAGAGGAAATTTCTAGCACAGAATTTTCAGGAGATGGGGATGCTATTTTATACTGATAAGCTCCCAGAATCCCCGGGGGGAACTTATGGATGATGTCGTCGAGGTCAGGGGTCGAGGTCACACGGTGACGCTCTGACTCTCGCAGGTCATTGAACAGTAGATAAAAGAAGACCGAACACTATAGATTGGTGGGTAAAGAGTTTGACTGTCATCCCTGAAGGTCCGTGAAGTCGTGGGTTCGAATCTCGGCAGGGTTGTCTCGGTGGATTGTTGAAGGAGGGGAGTTTGTCCTGGTTTTCTTGGTCAGCTTGATATCGCAGATAGGCCACTTCTTCGTGTATAATTATACGCGTGCGGGAGATCACTTATGCAGGTTAAAGACTATGTGATGTATGGAAGGTTTCAGTGGGTTATAGAAACGTAAACAAACCTAGCAAGCACCCATGTGCGTTTAAAATAGTGAACGCTTTTTCTCCTTTGTACACCTTATGGGATATGGGAGAAATCAAACCATCAAGCACACATACACACACACAAACACGCGCACACACACACACACACACACACACACACACACACACACGCGCGCACACACACACCACACACACAAACACGCGCACACACACACGCACACTAACACACACGCACGCACACACACATGCCAATCAGAGAGAGAGAGAGAGAGAGAGAGAGGAGAGAGAGAGAGAGAGAGAGAGAGAGGGCAGACAGACAGACAGACAGACAGACAGACAGACAGACAGAGAAAGCGAGAGAGAGGTGCTATTTTCTCTGTTTCTTTCTGTCTTTCTTTTTTTGTATTTTCAAATTATGTATCGTTCCTATGTTTTCACGTCAACACAAAAGTGATTTTACGATCATCTATACCGTTTCCAATGATAATGCACAAAAAATCAGAGACAGAAGCTGACCTTTTTCTACTTTCACTCGGGATTCAAGTATGGACACCCCACTGGTTTTTGTACGATGAAGAATGTATACCGAATAATTGTGAAGAGGAAGAATAAACCTCTAGAATGACAACAAGGACAATGAATATATAGGTATATTTATATGTTCGTTATGGAGAGCTATAGAAATGTATATATTTTTTTTATATTTTTATATTTTATTCTTTTATATCGAGGATAATGGAATAAGCACTTATGTGCTTTTTTACATCCAGTCCCCGTGTGTATGCGGTTTTGTAAATTTTGTCATCTGTTCCCACCGGCACACAATGACCTACTCTTACGAAAAGCGGAACAGGATTTAACGTGTGCGCAAGATGTTCTGCATGCGTTCGTACACGGGGCCTCGGTTTATAGTCTCATCCGAAGGAAAGGAACTGTCTGCTTCCTCGACTGTGCTCTGGTCTGAACAACTGGGAAGCGACAGAACTGACAGCCTGGAGACAGACTGTGCAGAAAGGTCTCTCCAAGTTCCAAGAGACACTTGCTCAGCAGCACGAGGCAAAGAGAAGGAGAAGAAAGGCTGCAGCCCAGACAGACAGACAGACCAGCATTGTCAGACGTTATCTGTGCCTCTCTCTGCCATAGGCACTGTCTGTCATTCCCGTGTGGGACTGGCCAGCCACACCCGACGCTGTACCAGAAATTTAGTATTTATTTATCCTTTTATATCGATGATAATGGAATAAGCACTCATGTGCTTTTTTACATCCAGTCCCCGTGTGTATGCGGTTTTGTAAATTATGTCATCTGTTCCCACCGGCACACAATGGCCTACTCTTACGAAAAAGCGGAACAGGATTTAACGCGTGCGCAAGAAGTTCTGCGTGCGTTCGCACACGGGACCTCGGTTTATAGTCTCATCCTAAGGACTTCTTGGGAGAGTGGAGTCTGCACTGATGATAACTCCAGGGGAAAATATCCCCTTGAACGGGAATCGAACCCGGGTCGTCAGATTGCGAGCGCAATGTTCTGACCACTAGGCTATCCCGTTCCCCCCCCAAACCTAGAGCGTAACTCCATAGTCTTCCGAGACTGAAGACTGTCAAAGGTCAGCTGTGCAGTCAGTACTTGAGCGGCATGAAGCCCACCACCCCAACAAGGCGTTCAGGTGCCTTAGGACTGACGAGGACTGCTTGTTGACTCTCCTGTCTCCTCGACACCCACTTCAGCTCACAAAACCAAACCACGGGTAAAGCCATCTCAGGAGGCAGCAGACGCTGTGGCTTAGTGGCTAAGACCGTTCGGTTCCAACCCTCTGGGTTTATGAAGTCTTGGGTTCGAATCTCAGCAGCGTCTGGTGAAATGAGGGTGGAGATTGTGTACTATATGTCCCGGGTCAACATCAAGTGCAGACCTGCCAGTGCTTCAATTTCCTTCGTATATTTATTTATTTATTTATATATTTAACTATTCATTCATTTATTTGGAGGATAAAGGAGTAAGCACTCATGTGGGGTTGTTTTTTTTACAGTTAGTCCCCGTGTGTATGCAGTTGTGTAAATTTTGTTATCCGTTCCCACCGGCACACAATGCACATCTATCTATCTATCTATCTATCTGTCCCGTAGTCTGACGACCGTGGGGGCACCCTCAAAGACTCAACAACCAGTTCCCTCCATTCCTCTCTCTGTTCTGCCTTTCTCAGGGTTTTGTTGAGTTCTAGGCCTGTCCATTCGCTGATGTTATCCTCCCAGCTCTTCCTTGGTCTGCCTCTTCTTCTTCCTACAGACAATGCACATACAGACGATTAAATATGCAATATAAAAGATCCCGTGATTCATGTCAGCGTTCGATGGCCTACGGAAACCCGAACATACCCAGCATAATTATATCGCCCGGAGTTGGAATGCGGCTACCTTCATGGTAGGAGGCAAAATCACACCAGTGTTGGGCATGGGGGCTCTAGCTGATGCACGAACACAAAAGTGTAGGAGGTGTTGAAGGGAGAGGGTGAGGAGACGGGATACCTAACTTTGTGCTACTGCCGCCATGAACGACAACGCATCAAGATCCGTCCAAAATATCCAATAAATAAATAAATGAATAATAATAATAATAATAATAATAATAATAATAATAATAATAATGATAATAATAATAATCTTAATATAATAATAATAAATGGAATTTATATAGCGCTGTTTCTTGCACAGACAAATCAAAGCGCCTGCACTCAACTCATTCTTACACAGTCATGCAACCAATAGCAAATAATAGTTCTAACACGTCCAAATGCACACACACACACACACACACACACACACACACACACACAGGTTATACGCTTTGGCAGGGTGATGGAGGTTTGGGCTGTTGAAAAGCAGGGAGAGCTATGAAATAAAACAGGAGAGGAAAATCTTAGGTTTAAAACAAATATGTCTTGAGGCTGGATTTAAAAGTGTCACAAGAAGGCCTTTGACGAAGAGAGATAGGGAGGCCATTCCAGATCGATGGACCAGAAACAGAGAAAGAGCGACGGCCCACGGTGGACTGGCTGAATCTAGGTATTCGAAAGCACAAGGAATCTGCAGCAGAGCGAAGGGAACGAGAAGGAGTGTACAGGTGAAGACATTCACAGAGGTAGGAGAGTGCTGTTTTGTGGAGACATTTGTAACAAATAAATACAGCGACTAGAACTGGAACTCTCTTTTGTGTGCACAAAGAGCCAACCGGTCAGTGTTGAATTGTTATGGGTTCAGGGTGACAGACTAGGCTCACAGCTCATCGTACGATGGGCCGGTCAGTATGAAACAGATCCCACATAAATCATCTGTCACCGAAAACCGTACGTCTCAAGCGGCTTGAAGTAGCAGGTTTTTATCTCGACTGTGTGAAAGAAGTCTTGGTTGATCTGAAACAGGCGACTTCTAAGAGTGAAATGGTCAGACAGGAGAACAAATGAAAGCATCTTTGATGAACTCTCAGTGCAAAGACAAATGTTGGCTGAAACTGAAAATCGCAGACTAAGATATGTTGGCCATGCAAACAGAAACACACAGACAAATCTGATGACGACAGTTCTCCAAGGTAAGGTTGAGGGCAGAAGGAAAAGAGGCAGACCACCAACATCCTCCATTGCCAACATCACTGAGATCAGTGGTCTGGGAGGAGGGCTACAGGAGATGGTAGAACTCAGCAGAGACAGAGAGAGATGGTGAACCCTGGTGGTGGCATTGCGTGGAGCTCCTACTGACGACAGTGGTGATGGAGACAGCTGAACTGAACTGAACTATCTGAAACGGACGGCTTGTATCCTCCAGCCTAACAGTGTACATTCAGCTTGAAGCCTGTATTTCATGCACCAGCGTGTGTGTCTTGTGTATGGGATCAAAACTTCGGAACCTTTTACTTTTCATACCGTTCATACTGTTCCACTATTCGAAAGAGTAGGCCATTTCGTGCCAGTAGGAACGGATAATAAAACTAAGGAAAAAAACGCATGCATACAATGTGTCATGTTCAGAAACCATCCCCAATGTCAGAATGCAGATACCTAAACGGCGGGAGGAAAAACCGGGTCGCACACGAAAAAATCTCACCATTGGCGTCCCTTAAAGCTGTAGCCGAGAAATGAACACACACACGCACACACACACACACACACACACACACACACACACACACACACACACACACACACACACACACACACACACACACCACACACACACACACACAAACCCTTTCAAACGTAATTATTATGTAGGCAGTTCCTTCTTGTTCCCATCAATAAGACCAAACAGATTTGAACGGTCCGTCTGAGCCGTCAGATCGAAAGGGACCGTGTGTCGCTAGCTTTAGTCATGGGGTCAGCAAGAGGGTGAGCAGAGCCAACAGACACAAAAAAAACCATGTGGTCCTGCTAGACTGGACTTGGCCATTATCGGCCATGTGTGACTTCCATCCACTGGACATTCGAAACACATCAGAGTCCATTGGCTTGTTTCGCTGCTGGTCAAGGATCCCCATTAAAGCCACATGTATGTTTATATGTACATTGTTTTTATTATTTTCTGTTCTGCTCGGGTTGTGGTGCTGTATGTTTGCACTGAGTACACTATGGTGGCCGGTTGTGTTTTTTTCTTCTTCTTTTGCTGTTTGAAGTGGGGAGTGTCTTTGGCTAGAAATGTTCATAGTAGAAGTATCGTTTGTTTTGTTCTACAATAAAATCAGCCTTATTCCGTTTTTAGAAGAGGGAGGGGTAACGTTTCTATGTAATACGTAGGATCAGGTTAATGGTAAAGAATAGTGATAATATCAGGAACAATAATGATGATGAAGGTGATGATGAAGGTGAGAATGATGATGATGATGATGATGATGATGATGATGATGATGATGATGATGATGATGATGATGATGAGAAACATAATAAAGATAATGCTGCTGCTGCTGCTGCTTCTGCTGCTGCTGCTGCTGCTGATGATGATGATGATAAATAAAATGTATATAGCGCTATATCTTGTTAAAAAAATTCAAAGCGCTTGCACTCAAACTATTCTTACACACATACAACCAATCACTCACACACATACACACACAAACACACACACACACACACACACACACACACACACACACACACACACACACACACACACACACAAGTGTTAACCAGAGGAATATTCTTTTGAACACTTTAGTTAGAGAAAGGTAGGTGGAGGGATTTTTTTTTTTGAGGGGAGGGTGGGGGGACGAAGTGCATGCGTCATGGAGTGGTGACCCTTTAGTCAGGGGCTGGGTGGTGTTTCACCGGTGATTGATGGCGTGGGGGCGGAATAGCCCGGTGGTTAGAGTGATGCGCATTACACTCGTGATCTGCTGACCGGGTTCGAGTCTCGCTCAAGAGGATTTTTCCTGTGGAGTTAACATCAGTGCCGACACCACTCCTCACAAAAATCCTTCGGATGAAACTATAAACCGAGGTCCCGTGCGCAAACTCACGCAGAACATCTTACGCATACATTAAAACCCATTCCGCTTTTCGGAAGAGTAAACGATTGTGTGCCAGTGGGGAACGGATTACAAAATTTACACCAAAAAACTGCATACACACAGGGGACTAGATGTCTAAGAAAAAAGTACACACGAGTGCTTATTCCATTATCCTCGAACTGAAAGAAAGAATACAACCCTAAAAAAAAGAGACTACAGAGTGGTTCTACTTTACAGTCAAGGGCTGTGGTGCTGTCTGACGCTCCCGCTGAGGGCCTCTTGACTCTGACAGGCAATACAGGCTGCAGGTGCCGTGTCTGTCTGTCTGTCTGTCTGTTGAAAGGAGTCATTGCTGTTAAGTGGGTGCATGCACGAGCTGGGACAGACCCGGGTGTGGTACGGGGGCATTGCCCTTCCCCTCTGTCTGACCATCTCTCTCTTTCTGTCAGTGCTCTACCTCTGTCAGTATTGGTGTTGTTTGTTGTTCTTTCTTAGGAAGCGTTATGCCACGTCTCCCGGGGAGCTAAGGATAGTGGATTGGTGTTTGAAGGGGCTGAAAGTGCTTCCAACAGCATGAGCAGTAAACCCGTGCAGTCGGTGGTAATAAAGGTACAGATAACGTGAAGATGTTCTGGGAAAATTAGGGGAAAAGGAGAACAACAGTTAATGCGGTGGTGAAAAAATAGAGTTCATGGTAAAATAATGATATTTTATTAATTTTGTTTTCAAATTACAACAAAGATATTTGCACTGAACAAAAAAGTATAAAAAGGAAGAAAAGAAAGACAGAAATACAGTGCTTTTAAGGCACATACTGCAATGTCCCGTACCAAATAATCAAAAAGAAAACAAAATAAAAAAGATATTCCCATAATCTATGAGATTGTAGGGGAGCAAAGTGTCAGAGACCTCAGCTTCTCTAGGGGGCCACATCTTAAGGGTGGCACCCATCTCCTCTCCCTCGCTGCTTTACCCCCCACCCCTGACCCTAAAGAGGCAGGTACCCATTGACAGCTGGGTGAACTGGGGGACTGTACTGAAGCCATGGCGCGCAAAAGGTCACCCATCCACTTAGTAACCATGCTGAAGGCTGCTTAATGTTAGTGCTCGAGTGCTCTGAACCTTGAGCTATCCCGTCACCAGTGGTGTTACCCAAAAATAAACCAAAACCCCCAAAATTCCCCGACCCCCCCCCCCCCCCCCCCCACCTTTCCCTTACTAACAAAAACCCCCAACAAAACAAACGCTATAATTTTTGTGTGAACTGCTGCAAATAGCTTCACTACACATTAAACCTCTGTTGATGACACTGTACCGTGACTCAGTTCTCCATTTGGCGGACTAACCCCTTTAGCCTGACAGAAACAAATAATTATAAGAAAAAAGCATTCCCCCATAGGTATGCCGGGAGCCTACCAGTATGAATAGCATCCCCAAATTTTGGAAATTCTGTGCCAGAAATGTCCTCTTTCCTATCACATTCTGCCTCGTTCCTTTTCTTCTTGTCATCTCCTTCTTGTCTATTTTCTACCTTCTTGGTCCATTCTCCTGCCTTTTTCTCCCCAGAAGTACTTAAAGAACACTTCTCTCTTGTGCCGAAGCTGGATGCGCTGTTCCTGACTTGTCAGGCGCTGTAACGGTGGTGCTACGCATTTTGGCTCATATAGCAAGGCAACAATAGCTGCTGTCTGAGCGTTCAACGAAGAAGAAAGAAGAAAAATGCATGAAACTTTTGCATTGTCTGTCCTAGGTGCGAACAGAGAGTCACCACACGATAAAGAGCCTAGTGGGCGCCATCACACACGGAAGTACGTCAGACCAGCTCAAGGCGCATGCGCTGTAAAATTCCCATAAAAGTCCTTCAGATGAGACTATAAACCGAGGCCCCGTGTGCGAACCCACGCCCCGAACATCTTGCGTACATGTTAAAACCCATGCCGATTTTCAGAAGAGTAGGCCATTGTGTGCCGGTGGGGAACGGATTACAAAATGTACACCAAAAAACTGCATACACACAGGGGACTACATGTAAAAAAAAAAACCACCACACGAGTGCTTATTCCATTATCCTCGAACTAAAAGAAAGAATACAACCCTAAAAAAAGAGACTACAGAGTGGTTCTACTTGATAGTCCAGGGCTGTGGCGCTGTTTGACGCTCCCGCCGAGGGCCTCTTGACTCTGACAGGCAATACAGGCTGCAGGTGCCGTGTCTGTCTGTCTGTCTGTCTGTTGAAAGGAGTCATTGCTGTTAAGTGGGTGCATGCACGAGCTGGGACAGACCCGGGTGTGGTACGGGGGCATTGCCCTTCCCCTCTGTCTGACCATCTCCCTCTTCCTGTCAGTACTCTACCTCTGTCAGTATTGGTGTTGTTTGTTGTTCTTTCTTAGGAAGCGTTATGCCACGTCTCCCGGGAAGCTAAGGATAGTGGATTGGTGTTTGAAGGGGCTGAAAGTGCTCCCAACAGCATGAGCAGTAAACTCGTGCAGCCAGTGGTAATAAAGGTACAGATAACGTGAAGATGTTCTGGGAAAATTAAGGGGAAAAGGAGAACAACAGTTAATGCATTGCTGAAGGAATAGAGTTCATGGTAAAATAAGGTTTTTTCCTGGATTTTGTTTTCAAATTTTAACAACAAAGATATTTGCACTAAACAAAAAAGTATAAAAAGGAAGAAAAGAAAGAAAGAAATACAGTGCTTTTAAGGCACATACTGCAATGTACCGTAACAAATAATCAAAAAGAAAACAAAATAAAAAAGATATTCCCATAACCTATGAGATCGTAGGGGAGCAAAGTGTCAGATACCTCAGCTTCTACAGGGGCCAGCATCTTGAGGGCGGCGCCCATCTCCTCTCCCTCGCTGCTTTACTCTCCCTGACCATTAAAAGGCAGGTACCCATTGACAGCTGGGTAAACTGGGGGACTGTACTGAAGCCAAGACGCGCAAGTAGTCACCCATCCACTTGGTAACCACGCTGAATGCTGCTTAACTCTAGTGCTCCGAGCGCTCTGAACACTGAGCTATCCCGTCCCCCAGTTGTATTACCAAAAACTAATTTTAAAACAACAACAACAACAAAACGACCCCACCCCCTTACAAAAACCCCAGCAAAACAAACACTGTAATTTTTGTGTGAACTGCTGCAAATAGCTTCACTACACATTAACCTTCTGTTGATGACACTGTACCGTGACTCAGTTCTCCATTTGGCGGACTGTCCCCTTTAACCTGACAGAAACACAAATAATTAAAAGAAAAAAGCATTCCCCCATAGGTATGCCGGGGGCCTACCAGTATGAATAGCATCCCCACATTTTGGAAATTCTGTGCCAGAAATGTCCTCTTTCCTATCACATTCTGCCTGGTTCCTTTTCTTCCTGTCACCTCCTTCTTGTCTTTTTGGTCCATTCTCCTGCCTGTTTTTTCCCAGAAGTACTTAAAGAACAATTTTCACTTATGCCGAAGTCGGATGCGCTGTTCCTGACTTGTCAGGCGCTTTAACGGCAGTGTGACGCATTTTGGCTCATATAGCAAGGCGACAATAGTGGCTGTCTGAGCGTTTAAAGAAGAAGACAGAAGAACAATGCATGAAACTTTTGCGTTGTCTGTTCTAGGTGCGAACAGAGAGTCATGACACGATAAAGAGCCTAGT
>CM054146.1:60610288-60652174 GCA_028751875.1 Rapana venosa
GAATGGGGAAACCCCACACAACTGACTATCCCCGTGGTGTAGAGGCCTGTGTTCCCTGCCACGTCCTTGAGATCACACTGGCAGCACTTGCTGGGGCTTTCCCTTAAACCCCTCATTTTATCAGCAGTCACTGGGGCACTGCAGGCAGTTTTGTTGTTGTTGTGCGTTCCCCAGCTTTACACCCTCACCCAGAACATGCACTCTGACTCACTCATCCCACCTTGGAATCTCTGTGAGATAGTGAAGTACACACTGGATGAGAAGTTTGCGTGTATGTATGACTCTTTTTCAAGCACCTCGCCATATAGGCAGTCATACTTTGACTTCAGAGGATGTTTTTTTCTCCTTTAACAAAGGACAGTGCGGGTTGTTATGTTAAGAGCTTGTCATGGCTGAAGGCAGCAATCTCAACACAACATTTTACAACATAACAACGTTTTAATGTAGGCCTTGGCAATTAGCTGACATCAATAATAACTGACACAGCTTTTGGCCTGGGCCAGGGCAGGCTGTTTTCAAAAAGGATGTTTTGCGCAAGTTGAACGTGTCTTAGACAGCTGATGCTATAGCCGAGTGGTTCAGACCCTTTGACTTCAAGCCTGTGGATCCACGAGGTCGTGGTTCGAATCTTGGTGGCAACATCTGGTAAATGAAAGGTACGCAATTTTTACGATCTCCCAGGTCAACTTCAAATATAGACCTGCCAGTACCTTTATTCCCTTTGTGTATATAGATATTGCAGAAGATCACATACGCACCTTAAAGATCCCATCATTCATGTCAGCGTTCGGTGGGTTACGGAAACACGAACATACCCAGCATGCAATCTGTATCATGAAATAAGCTGCTCTGAAGTGGGAACGTGTCTGCTGAGGCCAGCAGGCAGACCTCCTGCAAAGTCACAAGCACAGGAGAAGACCAGGCACAGGAGAAGACCAGGCACAGGAGAAGACAAGCACAGAAGAAGACAAGCACAGAAGAAGACAAGCACAGAAGAAGACAAGCACAGGAGAAGACCTGGCACAGGAGAAGACCAGGCACAGGAGAAGACCAGGCACAGAAGAAGACAAGCACAGAAGAAGACAAGCACAGAAGAAGACCAGGCACAGAAGAAGACCAGGCACAGGAGAAGACCAGGCACAGGAGAAGACAAGCACAGAAGAAGACAAGCACAGAAGAAGACAAGCACAGAAGAAGACCAGGCACAGGAGAAGACCAGGCACAGGAGAAGACCAGGCACAGAAGAAGACCAGGCACAGGAGAAGACCAGGCACAGGAGAAGACAAGCACAGAAGAAGACAAGCACAGAAGAAGACAAGCACAGAAGAAGACAAGCACAGGAGAAGACCAGGCACAGGAGAAGACCAGGCACAGAAGAAGACCAGGCACAGGAGAAGACCAGGCTCAGAAGAAGACAAGCACAGAAGAAGACAAGCACAGGAGAAGACAAGCACAGGAGAAGACCAGGCACAGGAGAAGACCAGGCACAGGAGAAGACCAGGCACAGGAGAAGACCTGGCACAGGAGAAGACCTGGCACAGGAGAAGACCAGGCACAGGAGAAGACAAGCACAGAAGAAGACAAGCACAGAAGAAGACAAGCACAGAAGAAGACAAGCACAGGAGAAGACCAGGCACAGGAGAAGACCAGGCACAGAAGAAGACCAGGCACAGGAGAAGACCAGGCTCAGAAGAAGACAAGCACAGAAGAAGACAAGCACAGAAGAAGACAAGCACAGGAGAAGACCAGGCACAGGAGAAGACCAGGCACAGGAGAAGACCAGGCACAGGAGAAGACCAGGCACTACACACTCCAGATGATTTCATTTCGTGTTGTTCATAGCTCTGTCCACCTTAAAACCCATATCACGGCTGTCACCTCACTCAGTTTCACTGTTGTTGACCTTCAATTTTACGTCTGTTCACTTTTAGTGATATTAGACGCCCCCCCCCCCCCCCCCCCCCCCCCCCCCCCTCCAAAAAAAAAACACACCAAAAAACCGGGAGATGTGGATGTGGTGTTAAAAAAAACAACAACAAAAAACTCGGAAAACTTGGCAATGCAACAGGAATTTAAAAAATAAAACTCGTTTCACTGGCCCCAGCAACAGTTCCCTCAAAACACAAAAAAACTTCTGATCTGATCACTTCAAATTCCTAACATCTTCAATCTTAGAAAAGAAGAACTGCAATGACAAGGTACTTTAATCACGGCATTCCTTTCTGATGATGAAAACCAGACTGTGCTGAGGACGCCAGCCATCCCGCTTTGAATCCATCATCCCCAGGCTACCAAAAAGCCCAATCCCCCCGCCCCCACCCCCACCCCTACAAACAGTTCAAAGAATTTTTTTTAATGAAATGCCATATGGGCTAATAGCACTGCAGCTTGGTCATTCTGTGCCCATCCTAGTGTTTATATTATCACCAGAGCGCTTTGATTTGTTGCTTTACAAGATTCAGCGCTATATAAACTCCTTACATTATTATTACCACTACCTGGTTGCCAGAAGAAAACAAACTAGGGTCAAAACGTCATATTATAATCTGTACATAATGTCCTCCAAAGCTGTCAGACCTGCCAAGTAAACAGGCTTCAGAATGGACTGGGAAGGCAGAAATTAAGCAAGAAAAGGGAGAATAACAAAACAGAGGATGAAAATGTAAGGAAAAAGGCAGAAACAATGAGAGTGATAGAAAAGGGGGAATTTCTAGCGCAGAATTTCCAGACGGCAGTAGATGCTGTTTATACTGACAGAACCCTGGCATCCCCATGGGGGGTTTGCACGGGTTGAACCTGGCACAGTCCACCACTCTGCAGGTAGCAGGAATGGACGCATGCTGGGTATATGTCTGCCATTCATACAACCCTGCCATTGCTGGCCTCCTCTTCTTAGGAAAGGCGGATGAATTTTTTTTGCTTTTAGTTTTTTGAGGGAGTGTTAGTGAGGGAGGGAGGGGGAGCTTTTTCTTCGCTCCTTCGCTAAAGCCCCAAGGTTTAGTAAAGGTGAGATTTTGCGTAGGCGACAGTTTTTACCCACCGTTATAGGTAGCTGCATTCCGACTTCGGGGTTGGTGTCTTAACACGCCACATGTGAGCATGCAAGTGGATGTTTTGTGTTTTGTTTCCGTTTCCTACGGGCCAAAAGTGGCCTACTTTTCCGAAACGTGGAATGGGTTAGGTTTTCTTTAAATGTGTGCACAAGATGTTCTGCGTGAGTTTGCACACGCGACCTTGTTTATAGTCTCATCCGAAGGACTTTTGGGGAGAGTGGAGTCTGCACTGATGTTAGCTCCTGGGGAAAAATCCCCTAGAAGAGATATCTGGACAGTGGCTCGATCCCGGGCCATCAAATCACAAGCACAAGGCTCTAACCACGTGGCTACCCCTCCCCCCCCCCCCCCCCCCCATCCCCTCAATGCCATAGGGTTTTAACGTGTCCTCAAGATGTTCTGCGTGTATTTGCATGCGGGATTCCAGTTTCAAGTGTCATGGGAAGAGAGTGGAGTCAGCACCAATTTTATTTCACGGAAAAAAGAAATCCTCTGGAACTGATGCTTTAGCAGAGATTCTTCTTCTTCTTCGTCGTCATCATCGTCGTCGAACGCTCAGACAGCAACTATTATTGACTGTCATATGAACAAAAATCCATTACGCTGCTGTTAAGCGCCTGACAAGTCAGACCCAGCACATCCCACTTCCCATTGAAGAATATTATCCTTTAAGTCTTTTCTGGCAAGAAAGGGCAGAAGAATGGACCAAGAAGGCAGAAAATAGTCGAGAAGGAGGTGGCAGGAAGAAAAAGAACACGGCAAAGAGAGGGATAGAAAAGAGGGAATTCCTAGCACAAAGTTTCCAGAAAGTGGGAATGCTAATTAAACTGACAGAACCCCGGCTTTTCCATGGGGAGAGCAGAGATTCGAACCGGCAGGCTCACTTACCGTCAGATCAGAAGAAGAAAGCTTTTAACCACTCGTTTATTCCGAATTCTTTGAAAAACCAACCGGCAAAACGTTAGCACGAGCTGAAGATGCCCCTTCAACCCAAACTGTGAAGGATTATTGCCTTGCAGGTACAAAAAAGGTAAGGGTCAGGGAAGGTAAAGCAGCGAGGGAGAGGAGATGGGCGCCGCCCTCAATATGCTGGCCCTAGAGAAGTGAGGTCTCTGACACCTCGCTCCCCTACGACCTTATAGGTTATGGGACTCCTTTACTTTTTTTTACTTTTAGGTAAAAAAAAATCGTTTTTCTTTATTACAACGATGAGGTGAGTTGCTTTCAATGGGTTATTTCACACCACAGAATGATTGCTGCAGTACCTATAACGTTTGACTAATGGGGCGTTGTGCAGAAGAAGAAGAAGAAGAAGAACAAGAAGAACAAGAAGAAGAAGAAGAAGACGAAGAAGAGTTATTCATTTTTGCGACAAACCTGTATCGCAGGTTTCTGTCAGCACAAAATTGTAATCTTATGTAATTTTAAAGTAGATGATAAATAATTAAAAGTCATAGGGTATCAATCAATGTTTTTGGCATTATTTGCAGCTTTCCCTGTCTGTACAATTTCACTTTTTCCCCCTGTAAAGTGGACATCTTGCGCACACGTTAAAATCGTTGTTTTTGGGAAGAGTAGGCCATAGTATGCCGGCGGGAACAGATGACAAAATTTACAGAGATGGTTACACATGGGGACTGGATGTAAAAAACCACATGAGTGCTTATTCCATTATCCTCGGAATAAAAGAATAAACATAAGAAATAAATGAATAAGACAACCCGACGACAGGATATAGACGAGCCAGTTTCCACGACTACAATTAAAGGGAAAGAACTCCAAAACTAAGACCTAGTGGGGATCACTCTCCCTTTGCTTGACGATATGCGGCTGCAAAAGAACGTGGCAAATACGATTGTTTCGGTACTGACAACAAAAAAGTACACTATTTTGCATTCATTAGGCCTAGGCCTACTGATGAGATAGTTCTTGCTAAAAATGGCTGACTCTTATTGTCGAACGCATCAACGACTTTACACAACTGAAGAAGTGGCAGATGAGATTTTAGATGATCCTGACACTGATGAAAATGTATGGCTTGTATGACTCAGGAGATAGGGAAGATGAAGCTAATCGAGTGAGAGTTTGCCTCAACTTCAGTGTGACTCTACCGAATATCCAGGAGGCCTACTCAGAATGACAGTGGTGATGAAAAAAGTGTTGCTTCAGCTGAAGGGGCTTATGGCTGGTAGTGGTGGCGGTGCAACTGACCTGGACTGGCAACCTGGTAGTAAAGGTAAAGGTAAAGGAGTCCCATAACCTATAAGGTCGTAGGGGAGCGAGGCGTCAGAGACCTCACTTCTCTAGGGCCAGCATATTGAGGGCGGCGCCCATCTGCTCTCCCTCGCTGCTTTACCTTCCCTGACCCTAAAGAGGGCAGGTACCCATTTACAGCTGGGGGAACTGGGGGAACTGTACTGAAGCCAAGGCGCGCAAACGGTCACCCATCCAACTGGTAACCACGCTCGACGCTGCTTAACTTGGCTGGGGGAAAGTGAGTGCTCCGACCACTGAGCTATCCCGTCCCAACCAGACAAAGACTAATTTTATAAAAAAAATTCTTTTATATCGAGGATAATGGAATAAACACTTATGTGCTTTTTTACATCCAGTCTCCGTGTGTATGCGGTTTTGTAAATTCTGTCATCTGTTCCCACCGGCACACAATGGCCTACTCTTACGAAAAGCGGAACAGGATTTAACTAGCGCGCAGGATGTTCTGCGTGCGTTCGCACACAGGGACCTCGGTTTATAGTCTCATCTGAAGGACTTTTAGGGGAGAGTGGAGTCGGCACTGATGTTAGCTCCAGAGGAAAGTATCCCCTTGAACGGGAATTGAACCCGAGTCGTCAGATTGCCAGCGCAATATTCTAACCACTAGGCTATCCCGTCTCCCCTAATTCCTTAAATGGCAAACCTGTGCCTGTCACTTCTTGTGATTATGTGCGCAAGAGGAAGGGGCAGAGGGAGAGGTTGGTGTTGCAGACAACAAGTAGGGAAAGAGGGAGGGGGTAGAGGAGGGGGCGTGGCGCTACTACAAATGCCAGGCCTGCTGTAAAGTGCAGGCTACCACACCCAGTTTATTTAATTACTGGCAGTACTTCGTTTCTACCCCCAGGTAGGGCACATTTATCATACTGTTTGTCACATACATTTTATTTTAACACAGTGACAAGCTTTTTTTTCCTGCTGTTCATTCGTGTTGCATTCTGGAAGTAACAATATCTGAACGCATTCTTGCGTTAAGCATTTTCAATTATTTTCTAAATCTTTCATTTTAGTTTTATTATCATATCATGCTAATTATTTAGTTTGAGCTTGCTTGATTTCAGTCTACAATAAAAGAGTTTTATTCCCCAATAGATAGATAGATAGATAGATAGATAGATAGATAGATAGATAGATAGATAGATAGATAGATAGATAGATATTGAGAGAGAGAAAAAAGAAAGCAAGTAAGAAAGAAGAGAGTAAAATAATGGAAAAAAAGATGAAAACGGAAACAGAAAAACTGTAAGGAGTAATTTTGTTTGTTTTGTTTTAGTTTTGTTTGATGTCCATTCACTGCTTGGTGATAAGGACACACCCGCATTCAAACCAACATCTCTCTCTCTCTCTCTCTCTCTCTCTCTCTCTCTCTCTCTCTCCTCTCTCTCTCTCTCTCTCTCTCTCTCTCTCTCTCATGTATGTTTAGTTATATTCTCACAACTATCTACAGTAGAGGCCTTACTGGTGAAGAATATATAACCTCAGCAACTGATGTTATGAACTGCTGAGGGTCATATAAAACTTCTTGAACATTGGCATTTTTTTTTATGAATATCTATTCCTCTCCTTTTAAACATGTCAGTTAGGATTGGGCAATCAAACAATAAATGGTGGATTGAAAGAGATTGAGAACAGCAACATGTCATCTTTTTAGAATATTTGGTGTTTCATGCATTTAGCCTTATTTTATATATTAAAATTTCTACTTTCCGTGAACAAGAAATGTTTTCAAAGTGTGTTTTCTTCATTTTGGAATGCATACAATTCATCAATTTAGCATTACTTTCATGCGAGGACGATGCGAGATTGGAATCAAACGTTTCAATGTTGCAATCAGAGGCACCTTGTTTTGCAAAAGAATCAACCAACTCATTCCAATAAAATAATTTCATTTAGGAAAACATTTTTCTATTTTTACGTGTAAATTGTTTGCAGTCCTTATGGCCTTGAATTTTTTGTCAAATACTGCGCTTGATATTCGCATCGTTCTTTTTTGCGTTGACTCAAAAGCAGTATTGATGGCACTAAAGCACTGGCAGGAGAGCATAAGGAAAGGTATTGTATTTGAGATTAAGTTCTTGATACATTTGTATTGCAAGCAGAGGCATACAAATAACTTTTTGCTGGGTCCCTTCACTGTGGAAGGAGAAGTAAGTGGGGTAAAGAGGTTAAAGCACCTCCCTCTTGGCTTCACTTTTGTGCTCACATGAAACCTGGGTTGTGTAACACCAGAAAATGGTTTAGCATGTGTGATTTTTATTGATGGTCGGCTGTAGACTGTTTATAAGAACTTGTAGGAAAGACTTGACTGTAGCTTTTGTGTGAATGTGCTTCAAGCCTCTTTATTCTTGTTGATAGACCAACCAAACAATAACACTATGCATTTCGGCAAGGAAAGCCGGAAGACAGCTAGCTTGTATTTAAAGTACTTGAGTGTTCTACTTTTCTCTTCTTGTCCATCACATCTTGGACATTTTGATTAGAAGTATTTAGTTTAGTTTTCATGCACTTAATTACCCAACGCTGGTGTTGCTTTAATTCTTGCTTTTTCTTTTCTTGACGTACTCCATTTGAAGTACTGAGTGCAAAGGGAAGCAGTGTATTACTGATGCCCTTTTTCTTGTCATTGTAAATAGTAGAAGTTTGGGTATAGTTGATTTCTGTATTACCCACTATCGATCATGTTTCCAAATTTGGATCTATATATATATATATATATATATATATATATATATAAATTGGGTAACACTGTATGTATGTAGATAGATAGATAGATAGATAGATAGATAGATAGATAGATACATAGATAGATAGATAGGATAGATAGATAGGATATATAGATAAGATAGATAGATAGATAGATAAATAGATAGATAGATAGATAGATAGATAGATAGATAGATAGATAGATAGATAGATAGATAGATAGATAGATAGATAGATAGATAGATAGATAGATAGATGGAGGATCCAGGTTCTAGAGATGAGATGCCTCAGAAGACTCCTTGGCATTTCATACATGGACCACACTACCTACAACGAAGTCCTACAAACCATCACCCAACAAGTAAAGCACTACGTAAACCTGGCTGACCACAGTCAAGAAAAGGAAGCTCAGATGGTACGGACATGTGACTAGATCAGATGGGCTGTCCAAAACCATACTGCAGGGAACAGTGCAGGAGAAGATAAGGCGAGGCAGACAGAGGAAGAAATGGGCAGACAACATCACTGAATGGACAGGGAAGAGCTTCTTCACAACCCAGGCACTTGCACACAACCGCCGCAAATGGAGCCAGCTGGTGCAACGTTCGTCAATGCAGTGCCCCTACGACCCCGGAGGGGGTTATGGGAGCAGATGAGATGAGATGAGGAGTAGTATCAGCAGCAGCAGCAGCAGCAGCAGCAGCATTAATCAGATTGATTAAGTGCTCATACTATTGACCAGTGACAGCAACAGTTGACCTCAGTAAGCCGATCTTACCCAACAATTTCTGACCAAAATAAGCAGGAACCTTGTTTTCATTGTTTCCTGTTAAGTTTGAAGGTTTGCAGCATTGGCTTCCAACCACTTCAAGAGTTTCGTTTCGTTGATCTTCCTCCTCTTCTCAGCCAGAGCATTGAAGGTGTACACAAAGGGGTTCAGGGCAGAGTTTAGGGGCAGCAGGAAGATAGCAAAGGCCACGTTGACTTCGCCAGGAACAGCAACACCTGCCATGGCCAACAGTCCACACACCCCGATGGGAAACCAGCACAGGAAGTCTGTGACAGCCACAGTGATCAGTCTGCGAGCTATGGTCATGTCCCGGGACTGTTTGGTAGTGTCCATTGCCAGTGTGTTCTTCTTTATGGACCAGTAGATGAAGGCTTGACAAACTGAGATCATCAGAAAGAGAACAAAGTTGAACACAATCATTATGGCAAAGGAGTAAAGGTGCCCCTTAAATTTCAGTCTTGTAACTGGCAGTGGAATGCAGATTCCTGTTTGGCTGTAAAACTCCCAGTGGGATGTGACTGGAAGAAGTGGCAATGATGCCAGACATAAACCCACTGACCAGGCCACAGCACAAGCAGTTATTGCTGATGTCCTCGCAAATCGAACAGTGCTGAATGGGAAATGAATCACCAGAAAACGATCCAGTGAAATGAGCCAGATGATCATGGCTGACACTTCACTGGACAAAAGAGACAGAAAACCAGCTACTTTACAAAACACATGGTTTTTCCACACATCATCGTAAAATACATATCTGCCACGGTAAATTGCATCAGCCACTCCAATGATGGAGAGGTAGATACCCATCAGCAAGTCAGATACACAGAGACTGCTGACAAACAAGCCGTAGGTACTGACTGAGGCTTTGCCACCAAGCTGCCGTATCATGACACTGCAGACATTGCCTGTCACAGCCAGCCAGCTGATTAACCAGAGGAATGCACGGTATGTCTGTGTCTGTAGTAAATCTTCACAGGAGGAAATTTCATCAGAAGGTGAATAGCAAAATCCCGTATCAAAATGATTCGGAAGAACATGTCTACAGCACAACTTATAATGCTGAGCCCTAAGAACACTGAGACGGGAAAGACCTCTGAAGACATCAGCTGGAAATGTTTCCACAGGAGTACCTTCTAATGACAGTGACGTCAGGTAAGACATATTCTGAAATCCTCTTGGTCCAATTGTTTGAATGGAACTGAAAGACAAATCAAGGTTTTTCACTGTCACAAACTGTGAAATAATCTGGCTGTCAAATACTTGTAACTTTGTTCGGGAAAGGTTTAAGGTTTTCAGAGCTGTTTGATGCAGTTCACCTCCAGGGTTGTAGCTGAGCAAACTCAGAGGATTGCCAGCCAGGGACAGAGTCTGTAGATTTTTCCAGCCAGCAAACACGGACATGTTAATGTGCTCCAGTTTGTTTTCAGAGACATCCAAAACGTGCATATTAGATAACATGATACTGGGTAATAAATACAAAGAGCAACTGGTCAGAGATAGGTAAACCAGATAGGTGTTCTTGTTCAGATCAGAGAACGTCATTCCTGAACCTGTCCCATCCAGGTAGCGGAGCTGAGGGAAGAGGTGAGCAGAAAATGGCTGAGGACACAGAAAGGAGTGGCCATGACACAGACAGGTGTCAGGACATGTCATGTCACACAACAGTTCATCGTCATGCAGTGGACAGTGAGGCCAGCCATCACACAGATTGTCACTGTGAACACACACAGCAGAGGACCGACATCGGAAGAATCCTGGACAGGTCACATCCTCACAGGCCTCTTCATCCTCGTGGCCCACACAGTCAAACAGCCCATTGCAACGGGTGTAGACAGGCAGACAGTTGTTGACATCACCAGGACAACGGTAATGGGTGTCAGGACAGAGGTCGCCAGGTTTCAGTTTGGTCAGAATGAATTCTTGGATTCCATCAAAAGTGACCAACACAGGTGCAGGCAGATGTGCATTGAAAACTCGTCTTGTAATGACACTGTGTTGACAGTCTTTTTCGTCTGAGTCATCCAAACAGTCAGACAATGAATTGCAACGTTTGGTGTAGAGCAGACACTGACCATTCAGGCAGGCGAACTGATCACATGGAGGGTGTATACAGAAAGATTCATCAGAGTTATCTCTGCAGTCAGGTCTGAAATCACACACAAAGGAATATGAACACATTGTTTGGTGCTGGTCACAGGAGAAGAATCCAACTTGCATTGCAATATCTTTCATCAATTTCTGATTGCTGCTTGAGGACTCTGGTCCATTGAAAAGGCAGGGAGTTATGCGCCCTTCCTCACACACATTATGTGGACCACAGGACAGAAATGTGTGTGTCAGATGACCACTTTGACACTGGATAAATCTTCCTTGTGGAAAGTGTGTAAAAGATATTTTCTCAAGGTGAACAGACTGTGGGTTTTGTTGTCTGATTTCAAACTTCAAGTTTTTATTTTCGCACAGTATGTATCTTCCAGATCCTAACCTCCTGTAAGAAGTGTTTATCTCTTCTACAAAATATGTCCTAGTCGTATCAGAATAATGCATTCTGTAAGGAATTCTGACTGAATGATGCAATACCGTGCCATCATCAGCTATAGGGCTGTTTCTGTACATGTTTGGCGTAGATTTGCCATTCCACTCGACACCAATTGGTGTTTGATAAAAATCATTATCCGATGTGCTGAATATGTACATTGCCTCATCCCATTCCTGATCACGCTTTGGTGCTGCCAGATGACCACCCATGGATTGACATGCCTCTTTTGCCATGTCATGTTCATTTTTGTTCAACATTACTAAGTCCATAAATCGTTTCCAGCTCAACCATGTATAGTTCGTGTATTCTGATTCCAGGCATATTTGAGAAACCAAGTCAGAGTGTGAATAGCAGTCTTCAGTTTTCGTCCATCTTCCAAACCTGCTGAATGCAGCTGAAAAGACAAGCAGAGTTGTGATATGGAGATTGCAAGAAAGTAAAGGATCATAAGCATATGACATAACTTCAGCTTGTTTGCTTCAGCCATGTATTTTGCTTTGATGCAACAGCCTTAGTGCAAGGAAGATACGTTACTTGATAGGACTGTATATTTCATTTGCTTTAATTCAAAACTGAGACAGTTTTAATTTTATGTGAAAAGAAATACCAGTATAGAAGGAGCACTCCATAAAGCTTTCTCCTAGCTACACTTGTATAGTCATGAAGTGTTAGCAATAGACAGATAGGGGCACACCTGACTACTCTGATGTTCCAAGAGCATGACATTCTCATATCTCATCAGCTTAAGGTTCCTTCTTCTTCTTCTTCTTCTTCTTCTTCTTCTTCTTCTTCTTCTTCTTCTTCTTCTTCTTCTTCTTCTTCTTCTTCTTCTTCTTCTTCTTCTCAAACTAGTACTGTTATTAATCTGACATCTATATACTCCTTTTTCTTTGATATTTTATAAGGATTTTTTCCTAGGGTCAACTCTTGCAAGGTTGTGAGATTTTTTTTTACCGTGTTTTGAATATATGTGGCACACTGGACTAGGGCTTTTTAATATAACAAAATCATCAAAATGACCATCTCTCAAGATCTAGTAGAAAGAGGGTGTATGGTTTTGGATGGTATACACTAAGGCATTTCTTCCTCTGTTTGCTGTGCTGTTGACAGGAATCTTGTGGCACCACACAACGTGTGCCTGCACAGACAGAGACAGAGACAGACAGAGAGTGAGCGTCTGTGCTCCATCATACTTTTGACATATTCTTGAAAGCTGCCTCTAGTGTTTATTCCATGAACTCCGAGCTTTCAAGGCCTGAAGAACACGCTGCTCCTTCTGTTGCTGTTGTTTGTCGTTCACACGACTCCAGCAGTAAAACAGAGGGTACAGTGCAGAGCTGAGAGGAGTGAGGACAACAGCCAGGATGACTGTCAGTGTGTCTGAGACACTGGCACCATGCAGGACCATCAGACTGGTGGTGGTGATGGAGAACCAACACACAGCTGTTGTGACACTGATGTTGGTTACCAGTGGCTGTGAAGACAGTGCTGCCTTTGTCTCTGTGTCTGCCATGATTCTGTATTTTGGCTTTGACCTGTAAATGAACAGTTGGCCAACACTCACCATCAGACACAGCACTGTGTTGAATGTCAGAAAGAAATGCTTCAGGGCAGTGTTGCCTTTAGCATACTGCTCGTCAAAGAAAACCAGATGGCACAAACCTTTCAGGGCGTAGTCTCTGCTCTGTGAGAGCTCAGGAAGCAGAGGCGTTAATGATAAAAACAATCCCAGTAACCAAGCCACTCCACAAGATACAGATATTGACTTAATAGAAAATTGCAGACTGCTGACTGGTGAACAGAAAACAAAGCCATGATCTAGTGTCATGAACCAGACATTGAGAAGTGACATCTCCCCAGAGAAGAGAGAAAGGAAACCAGCTGTCTTGCAAGCCAGGCTGTTAGTCCAGGCCTGTTCATACAGAAGATAGTCACCTCTCAGCTGCTCATCAGCTACAGCAATGATGGTGCTGCTGATTCCCATGCACGTGTAGGTGCACTGCAAAACTTGAACACACACAAAAATACGCCCTGGAAATGGCGGTTGCCTGACTTTCTGACTGATAAAAATGCAAGCAATTCCAAAGGTTGCGAAAAGACCAAAAAGCCAAAAAAGATATGTGTACAGTTTGGGTGACAAAAGATTGTGGCAGGAAGAAAGTACAGGCTGGGGTGCATTACAGAATGGTTTTCTGGAGCTTGTGGCCACAAGCTGCTCACAACATGCTCTGAAGTTGGATGAATGGATGATGGACAGGTGTTCCAGCCCTGAGAAGACATCCAGAGAGAAACTGGTCACTCTGTTTTCACGAAGATCTAACTCTTTCAGTCGCTGCAGGTGCTGAAAGCCATGTGCTCCTATAACTTGAATTTGGGAAAACGAAATGTTGAGAGACTCAAGATGTGTAAACATCTGTAAACAGGTACTGTCAAGCATTGGAAGAAGTGTTTCTGACAAATCAAGTTTCTTCAACGAGTTCTGGGTCAGGTTAGAGGGCTGTGTTATAATTGAGGTCAGAGGATTACTAGCTAGTAAGAGAACACGGAGATTTGCTAACGAGAGAAAAAGGTTAACAGTAATATTTGTAAGGTTGTTGCCACTCAAATCCACAAAGTTCAAGTTGGGAAAGGTCATGACAGGTAAAGAAACAAGAGAGCAGTGTAAGAGAGTCAGTCGAACAAGGTAAGTGTTGTTCCTCAGATCAGACAGCGTCATCCCTGAACCCTGAGCATCCAGGTAGCGAAGCTGGGGGAAGAGGTGAGGAGAGAAAGGCTGAGGACAGACAAAAGACAGCCCCTGACACAGACAGCCCACAGGACAGGTCATGTCACACAGCCATTCATCATCACGTTGTGGACACTGCCCCCAGCCATCACACACATGATCTATGTGCACACACACTGGAGAAGCACGACAGCGGAAAAATCCTGGACATTCTGCACTCTCACAGCCTTGTTCATCCTCCCTGTTGATGCAGTCATAATATCCGTTACAGCGAGTGTAGGCAGGTAGACAGGTGAGCTGCTCAGTTGGGCACAGGTAATGACTGCCAGGACAGGACTCGTTCGCTTTCATTATTTCATAAGTGAAGAAACCTTTGCCATCCAGGTTAATGAGATACAATTGCTTTGCTTTTAGAGAAATGATTCGCCTCTGACGAGCAGAGCAGAGAGCTGTCTCTTTCAGCCTACCAGAAGTCATCACCTCATCAGAGTCATCCAGACAGTCAGAAAATCCATTACAGCGTTTATCAGATGACACACACTGACCATTGTCACACTGAAAACCCTCACATGGAGGGTGTGTACAGAAGGACTCGTCACTGTTGTCTGGACAGTCCTGTCTGAAATTACAAACAAGAGTGTGTGGCAGTGTGGTAAAATCATCATCACATGCAAACATCCTGACTGTAGGCCTAGCATGATGGTGACAAGACTGACATAGTATGGAGTCTTCTGCGTATTTAGTTTGTCCACAGTTGCTGTCCACATCAAACGCCAACACTGGCAGTGTAAAGTGACCCCATGGACAATAATGAAAAACTCCTGGCAATCTTTCACTTGATGGTTTATCTTGGGTAAAGGGTAAGGCAACAGGGTTTTGATCAGATGTAGGTTTTGATTCATACTCACAGAGAAAATTGAAAGTCAAGCCATTAACCTTATTCATCCTGATCTTTGGAGGCATTACTGATAAATCTCCTCTCCATGCTTGTCCATTGGAAGAAACCACGTACCCCTCCTGAAGTGGAACAGAGCCATAGACTACTGTCTTGTCAGACCACATGTAAAACAGCCTGTACATGAAAGGTGTTATGCCCAGTCCAGTGTGAAGACCTATTCTCACATACACATGACCACATCTACTCCATAAGCGTTCTGCAGCTGCCAGACAGAAGGCATCTGTTTTCGGTGCTGCAAGGCGGCCACCCTGGAGTCTGCACTGCTCTTCTCCTTCACTGTAGTCAATGCTGAGCTGGTTGTTTATCAGCAGCACACATTGTCTGGCTGTCGCAATCCACATTCTACATCCAGCAGAATAAGGGGGGCAGTATTTGGTTTCGTTTCGACCATCTGGAATATGTGGACCCTCACCACAACGTGACTTGATATGAATATCATCAATCATGTTGCAGTTAAAGATTGTTTTAGTTTGTGTGCTTGAGGAAGAATGTGCAAGTCCATTGAAGAATAGGTAGTTTGTATTATTGTCACACATTGAGCCTTGAGAAACACTAAATTCAATCTGTAAAGATGAAGAATTGAAAAACATTTTTAGACAACGACTGTACAAATGGCAGATATTTATTACCATGGCTGGTGTTCTCTTACTCTCCCTATCAAAAATCTTAACGTAAGACTGGCAGGTAGTAGCCCAGCGCGTATTTGTAATGACAACAAACACTCCATCCCCATCAGAGACTGAAATATTAAACCTGTCATGCCTTTCTTTTAAATGAACACCTCCTTGTACATGCAAAGCAGTATATCCAGAAGACACTGAATAGTATGTGATAGATAAATGCCTCCGCTTTTCGCTGTAAAAAATGACGGCGAGTTTGGGTTTGTTGTAAAATGAAAGGTATGCGTGATGTGTGCTCCAATAAAAATACCTGATACATCTTTTCATGCTGGTCACACAGGAAAGAATGTAATCAGCAGAGGAGGGGCTTGGCATTAGAGATTGAGGAAGACTGTCATAGAAATGCACAGCCCAGTAGTGATCATGACATACTGGAGGATAAGAAGTGTCACTGACGTTCACTTCAGCTTTGACAGTGTAAGCAGAGGAGGCCATTTCTGTGTGCACGTGACAAAATGTTTGGGAATCCACACATCTGCCATAGACCACTCCCGGGTGTGAGGGAAACATCAGTGTTGTGTTTTCACAGTCAGGCACATGACCGTGATAGGTGACGTCCATACTGGGCTGTGGCAGCACACCTTCCATACCAGGACAGATAATGGCAAGATCAGGGGTCAGGGGGTGTCCATAGTGACCAGCAGGGGTGGACTGGTCATTGCTGGTGACAGTGATGTTGTGTGTCAGAGTTCTGCTGCCGAGGCTTGTGACAGTGGAGTGACTCACAGTGGCCACAGAGCTGGCACTGGGAGTAGTGACATGGACAGGAAATGCGTGTCTGCTTTTCCTGTAGTTTCTCTGGTCACTGCTTCTGGTCAGGTTGGTGCTGTCATGTACTGTCGTGACTGGAAACAATAATTAAGCTTAATATCAGAGGATTTTAATAGCTGAGGTGTAAACAATGGTGTTTTGTATCAGAGGGTATGATAGCTCAGGTGTAAAAAATGATTTATATCAGAGGGTTATGATAGCTGAGGTGTAAATAATGGTGTTTTATATCAGAGGGTATGATAGCTCAGGTGTAAACAATGGAGTTTTATATCAGATGGTATGATAGCTGAGGTGTAAACAATGATTATATAAGAGGGTTATGATAGCTGAGGTGTAAACAATGATGTTTTTTATCAGAGGGTATGATAGCTCAAGTGTAAACAATGGTGTTTTATATCAGAGGGATAGAACAGCTCAAGTGTAAACAATGGTGTTTTATATCAGAGGGATAGAACAGCTCAAGTGTAAACAATGGTGTTTTATATCAGAGGGATAGAACAGCTCAAGTGTAAACAATGGTGTTTTATATCAAGGGTTATAACAGCTCAAGTGTAAACAATGGTGATTTATATCAGAGGTTTATGATATCTCATGTGTAAACAATGGTGTTTTATATCAGAGCGATAGAACAGCTTGGGTTCTTAAGGCTGTACAGCTGGGGGTGGACAGTGAGGTCTAGCTCTAGATTCTCCTTTACGTGTTCACAGTGTGACATCCTAAAAATCCCAACCCCTGAAAGCCTGCTCCTTCTTGGTGGCTTCATATTCGTCGAAACAGTTGAACAAATCCTACACCCATGCAGAGTCAGTCCTGGCCTATTGCTATGTCAGGCAAGGACTTGGTGGGCATTGCACAGACTGGGTCAGGAAAAACTCGAGGGTTCATGCTTCCGGCCATTGTTCACATCAATCACCATCTTTACCCAGAGTGAGGAGATAAACCCTTGGTGTTGGTGTTGGTGTTGGTGTTGATGTTGGTGTTGGTGTTGGTGTTGATGTTGGTGCCCACACGTGAACTGGCCCAGCCGGTGCAGGAGGTGGCTGTGGAGTTTGGCCACTCTCCACATATACGCAGTGTCTGTGTCTATGGGGGCGCTTCCAAAGGACCACAGCTCAGGGATTTAGAGCGGGGTACTGAGATCTGCATTGCCTCCCCTGGTCGTCTGAGGGACTTCCTGGAGAGCAATCGCTTCAACCTGCGTCGTTGCACCTCCTTTGTACTGAATGAGGCTGACACGATGTTGGACGTGGGCTTTGAACCCCAGATCCGCAAAATTGTGGAACAGATCCGTCCTGACTGGCAGACGCTGATGTGGAGCGCCACTGGCCAAAAGAGGTGCGTAGGCCGGCATAAGACTTCACCACGGAGTGTGTGCAGATCAACATTGGAGCCATGGAGCTGACAGCCAACAACAACATTCTGCAGATCATTGATGTGGGCATGGAGCATGAGAAGGAGGAAAGATTGGTGAAGCTGCTAACTGAGATCATGCAGGAGAAAGAGAATAAAACTCTCATCTTTGTAGAGACCAAAAGAATATGTGATGACATCAGCCGCAGAATGAAGCCAGATGGCTGGTCTGTTATCGCTATCCATGGGGACAAGCGTCAGCAAGAAAGAGACTGGGTACTCAATGATTTCCGTAAAGGCAGATACCCCATTTTGCTGGCTACTGATGTAGCCTCCATGAGACTGGATGTGGATGACATCACGTTTGTGCTGAACTTTGACTACCCACACTGCTCAGAAGACTGTGTACCGCTCCGCGCGCTCCGGGCGTGCATCAAAGACCGGGACATCCTACACCTTCTTCACCCCAACCAACCTCAAGCAGGCTGGAGAGCTGATCAACATTCTGAGAGAGGCCAAGCAGCAGGTCAACCCCAAACTGATCCAGATGGCAGAGAGTGCCCGTGGTATGGCCAAAAGTCGTTCCCGTTGGGGAGGTGGTGGTGGTGATCGCATGGGTGGCGGCCATGGAGGTGGAAGTCGTGGTGGAAGTTGAGGTGGCAATGGATCCGGTGGTGGCAGCCCTGGGGGTATGGGAGGCGTGGCAGCAGCCGTGGTGGCAGCAGCAAGGGAGTTGGGGTAAATTCAACTCCTACGGAGATGGGGGTTCCAGCTCTTACAGTGCAGTAATGGAACAGGGGGCTCCTCCTCCTCCTCCTCCTCCTCCTCCCAGAAGAGCAGCTATGGGCAGTCATGGTCTTAGGCTGTTGACCCTTCCTTTAGGACTGTGTACATGACACTAGCTTTTCAGTCATGGATGTCTGCATGCTGGGAATAGTGGTTGCAACTGAACAGTTGCAGTGCCATTCCAGACAGGGAGGTTGGGGAAGTGGGATGGGGCGGGCAGACTGTAGGAGGCATAACAAGTCACACTTTGGTGTGTGTGTGTGTGTGTGTGTGTGTGTGTGTGTGTGTGTGTGTGTGTGTGTGTGTGTGTGTGTGTGTGTGTGTGTGTGTGTGTGTGTGTGCGCACATACAGTATGGCTGGTGGTTTAGAGTGAGCCACACAGCACCTGATTTGGTCACAGACTATGGACTAAAATTGTTGTGCTGCCAAACCCGACATCAGGTAGCAGGCACATCCAGCTTTCTGTGTAGTAAACAGTTGGTCTGTGGGCATCACAGGCATGACACTGGATGAGGTCACTAGGCTGGACACATCTCATGTTCCCATCAACTGATTCCCTCCGCTAGATGGCAAGGTTTGCTCTGGGCACTGGTATTGATGGATTTTTTGGAAGACAGAAATTCAGTGTATATCTTGTAGGTCCCTGTTACGACTGGTGAAGCTGCAAACACAAAGTAAAGAATGATCCCTTGATGACAGACATACTGTTTAGCTTTTCACACCGTGGCAGTCACACTTGGACTAAAGGATATGTTTGTGCAGTAGGTACATCATGCCAGAAGTGCCCATCACCTGACACAAGGGGGATAAAAAAAAATCAAGTCTAATTGGACATGATTCTCTGTAGATGATTATATCAAAGGTTTAAACTTGGTTTAGTGCCTGTAACAGCTGAAGAGGTATGGTGAAGAGCTCATTGTTCTAGAAGGATGTTGCTTGCTTCAGTTTTGTCAAACAACAGTCCTTCTTTCTTAAAACAGTGACGACAGCAGCAACATGCAGATTCTGTGGCATATACAGCTCCTGGCAAGGGGGACAATTGCCAAGAAGAAAATGACCACTGAATTTTATGAACTTAGATAGTAAGTCAGTTTTCTTCTCACAGCCAAGATTGAACGGAAAAAGGTCTACCTCAAAATTATGGACACATGGCAAGATACAAAGCAAGTTTAGCAATGTGAGGAAGATGACTTCAACCAAATTGGGGGCTTTTTTTCTTTTTAAATGAATACAAATGAGCAGACAGATTTCTGATTGTTAGATGTGTCTTTTCTATATGTGCTTATGTGATATGTAAACTGTGTGGTAGAACCATCATCCTTTATTGTTGAAAAAGGAAAAAAGCGAAAGAAACTAGGTGTGTGTTATGTGTTCAGTATCATTACTTATTCAATTTTTAAAATGTTCATTTGCCTTGCAGTCATCATCCACAATGCCTGTGCTGTTCCCAACTTCACCTGTCTACAACCATGCAATGTGGGTCATAAGCGCTTTGGTTTGTCTGTGCAAAATACAGCGCTATATAAACTCTATTTTATTATTATTATTATTATCATTATTATTATTATCATTATTATTACTTCAATGCAGGAGTTTGTGCTGACCATGCCTCCTGGCTGTATCACCTGGGATGATTTGTAATTGACAGCGTGGATGAGAATGGGCAATGACTACGTGAGCTATGTACATTTATACATACATTTATACATTTATTTATACATTTATACATACATTTATACATACCACTTTAAGTCACGAGATTTCTCTGCGTGAAATTCGGGCTGCTCTCCCCGGGGAGAGAGCGCGTCGCCACAAGAGAAGGGCCACCCTTTTTTGTCTGCAACTGTATTTGTTTCCCTATCAGAGAGGCTTTTTTTCTAAGAATTTTGCGAGGGACAACTCTCTTGTTGCCGTGGGTTCTTTTAGGTGAGCTGAATAGTTATGTGTAACACACGGAACCTCGGTTTATCATCTCATCCAAAAGACTAGCACCCAGACCACCACTCACGGTCTAATGGATGGGGGGAAAGTTTTTGGCCCAAACGGATTCGAACCATCGCAAACTTCCGACCCGAACTTTTCGCTTTTTAGACAGGCGCATTACCTGCGCATTGCACTCGCTTTCCCCCAGCCAAGTTAAGCAGCGTCGAGCGTGGTTACCAGTTGGATGGGTGACCGTTTGCGCGCCTTGGCTTCAGTACAGTTCCCCCAGTTCACCCAGCTGTAAATGGGTACCTGCCCTCTTTAGGGTCAGGGAAGGTAAAGCAGCGAGGGAGAGGAGATGGGCGCCGCCCTCAATATGCTGGCCCTAGAGAAGTGAGGTCTCTGACGCCTCGCTCTCCTACGACCTTATAGGTTATGGGACTCCTTTACCTTTTTTTTACCTATTACCTCTAGATTACCGATCCACGTGTACATTCCATAAGCTGTGCTTCACCACCAGCTCCTTAGAATCAAAACACAGGGTGTCATGGTGACCTCTTCCCTCAAACAAGACCTCAGCTGGACCTGGTGTTCGTGTGGCTCCAGCTCTGCCAGCTGAAGAACCTCCTCTTGACCTCTGACTTGTCAAAGTCAAGTCAAAGTTAAAGTCAAAAACACTTTAATCATCCCATGAAGGGCAATTACAATACTGACAGGCAGATTGATACACATCAAAAATCTCAAGGACACAAAAGCTACATTTCATATTGGTTAAAACATTTCAAAATGACTTCAAATAAAATGTCACGACCACACACACACACCAACACACACGCACGCACGTACGCACACACATCAATTGTGAACACAATTATAAACCCATTGACTAGAAGACATAAAAACTTATTTTTTACACACGCATATACGCAGCACGTACACAGGCACGTACGTGCGTGTGCGAACACGTCCACGCACACCCACACCATACACCAATATATGAATTCAATGTTTTAGACCGTTGACTAAAAGACAGACTTAATTCACACACCCACGCACCCACCAACATACACCCCCCCCACACACACACACACACACACACATAATTATGTATTGACTACACTCATAACAATGACAATCAGGCAAGTAATTCAGAGAAATGTACAAACCAGGTAGTCAACATCATTGTGAATTCAGAATTCGAATGCTTACTGGCACAAAAGAATTTCTTTTCTGTTAGTTTTGCTGATGGGACACTGAAAACGGTGTTCTGAAGGCAACAACTGAAGTTCTGGAAACAAAGCATGGGAAAGATCAGCCAAAATGGCAGTGGCTTTGCGTACAAGCTGCTGATTGCAGAACGACATGAGATCTCTTTGCTCTTTTCCAATTATTTTTTAGCAGATTCTTACAATTCTCTGCAGGCCATTCTTGTTTTTAACACTAAGGTTATTGTACCAACAAATGAAAGCAAAACTTAGAACACTCTCTATGTAAGACTTGTAAAACAAGGAAAGAATCCTTTTGTCTACAAAAAATGAGTTCAGTTTCCTCAGAAAATGCACACGTTGTTGTCCCATTTTGACAAAAGCGTCAGTGTTAACGTCTCAGTTTAACTTGTGGTCAAAAACAGTTCCCAGATACTTATAGTTCGAAACGTTTTCAACTTCTTGATTATGAATAATAATATTCTTAGGAGTATGCCCTGATCTTCTGAAGTCGATAGGCAGGTCTTTAGTTTTAGAAACATTTAGCTCCAGATAGGCCTCGTCACACCAGTGTACGAACTCGGTGAGGGCTGGACCGTGGTCTAAGACTGATCCGGATAAGAGAGATAACAGAGCACTGTTGTCTGTGAACTTTACCAGAGCACTACAGCACTGACTGGGACACAGGACATTGACCGGTCTGCTGAAAGGACAGAACTCTACCTCAAAAACATCATTGTGCCAAAATAAACAAATGCCGTGGAGAGTTTCTATCACATACACCTGTATCCCTCTCACCCTCCACTCAGGTAACTAGATTGTTTCTAGCTCTGTGGTTGTTTCTAGCTCTGTGGTTGGTTCTAGCTCTGTGATTGTTTCTAGCGCAGTGATTGTTTCTAGCTCTGTGGTTGTTTCTAGCTCTGTGATTGTTTCTAGCTCTGTGTTTTTTCTAGCTCTGTTTCTAGTTCTGTGATTGTTTCTAGCTCTGTGATTGTTTCTAGCTCTGTGATTGTTTCTAGCTCTGTGATTGTTTCTAGCTCTGTTTCTAGCTCTGTGGTTGTTTCTAGCTCTGTGATTGTTTCTAGCTCTGTGATTGTTTCTAGTTCTGTGATTGTTTCTAGCTCTGTGAGTGATTGTTTCTAGCTCTGTGGTTGTTTCTAGCTCTGTGATTGTTTCTAGCTCTGTGGCTGTTTCTAGCTCTGTGATTGTTTCTAGCTCTGTGGCTGTTTCTAGCTCTGTGGTTGTTTCTAGCTCTGTGGTTGTTTCTAGCTCTGTTTCTAGCTCTGTGATTGTTTCTAGCTCTGTGATTGTTTCTAGCTCTGTGAGTGATTGTTTCTAGCTCTGTGGTTGTTTCTAGCTCTGTGAGTGATTGTTTCTAGCTCTGTGAGTGATTGTTTCTAGCTCTGTGATTGTTACTAGCTCTGTGAGTGATTGTTTCTAGCTCTGTGATTGTTACTAGCTCTGTGAGTGATTGTTTCTAGCTCTGTGGTTGTTTCTAGCTCTGTGAGTGATTGTTTCTAGCTCTGTGATTGTTTCTAGCTCTGTGGTTGTTTCTAGCTCTGTGGTTGTTTCTAGCTCTGTGAGTGATTGTTTCTAGCTCTGTGGTTTTTTCTAGCTCTGTGATTGTTACTAGCTCTGTGAGTGATTGTTTCTAGCTCTGTGGTTGTTTCTAGCTCTGTGAGTGATTGTTTCTAGCTCTGTGATTGTTTCTAGCTCTGTGATTGTTTCTAGCTCTGTGGTTGTTTCTAGCTCTGTGATTGTTACTAGCTCTGTAAGTGATTGTTTCTAGCTCTATGATTGTTTCTAGCTCTGTGGTTGTTTCTAGCTCTGTGATTGTTTCTAGCTCTGTGGTTGTTTCTAGCTCTGTGATTGTTTCTAGCTCTGTATATTGCTGGTACTGGTTGACTCCATTGTTACACTGTGGAATGTGAACAAGTAAAACATGGTTGGTTGTATACACATTGCATGACTGGTGATAAGCTATTGTTCCCACTAGTCTGTTGCTTCGAACCCTGTTCAAGTCCAGCCTAAAGAACTGTTAGGGAGCTATAGTTTTCTTTGTCCTGAATGCAGTCTAAGAACTACTCTGTCCCCCACCCTCACCCCACCCCTGGCCTCCCCTATTGGTCATCTGCTTGTAACTCACTCAGCTATTGCAGTGCGTGTGTGACCAGAGAATTAGCTGATACCAGCTTCCAAGCCCATGCTTAGCAGTCAGCTGGAATCAACAATCCTGCTAGACCAGTGGAACAGCTGAACATTTAGTTGTTTTCAGAGTGTGAGTGACTGTTTTGCTTTTTTTTCTTCTGATTTTGTTCTGCTACTACTTTTGTTTTGTTTTTTTCTGATCCTTTTGTTTACAAGTAATTTTCAGTCTGTTTTTTTTTTTAATGGGACGGGATAGCTCAGTGGTGGGAGCACTCGCTTTCCCCCAGCTAAGTTAAGCAGCGTCGAGATGGGTGACCGTTTACGCGCGTTGGCTTCAGTACAGTTCCCCCAGTTCACCCAGCTGTAAATGGGTACCTGCCCTCTTTAGGGTCATGGAAGGTAAAGCAGCGAGGGAGAGGAGATGGGCGCCGCCCTCAATATGCTGGCCCTAGAGAAGTGAGGTCTCTGACGCCTCGCTCCCCTACGACCTTATAGGTTATGGGACTCCTTTACCTTTACCTTGTTTTTAAACTTTCTCTTTGACTGTTGTTTTACTGCTAGTTTCCCCTTCACTACTTTTTCTGAAGGCATTTTACACGTATATCCTCGTATTTGCAGTAAGGCACAGAGATCAAACTTATTTTAGCACACACCACACACACACACACACATGTATATCTATATTATTTATCTATCTATCTATCTAACTATCTATCTACCTAATTATCTAGCTATCTAGCTGTCTTCTCTGGGAATTAGCCCAGTCAACGCCAATCAAATGACAATACACACTACTAGCAGAGAATCATTGCAAACCCAGGAAATCAAATTCATCAAGAATACTCATATTTTCTGAGTGGTGACTTTTCTCAGACTTTACCTGATTCTCAATCCAACTTTCACGGACAAACTTCTCTCACTGATCCTGCACCATGCCCCCCCCCCCCCCCCCCCCCCTTCTCTTTACCATTATCCACCCCTCAATCCAGGGACACAAAACAATGTAACTCCCATTCTCTCCTCTCATTCGTCTTTTGGAAGTCCTAACTTGTTTCCAAGTCGTAGAGACCCTAGAATCAGTTTCCCAGACCCTTTTCTAATGTATTCTCATATTACACCTCCTCTACGTCCCCATTCAGAATTGGCTAATCCAATGCCATTTAATGAGTTTCCAAATTACCGCTCTCCCTTCAGAGACTACATTCACCCCAATGCCTGGACCCTCTTTCCATGGCTTCCAATCCAATACCTCAGCAGATTCCACACACATATCCAGCTTTTTTTTCTTTTCTTTTTTTTTGGGGGGGTGTTGTTGTTGGTTGTTTTTTTCCTTCTTAGATGGCTTGACGAAAAAAAGCAAGTATTTTGCTTATTCAATGTACCATCTGGAAATAAAGTTTGACTTTGACTTTGACTTTGTGCTGCGACCGGGTTTTTTTGTTTGTCTTTTCGTTGGCTTTTGTTTGTTGGTTTGTTTGATTTTTCTTTGGGTTTTTGTTTGTTTTTTTCTTTGGTTTTTCTTTGGTTTTTGTTTGTTTTTTGTGTTTTTTTCCCACCAGTGGGGGAGGAGCAGTCTGATTTTTGGATTGTCAAATGGTTGATTTGATTTTCAATGCTGTTTGACTGTTATGGCTCTTCATACTCCGTGGGCTTTGCAATGTTTGAACAGTGATTTGAAATAGAATTTTCATTTATATTTTTTGTCTCTTGCACATGCGTACATATACTGTTTGACTGCTTTATAACAAAGCATCTTCGGAGTTCAATCTGCAAGAGTTCTGCTTACCTATTGTTTAAATTTCGAGTCTTTTGTAGTTTGAGCTAGTTCAGATTAACTAGTTCCTTTTAGTTATTTTTTTCTTTGGGGGGTGTCTTTTGGCGTGGGTTTTCTTTTTCCAAAATTCTTCAATTCCATTTCTTACATATTTATAATTTGCTATTCAATGAATTGTGTACAATAAGTGTTTAACCTATCATGTCTGGAAAAAAAATAATACTGGCTTACAAAACAAGGTTTTCGTATAGGACACTTAAATGTTAATCATGTGATAAAGAAATTGACAGAAATATCTACAATTCTATCAAATTCTGAAAAAAGTGTTCATGTTTTCGGCTTTTCTGAAACATTAATTCATCATATCTTATATAATGACATCTCCATTCCAGGTTATACCGTTGTTCGTAGAGACCCCCATAGTTTTCATGAAACAGGTTTAATTGTCTGTATTCACAATTCAATTCAGTTTAAAAGGTTACTAGAATTAGAGCAGCATACCATAGAAACAATTTGGATAGAAATCAAAATCAAACATTCTAAACCACTTCTTTTGTGTTTCTGTTGTACGGAAATTCTGCTGAAAATGTTAACTGGTTTAATTGGCATATAGATATGATGGAAAATATTAATGAGGATTCAAACGACATAATACAGTTAGGGGATTTCAACACTGACGTGACAAAAACAAATAACCACTGGATGTAAACAATCGGGTTACTCAACTTGAAATAGTTGATACAAACATCCATACACACTCCATCCTCACAAGCCATCTAGAACATCAACTTGGCACTCACCAAATGGTCTGATTCACAATCAAATTGACTACATTCTGTCACCCCAAAGAGTCAAATCCAGCATAAGCAAGGCAAACACAAGAACATTCCCAGGAGCTGACATTGGCAGTGACCACGACTTTGTACGTTCCACCATCAAGCTGAAACTGAAAGCAAAACAACAGCCAAAAAACCCACGCATAAGATTTGATCTGGAAAAACTCAAAGACCCAACAGTGGTTGAGATCTTCCAAGCCAACATTGGAGGAAAGTTCGCCGCACTCACAGCCATCGACAATGATGTGGACACACTAGCCAACATCAAAGAAGTGCTACTGACAGCAGCAGAAGAAACATTAGGAAGAAGCAGAACAAAGAAACAACCCTGGGTGACAAATGAGGTTCTTGACCTCTGCGACAAAAGAAGAGAGCTTAAGAAACAAAAGTTCACAAGTCAAGAAGCCAACAACAAATACAGGAATAGCCACAGAGAAGTGAGGAAAAAGATGAGAGAAGCCAAAGAAGCGTGGATAGAAGAACAATGCTACAGCATCGAAGTTGGAATGGCCAAGGGAAACAGCAAAACAGCTTACGACACTCTGAAATCATTAACTAAAACCACACAGCCTAAAGCCTCTGTTATTGAAGACAAAGAAGGAAATCTTTTAAAGGAAAGCAATGCCATCCTCCAACGCTGGACGGAATACTGTGAGGGATTGTATAACTACCCACTACGCCAGATCCCAACATAGTTTCTGACAAACCCCTGAACACCAAGATAAAGACCACCAATACTAAGGTGTGAAGTAGATACAGCTATTAAACAATTGAAGAAGGGAAAGTCCCCTGGAATCGATAACATCCCAGCTGAACTCATCAAAAATGGAGGGAATGAAACAGCAAGGCGATTCACAGAACTTTGTCAGAAGATTCACGACACCAAAGAATGGCCAGAAGAATGGACACAGTCTCTTTAAATACCCCTACCAAAGAAAGGAAACCTCAAGCAATGCCAGAACTACAGAACCATCAGTCTCATAAGCCATCCTTGCAAGATCATGCTGCGGGTAGTCCTCAACGGACTGAAAAACCAAGCGGAAAAACTCCTGGCAGAAGAACAAGCCAGCTTTAGACCAAAACGCAGAACAAATTTCCAATCTGAGAATTCTGATAGAGAAACATCTCCAACACCAAAAAGACTTGTATCACAATTTCATAGACTTCAAAAAGGCCTTTGACAGGGCATGGCATGACGGCCTCTGGCAAGTACTCAGGCACTTCAACATTGACAACTGCCTCATTGAAGTCATCAAGGCACTGTACGAGAATGCAAGAAGTGCAGTTTTTATGAACAATTACATGGGCGAGTTCTTCAAGACCACGGTTGGGGTTCGTCAGGGCTGCCTTCTCTCACCTGTACTTTTCAACCTCTTCCTCGAAAACATCATGACAGAGACACTGCAAAACCACCACACTTCCATCTCCATTGGTGGAAGACCTCTTTGCAACCTCAGATTTGCAGATGACATTCACCTCATGGGCGGCAGCAAACAAGAACTGCAAAACCTCACAGATAGTCTATCAGATCGAGCGAGCGCATACGGCATGGAGGTCAGTACAGAGAAATCAAAGATCATGGTCAACAGCGCAAGTAATGACAGCACGGAAATAAGGATGAATGGAGAAATACTGGAAGAGGTGAGCCAATTCAAATACTTAGGCTCCATCCTAACAAAAGTTTGGCACATCAAACAATGAAGTGAAAGCTCGCATATGCAACAGCAACATCTGCTCTAGCCAGACTCGAGAGGATCATCAGAAGCAACAACATCAGCTTCTGCACCAAATATCACCCTTACAAATCCCTCGTGATATCTATCCTCCTATATGGCTGTGAATCATGAACTCTGTCAGCAGAGCTAGAGAGGAGAATCCAAGCATTCGAGAACAAGTGCCACAGAAGACTCCTCAAAATATCATACAAAGAACACAAGACCATCAACTATGTGAAAGAAGAAATCAAAAAGCGTGTGGGTCCCCAAGAACCTCTGCTCTCCACCATCAAGTGGAGAAAACTGATGTGGTTTGGTCACACCACAAGACACAACACCTTAGCAAAAACCATCCTGCAGGGAACAGTTGAAGGCAAGAGAAGAAGAGGCCGCCAAAAAAAATCATGGGTTGATAACATCAAAGAATGGACCGCCCAACCCCTGCAACACCTTCTACTAGCCACACAGGATCGTGAAGCATGGAAAAAGATCTCTGTCGCGTCTTCTCTCATGTCCCCCCTACGTCCTTTGAGACATGGGACTGAGTGAGTGAGTGAGTGATACAAACATCAATACGTATCACTAAGACTTTGAAAACTTTAATAGACCATGTTTATACTACCAATCCTAATACTATTGTTGAGATAGCTGTTCCAGTTTTTGTTTGTAATGACCATTTTCCGGTCTGTATCACTTGGTCCGAAAAAGGAAGAAAAGTACCCAATCTTAATCATAAAACTATTACATATAGAAACTTTTCTAAATTCGATAATTATAATTTCTTGCAAGATCTTATAAACTCTCCACTTAACAGTGTTTATCAGCTTACCAATACAGATCATGCTTTCAACCAATGGTGTCATATTTTCTGTGCCGTTTGCAATAATCATGCTCCTCTTCATACAAAAAGAGTTAAATACCAAACCAAACCACCCTGGCTCACTAAACAAGTTCAAGAATATTTATTTAAGAAATAAGTTGTTAAAAGAGGATCTCGTGCAGAATATAAAAGCAAAAAACTGATGTTACTAGTGTTTAAAGAGTTAAAGAAAAGAAATTCTTTGAACAAGTAGTTGGTAAACACAAAGATAGTAAAACCATTCCACTTTTGATATGAACCTTTAACAATAGCATTAATTCAACATCACACTTCTATTAAAAATAAAAATTATCATGACTTTAGCCAATTCTTTTATGTGCAATGCAACTACACACACTTTCACTGAACCAGAACAAATAATCACTGAACAGTCAGAGAAGTTCTCTGTTACTGCTACTGGTATGCATGTAACCCAGTACAACCTGTTGCATGTGGGGGAGGAAACCCCAATAGAAAATACAACAACATATGGAGACTTGGAGAGGAGATTGGCGCCACCAAGGAATATCCCAAGCCCACAGAAAAGACATGAGAGACAAATACAAAGCCAATATGATACCGGATCGGTTGAGGCCCGGGTTACCAACGGACGCACTTTCCATTGATCAACACCAGGGTGGAAGTGACAAGTCAGCTACTGGAGTTGAGACATTGCTTAAGATCCCTAGAGAACAGATCACCATTGGAACATGGAACGTCCGTACACTCTACCAGTGCGGAAAAATCAAAGAACTAGAGTATGAGCTTAGCCAGTATAAATGGGACATTATTGAACTAGGAGAAGTGAGATGGACAGGATTTGTTGAGACAATGACTGAAGAAGGCAACAAGATCTGGTACAGTGGTCAAGAGAAACATCACCAACATGGAGTGCCATTTATTGTCAGAAAAGAAAGTAGTGGGGTGCATTTTCAGCTGTACACCGGCTTCCAGCAGGATTATCAGCATCCAGGTGTCGGCCAAGCCCAAGAACATCACCATCATACAAATCTATGCACCATCATCTGACCATGCAGATGAAGAGGTAGAGGAATTTTACGAAGAAATTGAAGAGACCATTATGAAGATACCCAAGAAGGACATCATCATCATCATCCAAGGGGATTTTAACGCCAAAGTAGGTCCTGACTCTTATAACCAATGGGCCGGAACAGTTGGTCAGCTTGGAACTGGAGAGACCAACGACAGGGGACTACGTCTGCTGGAGTTTGCCTGCACCCACAGACTCACCATTGCCAATACCCTCTATTCCCACAAGCAGTCTAGGAGGACAACCTGGCATGCGCCAAACGGCAAGATCCATAACCAAATAGACTTCATCTAAACACCACGGCACTTCAAATCCAGCATCAACAGAGCCAGAACAAGAACCTACCCTGGAGCTGACATAGGCAGTGACCACGACCTTGTCCTGCTGGTATTCAAAATGAAGCTGAAGAAAAATAAACAGCCTGCAAACCCACGTATCAAATTTGACGTGGACAAACTGAAAGATCCAGATGTCGAGGAGATCTTCCTAGCTAAGCTTGGCGGACGTTTTGTGGCAATAACCCTCCTGGACAATGACATCAATGACCTCACCAACAACTTTAATGAGGCAGTCCGAGAAACAGCAGAGGAGGTACTCGGTCGTCAGAGGAATAAACACCAGCCATGGACTACCAATGACATCTTGGACCTCTGCGATACAAGAAGAGCACTGAAACCAACCAGGTCTTCCAACCCTAAAGAATAGCAGGAGGCCAACAATCTTGTGAAGAAGTCAATGTTAAAGGCTAGAGAGAAGTGGATCAGTGATCAATGTGATGAGATCGAAAAAAGCATGAATATGAGCAATAGTAAAAAGGCATACGACACCCTGAAGAAACTCACAAAACCACTTCAAACCAAATCATCAGTCATTGAAGACAGCTCCGGAAACCTCCTCATAGAAAGCTCAGCTGCATTGAACAAGTGGTCTGAGTATTGTCAAGAACTATACAACTACCCAATCCAACCTGACAAGAGCATAATAGAAGAGAAAGCAGCAACATCAAGAGTACCCTCGCCATTACCTATACTGAGGGAAGAATTGGAAGAAGCCATCTCAGTTTATTAGTAGGAAAGTCCCCAGGAGCAGACAACATACCAGCAGAGCTGCTCAAGCATGGTGGCGAAACAGTTACCACACATGTTACAGCTATCTGTCAGAAGATTTGGGAGACAAAACAGTGGCCAACAAAATGGACACAATCACTCATCATACCGTTGCCCAAGAAGGGGAATTTACGCCAATGCCAAAACTATAGAACAATCAGCCTCATCACCCACGCCAGCAAGATCATGCTCAAAGTTATTTTGAATCGACTCAAGAAGGAGGCAGAAGAACACCTTGCAGAGGAACAAGCTGTGTTCAGGGCAGGCGGGAGCACAATCGAACAGATTTTTAACTGCCACAACCTGATGGAAAAACATCTTCAACATCAGAGAGACCTGTTCCACAACTTCATCGACTTCAAGAAGGCTTTCGACAGAGTATGGCACGAAGGCCTGTGGCAGGTCCTCAGAATGTTTGGCATTGAAGAAGGACTAGTGCAAACCATTCAAGTACTATACAACACCGCAAGCAGTGCAGTCCTTCTGAACAATCAGGTCGGAGACTACTTCAAAACCACAGTTGGGGTCCGACAAGGATGCCTGTTATCTCCAGTCCTGTTTAATCTGTTCTTGGAAAAAATTATGAGAGAGACCCTCCATGACTTCCACTCTACCATCTCCATTGGCGGCAGACCCCTCAACAACTTACGGTTTGCCGATGACATTGACCTCATGGGCGGAAGTAACACAGAGCTGCAAGATCTTACGACCAGACTTGAGAACAGAGCTGGAGCATAATTATGGGATGGAGGTGAGCTCGGAGAAAAGTAAAGTACTTGTGAACAGCACGAGCAACGCCACTGCTAAAATTTACATGAACGGCCAGCAACTGGAGGAGGTAGACGCTTTTAAATACCTTGGCGCTACACTCACAAAGGACGGGCAATCGATGACAGGAATCAAAGTCAGACTAGCCATGGCAACATCTTCCATGACAAAACTCACCACCATATGGAAAAGTAAAGAGATCAGTTTCCCAATCAAACTAAAGCTCTACAAAGCCCTAATTCAGACTATCCTGCTGTACGGAAGTAAAACCTGGACATTGACTGCTGAAACAACAAAGCGAATCCAGTCATTTGAAACAAAATGCCATAGAAAACTGCTGGGTATATCCTGGAGAGAACGAAAGACCAATGAATTTGTCAAGAGCCAAATAACATGGATGGCAGGTCCACAGGAACCCCTTCTCACCATCGTCAAGAAGAAAAAGCTGACATGGTTTGGCCACGTCACCCGCCTCAACACTCTGCCAAAACAGTACTGCAGGGAACACTCGAAGGTGGCAAAAAGAGGGGAAGACAGAACAAGTCATGGATGGACAACATCAGAGAATGGACCAGGATGAATGACTGGGCACTACTGCGCAGAGCCGAGGACCGAGATGGATGGAGGAGGCTTACCACGGCATCGTCTCTCGTGTCTCCTCCACGACCGCCAAGGTCACGGGACTGATGATGATGACACACAACATGGAATGCACTCACTGACATACTCTCGGCACAAACATTAGATCAAATCAGCTTTAGCATTAATGAATCTCCATAACCAATAACCAACTGCTACATCAGTAAAAGAAGAGAATTCTCACTTACAGCTCAAGCAGAAGGAACAAGGCTGTCTTCCTGCTAAGTCATCTTTTAGGACTTCATCAGTCAGCCCCTCTAGTTTGAAGAAACAAGACGTCACTACTGACTTCGTCACCAGACAGCAAAGAGAATGACTTTGAAAACACCACACACACCCTATTATATTGAAATTTAGGTGCAGGACTGATTTTGACTGACCAACGGAAACATTTGGAATCTGAAACTATCCAATCTTGATCACACATCGAAATCAGCTGACAAACAAATAATTTTTAGAAACTAAGATCATCCAATAGGCAGCTACACAACACAACCCACCAATTTGACCAGAGAGAAGATGGGGAGGAGGGACAGAGACAGAGAGAGAGAGGGTGGGGAAGTGTTAAGCCAGCAGCTGACCTTACTCAAGGAGAGGTACTCCACAGGGTTCTATAAACGCTGACTGGCAACTTCCTTTGACATAGTCTTGGCACGGCCTTCAACAAGGGATGGAGGAAATGCCAATAAGGCCATGCTGGATCCACACCTTGGTGATGCGGTACAGACAGCTCAGATTGCAATGCTGAAGAGTGCCTTCAGAGGGAACCTTAATCCCTCATTAAAACTGCCGACCTCAGCAAATCATGAAGTTTAACCAAGCTGAACATAGGGAAAGGGGAGGGGGGGGGGTGAAGGGGGTTGTGATTCAAACGTTAGAGTGTGCAAAGTGTACACTATAGCGCACACACATATGTATATAGATAGATAGATAGATAGATAGATAGATATAGATATAGATTGACAGATAGATAGATAGATATAAATATAGATAGATAGATAGATAGATAGACAGATAGATAGGATAGATTAAAGATAGATAGATAGATAGATAGTAGATAGATAGATAGAAAGATAGATAGATAGATAGATGAAGATAGATAGATAGATAGATAGAAGATAGATAGATAGATAGACAGATACCTACACACATTGAGGGCTAGTAATTTGAAGAAGGTTCAAAAGACATTGAAGCAGAACATCAGACAAAGAAAGATCACCAACCAGAGATATGTAAACAACACTGCATCATCGAGGGGGGAAATCCCTAGTTTGAATCACTATCCACACAGTAAGTTCACCAGGCTGCACTATATGAAATGAACATGAATACTAAAAAAAAATCCCTAAAGTCATTCACAAATTGAGCTAGAAGGTCAGAGAGATTAACCATTTAAATACACAAAACAGCTCCAGAGAATGTTCCACATTTTACCTACATTGAACCAAGAACATGAACAAAGAAATAGCAATACAAAACAGAAAAAAAGTTTTTATTTTAACACTTTATCCCAAAACAGAGGGTCTCCTACAGATTTAAAGTTAAAAGTCTTAAACTTTGCGACTTGTCCAGTTTTATCATGATTAGGGTTGAAAAGCCTGGATACTATGGAAAGCCCAGACACTATGGAAAGCTTGGACACTATGGAAAACCTGGACACTATGAAAAGCCCAGACACTAGGGAAAGCCTGGACACTGTGGAAAACGTAGTCACTATGGAAAACATGGACACTGTGGAAAACCTGGACACTATGAAAAGCCCAGACACTAGGGAAAGCCTGGACACTGTGGAAAACGTAGTCACTATGGAAAACTTGGACACTGTGGAAAGCCTGGACAATGTAGAAAGCTTGGACACTATGGAAAACCCAGACACTATGGCAATGTCATACACTATGGACAACCTGGACACTATGGAAAGCTTGGACGCTATGGAAAGCTCGGAAACTATGGAAAGCTTGGAAACTATGGAAAGCTTGGAAACTATGGAAAGCAGAGACACTATGGAAAGCAGAGACACTATGGAAAGCAGAGACACTATGGAAAGCAGAGACACTATGGAAAGCAGAGACACTATGGAAAGCAGAGACACTATGGAAAGCCTGAACACTATGGAAAGCAGAGACACTATGGAAAGCTTGGACACTATGGAAAGCTTGGACACTATGGAAAGCTTGGACACTATGGAAAGCTTGGACACTATGGAAAGCTTGGACACTATGGAAAGCTTGGACACTATGGAAAGCTTGGACACTATGGAAAGCTTAAAGACTATGGAAAGCCCAGACACTACGGACAGGTTGCGAGTGCAGTTTCTGTTGCTGATCAGGGTGAAGTATAGAGCTGACAACTCAAAGCTGACCTGGAGCACAGTCTAGCACACCATGAAATGGTCCACAGCATGGACTTCAGCATGCACTATCCCCTTTTCCAGAAAGTCAGCTTTCAGCCATTGCCAGAGCACTAGCACTATCAGGAAAACCAACCATCTATACCAGCGAGCAATGATCAGAGGGTTTTTTAAAGAATTATTTACTGCAGCAAGCAGTGCTCGAAGTCATTCTTAGCCAACGTCTGCAGCAATAAATGCTCAAAGTCCTCCTAAGCCAATTTCAGCAGCAATCAATGCTGAGGGCCAATGCTCTAACTCATCTTAAGCAACACACAGGTTCTGTCATTGCTGGATAACAGGCTGGATTCCTGCACATGCAGATTAACCATTGAGGAGATCTCTAACCTGTGCATCCTCAGCAACAACAAGTCCTTACATCAGAGGGAGTCCCACAATGTTTCTTCAGAACGAAAGATATATTATCTGACAGACTCTGGCATGGGGCCCTGTGTGCCACGAGGACACATCTAGCATCATGTAGAAGCTGATTACAAGATGAGTAAAACTACTCATCAACTTTACATCAGGGCCCTCACTGCTGTAGTCACAAATGATGAAGGGGGAATGCAGCTCTATTCTATAGTTGCAATTTTTGTGGTTGTCTGTTGTCTCCAATATTGTTTTGTAAGATGCTAAAAAGTATTATGACTAATAAAGTGGGATATAATACCGATACAATTGGTATTAGAGTAAACAAAGAAGTCATTACAAGCCTTTGATTTTAGAGAACCTCAACATCCTGGCAGACGGTAGACACAGACTGGTCAAGCTTGTCACAGGGCTGGACGACATATCACACTATATTGCATGCAAACCAGTGCTAAGAAAACCCAGCTGAGGCTCTGCCAACACTCTGCTGTCACTGCCTACACGAATGTCCACAGACAACTAGGACATGTCACACCGCTCACTTACCTTAGCTAAATGAATAGCTAACGTTTGTGTTACACCATTTTTAGCATGTTTACACAACTACTTATAAACAGATAGGTGAGATTTCCCCCCTGTTTGTTTCATTTGCCTTCTGTGTTGCTCAGCAGAGCAAATTTGTTCACCAATGGCACTGAACCAGGGGTCACATCTGGAAGACATTTTGCGGCTGGTGGTTGGGGCACGGTCATCCAGGGTGCTGGTCATCAGTGAGTCCAGAGCAGCAGCAGTGAGGGAGGAAGACGTCAGGCTGGACAGACGTGGGGTCAAGTCCTGTGTTAGAGCTGCAGGGTCCACTGCCCTCATGTTGCAGGCAGTGATGTTGATTGGCTGTGAGTGTAGAGGGGGATGCTTCAATAGAAGATGAAGAATCTCTGATATGGAGAAAAGCTATCGTCTTTACTAGATGTATACATTTACTTAGATGTAGCACCTGCAAATGTACATTTATTAGTAGAGCATATAGTTGGCATTGAAGACTGAACTTCTGAACAGTATTGAGCTTCCTCTGTGTGTGTGTGTGTGTGTGTTTCTGAGCTTATATGCATCGCCACCACAGTTCTTGACCAATCAAATGTAGGCTGCGTTTTTTGTACTGTAAAGATCTGAGGGAAAACCTGATTTCTTTTAAAATAGCACTGAGTTTGCTGTGTTGGCACAGAGCAAAATTCTTGTCACTCGTTGGTGTCAGTTGAGTACCACTGAACTGTTGATCTAAGCTAAGTGCCATGGTGTACATTAAAATATTGAAGTAAGCTAAATGCCATGGTATACATTGAAATGGTGACGTAAGCTACATGCCATGATATACATTGAAATGGTGACGTAAGCTAAATGCCATGGTATACATTGAAATGGTGACGTAAGCTAAATGCCATGGTATACATTGAAATGGTGACGTAAGCTTAATGCCATGGTATACATTGAAATGGTGACGTAAGCTTAATGCCATGGTATACATTGAAATGGTGACGTAAGCTTAATGCCATGGTATACATTGAAATGGTGACGTAAGCTTAATGCCATGGTATACATTGAAATGGTGACGTAAACTAAGTGTCAAGGCCTACATCAAAATGGGAATACAAGAAGTGACAAGGCCTACATTCAAGTGGTGATGTAAGCTGAGTGTCAAGGTCTACATTCAAGTGGTGATGTAAGCTGAGTGACAAGGCCTACTTATCATCTGAATACCAAGGCCCATGCTATCACATTGTTATGCTTTAAAATGTTATGATGAAATTGTCTTCAGCCATAACATGCTCTTAACATAACAATCTGCATACATGGTTTTTTAAACTCAAAACTACATACAGCACATGAAAGAATATGAACAGCTACGATTCATATTACGATCTAATCTGCCTTCCATAGAAGTGTAGGACAAATAAGGTTGGTGGTATGGATACTATAGATGTTCCCAACATGAACTCTGGTATTTAGAGAAGGATGATCCCTCGTCTCCCCCCACCCCCACCCCACCCCCCATCTAGAAAACTAGAGATGAAGACTTCCACTCATGATATGAGAAATAGCATTTGAGGCATACACATGTTCCAACGCTCCCTGCAGCCCAAACCTATTCATCACATGTCCAATGGTTCCTAGGAAACTCATCTGAGTGTGGAAGTGTCCTAGCTGGAGAAGAACGTGTGAGACAACTGTCAGAGGCATCACTGTTTACAACTTCCTGTGCCTTCTTGTACAGTGGCTGATGGATTGCAAGCTTTTGTACATGATTGGCGATGAAGATCAGAGTAGACGAGATCATGGTGTATCAAACTCATATCAGTCATGGGCAGGAAAAACACATGACTTCCCCGGATTCACACCATTATGAGATACTTTTATCAGTCCATGTCTTGCTGGTTGAGGAGACTTCAGGGGCCAAGATGTCTTGTAAAGTGTATCAAGACATGCAGTTTTATCAACAGCAGCTATGTCAGAAATGATCTTGAAGCACAAAGAGCCCAGGCTGTTCCAGTCAGATCTGCAACAAAAGGCTGTTGTTTTCTTTTAAATTCCTATCATCATGTATCTTGATAATTTAGTTACATAAGTTATTTTCTTCATAAGTATATGTAGAAAACTTGACTTTTATACTGAAGTTTACAAAACGACTTTCACTGATTACCTTTATCAAGAACTACAGCAGGGATTAGCATAGGCTTGAACTGCAGATTGTCTTTTAAATTTCCTTCCTTACAGTCAGAGAATGTGTTTAATTCTGTATCATGACCAGACTTACCAAGAAATCCACTTGTTGTCACAATAGAATCATTTATGTGAAGTTCAGACTAATCTATGTAGTGAGATTTTGTCAGCAGTGCTGTGTCACACATATTTCTGTCTGCATGTGCATTGGTATAAACAACATTTACTAGAAGTAACTATTTTGTTAAGGGTTTATTTATTTATTTATTTATTCTTTTATATCGAGGAAAATGAAATAAGCACTTATGTGCATTTCACATCCAGTCCCCATGTGTATGCAGTTTTGTAAATTTTGTCATCTGTTCCTAATGGCACACAATTGTCTACTCTTCCGAAAAGCGGAAGAGGATTTAAGGTATGCCCAAGATGTTCTGCAAGCCTTCACACACCGGGCCTTGTTTTATAGTCTCATCCGATGTAATGTACACTACTTTCCAAGTGCAGTGGCTTCTTTGTTGTTCATATTTTTTCCTGGGTACCCTCAGTGGTGTTTCGCTCCCTATCCATGAATAGAGCCATGCCTATCCACAGTAGCTGAGTTGTGGTCTTTAGTGCCTGCTACAAACTGAAGAGTTTTTCCCTCAGCGATGTTGGGAAGGCTCACACCTTATTTGATAGCTGCATTGAAATGGAATTCCTGTATTTCTGAGTGTGCAGAGCAGAACGAAGCCTGTTTAGTGTGTTCAACAAAAATCTGGATCTCAAGGTTCCGTACATCCGTACAGCCAGTGAACTTGCAGTGGAGCAGTGCATGTTTTAGGTCTTGAGGCCTACATGATGCACTGACCAATAGATGCGGGGTCAAGCTCTGTACTCTTATCCCTGAAGACTCAAGAGCACAAAACTGACCTGTAAATCTTTAGACAACTAGATAGAGTCATGTTAATCATCTTTGTTGCAACATATGGACATAATGTCATCTCTGATTAAAGCAGTACTCTTCTTACCTGGCAAATGGATTCACAGTCACTGTCAGCCTTTGTTTGTTCTTTTTAACGTGAGCAGGATGGCAGATTCACATGCATATAAGAATGCATGCGAAACATGGACCCTCACAGCGGACTTAGAAAAATAAGAGCTGTAGAAATGAGGTGCTTCCGAAGACTCTTAGGCATCTCGTACAAAGACCACATCACGAATGAAGAAGTCAAGAGACGCATCCGCAATGAAATCGGACCCTATACTGAACTTCAAACACTCGTCAGACAACGAAAACTGACATGATTTGGTCATGTCACAAACTCCTCTGGTCTTGCTAAAACAACCCTACAAGGCACAGTGAGGGGAGGAAGAAGAAGAGGCTGACAAAGGAAGAGATGGGAGGACAACATTCGAGAGTGGACAGACATGGAGCTGAGAGACACCCTTAGGGCGGCTGAGAGATGAGAGGACTGGAGAAAAGTGGTTGACAAAGCTTCGAAGGCGCCCCAAAGGATTCGGAACCTGAGGCATCGTTGACCGTGACGGTGAGGATGGTAGAGACTGCTGTCTTTAGAGTCACATCATCTGATTTTCCCTCTGACTCTGGGATTGTCATACTGTCATAAAATGTCCAAGAAGCATTTTCTTTATGGGGGTATCCCTTTATGCAGAGCCATGACTGTCAGATTCATCACACTGGGTCAGGGTGTCTTCCAACCTTATAACAAGGTCACAACCAGTGGTGTGTTCAGTGTCATTGTTTTCCAGGTAGGCAACAATGTCCTGACATGCAGAAAAACATGTCATCTTTTGGTCTGCTGGTTTTCTCACTTTTGTCCTTGCTTGCTCATGATCAGTGTCTGAAAATACTTTAGGGATATGTTTTCCGGTTTGGAAATTGCAGACATTGTGGTAAACAAGATCTCTTGCAAAACAGTCCTGTACAAATTCCAGCTTAGGTGTAACTTTCTTTGGTCCTTCATCACTTGTGCTGCTACATGAGTCAGCTACTTTGTTTTGAAACTGTTGTTTTCCCTGATGTGAGACCTGTGTGGTCCACATGTTCACCTTTACCTGACCATTTTTCTCTTTCAGGCAGAACAGACTGTGAGTTGCATTGAAAGTGGAACCTGCAGTCTGAAGTCTCGATTTCATGTTTTATTGAGGAGACTTACCAGCCTGTCCTCTCCGTAGAAACTGTGCAGTAACATTGCTGTTGGAATAGTCTTTCAATGGCCAGCATGTGCACCATTGCCAATTAAAGCAGTGATGATATCACCTTATTGACAGTTTGTCTTATTACTATTAAAATGATTTTTCTGTCCCTACTGCAAAATCCATAGTTGAAGATGATGCAGCAGTCTCTGTCAGGTATCATAAAAAGAACTCAGATGGTTTAAACAAATGTATTGTAGTATTACTAGTAGTAGTAGTAGTAGTAGTAGTAGTAGTAGTAGTAGTAGTAGTAGTAGTAGTAGTTTATTTTATTTTATTTTATTTTATTTTTTATACCACTTTAAGTCACGAGATTTCTCTGCGTGAAATTCGGGCTGCTCTCCCCGGGGAGAGCGCGTCGCCACAAGAGCACGCCACCCATTTTTTTTTTCTTTTTCTTTTTTTCTTTTGGTCTGCAACTGTATTGTTTCCCTATCAGAGTGGCTTTTTTCTAAGAATTTTGCCAGGAACAACTCCCTTGTTGCCTGTGGTGTCTTTTACGTGCGCTGAAAATTTTGTGTAACACACGGGACCTCGGTTTATCGTCTCATCCGAAAGACTAGCGCCCAGACCACCACTCATGGTCTAATGGATGGGGAAAAATTTCGGGCCCAAACGGGGTACGAACCGCGCACACTTCCGACCCGGACTTTTCGCATTCTAGACAGGCGCGTTACCTCTAGACCACCGAGTAGTAGTAGTCCTGTAAAAATATAATGAGTATGATTTGTTAATCTAAAAATTGCTTAACGCGAGTCTCAGTATGTTCAATCTATTTTGATGATGACGATGATGATGATGATGATGATGATGATGATGATGATGATGATGCTGATGATGATGATGATGATGCTGATGATGATGATCTATCTTTCAAAGAATACTAGAGTAGCTAAGCGTATATATATATATTATATATATATATATATATATATATATATATATATATATATATATATATATATATATATATATATATATTACCATTTTGTACCACTGTCAACACACAAGCACAAGCACACACCATGTATGGCTCCATTCAACTGCTTTTAGTCCATAACCACCTTCCCCCCCCCCCCTTCAACCAAAAGAACAGCCCAATGCTGTAATGTGTTGGATGGCTTAAGGGATTATCAATACACGCAATATCTTATGAGCACGTTTTCATACAACACAGACACCATTTGCGTTCCTAGAACCGGAAGTGCCGATAGTCTATTCTGAAATGAAGCACAACTTTTAGATGGAAATCTAAATACTACACCTCCCTCTTTTAAGAGTGGAACGAATTAAATCAGTCCTTGTTTTCAAAGGTGGCCTAGCTAAAAGGAACAACAGTCCTTGTCCACAAGATTTAGCATTGACAGTCCTTCAGGTAGGATGGCTGTCTCCGCTGTCAGATAGATCTTCGGGTTGCTGCAGGGACAGGAGTGGAGGGCTGGTCCTGCTGGCTTGGGGCATGTGTTGGGGCTGAACCAGGTGAGGCAGGCGGCCCCTGGGTTGTAGGTCTGCTTTCCCCAGGGTCAGGAGGATGCGGTGCAGAGGTTGGATGAGGCCCCAAGT
>CM054146.1:60652674-60716076 GCA_028751875.1 Rapana venosa
TTTTTTTTTGTAATGACCATTTTCCCGGTCTGTTCACTTGGCGGAAAAAAGGGAAGACAAGAAACCCAATCTTAATCATAAAACTATTAATTAGAAACTTTTTCAAAATTCGAAATGAAATTTCTTGCAAGATCTTATAAACCTCCATTTAAAACCAGTGTTTATCAGCTGACCAATACAGATCATGCTTTCAACCAATGGTGTCATATTTTCTGTGCCGTTGCAATAATCATGTCCTCTTCATACAAAAAGAGTTAAATACCGAACCAAACCACCCTGGCTCACTAAAAAATTTCAAGAATTTTTTTTAAGAAAAAAAGTTGTTAAAAGAGGATCTTGTGCGAATATAAAAGCAAAAAAATTATGTTACTAGTGTTTAAAGAGTTAAAGAAAAAAATTCTTGAACAAGTAGTTGGTAAACACAAAGATAGTAAAAACCTTTCCCACTTTTAATATGAACCTATAACAATAGCATTAATTCAACATCACACTTCTATTAAAATAAAAATTATCATGACTTTAGCCAATTCTTTTATGTGCAATGCAACTACACACACTTCACTGAACCAGCCCAAAAATAATCACTGAACAGTCAGAGAATTCTCTGTTACTGCTACTGGTATGCATGTAACCCAGACAACATGTTCCCATGTGGGGGAGGAAACCCCAATAAAAAAATACAATAACATATGGAGTCTTGGAGAGGAGTTTGGGCGCCACCAAGGAATATCCTAAGCCCACAGAAAAGACATGAGAGACAAAAACAAAGCCAATATGATACCGGATCGGCCCGAGGCCCGGTTTACCAACGGACGCACATTCCATTGATCAACACCAGGGTGGAAGTGACAATTTCAGTACTGGAGTTGAGACATTGCTTAAGCTCCCTAGAGAACAGATCACCATTGGAACATGGAACCGTCCGTACACTCTCCCAGTGCGGAAAAATCAAAGAACTAGAGTATGAGCTTAGCCACTATAAATGGGACATTTTTGAACTAAAAGAAGTGAGATGGACGGGATTTGGTGGGGACAATGACTGAAGAAGGCAACAAGATCTGGTACAGTGGTCAAGAGAAACATCCCCCAACATGGAGTGGCATTTATTGTCAAAAAGAAAGTAGTGGGGTGCATTTTCAGCTTTTACCCCGGCTTCCAGCAGGATTATCAGCTCCAGGTGTCGGCCAAGCCCAAGAAAACATCACCATCATACAAATCTATGCACCATCATCTGACCATGCAGATTAAGAGGTAGAGGAATTTTACGAAAAAATTGAAGAGACCCATTATGAAATCCCCAAGAAGGACTTTCATATCACCCACCAAGGGATTTAACGCCAAGTAGGTCCGACTTTATAACCAATGGGCCGGAACAGTTGGTCAGCTTGGAACTGGAGAGACCAACGACAGGGGACAAATCTGCTGGAGTTTGCCTGCACCCACAGACTTACCATTGCCAATACCCTCTATTCCCACAACAGTCAAGGAGGACAACCTGGCTTTGCCCCAAACGGCAAGATCCATAACCAAATAGATTTCATCTAAACCCCACAGCGCTTCAAATCCAGCATCAACAGAGCCAGAACAAGAACCTACCTGGAGCTGACATAGGCAGTGACCACGACTTGTCCTGCTGGTATTCAAAATGAAGCTGAAGAAAAATAAACAGCCTGCAAACCCACGTATCAAATTTGACGTGGACAAACTGAAAGATCCAGAGTCGGGGAGATCTTCCTGCAAAGTTTTGCAGACGTTTTGGGGCAATAACCCTCCTGGACAATTACATCAATGACTCACCAACAACTTTAAGAGGCAGTCCGAGAAACAGAAGATGAGGTACTCGGTCCAGGGAATAAACACCAGCCATGGACTCCAAATACATTTTGGGACCTCTGTGATACAAGAAGAGCACTGAAACCAACCGGTCTTCCTACCTAAAGAATACCCAGGAGGCCAACAATCTTGTGAAGAAGTCAATGTTAAAGGCCAGAGAGAAGTGGATCAGTGATCAATGTGATGAGATCGAAAAAGCATGATATGGGCAATAGAAAAAAGGCATCGACACCTGAAGAAACTCACAAAACCACTTAAAACCAAATCATCAGTCATTGAAGACAGCTCCGGAAACCTCCTCACAGAAAGCTCAGCTGCATTAAAACAGGTGGTCTGAATTGTTCAAGAACTATACAACTACCCAATCAACCTGACAAGAGCATAATAGAAGAGAAAGCAGCAACATCAAGAGTACCCTCGCCATTACCTATACTGAGGGAAGAAGGGAAGAAGCCATCCGCAGTTTACCAGTAGGAAAGTCCCCAGGAGCAGACAACATACCAGCAGAGCTGCTCAAGCATGGTGGCGAAACAGTTACCACACATGTTACAGCTATCTGCCCAGAAGATTTGGGAGACAAAACAGGGGCCCAAACCAAAATGGACACAATCACTATCTACCCTGCCCAAGAAGGGGAATTTACGCCAATGCCAAACTATAGAACATCAGCCTCATCAGCCATGCCAGCAAGATTATGCTCAAAGTTATTTTGAATCGACTCAAGAAGTAGGCAGAAGAACCTTGCAGAGGAACAAGCTGTGTTCAGGGCAGGCAGGAGCACAATCGAACAGATTTTTAACTGCCACAACCTGATGGAAAACATCTTCAACATCAAGAGACCTGTTCCAAAACTTCATCGATTTTCAAGAAGGCTTTCGACAGAGTATGGCACGAAGCCTGTGGCAGGTCCTCAGAATGTTTGGCATTGAAGAAGGACTAGTGCAAACCATTCAAGTACTATACAATACCGCAAGCAGTGCAGTCCTTCTGAACAATCAGGTCGGAGACTACTTCAAAACCACAGTTGGGGTCCGACAAGTATGCCTGTTATCTCCAGTCCTGTTTAATCTGTTCTTGGAAAACATTAATAATAATAATAAATGGAACTTATATAGCGCTATATCTTGCAAAGACAAATCAAAGCGCATGCATTCAACCTAATCTTACACAGTCATGCAATCAATGATAAATAATCAAAAGTTTAAACAAACAGATATTTACAAACATGGTGCATGCAGAAAAATCAAATGAAATAAAATTTCGATAGTCAATGTTTTTAAAAAGCACACAACACACTCGCACAGGCCGTTACTTTAGCGGGTGATAGGACATGGGTTCCCTATGAAACAGGAGTGGGGAAGTCTTAGGTTTGAAATAAATTGTCTTGAGGCGGTTTTAAAAAGTGTCATAACTAGGTTTCTGGCGAAGAGAGAGTGGGAGCTCATTCCAGGCCGATGGACCAAAAATAGAGAATGAGCGGCGGCCAACAGGGGATTGGTTGAATCTAGTATTCGTAGGCACAAGGTTCTGCAGTAGAGGGGAGGGAACGTGAAGGAGTGTACGGGTTAAGACATTCACATAGGTAGGAGGGTGCAGTTTTGTGGAGACATTTGTAACAGAGGGTACTGATCTTATAATCTACTCTCTGTGGCTAGGCAGCCAGTGGAGAAATCGCAAGAGAGGGGAAATGTGCTCAGAATTTTTCTTTCTGAGAACTAGTCGAGCTGCGGATTTTTGGGTATACGTTAAAGGGGAGTGGATAGATGATGCTGGCAGACCAAGACAAAAGAGAATTGCAATAGTCCAGACGTGAAAGAATGAGAGAAGTGAAAAGTTTGGCTGTTGCATCGGGGGACAGGTACTTTCGAATTGCACTAATACGCCGTAATTGATAGTAGCATGATGACAGGTCTGGGATGAATTTTTTCATAGAAAGTGTGTTGTCGATAACGACACCTAGATACTTCACAGAAGTGGATAGAGGGCTGATGTTATTGCCGAGTTCTATTGAAGCTGTTGTAATGGAAGAGAGTTTGTGTTTGGTCCCACGAGCAGGGCTTCGGTTTTATCTGCATTTAGCTGTAATTTGTTCTGTGTCATCCAGTTTTGAATATCTTCAAAGCAGCGGGCCATATTTGTCAGGAGAGAAGGCAGATTTCAGGAGTAACACTGCTTTGAATCTGAGAGTCTTTTGCGTAAAAATGATGGTTGATTTCATGACGTTTTTTTATATGTGACAGGGGGGGCAGTGTAAAGAGTGAAAAGAACAGGGCCTAGAACTGATCCCTGTGGGACTCCGCATTCCAGTTTGGCAGGTATTGGGTTGAATCTTGTTTACTGCAACTGTCTGGAATCGGTCCAGTAAGGTATGAATTAAAAACCCGTGAGGGCTGTGCCAGTAACACCGAACGGTTTTGAAGACGGGAGAGAAGAAAATTTAGTGGTCAAAAGTATCGAAGGCTGCTGATAAATCGAGTAGAGTGAGAAGGGAGATTTTTCCCCGGTCAGAAGCGAGTAGAAGCCTGTTTAAAGTGTGAACTAGGGTGGTTTCAGTGCTGTGGTTGATGCGATAGGCAGACTGAAACTCAGGAGAAGATTGTTGGAGAGAAGGTGGTTGTTGAGCTGTTTGAACTACTTTTTCAAGGGCTTTAGAAATAAAAGGTAGATTGGAAACAGGTCCCATAATTCTTCAGAATGTTAGGATCAAGGTCATGCTTTTTGAGTAGAGGTGTGACTATAGCAGTTTTGAGAGCTGATGGAACATTTCCTGAAACAAGAGATGAGGGTTTTCTATTTTCGTGATAGCGGGTATGAGTTGTGGTAGGGACTGTGTGAAAAGAGAAAACAGGTATGGATCAAGATCACACGATTTTATAGTCATTTCTTTCAGAATTGTCATGATTTCTTTCTCAATTGTCGGATGAAAGAAAAGGAGAGAGTGCCAGAGAATTGGGGATCAGGGAAATGCAGGCTGGAAAGGAGTCTGATCCAGTTTGGAGCGAATGTTATAGACTTTTTCAAAAAGAAATGCAAAATTAGAAGGAAGTTCAGAGTGGTTGTGGTGGAAGGCAGAGGGCTTGCCTTCACTGATCCAAGAAGAGTAGATGTGAGGGAAAAGAGGGTTTCATAGACGTGGCTCAAGAACTTGAAAGAGTAATCTTTGTTTTTTCTGAAAGGGTTAAAGATTTGACTTGTTTACTTGTTTCGAAAGAGCTGCTTATTAATTTCCGTTTTGATTTTCGCCAACTGCCGCTCTAGTTGCCTGCGTTTGCGCTTTGCGACCAGGATGTCATGAGGTACCAAAGGTGCACATGGCCTAATCAGGCCCGGAGACGGTCAGTGGGAGGTGCATGCTCATCAAGCAGTTTGGCCCGAGAACATCATTTTAGTGTTTAGAGGGGTTATTGTTGTCAGAGGTTTGTGTAGGCGTTCAGCAGCTTGTGGAAAAAAAAAGTTTGAATATCTATGGGGCCCTTCAGGTTGCGATGGGGGACATACTTTTCTTTTTGATAGGCTTTGCATATTTAGAGAGAAAAGAACGGCGGAATGATCAGAAAAGTAGTTTATCAGTGATAGTACAGATGTGATCAGATCTTGGGAAACATCATAATTAGCCAGTTCCAAAATATGTCCTGATCTGTGTGTTTCTTCGTTTACCAGCTGAGAGAGGGGAGTGGTTCGACAAAGAAAGAGACAGACGTTTGACATCAGAAGAAGACTGGTTATCAAAATGGAAGTTTTAAAATCACCGAGAATGATGAGCTTCTGGGAGAGAGGCTGTAGTGATCCAGGAGTGACTGAAACTCTTGATGGAAAATGGAAGATGTCAGATTATTCTTACGGCTTGGAGGTGGACGGTAAAGACAGCAGAAAGTAATAGAGTGGCCAGGTGTGTTGAGGTTGAGTTCACAGACTTCGAAAGATTCATGTGACAAAGGAAGGGAGTGACAGAAAGAAAGAGCAGGTTTGAGTGTATCTTTATAAACGATGGCAGTGCCACCTCCACGGGAGGGTCGGGGAAGAGAGTCATGGAGAGACCCTCCATGACTTCCACTCTACCATCTCCATTGGCGGCAGACCCCTCAACAACTTGCGGTTTGCCGATGACATTGACCTCATGGGCGGAAGTAACACAGAGCTGCAAGATCTTACGACCAGACTTGAGAACAGAGCTGGAGCATAATTATGGGATGGAGGTGAGCTCGGAGAAAAGTAAAGTACTTGTGAACAGCACGAGCAACGCCACTGCTAAAATTTACATGAACGGCAAGCAACTGGAGGAGGTAGACGCTTTTAAATACATGGCGGGAACTCACAAAGGAGGGCGATCGACGACAGGAATCAAAGTCAGACTAAACCATTGGCAACATCTTCCATGACAAAACTCACCACCATATGGAAAAATAAAGAGATCAGTTTCCCCAAACAAACTAAACTCTACAAAGCCCAAAATTTAGACTATCCTGCTGTACGGAAGTAAAACCTGGACATTGACTGCTGAAACAACAAAGCGAATCCAGTCATTTGAAACAAAATGCCATTAGAAAAATGCTGGGCATATCCTGGAGAGAACGAAAGACCCAAAGAATTTGTCAAGAGCCAAATAACATGGGTGGCAGGTCAACAGGAACCCCTTGCACCATGTCAAGAAGAAAAACTGACATGGTTCGGCCACGTCACCCGCCACAACACTCTGCCAAAACAGTACTGCAGGGAACCTCGAAGGTGGCAAAAAGAGGGGAAGACAGAACAAGTCCAAAGGATGGACAGCATCAGAGAATGGACCAGGATGCATGACTGGGCACTACTGCGCAGAGCCAAGGACCGAGATGGATGGAGGAGGCTTACCACGGCATCGTCTCTCGTGTCTCTTCCACGACCGCCAAGGTCACGGGACTGATGATGACACACAACATGGAATGCACTCACTGACATACTCTCGGCAAAAAACATTAGATCAAATCAGCTTTAGCATAAATAATCTCCAAACCAATAACCAACTGCTACATCAGTAAAAGAAGAGAATTCTCAAATTACAGCTCAAGCAGAAAGGGAAAAGGCTGTCTTCCCTTAAGTATCTTTTTAGGACTTCATCAGTCAGCCCCTCTAGTTTGAAGAAACAAGACGTCACTACTGACTTCGTCACCAGACAGCAAAGAGAATGACTTTGAAAATACCACACACACCCTATTATATTGAAATTTAGTTGCAGGACTGATTTTTACTGACCAACGGAAACATTTGCAATCTGAAACTATCCAATCTTGATCACACATCGAAATCAGCTGACAAACAAATAATTTTTAGAAACTAAGATCATCCAATAGGCAGCTACACAACCCAACCCACCAATTTGACCAGAGAGAAGAAGGGGAGGAGGGACAGAGACAGAGAGAGAGGGGTGGGGGAAGTGTTAACGCCAGGCTGCTAGCCTATACTCAAGGGAGAGGTACTCCACAGGGTTCTATAACGCTGACTGGCAACTTCCTTTGACATAGTCTTGGTACGGCCTTCAACAAGGGATGGAGGAAATGCCAATAAGGCCATGCTGGATCCACACCTTGGTGATGCGGTACAGACAGCTCAGATTGTAATGCTGAAGAGTGCCTTCAGAGGGAACCTTAATCCCTCATTAAAACTGCCGACCTCAGCAAATCATGAAGTTTAACCAAGCTAAACATAGGGAAAGGGTAGGGGGGGGGGGGTGAAGGGGGTTGTGATTCAAACGTTAGAGTGTGCAAAGTGCACACTATAGCACACACACATATGTATATAGATAGATAGATAGATAGATAGATATAGATATAGATTGACAGATAGATAGATAGATAGATATAAATATAGATAGATAGATAGATATAAATATAGATAGATAGATAGATAGATAGATAGATAGATAGATAGATAGATAGATAGATAGATAGATAGATAGATAGATAGATAGATAGATAGATAGATAGATAGATAGATAGATAGATAGACAGATACCTACACACATTGAGGGCTAGTAATTTGAAGTAGGTTCAAAAGACATTGAAGCAGAAAATCAGACAAAGAAAGATCACCAACCAGAGATATGTAAATAACATTGCAACATCGAGGGGGAAATCCCTAGTTTGAATCACTATCCACATAGTAAGTTCACCAGGCTGCACTATATGAAATGAACATGAATACTAAAAAAAAATCCCTAAAGTCATTCACAAATTGAGCTAGAAGGTCAGAGAGATTAACCATTTAAATACACAAAACAGCTCCAGAGAATGTTCCACATTTTACCTACATTGAACCAAGAACATGAACAAAGAAATAGCAATACAAAACAGAAAAAAAGTTTTTATTTTAACACTTTACCCCAAAACAGAGGGTCTCCTACAGATTTAAAGTTAAAAGTCTTAAACTTTGCGACTTGTCCAGTTTTATCATGATTAGGGTTGAAAAGCCTGGATACTATGGAAAGCCCAGACACTATGGAAAGCTTGGACACTATGGAAAACCTGGACACTATGAAAAGCCCAGACACTAGGGAAAGCCTGGACACTGTGGAAAACGTAGTCACTATGGAAAACTTGGACACTGTGGAAAGCCTGGACAATGTAGAAAGCTTGGACACTATGGAAAACCCAGACACTGTGGCAATGTCATACACTATGGACAACCTGGACACTATGGAAAGCTTGGACGCTATGGAAAGCTCGGAAACTATGGAAAGCTTGGAAACTATGGAAAGCTTGGAAACTATGGAAAACTGAGACACTATGTAAATCCAAGACACAATGGAAAGCAGAGACACTATGGAAAGCAGAGACACTATGGAAAGCAGAGACACTATGGAAAGCAGAGACACTATGGAAAGCAGAGACACTATGGAAAGCAGAGACACTATGGAAAGCAGAGACACTATGGAAAGCTTAAAGACTATGGAAAGCCCAGACACTACGGACAGGTTGCGAGTGCAGCTTCTGTTGCTGATCAGGGTGAACTACAGAGCTGACAACTCAAAGCTGACCTGGAGCACAGTCTAGCACACCATGAAATGGTCCACAGCATGGACTTCATCATGCACTATTCCCTTTTCCAGAAAGTCAGCTTTCAGCCATTGCCAGAGCACTAGCGCTATCAGGAAAACCAACCATCTATACCAGCGAGCAATGATCAGAGGGTTTTTTAAAGAATATTTACTGCAGCAAGCAGTGCTCGAAGTTCATTCTTAGCCAACGTCTGCAGCAATAAATTGCCCAAAGTCCTCCTAAGCCAATTTCAGCAGCAATCAATGCTGAGGGTCAATGCTCTAACTCATCTAAGCAACACACAGGTTCTGTCATTGCTGGATAACAGCTGGATTCCTGCACATGCAGATTACCATTGAGGAGATCTCTAACCTGTGCATCCTCAGCAACAACAAGTCCTTACATCAGAGGGAGTCCACAATGTTTCTTCCAGAACGAAAGATATATTATCTGACAGACTCTGGCATGAGGCCCTGTGTACCACGAGGACTCATCTAGCATCATGTAGAAGCTGATTACAAGATGAGTAAAACTACTCATCAACTTTACATCAGGGCCCTCACTGCTGTAGTCACAAATGATGAAGGGGGAATGCAGCTCTATTCTATAGTTGCAATTTTTGTGGTTGTCTGTTGTCTCCAATCTTGTTTTGTAAGATGCTAAAAAGTATTAGGGACTATAAAGTGGGATATAATACCGATACAATTGGTATTAGAGTAAACAAAGAAGTCATTACAAGCCTTTGATTTTAGAGAACCTCAACATCCTGGCAGACGGTAGACACAGACTGGTCAAGCTTGTCACAGGGCTGGACGACATATCACACTATATTGCATGCAAACCAGTGCTAAGAAAACCCAGCTGAGGCTCTGCCAACACTCTGCTGTCACTGCCTACACGAATGTCCACAGACAACTAGGACATGTCACACCGCTCACTTACCTTAGCTAAATGAATAGCTAACGTTTGTGTTACACCATTTTTAGCATGTTTACACAACTACTTATAAACAGATAGGTGAGATTTCCCCCCTGTTTGTTTCATTTGCCTTCTGTGTTGCTCAGCAGAGCAAATTTGTTCACCAATGGCACTGAACCAGGGGTCACATCTGGCAGACATTTTGCGGCTGGTGGTTGGGGCACGGTCATCCAGGGTGCTGGTCATCAGTGAGTCCAGAGCAGCAGCAGTGAGGGAGGAAGACGTCAGGCTGGACAGACGTGGGGTCAAGTCCTGTGTTAGAGCTGCAGGGTCCACTGCCCTCATGTTGCAGGCAGTGATGTTGATTGGCTGTGTGTGTAGAGGGGGATGATGAAGAATCACTGATATGGAGAAAAGGTATCGTTTTTACTAGATGTATACATTTACTTAGATGTAGCACCTGCAAATGTACATTTATTAGTAGAGCATATAGTTAGCATTGAAGACTGAACTTCTGAACAGTATTGAGCTTCCTGTGTGTGTGTGTGTGTGTGTGTGTGTGTGTGTGTGTGTGTGTGTGTGTATTTCTGAGCTGATATGCATCGCCACCACAGTTCTTGACCAATCAAATGTAGGCTGCGTTTTTTGTACTGTAAAGATCTGAGGGGAAACCTGATTTCTTTTAAAATAGCACTGAGTTTGCTGTGTTGGCACAGAGCAAAATTCTTGTCACTCGTTGGTGTCAGTTGAGTGCCACTGAACTGTTGACATAAGCTAAGTGCCATGGTGTACATTAAAATATTGAAGTAAGCTAAATGCCATGGTATATATTGAAATGGTGACGTAAGCTAAATGCCACGGTATACATTGAAATGGTGACGTAAGCTAAATGCCACGGTATACATTGAAAGGGACGTAAGCTAAATGCCACGGTATACATTGAAATGGTGACGTAAGCTAAATGCCACGGTATACATTGAAATGGTGACGTAAGCTAAATGCCACGGTATACATTGAAATGGTGACGTAAGCTAAATGCCATGGTATACATTGAAATGGTGACGTAAGCTAAATGCCATGGTATACATTGAAATGGTGACGTAAGCTTAATGCCATGGTATACATTGAAATGGTGACGTAAGCTAAATGCCATGGTATACATTGAAATGGTGACGTAAGCTAAATGCCATGGTATACATTGAAATGGTGACGTAAGCTTAATGCCATGGTATACATTGAAATGGTGACGTAAGCTAAATGCCATGGTATACATTGAAATGGTGACGTAAGCTAAATGCCATGGTATACATTGAAATGGTGACGTAAGCTACATGCCATGGTATACATTGAAATGGTGACGTAAGCTAAGTGCACAAGTCTACATCAAAATGGGAATGCAAGAAGTGTCAAAGTCTACATTCAAGTGATGATGTAAGCTGAGTGTCAAGGTCTACATTCAAGTGGTGATGTAAGCTGAGTGACAAGGCCTACTTATCATCTGAATACCAAGGCCCATGCTATCCTATTGTTATGCTTTAAAATGTTATGATGAGATTGTCTTCAGCCATAACATGCTCTTAACATAACAATCTGCATACATGGTTTTTCACACTCAAAACTACATACAGCACATCACAGGATATTAACAGCTACGATTCATAGTATGATCTAATCTGCCTTCCATAGAAGTGTAGGACAAATAAGGTTGGTGGTATGGATACTACAGATGTTCCCAACATGAACTCTGGTATTTAGAGAAGGATGATCCCTCGTCTCCCCCCACCCCCACCCCACCCCCCATCTAGAAAACTAGAGATGAAGACTTCCACTCATGATATGAGAAATACCATTTGAGGCATACACATGTTCCAACGCTCCCTGCAGCCCAAACCTATTCATCACATGTCCAATGGTTCCTAGGAAACTCATCTGAGTGTGGAAGTGTCCTAGCTGGAGAAGAACGTGTGAGACAACTGTCAGAGGCACCACTGTTTACAACTTCCTGTGCCTTCCTGTACAGTGGCTGATGGACAGCTACCACAGACATCATTGCAAGCTTTTGTACATGATTGGCGATGAAGATCAGAGTAGACGAGATCATGATGTATCAAACTCATATCAGTCATGGGCAGGAAAAACACATGACTTTCCTGGATGCACACCATTATGAGATACTTTTATCAGTCCATGTCTTGCTGGTTGAGGAGACTTCAGGGGCCAAGATATCTTGTAAAGTGTATCAAGACAATCATGCAGCATTATCAACAGAAGCTATGTCAGAAATGCTCTTGAAGCACAAAGAGCCCAGGCTGTTCCATTCAGATCTGCAACGAAAGGCTGTTGTTTTCTATTAAATTCCTATCATCATGTATCTTGATAATTTAGTTACATAGTTATTTTCTTCATAAGTATATGTAGAAAACTTGACTTTTATACTGAAGTTTACAAAACGACTTTCACTGATTACCTTTATCAAGAACTACAGCAGGGATTAGCATAGGCTTGAACTGCAGATTGTCTTTTAAATTTCCTTCCTTACAGTCAGAGAATGTGTTTAATTCTGTATCATGACCAGACTTACCAAGAAATCCACTTGTTGTCACAATAGAATCATTTATGTGAAGTTCAGGCTAATCTATGTAGTGAGATTTTGTCAGCAGTGCTGTGTCACACATATTTCTGTCTGCATGTGCATTGGTATAAACAACATTTACTAGAAGTAAAATATTTGTTAAGGGTTTTTTATTTTATTTATTTATTCTTTTATATCGAGGAAAATGAAATAAGCACTTATGTGCATTTCACATCCAGTCCCCATGTGTATGCAGTTTTGTAAATTTTGTCATCTGTTCCTAATGGCACACAATTGTCTACTCTTCCGAAAAGCGGAAGAGGATTTAAGGTATGCCCAAGATGTTCTGCAAGTCTTCACACACCGGGCCTTGTTTTATAGTCTCATCCGATGTAATGTACACTACTTTCCAAGTGCAGTGGTTTCTTTGTTGTTCATCTTTTTTCCTGCGTACCCTCAGTGGTGTTTTGCTCCCTATCCGTGAATAGAGCCATGCCTATCCACAGTAGTTGAGCTGTGGTCTTTAGTGCCTGCTACAAACTGAAGAGTTTTTCCCTCAGTGATTTTGGGAAGGCTCACACCTTATTTGATAGCTGCATTGAAATGGAATTCCTGTATTTCTGAGTGTGCAGAGCAGAACGAAGCCTGTTTAGTGTGTTCAACAAAAATCTGGATCCCAAGGTTCCATACATCCGTACAGCCAGTGAACTTGCAGTGGAGCAGTGCATGTTTTAGGTCTTGAGGCCTACATGATGCACTGACCAATAGATGCGGGGTCAAGCTCTGTACTCTTATCCCTGAAGACTCAAGAGCACAAAACTGACCTGTAAATCTTTAGACAACTAGATAGAGTCATGTTAATCATCTTTGTTGCAACATATGGACATAATGTCATCTCTGATTAAAGCAGTACTCTTCTTACCTGGCAAATGGATTCACAGTCACTGTCAGCCTTTGTTTGTTCTTTTTAACGTGAGCAGGATGGCAGATTCACATGCATATAAGAATGCATGCGAAACATGGACCCTCACAGCGGACTTAGAAAAATAAGAGCTGTAGAAATGAGGTGCTTCCGAAGACTCTTAGGCATCTCGTACAAAGACCACATCACGAATGAAGAAGTCAAGAGACGCATCCGCAATGAAATCGGACCCTATACTGAACTTCAAACACTCGTCAGACAACGAAAACTGACATGATTTGGTCATGTCACAAACTCCTCTGGTCTTGCTAAAACAACCCTACAAGGCACAGTGAGGGGAGGAAGAAGAAGAGGCTGACAAAGGAGAGATGGGAGGACAACATTCGAGAGTGGACAGACATGGAGCTGAGAGACACCCTTAGGGCGGCTGAGAGACGCGAGGACTGGAGAAAGGGGGTTGACAAAGCTTCGAAGGCGCCCCAAAGGATTCGGAACCTGAGGCATCGTTGACCGTGACGGTGAGGATGGTAGAGACTGCTGCCTTTAGAGTCACATCATCTGATTTTCCCTCTGACTCTGGGATTGTCATACTGTCATAAAATGTCCAAGCAGCATTTTCTTTATGTGGGTATCCCTTTATGCAGAGCCATGACTGTCAGATTCATCACAGTGGGTCAGGGGGTTTCCCAAACCCTTTTAACAAGGGGCTGGTTATACATTGAAATGGTGACGTAGCTAAATGCCTTGGTTACATTGAAATGGTGACGTAAGCTTAATGCCCTGGTATAATTGAAATGGTGCCGTAAAGCTAATTGCCATGGTATCATTTATGGTGACGTAAAGCTAAATGCCATGGAAACATTGAAATGGTGACGTAAAGCTACATGCCATGGTTATAATTGACATGGAGAGTAAGCTAAAGAGCAAACAGTCTCCATCAACAGGGAATGCAAGAAGTGTCAAATTAACATTCAAGTGATGATGTTAAAGCTGGTAGTCAAGGACTACATTCAAGTGGAGCTGTAAGTGAGTGACAAGGGCCTACTTATCATCTGAATACCAAGGCCCATGCAATCCTATTGTTAAGCTTTAAAAATGATATGATGAGATTGTCTTCAGCCATAACAAGCTCTTACATAACAATCTGCATACAATCGGTTTTTCACATCAACAAACTACATACCGCACATCAAGGATATTAAACAGCTACGATTCTAGTCTGATCTAATCTGCCTTCCATAGAAGTGTCGGACACATAAGGTTGGTGGTAATGGATACTACAAGAAGTTCCCACCATGAACTATGGTATTTAGAGACGGTGATCCTCGCTCCCCCCCCCCCCACCCCCCCCCATCTCGACAAACAGAGATGAAGGACTTCACTTTCATGCTATGAGGGGAAAATACATTTGAGGCATACACAGGTTCCAAACGCTCCCTGCAGGCCCCCACCTATTATTCACATGTCCATGGATCCTAGGCAACTCATCTGAGTGTGGTGAAGTGTCCAAGCTGGAGAAGCACGTGTGAGACACTGTCAGGGCCCCCATCTGTTTACCAAAAAAACCTTCTGTGCCTACCTGTTACAGTGGCTGCTGGCAGCTACCCCCCCCACAGGACATCATTGCCAGATTAGTTACCTGCATGGCGGATGAAGATCAGAGTAGACGAGATCATGATGTATCAACCTCAATATCAGTCTATTGGGCAGAAAAAAACACATGATTTCCTGGTGAACACCATTATGAGATACTCTTTACCCAGTTCCATGTCTTGTGGTTGAGGAGACTTCAGGGCCAATATCTTTGTCACGAGTCTCAAGCCTTCATGCAGCATTATCAACCGAAGCTTATGTCCGAAATGCTCTTGAAGCACAAAGAGCCGGCTTGTTTCCCTTCAGATCTGCAACGAACAGGCTGATGTATTCTATTAAATTCCTATCTTCCTGTATCTGATAATTTAGTACAATAGTTATTTTTCTTCCTAAGTATATGTAGAAACCTGACTTTTATCCTGAAGTTACAAAACGACTTTCACTGATTCCCTTTATCAAGAACTACAGCAGGGATTAGCATAGCTTGAACTGCAGATTGTCTTTTAAATTTCCTTCTTACAGTCAGAGAATGTCTTTTAGTTTAATTCAGTATCATGACCGATTTCCCAGCATCATTGATGTCACCCTAGGAATCATTTATGAGAAAGTTTAGGCTACTCTAAGTAGTGAGATTTTGTCCGCAGTGCTGTGTCCACAAATTCTGTCTGGCAGTGCTTGGTGATAACAACCATTTCTAGAAGTAAACTATTTTTGTTAAGGGTTGATTTATTTATTTATTTAATCTTTTATCTCAGAGAAAATGAAATAAGCATTATGTGATTTCACATCCAGTCCCCATGTGTCTCGCATCAGTTTTGTAAATTTTGTCATCTGTTCCTATGGCACACCAATTGTTCATACTCTTCGTAAAAGCGGGAAGGCGGATTTCCGGTATTTATGCCCAAGATGTTCAGCAAGTCTTTCACACACGGGCCTTGTTTTATAGTCTCATCGAGTAATGTCACACTCCATTTTCCACGTGCAGTGGTTTCTATGTTTAATTATTTATTTCTGCGACCCTCAGTGGTGTTTTGCACCCTCTCCGTGCATATGAGCCATGCTAATCACAGTAGTTGGGCTGTGGTCTTTAGTGCCTGTACAAACTGAAGAGTTATTCCCACTCAGTGATTTTGGAAGGCACACACCTTATTTTGATAGCTGATTGACTGGAATTCCTGTCATTGATGGTGTGCCGAGCAGACGAAGCCTGTTTAGTGTGATCAACAAAATCTGGGAATCCCAAGGTTCCAAATCCGTTACAGCCAGTGAACTTGCAGTGGGCCGAGCAGTGTTATAGGTTCTTGAGGCCTACATGATGCACTGACCCCTCGATGCGGGGACAGCTCTTGTATCTTATCCCTGAGACATCAAGAGCACAAAACTGACCTGTTGTAAAATCTGTAGACACTAGATAGAGTCATGTTAATCATCTTTGTTGCAACATATGGACATACTGTTCATCTCTGATTAAAGCAGGACTCTTATTACAGGCAAATGGATTCACAGTCACTGTCAGCCTAAGTTTGTTCTTTTAACGTGAGCAGGATGGCAGATTCACATGCATATTAAGAATGCTGCGACTCCATGGACCCTCACAGCGGACTACGACAAAAAATAGAGCTGTAGACATGGTGCTTCCGAAGACTATTAGGCATCTCGTACACAGCCACATCACGAATTGAAAGACGGTCCAGAGGCATCCGCAAATGAAATCGGACCTCTACTGAACTATCAAACACTCGTAGACAACGAACCGACCTGGATTTGGTATGGTCACAAACTCCTCTGGTCTTGCTAAAACACCTACAAGGCCACGTGAGTGGCGGAGAAGAAGAGGTGACAACGAGAGATGGGCGGACAACCATTCGCAGAGAGGGCCGACATGGAGCTGAGCTGCGATGGAACCCATCGGGCGGTGAGAGACGCAGAGGATGAGTCAAAAAAGGGGGTAGACAAGCTTCGAAGCGACCCCAAAGATTCGGCCTGAGGCCTCGTGACCGTGACGAGTGAGGAATTAGAGACTGCGCCTTTAGAGTACCACATCTGATTTTCCCTAGCCTTCTGGAATGTCAGACTGTCATAAACATGTCCAAGCAGCATTTTCTTTATGTGGGTATCCCTTTATGCGAGCCATGACGGTCAGGATTCATCACAAGTGGGTCATGGTGTCTTCACCTTTAACAGGTCACAACCGTGGTTTTCAGTCTGTGTTCAGTGTCATGGTTTTCCAGGGAGGAAACAAGTTGACATGCTGAAAAAACATGTCCCTCTTTGGTCTGCTGGTTTTTCAACTTTTGTCCTTGCATGATCCTGATCAGTGTTGAAAATACTTTAGGGATATGTTTTCGGTTTAGGAACTTGCAGGACCATGTGGTAAACAAGATCTCTTGCACCACCGTCCTGTACAAATCCAGCTTAGGTGTAACTTTCTTTGGCCCTCATCACTGTTGCCTCTAACGATGTGTCAGCACTGTCTTGAAATTGTTGTCCCTGATTGAGACTGTTGTGGTCACATGTCACCTCTACCTGACCATTTTTTCTCTTTCACGCGACAGGCCACAGAGTTGCTTGGTTGCAATTGGAACCTAGCCTGCAGTTCTGAGTCTCGATTCATGTTTTATTGGGGAGACTTACCAGCCTGTCTCTCCGTAGAAACTGTGCAGTAAACATTTTGTTGGAATAGTCTTTCAACGGCCAATAGTGCCTTGCAAGATAAAGCAGTGATGCTATCACCTTTATTGAACAGTTTGTCTTCTTACTATTAAAATGATTTTTCTGTCCCTACTGCAAACTCCATAGTCGTAGATGATGCAGCGTCTCTGTCAGGTATCTAACAAGACCTTTTTTTTTTTTTTTTTTCCGATGGTTTTTAACAAATGTATTGTAGTATTACTACTAGTAGTAGTAGTAGTAGTAGTGTCGCCGCAGCAGCAGCAGCAGCAGCGGCAGCAACAGCAGCCAGCAGCAGCAGCAGCGCAGCACAGCCGCAGCCGCGCAGCAGTAGTAGTAGTAGTTTAGTCGTAGTAGTAGTAGTAGTCATAAATAGTGTTCGTATGTAGTTCGTAGTGTGAGTCGTAGTAGTAGAAACAGTACTAATTTACATATGCTCATAATACACAGTAAATGCGAAGATGATTAGGATGCATTGATGCTGTTTTATAATAAACTGGTAATTCTTAGTGATATAACCTTATATCAATATTGTTGTTGCGAAACATTCGAGGTAGACGTAGTAGTCGTAGGCCTGTACGTTAGTAGTGGCAGTAGTAGTCAGTAGTAGTAGTAGTAGTAGTGTAGTACTTAAGTAGTTTGTAGTGATAGTAGTAGTATAAGTATTAGTCTACTAGTGGTAGTAGACGGTCATATAGCAGAAGTCGTAGGATGTTGTTGTATAGTAGTCGAAGTAGAAAGCTGTAGTAGACGTAGTAGTAGTCGTTGTAGTAGTGTAGTAGTAGTATAGTATTAGTAGTGTAGTAGTAGTAAGTAGTGCGTAGATAGTGAGTAGATAGAAGTCGTAGTAGTAGTAGTAGTTAGTAGTAGTAGCGTGTCCTTATACAAATATACGCGTATGATTTGTTATCTACAAAATAGCCTAACGCGAGTCTTAAGATTTATAATCTAATTTTGATGGATGACGATGACGATGACGATGCTGATGTGATGAGTGATGAAGATGAAGCTGATTCACTCTTTCCAACGCATATCGAGTAGCCAAGCCTTTATCCATATATATACACCATTAAGTCCCACTGTCAACACCCGCACAAGCAACACGACATCTAGGCTCCATTTCAACTGCTTTGTCCAAACCCCTTCCCCCCCCTTCCACAAAGAACGCCACTGCTGTAATGTGTTTTGGATGGCTTTCAGGGATTTCTCAATAACACAAATCTTATGAGCACGGTTTCATACAACACGGACCCAATTAGCGATTCCTAGCCCGGAAGTGCCCGCTAGGTCTATTGACCATGACGCACCAACTTTATAAGATGGGAAATCCTAAATACTACACTCCTCATATACGAGTGAAACGAATTAATCAGTCCTTGTTTTCAAAGTGGCCTAGCTCAAGACTGAACAAACAGCCCTTGTTCCACCGATTTAGCATTGACAGTCCTTCAGGGTAGGATGGTGTCTCGCTGTCAGATAGATCTCTGGGTTGCTGCCGGACAGGGAGAGTAGGCTGGTCTGCTGCTTGGAGCATGAGTTAGGGCTGACCAGGTGAGGCAGGCGGCCCCTGGTTTGTAGGTCTGCTTTCCCCCGGGTCAGGCGGATGCGGTTGCAGAGGGTGTGGCAGGAAGCGCACCAAGAGTGGTCGGTGATTCGGAAAGGGGAGGACCACAGAAAACGGGAGTGGTACTGTCTCTGGTTGAGGGTGTTACGTGGCAGGTTACATTCTCACCTGTCATGTACCCGGAGATGTTCTACAGAGAGGACGCGGAGTTCCTGTTTTGGAAATTGGAAGGAAATATTATTATCTGCGGAGGAAGCCTTGCCAACAGTACATCCCACTCTCACAGGCAAGTGGGGCATAGGACAGTCGCATGGAGATGTCCCAAAGGCCCACTAGCCTCCAGGGCCTTGCCAGCAGTCCATAGGGACTAAACAAGTCAACCTCTAGTCAGAGAGTCATATGGATACTAAAGATCTAAAGCTGTAAATTGAAATTTACCTGAGTGGGCACCGACAAGCCACTGAAAATTTAGCTCTCACTTTGCTGGTGCCCTGAACACGTCACTGGTTTAATCTAAAACTTGTGACATAAACCCAGGTGCCATAACGGCTAGACATCAGTGCCATACGTAATCTGAACCACAGAGTACCCTTTCGACAGGCGGGTTTCAGGCGAAAACTTATGACAACGACATAGGATAACGGATCCAACCCACAATTGGAATGGCTCTCTCCCACTCTTCAACCTCTATTTTTAGAGAGAATAGCGGCTCCTGTGCTTGAAACCCCCCTGCCGAATTTCCAGCGTGGAGCACAGGACCACTTACAACCATACGTCTCGCTGATGACATCAACGGCCTAGACTCAGTCCCAGGTTCAAATCCTCACACCCCTTCACCACCCCACTTTCCACCTCTTTGGATGCCAGGGTGAAGGGGCCTAGCACCCTGGACAGAGAGAAGGGTATGGATTCTAAGGGCACTGCAGTAGAAAGTTTACTCCATGCCACTTTTCTTCTCCCACCCTCTATTTGTTCTTTTAGTTTCATCGGCAATCCCTGAGCGCAGGCTAGGCTTGCGCATAGAGACTAATACCACCTCATCCACCATCGGCCTATGCTTGGGGCATGGCATGTGACGCATGTGCAAGCAGTTTTTACTGAAAACGGCAGTGACATTCTTTGTTATCAAAGATAGTACAGGTCTGGTCAACTTTGTAAGGACTGCTACACTTGCGCTCTTGGCCAGCCCAAGTGGATGACGACGAAGGAGGAACCTCCAAGCCAAACACAGAAGCTAGGTACAGCAATTGGTTACCGCGGGGAATGTAGGCCCCGCACGAGCTGCTGAGCAGAGCAACTCCAATGAGGGAAGAGGACGCTGACCTGACCTTCAGCAGGGTAGCTCTGGAGAAGCTGGATCGCTGTCTGCTCAGACGAGGACGAGAAGCACAGGACGTTAACACGCTGATCTTGAGCCGCCTTGATTGCATTTCTGGACCACTTTGGAAATGCCAGGGTTCTATGCACACGTTGGCCAACCATCATCGGCCACAGCACCAGCCACAAAAGAAGCGTGCAGGACCAAGTAACCTCCTGGTCTACTGATTTTCCCCCCATCGTCGTGCTTGTGGACAAGTTCTAAGGCGTGTGTGAGAGGGCATTTATTAATGCTTTTGTTGATTTTCTTTTGCTTATATTTTTGGACAGGGGTTAGGGGTGTAAGGTAGGGGCGGAAAGTGGGTGTTGGGACGTTAGCCTAGATATAGAAGTATAAATGTGAATGAAAGCAAAACAAGAAGTGTTTGTTTGTATATTTGTGCCTCTGAGTTCTATTGGTGTTTTGAGAGATTGCTGCAGCATGCCATACATCTTCCAGCCAAATTAAGAACGCGAGTCGTACACCAATCTAGACTCATTCCTTTCGCGGAAGAGTTTGGAAGAATCCCTTTTTTCTTTTCTTTATATAAAGTTAAGCCATGGCCAAGAGTTGCTCAAACTTGGCAAATCACCTAATGAGGACCTTCAGCCTCATGGCATGCAGATCAGCGCACAGCAGACAAAGTTGAAGACACTTAAAGGCTCAGCACCAGTGCCTAGGCCCCTGGTAAGCACCATGAGTTTCTGTTTCAGTCCATTACGAGCCTAGAGACAAATTACATCTCTGGCCGGCCGCGTGCGTGTGCTGTGGGTCCACGGGCAAGTGGGACCACCACCGTGAGCTCATCATTTAAATATGCAATTTGGAGTGTTGCTCAAATTATATGACACCTGTAGTATATGTATCCATGGGCTGGTTGCTGCGGTATACAATATGATAGAAAACACAGGCCTGTCACATAGATCCCAAGCATATCACATCCTCGCCGCTTCAATCGTCATTCTCAACCTTAATGAAATCCTGCAATAGAACAGATCTTTGAGTCATTGTCCCCAGCCATTCTGGTCTCATGGTGTACATCAGTTTCGGTTTTCCCACCTAGTGCCTGTGGCGAGTTTCTGTCCGAGCCCTCAGGCAAGGGGATAAATAGGGGTTGTACATGGAGGGGGTTTTGTGCGTTGTTGTCATCTTGGGGTGGGAATGGGTCACTCGATTCAGGCTGGCTCCCTGACTGAGTATACTGTTAGTAATTAAGTGGGCTTTGTTGGAGGGGACTGTGTAAAAGCAATGATAGTTTAGCACAGGCAACCACCCCATCCCCCCAAAGGACCAGAAGGTAGTGCAGGGGCCCCTCTGGTTGGTGGGTCACTGGCGCAGCCGATATTGATAGGAGCCCTAAGGATCCTAGCATAACAAATTGAGTAAGGCTGGGGACGAGATTGGATATGCGTGGCCAGGCAACAGCAGGACCGGACCCTCCCAGACGTTGAGACAGCAAAAAAACTGCAGGGTCATGGATCGCAATGACATCCCATAAATAAGAAAAAATTGAAATGATTCCATAGCTTTTAAATATCTGGAACTATTAGTATTGGATGAGGAGGACACCTGCCCTTCACTCACGGCTCTCTGGATCACCGCTGCATATGACCAAAACTGAAAGTCTTCTGCACTGTCCAAGAAAGATGATGCATTTCCCTGCTCACCGCAATATTGAATTGCCTTATAATACACATTACATCCATATTTATATAAATATACATGGTATTATCTCTATCTTTGAATGATACCATCTATCTATATTCTCTAATATATATATATTATATATATATTATATATATATATATATCTATATATATCTATGTGTGTGTGTGTGGTGTGTGTGTGTGTTGTGAGTGAGTGATTTGTGTATGTGTGTGTGTGTGTGTGTGTTGTGGTGTGTGTTCTATGTGAGTGTGTGTGTGTGTGTGTGTGACATAATACTCTCTGCCATTAGTCTGATGTCTGTAAAAACACTGTACTATTATTGGCCAACTTCTTGAAGGCACTGGAAACCATGTCTAATCATGTTGCCATTTCAATGACCATTCCAGCAACATGGAGGGGGGATCTGCTGCTATGTGGTAACAGTTTTCTCACTATACTACTTACCCCGCTTTGTGCTCTGGAGAGTTCACTACAGCTTCGCTTGCAGTGTCGATACAACACGGAAGCAGAGACTACCGGTTACATAGTCTGCATACTCAATTTGGCTTAGCGTCAGGACGCCAGGGCTGCTTCTGATGTGGGAGAGGTCAGTGCATCTCACTGGGCTGCTTTGCCTGCCTTAAAGTTGGGCAAGCCCTCAGCCTGTGAGGTGCTGGCCCCGTTATGGTCCTAACAAACCCACCTCACTGGGAGCATGGGTGTATTCAGTGAAACCCGAAAAGCTGATCAAAACTGAGCACCAGGCACAGTGAAACATTGAAAACTTCCTGCCCTGACCTGGGAACATGGCACATAAGAACAATGCCGTGGCTTTTCTGCTGATGAGGAAGTGATGACGCAGAAGCCAGCTGTTCCTTGACAGGAGAACTGAGGCAGCTGCAGTGGACATTGTCGGCCCTTCAGGGACACCAGGTCCCAGAACAGGATATTTGAGGGAAGCGAGACTTCACCCAGTTCTGGCAGGGCAAACTATCAGTTGAAGTCAGAGAGCTTGGCCTAGAACTTTGCAGTAGGAAAACAGCTTGCTGGGATCATACCACTCCAGCCGAAGGAACGCGCTTGTACGGGTACCTCCCACTCCAGAACATCCTCAGGGACCAGTCGTCTATCATGTGCCTTACACACCAGCTTTGACATCTATAAGAAGCAAACGACAACTGTTATGACGCCTTCCGTTGCTGCTATAAGGAGCATCTTGCGATAAAGAGCTAGAGTAACACAGGGATTCCAGCCAGCGACTGTCTTCTCACAACCCTGGCTCCACTGCTTGGGTCCGTTTGGCACTGGGAAAATCGAAGAAGATTGGCCATACGCCTGCTGGGCTTGCAGCCGTTGTGTCGATGATCAGTAAACACCTTTTTCAACATGAAGCGCCGCATAGAGTCTTCAGGAGCCACCATGCTCCAACCATTGGCCTCAGCTTGACCGGATCCTTAAACCGAATGTCAACCTTTTCAGCTCAGATCACTTGCCATACCGAGTGCGCAGTTACATCCTCATTCTGGTAATTGTGCGCACATGTGCAGTTATCATGTGAGAGATTGCACAACACAAGCAAGGGAGGGCCACGGACCCTTGCAACGACCCCAGCAAAACCCGTGCGAAGGTCAAATTGGCGATATGCGCTGTTTTGGAGGATCCTCTCCTTGGCCCACTGAACAGCGACATCCCACGAACGATGGAAACACTTTCAGAGATGCTGGCTCGACACTGCCATGTCACTTAGGACAAAAAGACCTGCAAGTCAGCTGATTTTTGACGACTCTCTTCCGAAGCCAAAACAGGGCCTCAAGGCCAAGAGCAAGCCTTGCCGGCTCAACTCCGTCTTTCGTGAGCCGAACCTTCCGGTACTCTGTGTTGCTCACAGTAAAAGTCCCGCCGTGTGCCAGGAATGCGTCCAATGACTTTTGCTAAATGCACGGAAATTTGTCACAGAAGATGCCCATGAAATCCAGAAGAGTGCTTACGACGGAAGCGCTTGCAGATACCCCCACTTAGGCAAACTCACCAAAGCTGGCCACTCTTGCCTCTAGCCCGGCACCTGAGAAAGATTGTTATCCTGAAAGTAACATGAGTTGCTGCATCGATATCTCACCAAGTGTGTAGAATCCTCTGACATGTTCGCGTGAAGGCAAAGTCCCACACAGACATGAGGATGGCTAATTTGCACACTATACAAAAAGGATGACCGCCAGTGAATGCAATACTACCTCGCATCACCCACCTCGGATTGTGGGCCCGTCATTATGAGGATTGTTACAGCCGAGGATCTGGTACTTGCGCGAAGTCTACCGATCCCCGTGCCGTATGCAGTTTCCGTGCCCACAGATCTCCTTAGGCATGACTCTTTTCTTGACCCACCTTCAGAAGAATGGAGCAACGCGGCCATTCTTGTTGCCTTCGGAGCTTCACACAGGCTTTTGTCAGATAAGTCGATATGGCTCTTTCACGGACTCATTTCCCAACTAACCTCTTCTCTAACTTCTGAGATCATCAGATCTTCATGAAGCCGAGAACGGCACTGTATGTCTTTGACCGATCTTCCTCAGCTGCCTTCACATACGGCGCAGATTGAAACAGGGTTGATCTAGCTCACCTCAGTTTGGACTCTTCTTTCCTGTGAGATAACCCACACCTTTCGTTTGCCGTTAGAGGTACCTACATCACCCCAGGTCCGACAGCAGCTTCTTCACCCTCTCCCGACTAGGCCCCAAGACAACGTCCAGCTGAGGTGGCAGTGTGATTCCTCTATGCAGCCGTCGCGCAGTACCGCCCACTACGCTGCGAAGGGACCTACAGCGTCATGACCTTCTTCGTGCTGCCTGCAAGATTCACGCTTTCCATTAGTGGGAGGGAAATAAGATGTCATGGGCCAGGGTAGTTGACTTATCCCCCCGTCATAAGCATCATAACATGAATGGATGTATCCATGACTTTGTGCACAGGGCTCCCAACTATCTCATACACCCTGTATCACTGCTGAAAGTCAACAAGCGCCTGGGAACTGCAGCTGCTTCTAGTGGCAGGGACTGGCAAAGAAGGCAAGGAACAAAAGCAAAAGCTGACTGAGTACACAAGATCCAGATCTACAGAGCCGGCGTCATGAGTTCCCTCCGATGCAGTGAGTTCCGACTTTGCATGCCCTGCAGAGCGCACATCTCACTGCAATTCACACGCCGTAGCCACAGACGCATTTGACCTACCTCGAGGACAAAGGTCCAAACAACACTGACTGGAAAGAAGCTGGATGCACCAGGTTGTACACTTACTGTAACAGAGATGTATACACTGGCTTGGCATGTCCATGGCATGACGATGGAGACCGAATCCTAAAGACCTCCTCAGTGGAGAACTACTTGTCCTTATTTCTTTACTCGCCTTGCTTACTCTCGTGCAGGGAAAACCTTCCTAGGCAGAGCGCTGCAAATCCAAAACGTTCTGTAAGATGGGACTTAAAAGCCTGGACAAGGACCAGAACAACTGGGAAACCACAGCCTAGAGGTGGTCACCTGGGAAGGACTGTGCAGAAAGGTCTCACCTCGTCGACCGAGAACACTCGTTAAGCAGCACGAGGGACTAAATGAGAAGAAAGGCTTTGCAGCCAGGCAAACAGCCAGCACCGGATTTAGATATTAACTTCAGGGATACTGTTGATGTAACTATCATGTATGCAACTCAACTTTCCATTGACTTGCCCTCTACCTTCCATCTGGTGGAATCTACAGGCCATATACTAAATGTTAAGGGAGCGTGTCTTAAGCCAACAATACACTGCTGTAGCCCAGCTATCTAAGTCACAAATTGATGTTTTTATATTCTTATTCTCCATACCACCAGACATATCTATCTGGCCCTCTCTCCCGCCAAAGATTAGGTTTTAACGTGTGGCACAAGAGTTACAAATGCTTTGCACATGGGACTTCGGTGTGTGTGTGCTCCTCAACGGACTCGTGGAGGAATGATTCAGAACAGTGTCAATTCAGAGGGGAAAGCTCCCTCAACTGTTCATCGCAATTTGTAAACATGAATGAAGCCCATTCTTCAGCTGCCCTAACGGTCCAAAAGCACGAGGCTCTTGTCTTCATCCATTGGCTGTTAATTCTGCTTGCTGTCTTTGCTACATCAGTGTGGCATTAGCTACCAGACAGCCTCTCTTCTATCTGACAGGTATGAGGTCGGATACTCTACCTACTGACTGGTGCGAGCTGAAATTTATGGTTTTTATCACGTACAGGTCTAGATCGTTGACGCTCTCACTCTCTCCTCTCTCTCTCACTCTTCTCTTCTCTTCCTTTTTCCTTTTTCACCTCTCTCTCTCTATTCTCTCTCTCTCTCTTCTCTCTCGCACTCTCTCTCTCTCTCTCTCTCTCTCTCTCACGCTCTCTCTCTCTCTCCTCTCTTCTCTCTCTCTCTCTCTCTCTCTTCTCTCTCTCTCTCTCTCTCTCTCTCTCTCTCTCTCTCTCACTCGCTCTCGGAGGTATTTCATCTTTCATGTCTAATCTCTATGTTTTTCTTACTTTCTGTTTCCGTTACTTGCTTTTCTTTGTTCGCTTATGTCAGAACGACAGCAATTAAATCAACGCAGGCTCTTCCAGTTTTCTGGATTTGTATAAATCTGGACATAACATGAAAACGGTAAAAAACACACGACCACACACACACCACACACACACACACCCACACACACCTTACAATTCAAATTCAAAAAATTTATTCTCTCGCGGACAGAGGACTTTGGTGGGTCACGCGCTACATAAACAATTACACATGTAAACATTAATGTAAACACACACCAGCACACCACACGCACCCTCCACACCACCAACACACGCCACCAACACACACTATCGACACAGCCGCAGCACCATTTTGAGATAAAAATGCCCCCAAATCAGCCATACTCGCCCCCGTATAAACTCACCCAGTAAAATCACTACTACTCATGTGGGCCCAGTAAACCCATGCATCACACAACCCACACCCCCACACAACACACACACCCCCCACAACTCCACCACACCCCATACATACACACACACACCACGCACCACACAATACACACACCAACAACACACTACACACATACACACAACACCCACACCACACACAAACACAATCATTGGAACATATCGCACGCAATGGGCACCGTATTTTTATTACCTAAGCCACAATTGTTATTACAAGTGTATGAGACCAAATATCGATGAATAGTAATATCCTTGTTCTATTAAGAATTGAACACGTCTAAATAAACCCCACTCCCGCATGTTCATGACATAAATTCCATCGGTTATACCATGAATACTATGTTGATCTCAATGAAATTTATACTATAATTATTCTATTACAATAAGAACCCAGGTTAAAATAATAAAAGGTAGCCTTTCTCAGCTTAACCTGTCTTATACCTTTTCTAGTGAGCTCTGCTTCTCTTCTGTCTTTTCCCTCTCCCTCCCCTCTCTCCTCTCTTCTCTCTCTCTCTCTCTCTTCTTCACGTCGAACACCACACGCGCACGCGCGCACGTGAGTGTGATAGATAAGTCAGACGATAGATGACAGGACAGCAAGATCGATAGGCAGTCGTTTTTTTTATTTTTTTATTTTTGACAGAAGAAGATAACAGACAGTTAGGCAGACAGACCGACAGATAGTCTTTTTTTGCCTTTGTGCCTGACGGCAGCACGGTGTGTGCGTCCTGAGTTTGAAGCGTTTTTTGTAGTGTTTTTCTTCCGTTCTGCAAGATAGTTTTACATCTACGGTTTTTGGTGTCCCTGTGCTTGGACTGGTTTGACAGGTTTTCTGATGATATTGTTTGAATTTTGGCCTTACTTTAAATATAATTTTCATTTTCGGAAACATTTTCAAAACGTTCTTGTCTTCTATGACTTGTGTTAATGACTGTGCTGGTCCTGGTGGACCCATTTCAGTGTATCCTGTGCCGGCCAACCATTGCACGTGTGAAACCCCGAATTCAAACCTTATCATCTCAACCCCCCGATTTCTTTCATTTCACTGCAATGGCCCACAACAGCTGCCGAATAAGAGCTTTGCTCACAAGGGTTTCTACCCATACAAACAGACTAAACCACCATATTTTCCCTTAGGAATTCACCGCCGCAAAACGAGACGATGGTACACGTGCCGGCAAACATCATCGACCCTACGGTCCCATGGTTCCGTTCTCTGCCCTCAAACTTCTGACGTCATGCGCCGATACCACTGTAACACGACACACCGCTTCGCTTCCTCTGATGCCCTCTGCTTTTGTTTATGACTTGCAAAACATGTTGATTGCCATGTGGACAATGGTGTACCTGAAACTGCAAATGATAAAACTAGCCAATACTTTCCATCACCACCCTGACTTCAATTCTCAACTTTTGAATGCTCTACACTTCCCATCCTACCAACCCTACCTCCTCTTCCTCTGACAATTATCCATAACTCACCACAATCATCCATCAACTCTCTGCCACCCCCAAATCTTCTTCACTTGTGCTTGTTCCATGTGCACTCGGTCTGTCAGATGGTAAAGCTGATAATTCTGACATTCATCTCTGCCTGAATATTATATCCCTTTTCACCGAAGAAACTGGTACAAACACATGACGATCACGAAACCAAGATTAAAAACAACTGGACACCACCTGGTTATCAAAACTTTTCTTTCCCGCCCTCCCGTGGGAGGAGGCATTGCCGTTCGTTTATAAAGATACATTGAACTGCTCTTTCCTTTCTGTCGCTCCCTTCCTTTCTCACTGAAACCTTGCAGTCTGTGAACTCAAACTCACCACACCTGGCCACTCTATACTTTCTGTGTCTTTACCGTCCACTCCACGCCGTAGACTAATTGAACATCCATTTCCATCCAGCGTATCAGTCACTCCTGTCATCCAGCTCTCTCCCACGAAAGCTTATTATTTCTCGGTGACTTTTAAAACTTCCACTTCGACAACCCGTCTTCTCCTGATGTCAAACGATTCTTCTTTCTTTGTCCAACCACTCCTTTTCACAGCTGGTAACTGACGCAACACCCAGTCCGGACATATCTTAGATGGCTCATTAAGATGACTCACAAGATTAGGTTATCATCTGTATCGTCTCATGCTGAACTCTCTTTGTTTTCTGCTGTTCTCTTTTCTCCTCCACATTGCCACCCCATCAGGAACGAAGACATGTGTCACCCGTCGCAATCTCCAAGCTATAGACCTTGAAATTTCTTCTGCACAAGCTGCTAAAGGCCTATCACTCAACTCTGACAAAACATGACCCTCGAAACACTACAATACTTTCTTCAGCACACTGCTAGATGAGATGCACTCCCACTGACGTCTCCTGCCTGACAAGCTGGTGCAACCATGGATCACACGACCTCTGGTCGCAAAGCGCAACGCAGGCGCGTCGAGCGGCGTGGCGAACACAACAACGGAAATCACAAAAACGCTCTTCGAATACAAAATCAACAAAGTTCAATCTTAATTCTTTCAGGAAAAAACAAAGTTCTACTCTACTCAAGTTCTTAATTGCCACGTCTAATGAAATTCTCTATTCCCTCCCATCTACTCTTCTTGGATTGTGAAGCAAGCCCTCTGCCTTCCATCCACACCCACTCTGAACTTCTTCTTTATTTTTACCTTCTTTTCTTGCAAAATCCGTAACTCGTTCACTTGGATCAGACTCCTTTCAGCCTGCAGTTCTGATTCCCCAAATCTCAGGTACGCCTCTCCTTTCTTTCCAACCTTAAGTGAGAACGAAAATACGACAATTCAGAAAGGAGAATGTCTATAAAATCATGCGACCTCGATCCCATACCCTGCTTCTCTTTTTGGACCGGCCCTACCCACAACTTCCTATACCCGCTCTCACGAAACAAAAGTGAACATCTCTTGTTAGGAAATTTTTCCTATCTCTCCAAACTGCAATAGTTACCCTCTACTCAACAAGCATGACCCTTGACCAAACATTCTTGAAGAATTATTAGACTGTTTCCCAATCTACCTTTATCTTCTAAAAGTCCTTGAAAAGTCGTTCTCTAAAACAGCTCAACACCACCTTCTCTCAACAGTTCTTCTTCCTGAGTTTCAGTCTGCCTAAGCCACCCTAAGACAGAAATACCTTAGTCATACCCTAAATTACACTTCTCCTTGTTGACTCGGGACATTCCTTTCACTTACTCGCTGATCTGCAGCCTTCGGTACACTATTGCCCATTCAATTCTTCTCTCCCGTCTTCCAAACACATGGTTATACATTGAAATGGTGACGTAGCTAAATGCCTTGGTTACATTGAAATGGTGACGTAAGCTTAATGCCCTGGTATAATTGAAATGGTGCCGTAAAGCTAATTGCCATGGTATCATTTATGGTGACGTAAAGCTAAATGCCATGGAAACATTGAAATGGTGACGTAAAGCTACATGCCATGGTTATAATTGACATGGAGAGTAAGCTAAAGAGCAAACAGTCTCCATCAACAGGGAATGCAAGAAGTGTCAAATTAACATTCAAGTGATGATGTTAAAGCTGGTAGTCAAGGACTACATTCAAGTGGAGCTGTAAGTGAGTGACAAGGGCCTACTTATCATCTGAATACCAAGGCCCATGCAATCCTATTGTTAAGCTTTAAAAATGATATGATGAGATTGTCTTCAGCCATAACAAGCTCTTACATAACAATCTGCATACAATCGGTTTTTCACATCAACAAACTACATACCGCACATCAAGGATATTAAACAGCTACGATTCTAGTCTGATCTAATCTGCCTTCCATAGAAGTGTCGGACACATAAGGTTGGTGGTAATGGATACTACAAGAAGTTCCCACCATGAACTATGGTATTTAGAGACGGTGATCCTCGCTCCCCCCCCCCCCACCCCCCCCCATCTCGACAAACAGAGATGAAGGACTTCACTTTCATGCTATGAGGGGAAAATACATTTGAGGCATACACAGGTTCCAAACGCTCCCTGCAGGCCCCCACCTATTATTCACATGTCCATGGATCCTAGGCAACTCATCTGAGTGTGGTGAAGTGTCCAAGCTGGAGAAGCACGTGTGAGACACTGTCAGGGCCCCCATCTGTTTACCAAAAAAACCTTCTGTGCCTACCTGTTACAGTGGCTGCTGGCAGCTACCCCCCCCACAGGACATCATTGCCAGATTAGTTACCTGCATGGCGGATGAAGATCAGAGTAGACGAGATCATGATGTATCAACCTCAATATCAGTCTATTGGGCAGAAAAAAACACATGATTTCCTGGTGAACACCATTATGAGATACTCTTTACCCAGTTCCATGTCTTGTGGTTGAGGAGACTTCAGGGCCAATATCTTTGTCACGAGTCTCAAGCCTTCATGCAGCATTATCAACCGAAGCTTATGTCCGAAATGCTCTTGAAGCACAAAGAGCCGGCTTGTTTCCCTTCAGATCTGCAACGAACAGGCTGATGTATTCTATTAAATTCCTATCTTCCTGTATCTGATAATTTAGTACAATAGTTATTTTTCTTCCTAAGTATATGTAGAAACCTGACTTTTATCCTGAAGTTACAAAACGACTTTCACTGATTCCCTTTATCAAGAACTACAGCAGGGATTAGCATAGCTTGAACTGCAGATTGTCTTTTAAATTTCCTTCTTACAGTCAGAGAATGTCTTTTAGTTTAATTCAGTATCATGACCGATTTCCCAGCATCATTGATGTCACCCTAGGAATCATTTATGAGAAAGTTTAGGCTACTCTAAGTAGTGAGATTTTGTCCGCAGTGCTGTGTCCACAAATTCTGTCTGGCAGTGCTTGGTGATAACAACCATTTCTAGAAGTAAACTATTTTTGTTAAGGGTTGATTTATTTATTTATTTAATCTTTTATCTCAGAGAAAATGAAATAAGCATTATGTGATTTCACATCCAGTCCCCATGTGTCTCGCATCAGTTTTGTAAATTTTGTCATCTGTTCCTATGGCACACCAATTGTTCATACTCTTCGTAAAAGCGGGAAGGCGGATTTCCGGTATTTATGCCCAAGATGTTCAGCAAGTCTTTCACACACGGGCCTTGTTTTATAGTCTCATCGAGTAATGTCACACTCCATTTTCCACGTGCAGTGGTTTCTATGTTTAATTATTTATTTCTGCGACCCTCAGTGGTGTTTTGCACCCTCTCCGTGCATATGAGCCATGCTAATCACAGTAGTTGGGCTGTGGTCTTTAGTGCCTGTACAAACTGAAGAGTTATTCCCACTCAGTGATTTTGGAAGGCACACACCTTATTTTGATAGCTGATTGACTGGAATTCCTGTCATTGATGGTGTGCCGAGCAGACGAAGCCTGTTTAGTGTGATCAACAAAATCTGGGAATCCCAAGGTTCCAAATCCGTTACAGCCAGTGAACTTGCAGTGGGCCGAGCAGTGTTATAGGTTCTTGAGGCCTACATGATGCACTGACCCCTCGATGCGGGGACAGCTCTTGTATCTTATCCCTGAGACATCAAGAGCACAAAACTGACCTGTTGTAAAATCTGTAGACACTAGATAGAGTCATGTTAATCATCTTTGTTGCAACATATGGACATACTGTTCATCTCTGATTAAAGCAGGACTCTTATTACAGGCAAATGGATTCACAGTCACTGTCAGCCTAAGTTTGTTCTTTTAACGTGAGCAGGATGGCAGATTCACATGCATATTAAGAATGCTGCGACTCCATGGACCCTCACAGCGGACTACGACAAAAAATAGAGCTGTAGACATGGTGCTTCCGAAGACTATTAGGCATCTCGTACACAGCCACATCACGAATTGAAAGACGGTCCAGAGGCATCCGCAAATGAAATCGGACCTCTACTGAACTATCAAACACTCGTAGACAACGAACCGACCTGGATTTGGTATGGTCACAAACTCCTCTGGTCTTGCTAAAACACCTACAAGGCCACGTGAGTGGCGGAGAAGAAGAGGTGACAACGAGAGATGGGCGGACAACCATTCGCAGAGAGGGCCGACATGGAGCTGAGCTGCGATGGAACCCATCGGGCGGTGAGAGACGCAGAGGATGAGTCAAAAAAGGGGGTAGACAAGCTTCGAAGCGACCCCAAAGATTCGGCCTGAGGCCTCGTGACCGTGACGAGTGAGGAATTAGAGACTGCGCCTTTAGAGTACCACATCTGATTTTCCCTAGCCTTCTGGAATGTCAGACTGTCATAAACATGTCCAAGCAGCATTTTCTTTATGTGGGTATCCCTTTATGCGAGCCATGACGGTCAGGATTCATCACAAGTGGGTCATGGTGTCTTCACCTTTAACAGGTCACAACCGTGGTTTTCAGTCTGTGTTCAGTGTCATGGTTTTCCAGGGAGGAAACAAGTTGACATGCTGAAAAAACATGTCCCTCTTTGGTCTGCTGGTTTTTCAACTTTTGTCCTTGCATGATCCTGATCAGTGTTGAAAATACTTTAGGGATATGTTTTCGGTTTAGGAACTTGCAGGACCATGTGGTAAACAAGATCTCTTGCACCACCGTCCTGTACAAATCCAGCTTAGGTGTAACTTTCTTTGGCCCTCATCACTGTTGCCTCTAACGATGTGTCAGCACTGTCTTGAAATTGTTGTCCCTGATTGAGACTGTTGTGGTCACATGTCACCTCTACCTGACCATTTTTTCTCTTTCACGCGACAGGCCACAGAGTTGCTTGGTTGCAATTGGAACCTAGCCTGCAGTTCTGAGTCTCGATTCATGTTTTATTGGGGAGACTTACCAGCCTGTCTCTCCGTAGAAACTGTGCAGTAAACATTTTGTTGGAATAGTCTTTCAACGGCCAATAGTGCCTTGCAAGATAAAGCAGTGATGCTATCACCTTTATTGAACAGTTTGTCTTCTTACTATTAAAATGATTTTTCTGTCCCTACTGCAAACTCCATAGTCGTAGATGATGCAGCGTCTCTGTCAGGTATCTAACAAGACCTTTTTTTTTTTTTTTTTTCCGATGGTTTTTAACAAATGTATTGTAGTATTACTACTAGTAGTAGTAGTAGTAGTAGTGTCGCCGCAGCAGCAGCAGCAGCAGCGGCAGCAACAGCAGCCAGCAGCAGCAGCAGCGCAGCACAGCCGCAGCCGCGCAGCAGTAGTAGTAGTAGTTTAGTCGTAGTAGTAGTAGTAGTCATAAATAGTGTTCGTATGTAGTTCGTAGTGTGAGTCGTAGTAGTAGAAACAGTACTAATTTACATATGCTCATAATACACAGTAAATGCGAAGATGATTAGGATGCATTGATGCTGTTTTATAATAAACTGGTAATTCTTAGTGATATAACCTTATATCAATATTGTTGTTGCGAAACATTCGAGGTAGACGTAGTAGTCGTAGGCCTGTACGTTAGTAGTGGCAGTAGTAGTCAGTAGTAGTAGTAGTAGTAGTGTAGTACTTAAGTAGTTTGTAGTGATAGTAGTAGTATAAGTATTAGTCTACTAGTGGTAGTAGACGGTCATATAGCAGAAGTCGTAGGATGTTGTTGTATAGTAGTCGAAGTAGAAAGCTGTAGTAGACGTAGTAGTAGTCGTTGTAGTAGTGTAGTAGTAGTATAGTATTAGTAGTGTAGTAGTAGTAAGTAGTGCGTAGATAGTGAGTAGATAGAAGTCGTAGTAGTAGTAGTAGTTAGTAGTAGTAGCGTGTCCTTATACAAATATACGCGTATGATTTGTTATCTACAAAATAGCCTAACGCGAGTCTTAAGATTTATAATCTAATTTTGATGGATGACGATGACGATGACGATGCTGATGTGATGAGTGATGAAGATGAAGCTGATTCACTCTTTCCAACGCATATCGAGTAGCCAAGCCTTTATCCATATATATACACCATTAAGTCCCACTGTCAACACCCGCACAAGCAACACGACATCTAGGCTCCATTTCAACTGCTTTGTCCAAACCCCTTCCCCCCCCTTCCACAAAGAACGCCACTGCTGTAATGTGTTTTGGATGGCTTTCAGGGATTTCTCAATAACACAAATCTTATGAGCACGGTTTCATACAACACGGACCCAATTAGCGATTCCTAGCCCGGAAGTGCCCGCTAGGTCTATTGACCATGACGCACCAACTTTATAAGATGGGAAATCCTAAATACTACACTCCTCATATACGAGTGAAACGAATTAATCAGTCCTTGTTTTCAAAGTGGCCTAGCTCAAGACTGAACAAACAGCCCTTGTTCCACCGATTTAGCATTGACAGTCCTTCAGGGTAGGATGGTGTCTCGCTGTCAGATAGATCTCTGGGTTGCTGCCGGACAGGGAGAGTAGGCTGGTCTGCTGCTTGGAGCATGAGTTAGGGCTGACCAGGTGAGGCAGGCGGCCCCTGGTTTGTAGGTCTGCTTTCCCCCGGGTCAGGCGGATGCGGTTGCAGAGGGTGTGGCAGGAAGCGCACCAAGAGTGGTCGGTGATTCGGAAAGGGGAGGACCACAGAAAACGGGAGTGGTACTGTCTCTGGTTGAGGGTGTTACGTGGCAGGTTACATTCTCACCTGTCATGTACCCGGAGATGTTCTACAGAGAGGACGCGGAGTTCCTGTTTTGGAAATTGGAAGGAAATATTATTATCTGCGGAGGAAGCCTTGCCAACAGTACATCCCACTCTCACAGGCAAGTGGGGCATAGGACAGTCGCATGGAGATGTCCCAAAGGCCCACTAGCCTCCAGGGCCTTGCCAGCAGTCCATAGGGACTAAACAAGTCAACCTCTAGTCAGAGAGTCATATGGATACTAAAGATCTAAAGCTGTAAATTGAAATTTACCTGAGTGGGCACCGACAAGCCACTGAAAATTTAGCTCTCACTTTGCTGGTGCCCTGAACACGTCACTGGTTTAATCTAAAACTTGTGACATAAACCCAGGTGCCATAACGGCTAGACATCAGTGCCATACGTAATCTGAACCACAGAGTACCCTTTCGACAGGCGGGTTTCAGGCGAAAACTTATGACAACGACATAGGATAACGGATCCAACCCACAATTGGAATGGCTCTCTCCCACTCTTCAACCTCTATTTTTAGAGAGAATAGCGGCTCCTGTGCTTGAAACCCCCCTGCCGAATTTCCAGCGTGGAGCACAGGACCACTTACAACCATACGTCTCGCTGATGACATCAACGGCCTAGACTCAGTCCCAGGTTCAAATCCTCACACCCCTTCACCACCCCACTTTCCACCTCTTTGGATGCCAGGGTGAAGGGGCCTAGCACCCTGGACAGAGAGAAGGGTATGGATTCTAAGGGCACTGCAGTAGAAAGTTTACTCCATGCCACTTTTCTTCTCCCACCCTCTATTTGTTCTTTTAGTTTCATCGGCAATCCCTGAGCGCAGGCTAGGCTTGCGCATAGAGACTAATACCACCTCATCCACCATCGGCCTATGCTTGGGGCATGGCATGTGACGCATGTGCAAGCAGTTTTTACTGAAAACGGCAGTGACATTCTTTGTTATCAAAGATAGTACAGGTCTGGTCAACTTTGTAAGGACTGCTACACTTGCGCTCTTGGCCAGCCCAAGTGGATGACGACGAAGGAGGAACCTCCAAGCCAAACACAGAAGCTAGGTACAGCAATTGGTTACCGCGGGGAATGTAGGCCCCGCACGAGCTGCTGAGCAGAGCAACTCCAATGAGGGAAGAGGACGCTGACCTGACCTTCAGCAGGGTAGCTCTGGAGAAGCTGGATCGCTGTCTGCTCAGACGAGGACGAGAAGCACAGGACGTTAACACGCTGATCTTGAGCCGCCTTGATTGCATTTCTGGACCACTTTGGAAATGCCAGGGTTCTATGCACACGTTGGCCAACCATCATCGGCCACAGCACCAGCCACAAAAGAAGCGTGCAGGACCAAGTAACCTCCTGGTCTACTGATTTTCCCCCCATCGTCGTGCTTGTGGACAAGTTCTAAGGCGTGTGTGAGAGGGCATTTATTAATGCTTTTGTTGATTTTCTTTTGCTTATATTTTTGGACAGGGGTTAGGGGTGTAAGGTAGGGGCGGAAAGTGGGTGTTGGGACGTTAGCCTAGATATAGAAGTATAAATGTGAATGAAAGCAAAACAAGAAGTGTTTGTTTGTATATTTGTGCCTCTGAGTTCTATTGGTGTTTTGAGAGATTGCTGCAGCATGCCATACATCTTCCAGCCAAATTAAGAACGCGAGTCGTACACCAATCTAGACTCATTCCTTTCGCGGAAGAGTTTGGAAGAATCCCTTTTTTCTTTTCTTTATATAAAGTTAAGCCATGGCCAAGAGTTGCTCAAACTTGGCAAATCACCTAATGAGGACCTTCAGCCTCATGGCATGCAGATCAGCGCACAGCAGACAAAGTTGAAGACACTTAAAGGCTCAGCACCAGTGCCTAGGCCCCTGGTAAGCACCATGAGTTTCTGTTTCAGTCCATTACGAGCCTAGAGACAAATTACATCTCTGGCCGGCCGCGTGCGTGTGCTGTGGGTCCACGGGCAAGTGGGACCACCACCGTGAGCTCATCATTTAAATATGCAATTTGGAGTGTTGCTCAAATTATATGACACCTGTAGTATATGTATCCATGGGCTGGTTGCTGCGGTATACAATATGATAGAAAACACAGGCCTGTCACATAGATCCCAAGCATATCACATCCTCGCCGCTTCAATCGTCATTCTCAACCTTAATGAAATCCTGCAATAGAACAGATCTTTGAGTCATTGTCCCCAGCCATTCTGGTCTCATGGTGTACATCAGTTTCGGTTTTCCCACCTAGTGCCTGTGGCGAGTTTCTGTCCGAGCCCTCAGGCAAGGGGATAAATAGGGGTTGTACATGGAGGGGGTTTTGTGCGTTGTTGTCATCTTGGGGTGGGAATGGGTCACTCGATTCAGGCTGGCTCCCTGACTGAGTATACTGTTAGTAATTAAGTGGGCTTTGTTGGAGGGGACTGTGTAAAAGCAATGATAGTTTAGCACAGGCAACCACCCCATCCCCCCAAAGGACCAGAAGGTAGTGCAGGGGCCCCTCTGGTTGGTGGGTCACTGGCGCAGCCGATATTGATAGGAGCCCTAAGGATCCTAGCATAACAAATTGAGTAAGGCTGGGGACGAGATTGGATATGCGTGGCCAGGCAACAGCAGGACCGGACCCTCCCAGACGTTGAGACAGCAAAAAAACTGCAGGGTCATGGATCGCAATGACATCCCATAAATAAGAAAAAATTGAAATGATTCCATAGCTTTTAAATATCTGGAACTATTAGTATTGGATGAGGAGGACACCTGCCCTTCACTCACGGCTCTCTGGATCACCGCTGCATATGACCAAAACTGAAAGTCTTCTGCACTGTCCAAGAAAGATGATGCATTTCCCTGCTCACCGCAATATTGAATTGCCTTATAATACACATTACATCCATATTTATATAAATATACATGGTATTATCTCTATCTTTGAATGATACCATCTATCTATATTCTCTAATATATATATATTATATATATATTATATATATATATATATCTATATATATCTATGTGTGTGTGTGTGGTGTGTGTGTGTGTTGTGAGTGAGTGATTTGTGTATGTGTGTGTGTGTGTGTGTGTTGTGGTGTGTGTTCTATGTGAGTGTGTGTGTGTGTGTGTGTGACATAATACTCTCTGCCATTAGTCTGATGTCTGTAAAAACACTGTACTATTATTGGCCAACTTCTTGAAGGCACTGGAAACCATGTCTAATCATGTTGCCATTTCAATGACCATTCCAGCAACATGGAGGGGGGATCTGCTGCTATGTGGTAACAGTTTTCTCACTATACTACTTACCCCGCTTTGTGCTCTGGAGAGTTCACTACAGCTTCGCTTGCAGTGTCGATACAACACGGAAGCAGAGACTACCGGTTACATAGTCTGCATACTCAATTTGGCTTAGCGTCAGGACGCCAGGGCTGCTTCTGATGTGGGAGAGGTCAGTGCATCTCACTGGGCTGCTTTGCCTGCCTTAAAGTTGGGCAAGCCCTCAGCCTGTGAGGTGCTGGCCCCGTTATGGTCCTAACAAACCCACCTCACTGGGAGCATGGGTGTATTCAGTGAAACCCGAAAAGCTGATCAAAACTGAGCACCAGGCACAGTGAAACATTGAAAACTTCCTGCCCTGACCTGGGAACATGGCACATAAGAACAATGCCGTGGCTTTTCTGCTGATGAGGAAGTGATGACGCAGAAGCCAGCTGTTCCTTGACAGGAGAACTGAGGCAGCTGCAGTGGACATTGTCGGCCCTTCAGGGACACCAGGTCCCAGAACAGGATATTTGAGGGAAGCGAGACTTCACCCAGTTCTGGCAGGGCAAACTATCAGTTGAAGTCAGAGAGCTTGGCCTAGAACTTTGCAGTAGGAAAACAGCTTGCTGGGATCATACCACTCCAGCCGAAGGAACGCGCTTGTACGGGTACCTCCCACTCCAGAACATCCTCAGGGACCAGTCGTCTATCATGTGCCTTACACACCAGCTTTGACATCTATAAGAAGCAAACGACAACTGTTATGACGCCTTCCGTTGCTGCTATAAGGAGCATCTTGCGATAAAGAGCTAGAGTAACACAGGGATTCCAGCCAGCGACTGTCTTCTCACAACCCTGGCTCCACTGCTTGGGTCCGTTTGGCACTGGGAAAATCGAAGAAGATTGGCCATACGCCTGCTGGGCTTGCAGCCGTTGTGTCGATGATCAGTAAACACCTTTTTCAACATGAAGCGCCGCATAGAGTCTTCAGGAGCCACCATGCTCCAACCATTGGCCTCAGCTTGACCGGATCCTTAAACCGAATGTCAACCTTTTCAGCTCAGATCACTTGCCATACCGAGTGCGCAGTTACATCCTCATTCTGGTAATTGTGCGCACATGTGCAGTTATCATGTGAGAGATTGCACAACACAAGCAAGGGAGGGCCACGGACCCTTGCAACGACCCCAGCAAAACCCGTGCGAAGGTCAAATTGGCGATATGCGCTGTTTTGGAGGATCCTCTCCTTGGCCCACTGAACAGCGACATCCCACGAACGATGGAAACACTTTCAGAGATGCTGGCTCGACACTGCCATGTCACTTAGGACAAAAAGACCTGCAAGTCAGCTGATTTTTGACGACTCTCTTCCGAAGCCAAAACAGGGCCTCAAGGCCAAGAGCAAGCCTTGCCGGCTCAACTCCGTCTTTCGTGAGCCGAACCTTCCGGTACTCTGTGTTGCTCACAGTAAAAGTCCCGCCGTGTGCCAGGAATGCGTCCAATGACTTTTGCTAAATGCACGGAAATTTGTCACAGAAGATGCCCATGAAATCCAGAAGAGTGCTTACGACGGAAGCGCTTGCAGATACCCCCACTTAGGCAAACTCACCAAAGCTGGCCACTCTTGCCTCTAGCCCGGCACCTGAGAAAGATTGTTATCCTGAAAGTAACATGAGTTGCTGCATCGATATCTCACCAAGTGTGTAGAATCCTCTGACATGTTCGCGTGAAGGCAAAGTCCCACACAGACATGAGGATGGCTAATTTGCACACTATACAAAAAGGATGACCGCCAGTGAATGCAATACTACCTCGCATCACCCACCTCGGATTGTGGGCCCGTCATTATGAGGATTGTTACAGCCGAGGATCTGGTACTTGCGCGAAGTCTACCGATCCCCGTGCCGTATGCAGTTTCCGTGCCCACAGATCTCCTTAGGCATGACTCTTTTCTTGACCCACCTTCAGAAGAATGGAGCAACGCGGCCATTCTTGTTGCCTTCGGAGCTTCACACAGGCTTTTGTCAGATAAGTCGATATGGCTCTTTCACGGACTCATTTCCCAACTAACCTCTTCTCTAACTTCTGAGATCATCAGATCTTCATGAAGCCGAGAACGGCACTGTATGTCTTTGACCGATCTTCCTCAGCTGCCTTCACATACGGCGCAGATTGAAACAGGGTTGATCTAGCTCACCTCAGTTTGGACTCTTCTTTCCTGTGAGATAACCCACACCTTTCGTTTGCCGTTAGAGGTACCTACATCACCCCAGGTCCGACAGCAGCTTCTTCACCCTCTCCCGACTAGGCCCCAAGACAACGTCCAGCTGAGGTGGCAGTGTGATTCCTCTATGCAGCCGTCGCGCAGTACCGCCCACTACGCTGCGAAGGGACCTACAGCGTCATGACCTTCTTCGTGCTGCCTGCAAGATTCACGCTTTCCATTAGTGGGAGGGAAATAAGATGTCATGGGCCAGGGTAGTTGACTTATCCCCCCGTCATAAGCATCATAACATGAATGGATGTATCCATGACTTTGTGCACAGGGCTCCCAACTATCTCATACACCCTGTATCACTGCTGAAAGTCAACAAGCGCCTGGGAACTGCAGCTGCTTCTAGTGGCAGGGACTGGCAAAGAAGGCAAGGAACAAAAGCAAAAGCTGACTGAGTACACAAGATCCAGATCTACAGAGCCGGCGTCATGAGTTCCCTCCGATGCAGTGAGTTCCGACTTTGCATGCCCTGCAGAGCGCACATCTCACTGCAATTCACACGCCGTAGCCACAGACGCATTTGACCTACCTCGAGGACAAAGGTCCAAACAACACTGACTGGAAAGAAGCTGGATGCACCAGGTTGTACACTTACTGTAACAGAGATGTATACACTGGCTTGGCATGTCCATGGCATGACGATGGAGACCGAATCCTAAAGACCTCCTCAGTGGAGAACTACTTGTCCTTATTTCTTTACTCGCCTTGCTTACTCTCGTGCAGGGAAAACCTTCCTAGGCAGAGCGCTGCAAATCCAAAACGTTCTGTAAGATGGGACTTAAAAGCCTGGACAAGGACCAGAACAACTGGGAAACCACAGCCTAGAGGTGGTCACCTGGGAAGGACTGTGCAGAAAGGTCTCACCTCGTCGACCGAGAACACTCGTTAAGCAGCACGAGGGACTAAATGAGAAGAAAGGCTTTGCAGCCAGGCAAACAGCCAGCACCGGATTTAGATATTAACTTCAGGGATACTGTTGATGTAACTATCATGTATGCAACTCAACTTTCCATTGACTTGCCCTCTACCTTCCATCTGGTGGAATCTACAGGCCATATACTAAATGTTAAGGGAGCGTGTCTTAAGCCAACAATACACTGCTGTAGCCCAGCTATCTAAGTCACAAATTGATGTTTTTATATTCTTATTCTCCATACCACCAGACATATCTATCTGGCCCTCTCTCCCGCCAAAGATTAGGTTTTAACGTGTGGCACAAGAGTTACAAATGCTTTGCACATGGGACTTCGGTGTGTGTGTGCTCCTCAACGGACTCGTGGAGGAATGATTCAGAACAGTGTCAATTCAGAGGGGAAAGCTCCCTCAACTGTTCATCGCAATTTGTAAACATGAATGAAGCCCATTCTTCAGCTGCCCTAACGGTCCAAAAGCACGAGGCTCTTGTCTTCATCCATTGGCTGTTAATTCTGCTTGCTGTCTTTGCTACATCAGTGTGGCATTAGCTACCAGACAGCCTCTCTTCTATCTGACAGGTATGAGGTCGGATACTCTACCTACTGACTGGTGCGAGCTGAAATTTATGGTTTTTATCACGTACAGGTCTAGATCGTTGACGCTCTCACTCTCTCCTCTCTCTCTCACTCTTCTCTTCTCTTCCTTTTTCCTTTTTCACCTCTCTCTCTCTATTCTCTCTCTCTCTCTTCTCTCTCGCACTCTCTCTCTCTCTCTCTCTCTCTCTCTCACGCTCTCTCTCTCTCTCCTCTCTTCTCTCTCTCTCTCTCTCTCTCTTCTCTCTCTCTCTCTCTCTCTCTCTCTCTCTCTCTCTCTCACTCGCTCTCGGAGGTATTTCATCTTTCATGTCTAATCTCTATGTTTTTCTTACTTTCTGTTTCCGTTACTTGCTTTTCTTTGTTCGCTTATGTCAGAACGACAGCAATTAAATCAACGCAGGCTCTTCCAGTTTTCTGGATTTGTATAAATCTGGACATAACATGAAAACGGTAAAAAACACACGACCACACACACACCACACACACACACACCCACACACACCTTACAATTCAAATTCAAAAAATTTATTCTCTCGCGGACAGAGGACTTTGGTGGGTCACGCGCTACATAAACAATTACACATGTAAACATTAATGTAAACACACACCAGCACACCACACGCACCCTCCACACCACCAACACACGCCACCAACACACACTATCGACACAGCCGCAGCACCATTTTGAGATAAAAATGCCCCCAAATCAGCCATACTCGCCCCCGTATAAACTCACCCAGTAAAATCACTACTACTCATGTGGGCCCAGTAAACCCATGCATCACACAACCCACACCCCCACACAACACACACACCCCCCACAACTCCACCACACCCCATACATACACACACACACCACGCACCACACAATACACACACCAACAACACACTACACACATACACACAACACCCACACCACACACAAACACAATCATTGGAACATATCGCACGCAATGGGCACCGTATTTTTATTACCTAAGCCACAATTGTTATTACAAGTGTATGAGACCAAATATCGATGAATAGTAATATCCTTGTTCTATTAAGAATTGAACACGTCTAAATAAACCCCACTCCCGCATGTTCATGACATAAATTCCATCGGTTATACCATGAATACTATGTTGATCTCAATGAAATTTATACTATAATTATTCTATTACAATAAGAACCCAGGTTAAAATAATAAAAGGTAGCCTTTCTCAGCTTAACCTGTCTTATACCTTTTCTAGTGAGCTCTGCTTCTCTTCTGTCTTTTCCCTCTCCCTCCCCTCTCTCCTCTCTTCTCTCTCTCTCTCTCTCTTCTTCACGTCGAACACCACACGCGCACGCGCGCACGTGAGTGTGATAGATAAGTCAGACGATAGATGACAGGACAGCAAGATCGATAGGCAGTCGTTTTTTTTATTTTTTTATTTTTGACAGAAGAAGATAACAGACAGTTAGGCAGACAGACCGACAGATAGTCTTTTTTTGCCTTTGTGCCTGACGGCAGCACGGTGTGTGCGTCCTGAGTTTGAAGCGTTTTTTGTAGTGTTTTTCTTCCGTTCTGCAAGATAGTTTTACATCTACGGTTTTTGGTGTCCCTGTGCTTGGACTGGTTTGACAGGTTTTCTGATGATATTGTTTGAATTTTGGCCTTACTTTAAATATAATTTTCATTTTCGGAAACATTTTCAAAACGTTCTTGTCTTCTATGACTTGTGTTAATGACTGTGCTGGTCCTGGTGGACCCATTTCAGTGTATCCTGTGCCGGCCAACCATTGCACGTGTGAAACCCCGAATTCAAACCTTATCATCTCAACCCCCCGATTTCTTTCATTTCACTGCAATGGCCCACAACAGCTGCCGAATAAGAGCTTTGCTCACAAGGGTTTCTACCCATACAAACAGACTAAACCACCATATTTTCCCTTAGGAATTCACCGCCGCAAAACGAGACGATGGTACACGTGCCGGCAAACATCATCGACCCTACGGTCCCATGGTTCCGTTCTCTGCCCTCAAACTTCTGACGTCATGCGCCGATACCACTGTAACACGACACACCGCTTCGCTTCCTCTGATGCCCTCTGCTTTTGTTTATGACTTGCAAAACATGTTGATTGCCATGTGGACAATGGTGTACCTGAAACTGCAAATGATAAAACTAGCCAATACTTTCCATCACCACCCTGACTTCAATTCTCAACTTTTGAATGCTCTACACTTCCCATCCTACCAACCCTACCTCCTCTTCCTCTGACAATTATCCATAACTCACCACAATCATCCATCAACTCTCTGCCACCCCCAAATCTTCTTCACTTGTGCTTGTTCCATGTGCACTCGGTCTGTCAGATGGTAAAGCTGATAATTCTGACATTCATCTCTGCCTGAATATTATATCCCTTTTCACCGAAGAAACTGGTACAAACACATGACGATCACGAAACCAAGATTAAAAACAACTGGACACCACCTGGTTATCAAAACTTTTCTTTCCCGCCCTCCCGTGGGAGGAGGCATTGCCGTTCGTTTATAAAGATACATTGAACTGCTCTTTCCTTTCTGTCGCTCCCTTCCTTTCTCACTGAAACCTTGCAGTCTGTGAACTCAAACTCACCACACCTGGCCACTCTATACTTTCTGTGTCTTTACCGTCCACTCCACGCCGTAGACTAATTGAACATCCATTTCCATCCAGCGTATCAGTCACTCCTGTCATCCAGCTCTCTCCCACGAAAGCTTATTATTTCTCGGTGACTTTTAAAACTTCCACTTCGACAACCCGTCTTCTCCTGATGTCAAACGATTCTTCTTTCTTTGTCCAACCACTCCTTTTCACAGCTGGTAACTGACGCAACACCCAGTCCGGACATATCTTAGATGGCTCATTAAGATGACTCACAAGATTAGGTTATCATCTGTATCGTCTCATGCTGAACTCTCTTTGTTTTCTGCTGTTCTCTTTTCTCCTCCACATTGCCACCCCATCAGGAACGAAGACATGTGTCACCCGTCGCAATCTCCAAGCTATAGACCTTGAAATTTCTTCTGCACAAGCTGCTAAAGGCCTATCACTCAACTCTGACAAAACATGACCCTCGAAACACTACAATACTTTCTTCAGCACACTGCTAGATGAGATGCACTCCCACTGACGTCTCCTGCCTGACAAGCTGGTGCAACCATGGATCACACGACCTCTGGTCGCAAAGCGCAACGCAGGCGCGTCGAGCGGCGTGGCGAACACAACAACGGAAATCACAAAAACGCTCTTCGAATACAAAATCAACAAAGTTCAATCTTAATTCTTTCAGGAAAAAACAAAGTTCTACTCTACTCAAGTTCTTAATTGCCACGTCTAATGAAATTCTCTATTCCCTCCCATCTACTCTTCTTGGATTGTGAAGCAAGCCCTCTGCCTTCCATCCACACCCACTCTGAACTTCTTCTTTATTTTTACCTTCTTTTCTTGCAAAATCCGTAACTCGTTCACTTGGATCAGACTCCTTTCAGCCTGCAGTTCTGATTCCCCAAATCTCAGGTACGCCTCTCCTTTCTTTCCAACCTTAAGTGAGAACGAAAATACGACAATTCAGAAAGGAGAATGTCTATAAAATCATGCGACCTCGATCCCATACCCTGCTTCTCTTTTTGGACCGGCCCTACCCACAACTTCCTATACCCGCTCTCACGAAACAAAAGTGAACATCTCTTGTTAGGAAATTTTTCCTATCTCTCCAAACTGCAATAGTTACCCTCTACTCAACAAGCATGACCCTTGACCAAACATTCTTGAAGAATTATTAGACTGTTTCCCAATCTACCTTTATCTTCTAAAAGTCCTTGAAAAGTCGTTCTCTAAAACAGCTCAACACCACCTTCTCTCAACAGTTCTTCTTCCTGAGTTTCAGTCTGCCTAAGCCACCCTAAGACAGAAATACCTTAGTCATACCCTAAATTACACTTCTCCTTGTTGACTCGGGACATTCCTTTCACTTACTCGCTGATCTGCAGCCTTCGGTACACTATTGCCCATTCAATTCTTCTCTCCCGTCTTCACCCCAAAACACACCCCCCCCCCACCCCCCAAAACCCCACCAACATTAAACCTTTTTCTCCCCTCCCCCCCTCCCCCCCCCCCCCCCCCCCCCCCCCCACCCCCCCCCCCCCCCCCCCCCCCCCCCCCCCCCCCCCCCCCCCCCCCCCCCCCCCCGACCTCTACTCACGAAAACCTTCAGGCAGTCCCCCTTTTAGCAAAAACAAGTGCGCATCTGAAAAACCCGGGGCACGCGTTCCAACACAGACTCCCAAACCCCCCTCCACCCCCACCCAGCCTCACCCGCCAAGCCATCTTCACACCCATAGTCAACCTAGCGTATACCCTGGTATCAGAGCAGAAATAGAAAAAGACAAAGAAGAAGAAGAGGAAAATAATAGAGAAAGCCAAAGAGAAGAAGAAGAAGAGAATATAGAGAAAACCAAAGCCAACCAAGAGGAAAAAGAGAAAGCCAAACAAGAGGAAATAGAGAAAGCCAAACAAGGGGAAATAGAGAAAGCCAAGAAGAGAATAAGAGAAACCAAAGCCAAAGAAGAGGAAATAGAGAAACTCAAACAAGAGGAAATAGAGAAAGCCAAACAAGAGGAAATAGAGAAAGCCAAAGAAAGAAGAAGAGAATATAGAGAAAGCCAAAAAAGAAGAAGAGAATATAGAGAAACCCAAAGGGAAGAAGAAGAAATAGAGGAGAAAGACAAAGAAAAGAAGAGAATATAGAGAAAACCAAAGCAAAAAGAGGAAATAGAGAAAGCCAAACAAGAGGAATAGAGAAAGCCAAACAAGAGGAAATAGAGAAAGCCAAAGAAGAGAATATAGAGAAAACCAAGCCAAAGAAGAGGAAATTAGAGAAACTCAAACAAGAGGAAATAGAGAAAGCCAAACAGAGGAAATAGAGAAACCAAGAAGAAGAAGAGAATATAGAGAAAGCCAAAAAAGAAGAAGAGAATATAGAGAAAGCCAAAAAAAGAAGAGAGAATATAGGAAAGCCAAAGAAGAAGAAGAGAATATAGAGAAAGCCAAAGAGAAGAAGAGAATATGGAGAAAGCCAAAGAAGAGGAAACAGAGAAAGCCAAAGAAGAAGAAGAGAATATTATAGAGAAATACAAAAAAGAAGAAGAGAAATAGAGAAAGGCAAAGAAGAAGGAAAAAACAAGCACAGCAGAAAAAAAAAGCTGAAGAAAACAGAGAAAGAAAAAGAAGAAGACGTCAAAAGACAGCCAACGAAGACGAGGAAAGGAGAAAAGCCAAGCAAAAAGGAGCAAAACGGAATAAAAACAAAAGAGAAGAGGTAAAGAAATAAAGAGAAAGCCAAGCAGAAGAAACAGAGAAAACCATAGAAGAAGAAACAAGAAACAGAGAAGAACAAAGAGAGAAAAAAAGAAAAACAGAGAAAACCAGAGAAGAAGAAACAAAGAAACTGAAAAACCAAAGAAGCCCCGAAAAAGAAACGGAGAAAACACAGAGAAAAAAAAACAACAGAAGCCAGAAAAGGGTAAGAAACAAAGATAAGCCAAAGAAACAGGAAGCAAACAAAGAGAAAAACGGAGAAAGCCACGAAGGGAGAAACGGAAAAGGCCAAAGAAGAAAGAGAATTAATATCGAGAAGAAACCCAAAAAAAGACAAAACAGGTAAACCAAAGAAGGTAAAAAAAAAAGTGAAAAACCCACAGAAGAAGAAAAGACAGAGGAAGGCAAAACTCAAAAACAAAAAAGAGGAAATAGAAAAAGCGGAGAGAAAGCAAGAGTAGGAAACAGATAGAGCCCCCAAAAGAAAAAGAACAAAGAAGCCAAAGCAGGAGAAGAAACAGAGAAAACAAGGAAAGAAAAGGAATTGGGAAAGCCAATAACAAAGGTGAAGAAACCATAAGTCAAAGAACGAAAGAAAAAAGAGAAAACCAACAAAAGACAAAAGAAAAGGGCAGAAAGAAAAAGCAAAGAAGACATCAACAGAAATGAAGAAAGCAAAGGTATAAGCAGAAACGGAAAAAGCCCTGGACAAACAAAATGTAACAAGACAGCAAAACAATAAAAGAAGAGAACAGCCACAGAAAAAAAAGAAACAAGAGAAGCATGAGAAACCAAAGATTAGATGGAAGAAAATAAATAAAGCCAACGAAGAGAGAAGAAACGGAGAAGCCAAGAGAAACAAGGAACAGAATGGAAAAAGAGAGCAGAACACGGAAAGAAGAAGAAAGAAAGACCCCAAACATAAGAAAGAAATGAAAGTGCGAAAGCATGAAAAAGAGAAGAAAAGAAGAAAAAAAAGAAAGCCAAAAAGAAAATGAAACAGAGAATCCCCAAAAAAGAAAGAGAACGAGAAAGCCAAGAAAATCGAAAAGAAACAAATGAAGGAGAAAAAAAGGAGAAGAAAAGAGAAAGCCAAAAAAGGAACAAAGGCCAGAAAAAAGAGAAGAAAAAACATGAGAAAACCAAAAGAAGAAATAGAGAAAAACCAAACAGGAGGAAAAAAAAAGAAACCCAAAAGAGAAGGAGAAGAAATAGAGAAAGCAAAGGAAAAGAAGGAGAAACAGAGAAAAAAATTAAAAAAAAAAAACAAAAAGAAACAAAAGCCCAAAAAAACAGGAAAAAAAATAAAGACAAAAAAAAAACGGAGAAGCCAAAGGAGAAAGAATGAACAACGAAGCAAGCAAGGAGGGAAAATGAAACAGTGTAAAGTGAAAGACAAAAAGGGAGAAAAATGTAGAAAAGCCAAAGAAGAAGGAGGAAAAAGGAGATACCAAAGTAAAAGAAGAAGAAATAATAGAGAAAGCAGGAAAGATAGGAGAATGCAAAAGAGAAGAAATTAAGACAGGTCAAAGAAGAAATTAGTAATGAAAGAAAGGCAAAGAAGATACAATAGAGAAAGCCAAACAAAGAATGGGACAAATGCCAAAAGAGAAAATGAAACAGAGAAATCCAAAAAAAAAGAAACAAAAAAAACACCCAAGACGAAAGACAAACATTAGAAAAGGAGAAATCCAAAGAGAAAAAACGGAGAAAGCCAAAAGAAAAAATCAGAAACAAAAGCGAAGATAAACAAAGACGATTTTTTTTTATAAAAAACGAATGCCAAAGAAAAAAAAAAAGAAGAAAAGCCAAAAGAACAACAACAAAAAAAAAAAACGGAGAATGCAAAGAGAAGGGAAAAAGAAAGAGAATGCCAAAGGAAAAACCAAACGAAGAATGACAAAGAAAGAAAATAAATAGAATACCAAAAAAGAAGGAAAAAAGAAACAGAGAATGCCAAAGAAAAAGGAAAAGAAACACACCAGAAGAAGAAAAAGAACGGAGAATGCCAAAGAAGAAAGAAAAACCAGAGAATACAAAAGAAAAAAAAAAGAAACGGAGAATGTGAAAGAAAATAGAAAATGAAAAAGAAGAAGAAAAGAAACAAAAATGCCAAAGAAGAACAAAAGAGAAACAGAATGCACAAAGAATAAGAAAAAAAGAAATGGAGACCCAAGAAGAGGAAAAAAGAAATATAGAATTAAGAAAAGTGAAAAGAAACGAACAATGTTAAATAAGAAGAAAAACAACAATGAAAATGTTAACGAAGCAAAAAAAAAGGAGAATGCCAAAAAAGAAAATAAGGAATCGGAAAAATGCAAAGAAAGAAGGAAAGAAAAAAAAAGAATGCAAAGAAGAGGAAAAAAGAAACAAGAGAATGCCAAAGAAGAGAAAAAAGAAACAGTAAAAAATCAAGAATAAAGACAGAAAAGAAACGCAGAATGCCCCAAAGAAGGAAATAAGAAACGAAAAATGGCCAAGAAAAAAAAACGGGAGAATGCCAAAAAGAAGAAAAAAACGCAGAAAAGCCAGAAGGGAAGGAGAAAGAAACAAAGAAGCAAATAAAAAAACGGGAGAATGCCAAAGAGAGAAAAGAAGAAAGGACAATCCAAAGAATAAAAAAACAAAGAAAAAGAGAATGCCAAAGGAAAAACAGAAAAAAAGGAGCATTCCAAAGTAAGAAAAAGAAACAGAGAATGACAAAGAAGAATCCGGAGAAAAAGAAACCAGAGAATGAAAGAAGAAGAAAACAAGAAACGGAGAAATGCCAAAGAGAAAAATAACAGAGAATGCCAAGGAAAAAAAAGAAACGAAAACTGACAAAGAAAAGGGAGGAAGGGGGGCGGAAGCGGGAGGAAAAGGGGAAAGGAGAATGCCAAAGAAGAAAAAAAAGAAACGGAGATTGCCAAAGAAGAAAAAAGAAACGGAGATTGCAAAGAAGAAAGAAAGAAACGGAGAATGTCATAGAAAAGAAAAAAAGAAAACGGAGAATGTCAAACAACGGAAAAAAAACGGAGAATGCCAAAAAAGAAAATGGCACGGAATGCCAAAGAAAATAGGGCGAGAAATAAACGGAGAATGCCAAATAAGAAGAAAAACAAAAGAGAATACGAAATAGGAAAAAAAACGAGAGAATCGAAAGGAAAAAGAATAGAAAATGCAAAAGAAGAAGAAAAAGAAACGGTGAATGCCGAAGAAACAAAAGAAACGGAGAATAAAGAAGAAAGAAAAAAACAGAAATGAGGGTAATTTAAGAAAGAGAAAGAAAGAAAAGGGAGAATTTAGAGAAGAAGTAAAAAGAAAACGAACAATGCCAAAGAAAAAAAAGAAACGGAGAATGCCAAACAAGAAAAAAACGGAGAATGCCAAAAAAAAATGAAGAACTGGACATGCCAAAGAAGAAGAAACAAGAGGAGAATGCCAAAGACGGGAAAAAGCAGAAAGAACAGAATGCAAAGAAAGAATGAAAAAAAAAGAAAACAGAATGCCAAAGGAAAGGTGAAAAAAGAAACGGGAATGCCAAAGATAAAAGAACAAAAGAAACAGAGAATGCCAAAGAAGACACAAAAGAAATGGAGAATCCCAAAGAAAAACAAGAAGAAACAAAGAATCCAAAGAGGAAGAAACATAGAATGCCAAAAAAGAAGAAACAGAAGAATGCCAAAGAAAAAAAGAAACGGAGAATATGCCCAAAAAAGATAAAACAACAAAAGAATGACAAAGACGAAAAATAAAAAGGAGATGCCAAAGAAGACGGGAAAAAAAACGGAGAATGACTAAGAAGATTAAAAGAAAAACCCGGAAGATGCCAAAGAAGAAGAAAAAGAAACGGAGAATGCCAGAAGAAAAAACAAAGTCAAAGAAGAAAAGGAAAAAAGAAACGTAAATGCCAAAGAAAAAGATGAAAAAAGAAACGGAAAGGGCAAAGAAGAACAAAAAAAACCAAAGAAGAAGAAACAGGAGAATGCCAAAGAGGAGAAAACAAGAAACAGAGAATATGCCTAAGAAGAAAAAACAACAACAAAGAATGCCAAAGAAAAAAGAAAAACGAAGAAAGAAACAGGGGATGCCAAAAAAGAAAGGACCCCAGAGAAACGAAAGTTAGAATGAAAAGAAACGAGGAATGCAAAAAAAAAAGAAATAGAAAATGCAAAGGAAGAAAAAGAAACAGAGAATGCCAAAGAAGAAGAAAAAGGGAAAGGACATTGCCAAAAAAAGAAAAAGAAGAAAGAAACGCAGAATGCCAAAGGAAAAGAAGGGGGAAAAAATACATAATGCCAAAGAAGAAGAAAAAGAAACGGAGAATGCCAAAGAAGAACAAAAGTAACGTGGAATGCCAAAAAGAAGGGAATTACAGAAACGTAGAATACCCCAGAAGAAGGGAAACAAAGAAGCGAAGAATGCCAAAGAAGAAGAAGAAACGGAAAAAGCCCAAAAAGGAAGGGAAAAAGAAACAGAGAATGCCAAAGAAGAAGAAACAGGAGAATGCCCAAAAAGGAGAAAACAAGAAACAGAGAATATGCCTAAGAGAAAAAATAACTACCCGCGAATGTCAAAGGAAGAAAAGAAACAAAGAAGCTAGAGAAGAAGAAACGAAAAAGGTAGAATGCCAAAGAAGAAAAAGAAACGGAGAATGCCAATGAAGAAAAAAAGAAACAGACATGCCAAAACAAAGAAACGGAGAATGCTAAACAAGGATAAAAGAAACAATTATGCCAAAAAGAAAGCAACAGAACAGAACAAAGAAAAAAAAAAAGGAAACCCAAAAATGCCAAAGAAAAAACAGAAACAGAGAAAGCCAAAGAAGAAGAAAAAAATCGGAAAAAGCTAAAGAAAAAGAAAAAAACCGTAGGAAGCCCCAAAAAAGAAGGAATTAAAGAAGCGGAGAATGCCAAAGAAAAAAAAAAAAAAGGGGAAAATTTCCCAAAAAACGAAGAAGAAGAAACGGAGAATGCCAAAGAAGAAGAAGAAACAAAAGAATGCCAAAAAAGAGTAAACAAGAAACGGAGAATATGCCAAAAGAAAAAAACAACTACATAGAATGCTAAAGAAAAAAGAAACGAAGAATGACAAAGACGAAAAACCCGGGGAATGCCAAAGAAAAACAAAGAAACGGAGGGAAAGCCAAAGAAGGAGAGACAAAGAACAAAAAAGGGAATACCAAAGAAGAAGAAATAAAAGAAACATAGAATGCCAAAGAAGAAGAAAATAAAAGAAACAGAGAATGCCAAAGAAGAAGGAAATAAAAGAAACAGAGAATGCCAAAGAAGAAGAAAAAAAAAAACAGAATGCCAAAGACGAAAAAAGAAATAGAGCATGCCAAAGGAAAAAAAACGGAGAATGCCCAAAAAAGAAGGGGAAAAGCAACTGAGAATGCCAAAGAAAAAGCAAAAGAAACAGACCAAAGAAAAGAAAAAAAAGAAACCAAGAAATGACAAAGTAGAAAGAAAAAAGAAATAGGGGATGCCAAAGAAGAAGAAAAGAAAAAGAGAATGCCAAAGAAAAAACACATAGAGAATGCAAAAGAAAAAGAAAAACAAAACGAGAATGCCAAAGAAGAAAAAAATCGGAGAACACCAAAGGAGAAGAAAGATTCGGAAAATTCCAGGAAGAAGAAAAGTAAAACGGAGAATATTAAAAAAAAGGGGGGGGGGGAATGCCAAAGAAAAAAAGAAACAGAGATTGCCAAAAGAGAACAAAAGAAACGGAGAATACCCAAAAAGAAGAATGCCCCCAAAAAAAAGGGGGGAAAAACCGGGGAAAAGCCAAAGAAGAAACCAAAAAGGGAAAAGAGAATGCCAAAAAGAAGAACAAAAAACAAAAAAGAGAATCAAAGATGTGATAAAAAAAAAAAAAAAAAAACGGAAATGGCACAGAAAAAAATGAAACGTAAATGCCAAAGAAAAAGAAAGAAAAAAAGAAACGGGGATTGCCAAAAAAGAAAAAAAAAAAGAGAAAAGCCAAAGAAGAAGAACAAACAGAGAATACCAAAAAGAAGGGCAAAAAGAAACACAGAATGTCAAAAAGAAGAAGAAAGGAGAATGCCAAAGAAGAAAAAAAAAAACAACAAAGGGGGGCCAAAGAAAAATAAAAACAAAAAAAGAATGACAAAGACGAAAAAGAAAAGGGGAATCCAAAAAAGAAAATGAAAAAAGAAACAGAGAATGTCAAAGAAGAAAGGAAAAAAAAAACAAGAATCCAAAAAGAAACAGAGAATGCCAAAAAAAAAAAAAAAACGGAGAAAAACCAAAGAAAAGGGAAGAAGGAAGAAAAGCCAAAGAAAAGAAATGAAACACAGAAAGTAAAAGAAGAAGGGGAAAAAGTGGGAAAAGCCCAAAAAAAAAGAGAAATAGAGACGCCAAGGGAAAAAGAAAAGGGCGGAGAAAGCTAAAAAGAAAGGAAAACAAAAACAGGAAAGTAACAAATAAACGTAGTAAAGACAAGAAAAAGAAGAAACAAACAACCAAGACAGAAAAAAACAGGGGAAAAAGCCAAGGAAAAAAAGGTGAAAAAAGGAGAAAGAAGAAGGAAAAAAGGGGAAAGCCCCTGAACAAGAAAACAAAGACAGCAAAGGAAAAGAAGAAACGCAAAGAAAAAGAGCAATAATTTAGCCCAAAAAAAAAAAGAAATAGAAAAAAAAGAAGAACATAGAAAGCAAGGGAAAAAAAGAAAAAAACGAGAAAACCCAAAAAAACGGAAGAAAAACAGGAAAGCCAAAAAAATAAGCCTAAAGAAACTAAGCCAAAAAAAACAAAGTAAAACTAAGATGAAAAGGGGAATGCCAAAAAAAAAAAGAAGATAAAAAAAATACCAAAGAAGAACTGGAAAAGCCAAAGAAGCAGAAAAAAAAAAAAACAAAGAAAAAAAAAGAAAAAAACAAAAAACGAAAAAAAAAAAAAAGCCCAAAAGATTTGGGGGGACCAAAGAAAAAAGAAAAGGAAACAACCCCAAAAAAAGGAAAAATAAATAGAGAAGGCCCGAAAAAAATGAAAATACAGGAAAATCCAAAAAACGGGTAAAAAGAAGGAAAAGAAAAAGAAAAAAACGAGAATGCCAAAGAAAAAAAAAAAAAAGGGGAATGCCAAAGAAAAAAGGTAAAATAAACGAAGAATTCGAAGAAAAGAAAAAAAAAGGGAAAAAAATGCAGCAGAAGAAAAAAAAGGGAAAAAAGAATGCCAAAGAAGAATTTTTTTTAAAACAAGAATGCAAAGAAAAAATAGAAACGGAGAATGCCAAAGAAGAAGAAAAAAAAGGAATGCCCAAAGAAGAAGAAGAAAAATGAAACTGAGACTGCCAAAGAAAGAAAAACGGAGAATTCCCAACAAGAAGAATAAAAGAAACGGGGAAAAACAAAAGAAGAAGAAACAGAAACGGGGAATGCCAAAGAAGAAACAAAAAAAAACAAGAATAGCAAACAAAAAGGAAAAGAAGAAAAAGAATACCAACGAAGGGGAAAATAAAACGGAGAATACCAAAAAAAAAAAAAACGGAGAATGCCAAAATTTGACGAAAAGAAATAGAAATGCCAAAAAAAAAACAAAAAGAAATGAAGAATCCCAAAAAAAAAAGAAAAAAGGATCAGAGAATGCCAAAATAAAAAAAAAAAAGCGGAAACCAAGAAGAATACATGTTTTTTTAAAAGAAACGGGGAAACCCAAAGAAAAAACAAAAAGAAAAGCAAAAGAGAGGGAAAAAAAAAGTAGAATCCAACCAAAAAAAAAACAGAAACGGAAAAGCCACAGAAGAAGGAAAAAAAAAAAACGGAAAGGCCAAAGAAAAGGGAGAAATGAAACGGAATCCAAAGAAAAGGAAAAAAAAGGGAAAGGCGAATGCTAAAGAAGAAGCTAGGAAACGGGGGGAAGAAAAAGAAAAAAACCCGGGGGAATGCCAAAAAGTAAAAAAAAACAGAAAAGCCAAAGAAAACGGAAAAAAAAAAGCCCAAGAAGAAACAAAACAAAAAAAGGAAAAGGCGAATCCCAAAAAAAAAAAAACAAACATGAAAAATCAAGGAAAGAATGTAACATGAAAGTGAAGAACAAAAAGAAAAAAACGAAAAAAACCCAAAAAAGAAGGGAAATGGAGTACCCAAAGAAATGAGAAATAATGAAGGAAGAAGAGGGGGAAAAATATAGGAGAAAGCCAAAAAGGAGAAGAAACTAAGACAGCCAAAATTTTAAAAAAGGGAAAAACCAAAGAAAATGGACAAGGCCAAACAAAGGGGAAAAAAAACAGAAAAATCCAACAGGAAAAAAAACGAAAAAAAGCCAAAGAAGAACTGGAAAAAACCAAAAAGCAGAAAAAAAAAACCAAAGAAAAAAAAGGAAAAAACAAAAGAAGAAAAAATTAAAGAAAGCCAAAAGAAAAGAAAATAGGGGGAACCCCCGAAAAAAGAAAGGGAAACAAAAAAAGAAGGGAGAAATAAACAAGAACCCCGGGGAAAAAGTAGAGATCAGCAAAAAGCCAAAAAAAAGGAGAAACGAAGACAAAGAGGAAGAAAAAAAAACGGAAAAAGGCCAAAAACAAAAAAAGAAACGAAGATTGCCAAAAACAAAAAGATAAAAAGGAGATGCCAAAAGGGGAAAAAAAAGGGGGAATGGCAAAGCAAAAAAAGAAACAGAGAATGCAAAAAAAGGGAAAAAAAAAACGGAGAATGCCAAAAAAAAAAGATACAGACAATGCCAAAAAAAAAGCAAAAGAAAAAGAATGCCAAACAAGAAAAAAAAAGAAACGGAAAAAGCCAAAGGAGAAGAAAAAAAAACGGGAATGCAAGGGAAAAAAAAAAACGGGGAATGCCAAGGGAAAAAAAAAGAAGGAGAATCAAAGAAAAAAAAAAAGAAACGGAGAATGCCAAAAAAAAAAAAAAAGAAACGGGGGGGGAAAGCCAAAAAAAAGAAAAAAAAAACAGAGAAAGCCAAACAAGAAAAAAAAGAAAAAGGAAATGCCAAAGGAGAATAAAGGGAAAAAAAAAAGAGACGGCAAAGAAGAAGAAAAAAAGGTAAAAGCAAAGAGAAAAAGAAATGGAGAATCCCCAAAAAAGAAAAAAGAAAAGGGAAAATGCCAAAAAAGAAGAAAAAAGTGAATGTTAAAAAAAAAAAGGGAAAAAAACATAGAAAGTTAAGAAGAAGAAAAAGAAACGAATAATTAAAAAAGGGAAAAAAAAACGGGAAAAAAACAAAAAGAAGAAAAAGAAAAAACAGAGAAAGCCAAAAAATATTTTTAAAAAAAAGAGAATGCTCGAAAAAATAATGGAAACGGAGAATGCCAAAGAAGAAAAACAAATACAAATGCCAAAGAAGGAGGGAAAAAAGAAACAGAAAATGCCCCAAAAAAAAAAAGGAACAAGAATGACAAAACAATTTAAAAAAGGGGGGGGGGGGAATCAAAGAAGAAGCAAAAAAAACGGAGAAGCAAAATAAGAAGGAAAAAAAAAAACAGAGAAGCAAAAAAGAAACGAAAGAAAAGACCAAAAAAAAAAAAAAGAAACGAAACATCCGAAAGAAAAAGGAAAAACGAATAATGCTAAAAAAAAAAGAATTGGAGAAAAAAAAAAAAAAAAAAATAAACAGGGAAGGCCAAAAAAAAAAAAAAAAAAGAAACGAAGATTGCCAAAGAAGGAAAAACAGAGAAGGGCCCAAAAAAGAAGGAAAAAAAAAAAAGAGAATGCCAAAGAAAAGGGAAAAAAAAAAAACGAGAAGCCAAAGAAAATAAAACACGGGAATTCCAAAAAAAGAAAAAAAAAAAAAAACAATGCCCAAAAAGAAGGATTAAAAAAACAAGAATGCAAAAATAAGATAAAAGAAACGGAGAAAGCCAAAGAAAAAATGAAACGGGGGAAATGCCGAAGAAGAAAGAAAAGGAGAATGTCAAAAAAAAGGAAAGAAACAAAACGAGAAGAATGTCAAAGAAAAGGAAAGAAACAAATCGAGGAAGAAGTCAAGAAAAAGGGAAAAAAACAAAAACGAGGAAGAATGCAAAAAAAAGGAAAGAAAAAAATCGAGGAAGAATGCAAAGAAGAAGGAAAAAACAAAAAACGAGGGAAGAATTCAAAAAAGAAAGGGAAAAAAAAAAACGAGGAAAATTTAAAGAAGAAAAAGAAACAAAATCGAGGAAGAAAGTCAAAAAAGAAGGAAAAAAACAAAATCGAGGGGAATTCAAAAAAAGAAGGAAAGAAAAAAAATCGAGGAAGAATGTCAAAAAGAAGGAAAGAAACAAAAACGAGAAGAATGTCAAAGAAGAAGGAAAGAAACAAAAACGAGGAAAAATGTCAAAAAGAAGAAAGAAACAAAACGAGGAAGAATGTCAAAGAAAAGGAAAGAAAAAAAATCGAGGAAAAAATGTCAAAGAAGAAGGAAAAAACAAAATCAGGAAAATGTCAAAAAGAAGTTATTAAAGAAAAGGAATTTCCAAAGAAGAAAAAAGGAAACCAAAAATGTTAATGTAAAAAAGGGTAAGAAGAGCAAATGCCAAAGACAAGGAGAAAAGAAACAGAGAATGCCAAAAAAAATGAGAAAAGAAGAATACAAAAAGGGGAGCAAGCACTACAGAGAACCAAAGAAAAAAAAAAGAAAAAAAGAGGACACCAAAAACCGAGAATGCCAAAGAAAAAAAAATACACCCAAAAAAGCCCAAAAAAGAAGAAACAAAAGAAACGGAGAATGCCAAAAAAAAGAAACAAAGAAGCAGAGAAAGCCAAGAAAAAAATGAAACAAGGAATACCCAAAAAAAAGGGAAAAGAGAAACAGGAAAGCAAAGAAAAACAACAAAAAAGACCAAAGAAAAGAAAAAGAAACGGGGGAATGCAAAATGAAAAAAGCCAAAGAAACCAATGGAGAGGGAAAAAAGAAATAAGAAACCTAAAAAGAAACAAAGAAAGCCAAAAATAAAAAAAAAAACGGGAAATGCCAAGGAAAGAAAAAAAAAGAAAAAAGAATGTTTAAGAAGAAAAAAAGGAAACAGAAATGTTTAAAAAAAGAAAAAAAAGAAAAGAACAATGTAAAAGAATTTAAAAAAAAATGGGAAAGGGGAAAGCCAAAGAAAGAAAAAAAAGAAACGGAGAATGTCCAAGAAGATGAAAAAGGAACGGGAAAAAGCCAAAAGAGAAAAAAAGTAGAATGCCAAAAAAGAAAAAATTAAAGAAACGGGGAAAGTAAAGAAAAAAAAGAAAAAAAAAAAACAACAATCCAAAAAAAAAAGAACCGGGGAATGCCAAAGGGAAAAAAGAAAAAGTAAATGCCCAAAAAAGAGGGAAATTTAAAAAAAACGGAGAATGCAAAAAAAAAAAACAACAAAGAGAATGTAAAAAAGAAAAAACAACAACTGAAAATGCTAAAGAAGAAAAAACGGGAATGCCAAAAGAAACGGGGGAAAAGAAAAAAGAGAATGCCAAAGAAGAAATGAAGAAACAGAAGAATACAAAAGGAAAACGCAACAGAGAAGCCAAAGAAAAAAAGAAACAAAGATTGCAAAAAAAGAGAAAAAAACCCCAGAATGCCAAAGAAAAAAAAAAACACCGAAAATGCCAAAAAAGAAAAAACAAAAGAAACGAGAATCAAAGGGGGAAAAACAAAAAAAGCAAGAATGCCAAAGAAAAAAATGAAAAAGAGAAAGCCAAAGAAGAAAAAAGAAACAAGGAACCAAAAATGAAGGGGAAAAAAGGGAAAAAGAGAATGCCAAAGAATAACACAAAAACCAACCCAAGAAAAAGAAAAGAAATTAAAGCCCAAAAAAAAGAAAAAAGAAGCGGAGAATACCCCAAAAGGGGAAGAAAAAAAAAGAAGCAAAGGGAAACAAAGAAGAAAAATGAAAAAAGGGGAAAGACAAAATAGGGAAAAAGAAAACAGATAATCCAAAGAAAAGCAAAAAACGACCCCAAAAAGAAAAAAAGAAACGAGAAGGGCCCAAAATAGAAAGAAAAAGAAACGGAGAAAGCCAAAGTAAAAAAAAAACCAAAAATACCAATGAAAAGGGGAAAAGAAAACGAGAAACCTAAAAAGAAGAAAAAAAACAAAGAATGCCCCAAAAAAAAAAAACAAAAAAACAAACCGAAAAAAGGGGAAAAAAAAAACAGAGAATGTTCAAGAAGAAGAAAAAAGGAAACAGAAATGTTAAAGAAGGAGAAAAAAAAAAAGAATGTAAAAAAACAAAATAAATGGAACGGGAAGCCAAAAAGAAAAAGAAAAAAATGGGGAAAAGCCACAAAAAAGATGAAAAAAGGGGAAAGGAAATGCCCAAACCCGAAAAAAGAAACGTAGAATGCCAAAAAAAGAAAAATTTAAAAAAACGGAGGGTCCCAAAGAAAAGAAACAAAAAAAAACGAAGAATCCCAGAGGAAAAAAAGAAACCAATGCCAAAGAAAAAGAAGAAGAAACGTAGAATGCCCAAAAAGAGGAAATTTAAGAAACGGAGAATGCAAAAGAAGAAAAAACAACAACTGGGAATACTAAAGAAGAAAACAAACAGAGAATCCAAAGACGAAGCAAAAGAAACGACAACGAAGAAGAAAAGAAACAGAATGCCAAAGTAGAAAAAATAGGAATCCCCAAAAAAAAAAAAACGGGGGAATGCCAAAGACGAAACAAAATAACAGACAACGAAGAAAAAAGAAACAGGAATGCCAAAGTAAAAAAAAAGAGAATTCCAAAGAAGAAAAGAAACGGAGAATGCAAATAAAAAGAAACGAAGAATTCCACAGGAAAAAAAAACGGAGAATGCCAAAGAAAAAGAACCGAGAATGCCAAAAAAGAAGAAAAAACCACGAATATGCCGTAAAGAACAAAGTCGGGAATGCCCAAAAAAGAGGAAATTAAAGAAGCGGAGAAAAGCAAAAGGGAAGAAAAAAAAAACGGGGAATGCCAAAGAAAAGCAAAAGAAACAGACCAACGAAGAAAAAAAAGAACGGAGAAAGCCAAAGTAACAAAAAATAGAGAATTACAAGAAGAAAAAAACGGAGAATGCAAAATTTTTTTATACAAACAGAGAATTCCACAGAAAAAAGAAACGGAAATGCCAAAGGGAAAAAAAAACAAGAGAATGCCAAAGAAGAAGAAAGAAAACGGAGAATGCCAAGAAAAAGAAAAAAGAAAAGAGAATGCCAAAAAAAAAACCAAACGGAGAATGCTAAAAAAGAAGAGGAAGAAAAAGAAGAAGAAATGGAGAATCCAAAGAAGAAGGGGAAAAAAAAAACCGGAGAATGCCAAAGAACAAACAAGAAACGGAGAATTCCAAAAAAAAAGAGACGAAGAAATACCAAAGAAGAAAAACAAAAACGAGAATCCCAAAAGAAAAAAGAAACGAAGAATGACAACAACAAAAACCAGAGAATCCCAAAGAAAAAAAAAGAAACAGAGAATGCCAAAGAAAAAGGGAAGAAACGGAGAATGCAAAGAAAAGAAGAAAGAAACGGAGAATGTCAAAAGAAAAAAAAAATAGAGAATGCCCAAAGAAGAAAAAAGAAACAGAGGAATGCCAAAGAAGAAGAAAAAGAAAGGGAGAATTGTCAAAGAAGATGAATAACAAAGGAGCCAAAAAAGGAAGAACTGGTTTGGGAAAAAAGCAGAGACAAGAAGGGAAAAAAACGGAGAAAAACAGAAAAAAAACGAATATGGAGAAAGGCAAAGGAGAAAAAAGGAGATATCAAAAGTAAAAGGAGAAGAAACGAGAAAGCGGAAGAAAAGAAGAAGAAACAGAGTCAGACAAAAAGAAAATAAACCCAAAGAAATTTTTTTAGAAAGCCTAAAAAGATAAAGCAACGGAAAAAAGCCCAAGAAAAAGAAGAAAAAAAGGAGAAAGCCAAACAAATCAAAATGTAAAAAACGACGACAGCCAACAAAGAAGCAGGGAAAGCCAAACAAAGACAAAGAAACAGAGAAAAACAATGAGGGACAAAAGAAACCATAAAAACCACAGGAAAAGAAGAAACGGGTAAAAAAAAAAAGTGGAAAAAAGGAAGAAACGGGGAAAACCCCGAGAAGAAAAAGAAATGGAATAGGCTACAGAAGAAAATGAGAAACCGGAAAAAGAGAAGGAGAATTTCAACAAAGTAGCTGATACAGAAAAACCAAAGAAGACGGAAATGAAGGAAGAAAAGCAACACAAAAAAAGATGAAACCCAGAAAGTAAAAGAAGGAGAAGTTTTTGCCAAAGAAAACATGGAGGCAACCATGCAAGAGGAAGAGGGAATGGAGAAAGCTACAGAAGAAGAAGGAGAAACGAAGACAGGCAAAGTAGACAAAAAAACGTAGTGAAGACAAAGAAGAAGAAGGAGAAACGGAGACGGGAAGACAGAAAAACAGACAGGGAAAAAGCCAAAAAAAAGGGAAACGCAGAAAGGTACACAAGAAAAAAAGAGGAACAACGAGGAAGAGAAAAAAAATTTTTTGGGGAAAGTGAAGAAGAACGAAAAAAAACGGAGTAAAACAAAGAGAAAGGAGAAAAAAGGAGAAAGCCAAAGTGGGAAAAAGACATATGAAGCCAAAGAGGAGGGAAAAACAGTCAAAGAAGAAAAATAACAACAAAAAACCCCAAATTAAAGGGGAAAAAAACGGAAAAACCAAAGAAGAAAAACGAAAACATAAAAAAAAAAAGATGAAAAGACAGAGAAAAACCAAAGAAAAAGAAAAAAATAGAAAAAATCAAAAAAGAAGAACGAAAAAGGAAACCAAAGCAGAATAAAAAGAAGGGGGAAAAGCCCCCAAAGAAGAAACGGGGAAGGCCGGGAAAAAAAAAAATGAAAAAAGCGTATAAGAAGAAGAAGGGGAAAGGAGGAAGCCCAAAAAAGGGAACAACGACAGGCAAAGTAAAAAAGAAACGTATAAAGACAGAAAACAGAGAATAAACACAGCCAAGACAGAAAAGCAGAACCCCAGAAAACCCAGAAAAAATTAATGAAACAGAAAGCCAATAAGAAGAAAAAGAAATGGAGAAAGCCAAAAAAGAGGGAAAAAAACAAAGAAAGCCAGAGGGGAAAAAAAAAAAACGGAATAAAACGATAACAAGAATAAAACGAAGACACGAAAAAAAAAAGAAACGGGGAAAGAAGAAAAAAGAAACAAAGAAAAAAAATAGGGAAAGGGAAAGCTGAAGAGGAAAAAGGAGAAAACCAAGAATAAAAAAATGAAAAAAATTCCAAAAAAGAAAAAAAAACCAAAAAAACAGTATTAGGGGAAAAAAAACGGGACAAAAAAAAAAAAGTGAAAAAAGGGGAAAGCTAAAGGGGGAGGGAATGGGGAAAGTTAAAAAAATCAGAAAAAAAAGAAAAAGGAGGGAAACAAACAAAAAAATTTCCCAAAAATAGGAGCAGAAATGCCAAAAAAGAAGAGAAAAACGGAATAGGGGAAAGACGAAGACAGCCAATGAACAAGGAAAAGAAAGGGAGAATTCCAAAAAGGGAAAAAGAAG
>CM054146.1:60716576-60734076 GCA_028751875.1 Rapana venosa
TTGATTTTTTGAAAAGGAGTATAAAAGGAGAATATTTTGTTTGTGTTTAGTGTGTATACATAAACGGTTTGTGACAATTTGTATGACACGAATAGTATCAACAATGCACTGTGTAATAAATCATTGATATAACTTTGAATACACAAAGGCACCAGTTGCGCTCTCTTGGAATAGTCTACGGTGGAGTTTACAAAGAGTGGTTGAACAGATTGGAGTCGACAACAAAGAGTGGTTGACCAGGTTGGAGTGTACAAAGAGTGGTTGACCAGGTTGGAGTCTACAAAGAGTGGTTGACCAGGTTGGAGTCGACAACAAAGAGTGGTTGACCAGGTTGGAGTCTACAAAGAGTGGTTGACCAGGTTGGAGTGTACAAAGAGTGGTTGACAGGTTGGAGTCTACAAAGAGTGGTTGACCAGGTTGGAGTGTACAAAGAGTGGTTGACCAGGTTGGAGTGTACAAAGAGTGGTTGAACAGGTTGGAGTGTACAAAGAGTGGTTGAAGATTGCTATGTTTACATTGAAGAGTTTGTTTACATCTATCCATAGTTGCTGATTGTTGAATGTCTCATGGCCTTAATGTTCCTTTGTGTGCGTATGCTGTATTATATATGTAAAACGTTTGCTTTAAAAAAAAAGAGGGGTTGAAGACGTTGGAGTCTACAAAGAGTGGCTCCACCTCTGGCAAACTGTGGATGACAAAACACAGAGACCCACAGAGGAGCAAAGGAAGAATTGCCCATGCTCAAAGTCTGGTAAAAGTTATTGAGCCAGTTTGAAAATTCAGTTTGCTCCTTACTAAAAAGTGTTATGAAGCGTTAAACGCTGATTTTCTCTTTGCCCAGTGACAATATCTAATCCTTGCAAAAAAAAGTCTTTCGTAATTCTTGTCTGAAACTGTAGTACTTTTACTTTGAACTTTCACCGTGGAAAAGATGGCATAGAAGGGGAGCTTGGTTGTGTGACATTGCTGCTTAGGAAAAGGATGGCACACAAGAACATGGTCTATTTTGTCATCACATGGGGGGTGGGGGGAGGGCGGTGTTGAAACTCAAGTTTTGAAAGTAATTGTGAAGAAATTAATGGAATCTGAACATTTTTCTGGCAGACTATTGAAACCCTATGCCTCTGAGTTATGTGATGTGTACTGTAAGCTGTTTAAGTGGTCGCTGACAGAATGTGATGTGCCCAGTATCTGAAATACCTCTGCTAGTTGCCCTGTTCTAAAGTGAAAGAATCTTGCTGTGTCACGGATCAGCCTCTTCCGTGTCTCATGCCCTGACCGCCCCACCACCATCTCCTTCATAAAGGGGTTGTAGCCCCCAGGGACTGCTAGAGGGTTCTTAACGCTCACAAGATAAAACACTACCCCACCCATGGCCAGAAGAAGACTTGAGGTCCTGATTTTCTTTATCCTGCTGGCGTGTAGCGTGTACCTGGGCTCTATTTTGTCTATAGATTAGGAACCACAGAGAAGGACATTTTCTGACGTAGCTGGGTAAGCCAGGTTCATTTTTTGTACGGCCTACCCATATGCTTGTTTTCTGTAAGAGGTGTTTTCTCACCTGTGGAAAGATGTGTACCCAGTTTAACATTCACTTTTTCCTATGACTGGCATCAGTAAAATCAGCGCGGCATCTCTTAGCTGAAGAAAGAGGAAATGTGTGACTCCAGTCCTAATATCACTGGAACGACAATCAGAGTCACCCCAACACGTAGGTGTCTACACAGAAGGGAGAAATATCATATTTTGTTTGAGATTCCTGTGGAGGAACCGTTCATGTTTTTTGCTGGCATTTTCTGTTTGGTTGTTTATCAGGAATTAGAAGTCAATGTTACTACTTTCAGTTCACTTGGGAATAAAGTGGGTAGACTCGGCTTGTGAAGTGCAAGTGTGAAGAGGAGAATATAAATCAATGCATGATAAAAAGACAAGAATATTGTCACAATCGACTTAGCTGTTTGAGTGCAAAGCAGACTGTTTTTATAATGACAGTGCCAAAGAAATGAAGGGGGAAGGATTCCAAAGTTGGTCTTTGTCGCGTTGTGATTTTTTTTCTTTTTTTGCTGAAAATGTACATTGTGAGTGAATGATGCCATTTCTATTCTATAATTATGCCACGATGTCCAGGTTAAAAAATAGCAAAGTTGTGTAGAGTGTTTTCTTTTATTATTTGGGTGTGTGAATGAAGAGCCAAATAAATGTTGGTATCCTTGTGTGTTATTGCGTTGGAAAATTGATACAGCATAAAAGTTAAATGTTTTTTTATTTGAAATGTAGAGAGCCAGCCTACCTCTATTAAAGGTGTGTGTGTGTTGGGGTGGGGGTAGGGGTGAATTTTTGAAGATTAGGAGGAAGCTGGTTGCAAACTCTTCATTAGTGCCCCCACGGTCCAAGGGACTACGGGGATAGGTGAGGTGGGGGTGGGGAGAGGTGAGGAGAGGCAAGGGGGTCACTTGATTATATCTTGGGATGAGAAAGTTCAGCAGGGTGTTTGTCCTCAGAGGCGCTAGGTGAAGTGCCCGGATACGGTCACGCTCTGATTTGTAATTGCAAGATATAGCGCTCTATAAATTCTATCTATTATTATTATTATTATTATTACTATCTGCCTCTGCTGGATCCCCGAGACGTCGCCTGAAAGACAAGTGCTGCAGCCTGAACCCGCTCCACCAGGGAGGGCTGGAGAAAAGGCTCATATGTACATTAAACATTTTCTTATTCATTCATTCTTTTATTTTGAGGATAATGGAACAAGGACTTTTGGGGGGAGTGGAGTCGGCACTGCTGTTAACTCCAGAGGAAAAATCCTCTTGAACGGGAATTGAACTCGGGTCAGCAGATCACGAGCGCATCACGCTAACCACCAGGCTGTCCCTCCCCTCCCCCATTAGTGTGCTAGTGTCTGTGTATGGCAAGTTCTTTATAAATTAAATTGAATCTTCATCGCGATGTTTGAATGGAATGGTGCTTGGAAAACCGTGCAAATACCTAGGTCATGCAGTGCTGAATTCCTATATCTGAAACCATGATCAATTCTCGTGTTTGTATTTGGCTTCTCTGTCTATATGTCGGATGAATATGCGCTTCTACGTGTTGTAGAGAACCGATGTCTGGATCCTAATGATGAGTTTTGAGTAGTGTTTAATCTAAACATTCCCTCTTTTTTGTTTTCAGTAGAGCTGCACCTTCCAACATTTCTGTTTCCAAATTAATATTGTTGAATTGAACTGAACGGAATTATTTACAAAACATTTACCAAGCAGTACCCTGATACTCTTCCTTTCACAATAGATTCAGGCTCAGATATATCTGAGTCTATTTTACTTGCATATCAGTCAAATGTCTGCTTAGCTTTTAAATAGGAAGAGTTTTCTTTTCCTCTAGCAGTTATTTTTTCATGCCGCGCGTATGATGTTTGAAACAGTAATATGGTCTGTTGATGTAAAAAACAACAACAACCACCCATTATTTGGGCGAGATTGTGGCAGGGGAGGAGAAATTCTTCTGCCGTACCATGTCACAATTTCTAAACATAGCTCATGACCGTCGAGAGAGAGAGAGAGGGAGGGAGAGAGGGGAGAGAGAGAGAGAGGGGGAGAGGAGAGAGAGAGGGAGAGAGAGAGAGAAGAGAGAGAGAGGAGAGAGAGAGAGAGAACAGAGAGAGAGAGAGAGCAGACAGAGACAGACAGACAGACAGAAAAGATAGAACTCCGTCTAAAATCACTAAATGTGAATGGGACGTTAACTGAAGAACACACACAAAAAAATAGAAAAAAAAAGACAGAGAGAAAGAGAGAAAGAGCAGACACTAGACAGAGACAGAACATGCAAACAGAAAGAGGGAGAGACAGAAAATGAGAGAGAGACGGCATACATACGAAAAAAGACAGACGGACAAAAAGGGACAGACTTGTGACAGAGAGACATAAAGGGGAGAGAGAGAGAGAGAGGGGGGGAGAGAGAGGGTGGGGGGGAGGGAGAGAGGAGAGAGAGAGAGGGGAGGGAGATAGGGAGAGAGAGAGAGGAGAGAGAGGAGAGATAGAGGAGAAAAGAAAAGAGAGAGAGGGGAGAGAGAGAGAGAAAAGAAGGGAGAGAAGGAGAGAGGGGAAGAGAGATTGAAAGATAGGGAGGAAGGGAAGAGAGATTCGTCCGTTTCTTCTTATCCTCTTTTTTTTGTTTTGTTTCTTGCCCTTCCCCCCCCCCCCCCCCCCCCCCCCCCCCCCCCCCCCCCCCCCCCCCCCCGCGGCCTCTTTTATTCTATTCTTCCCCTTTTCTTTTCAGTCTCTAATTTCTATGTTGTTGTGCTGCCGATTTTGGCAGTGTTCACCATTTCTTCATTTTGCTCTTTCTGTTTTTTTGGTGTTGCTTTTGCTGGTTGTTCCTGTGATTTCTACCACTTTCTTTCGGTACTAACCTACTTCTGTCTCTTTTCGTTTTCTTCTTTTCCCATCGTTTTTTTTCTGTGTTTTTACTGCACTTTTCCTTCATGTGTTCCTTTATTTTGTACTTCTACTTCTGTTACTTTTGGCTTCTTTTGGTCTTTTTCATTTTCTTTATGCTTCTAAATTCGTTTTTTCCTGTTCAACCAACAATTCATCTGATCTAACCAAAATGCAAACATTGAGAATGAAGGAATATGTTGGTGACTTTTATATAAGCTCTTCCGTCTATTTATACATCTATGCTTGTATGTAAGTGTGATTACTACCTCTCTCTCTTTCTCTAGCACATACACACACACACACACACACACACACACGCACACACACTCTCTTCTCTCTCACACACACACACACACACACACACACACACAACACACACACACACACACACACACACACACACACAACGCACACACACTCACACATTATGTCAATGTTAAGAACACTCTACCCTTTGTTACTACTATTTATTACATACACAAACACGTGCGCGCGCGCGCATGCACGCACCTAAGGACACACACAGAGAGTACATCTCTCTCTCTCCGCCCCCCCTCCCTCAAATCCAGTTTCCTATTATAGTGTCGTCTGGTATCATTTAAAGTGGAGGGGCGTTATAATTGAAGACTGACTTACATACTTAGGCGCAAAAAAATAATCATCTTGGCAACTGCATTTCCCACTGACCCCTACAAGTTTTTATTTCAATAAGTATTATCTACTTCACTAAAACATTCCCCCTCTTCTCTTACAATAAAACAACCAAACCAAAACAATTCGCCCATTCCTTATTCTTGCTCTCACACTCACAGACGACTTAGCCATAACTTCTCTTATGCCCCTTCCCACATACAGCTCTCTATCCACCTTGCCCCTTCTAACATCATTCTCCCTTAAAACATCCCCCATACTCCTCCACACCTAAAAACGCAAGAAACCCCCAAAAGGTTTGTTTCTGTGTCACGTCTTGTATCATGATATCCACCTGCCTCTTGTGTCCACATGTGGGGCCAGGTTAAGAAATAAAGGTTAGTGTAAAGGTTAGGGTTTGCAATTAACATTAGTAACTGGGAAAGGGCTGTCCGTCAGTTGGCTTGTCTGCCTGTATGCATGCAAGCATGTGGACACAATGGCACATAGACACAATGATACGTAACTTTTGACACAATGGTTTGGAAATTTTCTCTAAAACACAAATCATTCGTCCTATCAACAAGCCATGGTTGTGTCTGTTGCTTCACTGATTGGATTTTTAATGATAATTTTCCATTTCTGGAATCCGCTTAGAGGCTTTTGGCGGTCTACCTTTGTTTTCAAATAGGCTGTGGTTGTTTTCAAGAGAACCAAAATTAAATAACTAAACAAAGATACAAGCCGAAAGGTACTATTATTTCTTGCTTTTTTCTTGCATCTCCCCACTGTTTATTTACAAATTGCCAGCTCTGAAATCAGCGATTTTGCAAAATCGCGTCTGTTTCCAAAAGAACCCAAGCTGAATTCTTGAACTGATATATCTATTAGCCCCAAATAAAGCCCCCTCAGAAAATCCTGCTCTTTTGTGTGCAAGTCTTTTTTCTATACCCACTTACCTAGCCATACCTATCCTACCCCATTCTCCCAACTGACAAAAGAACCTAGTAGATAAATTAAGGAGTTATCCCATCATAAACTATATGCAAACAGTTTCGCTCTTTTGTATGGTATCCTTTTAATTCGATTTGAAGTAACCTAGTCACACATCACCTGCCCCCACCTTCCAATTATCAGTTTCCCTTTGGTACCTCTTCTACAAAACCAACTATGATTCCCCTCCTCTTCCCCAAAAACCTTGTTTGCATATACACGCACATGCCTCTCTCTCTCTCCCCTCTCTCTCTCTCTCTCTCACACACACACACACACACACACACACCACACAACACACACACACACACCACACACAAACACACACACACCCTTGTGCACACGTTAAAACCTGTTCCGCATTTTGGAAGAGTATGGTATTATGTGCACGTGGAAACAAATGACAAATTTTTCGAAACTGCACGCACACAGGGACTAGATGTAAAACGCACACAAGTGCTTAGCGCTTAGGCACTATCTTCGAAATGAAGTATAACAAACAAACATACATGTACATTTTTGTCAGGCATCCTGTCTGTTCTCAATGAACATCTAGTGTGCACTGTCACCTTCACTATTTCCCCTTCCTCATTTCAGTTTGGCTCAAGGGTTAGGCGCAGCTTGCGTTGAAATCCCTTACCTTGTGTCTGTTTCGTTGCGACTTGAGAGTTCAAACCAAGTGGTCAAATCTGCTCTTGGAAGCTAGCTTCAGCTTCGAACTCTCCCCCAACCCCCTTTAGTAGACCAATGTGTTTTATCAAACTTACAGAATAATCATTTGTTTTGTTTGTTGCTATTTCGTGTATAAAGCCTCTGATCTCTGCTTTCTTCTGTTATACAGGATTCAATGCACATTTTGGCCTTACTCTGTCGTTTTGAACTCTGAATAACAAAAATCCAACCAACTTAGCGATCGAGAGACAACTTCCGGAGACTCATTGCGCATGCACCAAATTAATTTTTACCCCTTCGGAGACTTTGTCATCTTTGTTCGTTTCGTTCACGCAGTTATTTAAACCTTAGCTATTTTTCCGCACAGAAATAATATTATATCTTTATCATCATTCTTAATGAGAATAATTTCGATAGACAAGCCTCGACTTTCAAGGGTTGTCAAGGAGGTGTTTGTCACAGTGGTCATCTGGTCCTTTTCAAAAAGACTCATGGTCTTGGATCTAATATTCCACAATAATGTTTTTAAATCAGAAAATCGCCAATACTGAATTTTGTTTAAAACGGAACGAAAATCATCCATTAGGTAGAGAGAGAGACAGACATAGAAACACATAGGCAGGCAGGCAGAGAAGAGAGAAGGAGTGAGAGAAAGAGAAAGACAAGACAGATACGCAGAGAGAGAGAGAGGAGAGTAGGAGAGAGAGAGAGAGGAGAGAGAGGAGAGAGAGAGAGAGAGAAGAGGAGAGAGAAAGAGAGACAGACAGACAGACAGACAGACAGAGGGGTAGAGGGAAGGAGGAGGGGGAGAGAGAGGAGGGGAGGAGAGAGAGGGAGGGAGGAGACAGAGTAGAGGGAGACAGACAGAGGGGGAGAGAGAGGGAGGGAGAGACAGAGACAGACAGACAGACAGATAACGTTCGAGAGAGAGAAGGAAGGAGGGAGAGAGACACACAGACAGACAGACGCGCGCGCACGTGTAGGTAGGTAGGTGTGTGTACGCATGCATGCGCAACTGTACGTATTCATATGTTGACGCGTGCGCTAGAGTGCCTGAAATGTCCAACCTTACTTACCACATCAGCACAATCATCTCCTGTCTTCTAGTGCTCCGAGCAGTCCTGTAAGGAGGTGCCGTGAAGCCGCACTGCTACACCACTCGTGAGCCCTCTGGGCACATAAAATAAATAAATCATTAAATAAATAAATCAACTGAAAACTGAATAAATGACAAGAAAAGTTCTGGTTCATGATGTCGAAAATTTGAAATCTATGGTAACGCATACTGAAGGTAAAAAAAAAACCCACACCACCACAAGGTGACAATATCTAACCCCACCCCAACCCCGTGTGTGTGTGTGTGTGTGAAGCCTACACACTACAGCTACAGCACAATCACCTTTACTACCTTTCCGCTTACACAACGCTGGGCTTGCACGTGCGGATTTTCGCCTTTGTTCTTTTTCGTCTGTCATAGGAGCGAAACTGCGTTGCGCTGCCGTTAAGCGCCTGACAAGTCAGGCCCAGCGCGGCGTAGGAGAGAATTGTTTAAAGTCTTGTTTCAGCTTTGTGTGTCCCTGCATGCATTGTGTGGGGTTTGGCCAGTGTTGGTGATGTGTGATAAAAGTGGGGAAAAGACTGGGGGCGAAGCTAGCCCCGTGGTTAGAGTTATATACTGGTGATTTAAAGTACGGGTTCGAGTTGAGCAGTGGTGTTTGGTTGAGGCCGTCATGAATCACTGTGTCTGATTTATGGAACGCACAAAAATCTTTATAGATATGACAGGAGTGTTGGGGTGAGAAGGGGGTAAAGTTGAGAAAAGAGGGGAGGGAGGGAGGGAAGAGTGAGATTGGGAAGAGGCGGGAATAAGTCAGGATTAAATTACCCTGTCAATAGCAGAAACATTCATGATTGCAATAACATCAAACACACACACGTCTAAAATCACTAAATGTGAACAGATGTTAAACTGAATATCACACACACACACACACACACACACACACACACACACACACGTGGGAGGGGTAGCCTACTGGTGAGAACTTTGCGTTCGAAATCTGACGACCCGGGTTCGAATCCCGTTTAAGGGGATTGTTCCACTGGAGTTAACATCAGTGCAGATTCCACTCTCCCTAAAAGTCCTTCGGATGAGACGAAAAACCGAGGCCCCGTGTGTGAACGCACGCAGAACATCTTGCGCACACGTTAAATCCTGTTCCGCTTTTCGAAAGGCCATTTTGTGCCAGTGGGAACAGATGACAAATTTAAAAAAGCCACATACATATGGTGACTAGATGTAAAAAAGCACACGAAAGCGTATTCCATTTTCTTCGAAATATAATAAAATAATAAATGAATATATAACAAAAAAACAAATAAATAGAGAGGGTGCCCAACAGCCTTTTCTTTGGAAGGACAGAACGGGGTCCAGCGTTTGCGAAAAGATGTTCTGCGAGCGTTGGTATACGAGACGTGATTTTACAGCCCCATCTGAAGGACTTTTGGGGGAGTGGAGTCGATAGTGATGTTAACTACTGGGGCAAAATCCCCTTGAAGGCGGGTCTCGGTGGTGGCTCCAACCCGGGCCGTAAAATTACGGGTACATCGCTTTAGTCTCTGGTCTATCCCAGCCTCCATTGCTGGTCCATTTTTTCCCCTTTTGTTCCTCGGCTAGAGCTCCGAGGCTCACAATAGGTAAAATTTGGCGTATGCAATCCTTTTTTGTGTATGTAACCCTTTCTTGCGTATGCAACCCCTATTAAGGGGATGGGATAGCTCAGTGATCGGAGCTCTCGCTTTCCCCCAGCCAAGATTAAGCAGCATCGAGCGTGGTTACCAGTTGAATGGGTGATCGTTTGCGCGCCTTGGCTTCAGAACAGTCCCCCAGTTCACCCAGCTTTAAATGGGTACCTGCCCTCTTTAGGGTCATGGAAGGTAAAGCAGCGAGGGAGAGGAGATGGGCACCGCACTCAATATGCTGGCTCCTAGAGAAGTGAGGTCTCTGACGCCTCGCTCCTCTACGACCTTATAGGTCATGGGACTCCTTTACTTTTTAACCCTTTTTAACCATCATTAGCGTGGCTGCATTCCAACTGCGGGGATGATGTCGAAACATATTTTACTTATTTCGTCATTCATTCATACTGGCACAAAATGGCCTACTCTTTAGGAAAGCTGAACGTCTTTAAAATGCATATGCAAGATGCATTACGCGCTTTCGCACACAGTACGAGCCCCCGGTTTATAAATTCATCTGAAGGACCAGGCTGGAATTTTAAAAAAATATAATACGTCACAATAGAGGCAGCCATACTTCGACTTCAAAGATATGTTCCTCCTTTAATGGAAGATACATATGATCATGCTAGACACGGGTCACTAGTGAAACAATCCCCTCATAATTATTGTCTTGTATTGCATTGTATTGTACTGTACTGAACTGTAATCTATTGTACTGTACTGTAATGTATTGTATTGTAATATATTGTTTTGTATACTATGTTAAGTCACAGCAGATTTCTCTGCGTGAAATTCGGGCTGATCCCTCCAGGGAGAGCAATTCGCAACAAGAGCAGTGCCAACTATTATTTTGGTTTTTTTCCTTTTTCAGTCTACATGTGTGTTTGTTGCCCTATCACAGTAGCCTTTTTCCACAGAGCTTTGCCAGGAATAATTCTCTTGTTGCCGTGGATTCTTTTACGTGCGCTAAATGCGTGTTGCTCACGGGACCTCGGTTTATCGTCTCATCTGAAAGACTAGCACCCAGACCCACCAAAACGGTCTAGTGGATGATGAAAAAGTTTCGGGCGCAAACGAGGAATGCAGACTGACAGCATTGTAGTGCAGGCTATGGCACTGTGCCGACATCAGTCAGTGACAACACTTTCTTCCCCAGCCAACAATGACAGTGTCAGGTCTGCTGTACTAAAGACCATGTCCAGTTTCCTTGAAAGCTCCAGTTCAAATCCCCTTTGGATTCTCAAAGAAAACTGCGTGGCAGCCGCGCTCGCGCGAGCGAGCGCTCACACACACACACACACACTCACACACACAAAAAAAACATGCTGTATAGTTATACCAAATATTATAAGCTCAAGAAAGCTGCACATGAGTCTTGATTAATGACATAACATGACTTAAAAACAAATGGCATGATAATGGGCACATTCACAAGCATATATACAAACACATTCATGCACGTGCATGCACACACACACACACAAACACACTCGCGCGCACGCACGCACGCAGCACCCCTCCCCCCCTCGACACCACACACACACCTGCAGTCATGAAATTCTCCACACCTCCTTTACACACACACAGTCACTACCCACTGCACGGACTTCACACACCTGCACGAGACAAACTACCGGTGGACATAATGACACAGCCACACTCTGCATTTCTGAGACTATTTCTTCAGTCTACGCCTTAAAATATCGATAAGTAATAAAGCGATTTCATTTTCAAGCAAAGTGCAACAACAATAACTGCAATGACTTGCTCAGAAAACAGAAATAAAGGGAGGAAAGACGACAACTTACCCGGTAAATCGACACAGCAACACAACACACCAGCCGTGTGTTATTGTCGGAAAGGCCGTTTGCTGAGCATGCGCAGACGTAGAGAGTGGAACGTTTTTCGGCAATCTTACGACATTTCGTTAAGCCAGAGCGCTGAAGTCATGCACACACACACACACACACACACAGAGCTTGGGCGGAGTTAATCGTGTACCGAAATTGATATAAAAAAATGAAAAAAAGGGGACCAAATGTTTTCTTTTTGATAAAACCTTGCACACATTAGGAACGTGTCGAGGGACGTTTTCCCCAGACCTAAGTGTGTAGGCCTAGCACTTTTGACATTAATGTTGGTTGTTGTTGTTGTTTTTTTTTTGGGGGGGGGTGGATGGGTATTTCGGTTCCTCTGCTAGAGCTCCGAGGCTCACCTACGGTGAGATGTTGCGTACGCGACCGTTTATAACCCACCATTAATGTAGAAGCATTCCGACTTGTTTTTACACCACCTTTAAGTCACGATATATTACTCTGCGTAAAATTTGAGCTACTATCTCCCGGGGAGAGCGGGTCGCCACAAGAGCAGCGCCACGCATTAGTTTTTTTTTCTAATCCTGTCTACATGTGTATTTGCTTTCTTTTTCAGAGTGGCTTTTTTTCTACAGAATTTTTCCCAGGAACAGTTCTGTTGTTGCTGAGGGTTCTTTTACGTGCGCTGAATGCGTTTTGCACAGGAAACATCGGTCTACTGTCTCACCCGAAAGACTAGCGCGGAATCATAGTAGCAGACGCTGAAAGGAGGACGCATGTAATGGAGATAAGACGCTCTCGTAAACTTCTTGGCATCTCCTGCAGAGTTACATAACTAAGGAAAAAGTGACACAGGAGTTGCAAACATCATCAGCCCACATGAAGAGCTGCTGACTTCAGTGGAAAAAACCCAAACTGAAGTGGCACGGGCACGTTACACGAACATTTTGACTGGCCAAGACTGTCCCACAGGGAACAGTACAAGGAGGGAGACGAAGAGGCAGACAGAGAAAACGATGGGAAGACAACATCAGAGAGTGGACTGGCCTTGAGTGAACGATTTGCTACAGAAAGGTAAGGGCCGCGGGGAGTGGAGGAAGCTGGTTGCAAAACCTTCAGTGGTGCCCTAACTGTTGGCAATAATACCGGATATGTGAAACCGAGAGTACAGTGTTAAAATATTTACAATCTATCTATCTATCTATCTATCTATCTATCTATCTATCTATCTATCTATCTATCTATCTATCTATCTATATCTATCTATCTATCTATCTATCTATCTATCTATCTATCTATCTATCTATCTATGTGTCTGTCTGTCTGTCTATCTATCTATCTATCCATCCATCCATCCATCCATCTAACTATCTATCTATCTATCCATCCATCCATCCATCCATCCATCTAACTATCTATCTATCTATCTATCTATCTATCTATCTATCTATCTATCTATCTATCTATCTAACATAGAGAGAGATACTTGCAAATTTACACACACACACACACACACACACACACACACACACACACACACACACACACACACCACACACACACACACACACTCGTGAAAGCCTGATGGTTAGCGTGATGCGTTCGTGATCTGCTGACTCGAGTTCAATTCCCGTTCAAGAGGACTTTTTTCCTCTGGAGTTAACATCAGTGCCAACTCCACTCCTCCGAAAAGTCCTTCGGATGAGACTATAAATCGAGGTCCCGTGTGCGAATGCACGAAGAACATTAAGCGCACACATTAAAACCCGTTCCACTTTTCTGAAGAGTAGGCCATTGTGTGCCGGTGGGAATTGATGACAATATTTACATAACTGCATACACACGGGGATTGGATGAAGAAAACACATGAGTGCATATTCCATTATCCTCGAAATAAGAGAATAATAGATAAATAAATAAATAAACACACACACACAACACACACACACACACACACACACACACACACACACACACACACACCACTCGCTTCCCCCAGCCAAGTTAAGCAGCGTCGAGCGTGGTTACCAGTTGGATGGGTGACCGTTTGCCGCCTTGGCTTCAGTACAGTTCCCCCAGTTCACCCAGCTGTAAATGGGTACCTGCCCTCTTTAGGGTCAGGGAAGGTAAAGCAGCGAGGGAGAGGAGATGGGCGCCGCCCTCAATATGCTGGCCCTAGAGAAGTGAGGTCTCTGACGCCTCGCTCCCCTACGACCTTATAGGTTATGGGACTCCTTTACCTTTACCTTACACACACACCACACACACACACACACACACACACACACACACACACACACACACACACACACATATATTTTATATATAATATATATATTATATATATAGAGAGAGAGAGAGAGAGAGAGAGAGAGAATCAAATATAAATACCTGTACATGTGTGTGTGTGTATGCGTGTGTATATGTGTGTGTGAGTATGTTAGTATGCATATAAAAATGTATGTATATGTGTGTGTGCGTGTGAAAAGCGTGCGAGAGAATGTGTGTATGTATATAATTATGTATGTATGTATAAATGTATGTTTGTATGTATGTATGTGTGTTTGTATGTATGTATGTATCTTTCTACCTACCTACCTACCTACCTATACCTACCTACCTACCTATCTATCTATCTATGTATCTATCTATCTATCTATCTATCTATCTATCTATCTATCTATCTATCTATCTATCTATCTATCTATCTATAACAATAATAATAATAAATGGAACTTATATAGCGCTATATCTTGCAAAGACAAATCAAAGCGCATGCATTCAACCTAATCTTACACAGTCATGAAATCAATGATAAATAATCAAAAGTTTAAACAAACAGATATTTACAAACATGGTGCGATGCAGACAAAATCTATGAAATAAAATTTCATAGTCAAATGTTTTTCAAAAGCACACATACACTCGCACAGGCCGTATACTTTAGCAGGGTGATAGAACATGGGTTAGATATGAAACAGGAGGGGGGAAGTCTTAGGTTTGAAATAAATATGTTTTGAGGCTGGATTTAAAAGTGTCATAACTAGGTTTCTGGCGAAGAGAGAGAGGAAGGTTGTTCCAGATGGATGGACCAGAAATAGAGAATGAGCGGAGGCCAACAGTGGATTGGGTGAATCTAGGTATACGTAGGCACAAGGTATCTGCAGTAGATCGGAGGGAACGTGAAGGAGTGTACAGGTTAAGACATTCACATAGGTAGGAGGGTGCAGTTTTGTGGAGACATTTGTAACAGAGGGTATTGATTTTATAATCTACTCTCTGTGGCACAGGCAGCCAGTGGAGAGATCGCAAGAGAGGGGTAATGTGCTCAGATTTTTTCTTTCTGAGAACTAGTCGAGCTGCGGAGTTTTGTATACGTTGAAGGGAGTGGATAGATGTTGCTGGCAGACCAGTTAAAAGAGAATTGCAATAGTCCAGACGTGAGAGAATGAGAGAAGTGACAAGTTTGGCTGTTGCATCAGTGGACAGGTACTTTCGAATTGCACTAATACGCCGTAATTGATAGTAGCACGACTGACAGGTCTGGGTGATGAATTTTTTCATAGAGAGTGTGTTGTCGATAACGACACCTAGATACTTCACGGAAGTGGATAGAGGGACTGATGTATTGCCAAGTTCTATTGAAGTTGTTGTAATGGAAGAGAGTTTGTGTTGGTCCCTACAAGCATGGCTTCGGTTTTATCTGCGTTTAACTGTAACTTGTTTTGTATCATCCAGTTTTGGATATCTTGAAGCAGTAGGCCATATTTGTCAAGAGAGAAGGCAGATTTTCAGGTGTAACACTACTTTGAATCTGAGAGTCATCTGCATAAAAGTGATGGTTGATATGATGACGGTTTATTATATGTGATAGTGGAGCAGTATAGAGAGTGAAAAGAACAGGGCCGAGAACTGATCCCTGCGGGACACCACATTCCAGTTTGGCAGGTATTGACTGTATCTTGTTTACTGCGACTGTCTGGAATCGGTCAGTGAGGTATGAACTGAACCAGGAGAGGGCTGTGCCAGTAACACCGAATGTTTTTTGAAGACGGGAGAGAAGAATTGAATGGTCAATAGTGTCGAAGGCTGCAGATAAGTCGAGTAGAGTGAGAAGGGAGATTTTCCCCGAGTCAGAAGCAAGTAGAAGTGTATTTAGGGTATGGACTAGGGTAGTTTCAGTGCTATGGTTGACGCGATAGGCAGACTAAAAACTCAGGAAGAAGACTGTTGGAGAGAAGGTGGTTGTTGAGCTGTTTTAGAACTACTTTTTCAAGGACTTTAGAGATGAAAGGTAGATTGGAAACAGGTCTATAATTCTTCAGAATGTTAGGGTCAAGGTCATGCTTTTTGAGTAGAGGTGTAACTATTGCAGTTTTGAGAGATGATGAAACATTTCCTGAAACAAGAGATGAGTTCACTATTTTCGTGATAGCGGGTATAAGTTGTGGTAGGCACTGTACAAAAAGAGAAGCAGGTATGGGATCGAGGTCGCATGATTTTATAGTCATTTCTTTCAGAATTGTCGTAATTTCTTTCTCACTTGCAGGTTGGAAGGAAAGGAGAGGAGTACCAGAGAATTGGGGATCAGGAACTGCAGGCTGGAAAGGAGTCTGATCCAATCTGGAACGGATGTTACGGATTTTGTCAGAAAAGAATGTAGAAAATATAGAAGGAAGTTCAGAGTGGTTGTGGATGGAAGGCAGAGGGCTTGCCTTCACAGATCCAAGAAGAGTAGATGTGAGGGAAAAGAGAGATTTCATAGACGTGGCATTAAGAACTTGAGAAGAGTAGAACTTTGTTTTTTCTGAAAGAATTAAAGATTTGACTTTGTTGATTTGTTTTCGGAAGAGCTGTTTGTTGATTTCCGTTTTTGTTTTTCGCCACTGCCGCTCTAGCTGCCTGCGTTTGCGCTTTGCGACCAGGATGTCGTGGGTGAACCATGGTGCACAGGGCCTGTCAGGCAGGAGACGGTCAGTGGGAGGTGCATGCTCATCAAGCAGTTGGCTGAGAACAGTATTGTAGTGTTTCGAGGGGTCAGTGTTGTCAGAGGTTAGTGATAGGCGCTTAGCAGCTTGTGCAGAGAAAGTTTCAATGTCTATAGCCTTGAGATTGCGACGGGTGACACATTTCTTCTTTCTGATAGGTTTTGCAATGTTGAGGGAGAAAAGAACAGCAGAATGATCAGAGAGTAGTTCATCAGTGATAGATACAGATGAAACCAAATCTTGTGATACATCTGTAATGAGCCAGTCTAAGATATGTCCTGATCTGTGTGTTGCTTCAGTTACCAGCTGTGAAAGGGAGTGGTTGGACAAAGAAAGAGAAAGACGTTTGACATCAGGAGAAGACGGGTTGTCGAAGTGGAAGTTAAAGTCACCGAGAATAATAAGCTTTCTGGGAGAGAGGCTGTAGTGATCTAGGAGTGACTGATACTCTTGATGGAAGATGGATGATGTCAGATTATTTCTACGGCTTGGAGGTGGACGGTAAAGACAGCAGAAAGTAATAGAGTGGCCAGGTGTGTTGAGGTTGAGTTCACAGACTTCAAAGGATTCAGGTGAGAAAGGAAGGGAGCGACAGAAAGAAAGAGCAGGTTCAAGTGTATCTTTATAAACGACGGCAATGCCACCTCCACGGGAGGGTCGGGGGAAAGAAAGAGTTTTATAACCAGGTGGTGTCAGTTGTTTTATCTTTGGTTCGTGACCATGTGGTTTTAACCAGGTTTCTGTGAGAAAGGTGATATCAATATTCCGGTCAGAGATGAAGTCAGAAATTAGGTCAGCTTTACCATCTGGACAGACAGATTGCACATTGAACAAGCACAAGTGAAGAAGATTTGTGGGAGGCAGAGAGGTTGATGATGATTGTGGTGAGTTAGGATAATTGTCAGAGGAAGAGGATGTAGGTGATGGTAGGGATGTGGAGAGTGGTAGAGCAGTCAAAAGTTTAGATTGAGAGTCAGGTGTGGTGGATTGTGAAAGAATTGGGCTAGTTTTAACATTTGCAGTTTCATGTACACCATTGTCCACATTGCAATCAGAACATGTTTTGTCAGAGTCATAAACAAAAGCAGAGGCATCAGAGGGAAGCGAAGCGGTGTTGTCGTTGGTTACAGTGGTATCGGCGGCAGTGACGTCAGAAGTGAGGGCAGAGACGGAACCATGGGACCGTAGGCGATGATGTTTGCCGGCACGTGTACCTCGT
>CM054146.1:60736576-60742935 GCA_028751875.1 Rapana venosa
AGGTGAGGGCATACATGATAGTTACATCACAGAATCCCTGAAGTTAGAATATCTGAAATCCGTTGCTGGTCTGTTTGCCTGGGCTGCAGCCTTTCTTCTCATTGTCTTTGCCTCGTGCTGCTTAGCGAGTGTCTCGTCGAACTAGGAGAGACCTTTCTGCACAGTCTGTCTCCAGGCTGACCACTCTAGGGCTGTTGTTTCCCAGTTGTTCTGGTCCATGTCCAGGGCTTTTAAGTCCCTCATGCAGACGTTTTTGAATTGCAGCTGCGGTCTGCCTATGGAATGTTTTCCCTGCACAAGTTCTCCACAGAGGAGGTCTTTAGGGATTCGTCCATCGTCCATGCGCATGACATGGCCAAGCCAGTGTATACATCTCTGTTACAGTAAGGTGTACAACCTGGTGCATCCAGCTCTTTCCAGGTCAGTGTTGTTTGGGACCTTGTCCTGCTAGGTGATGTTCAGAATGCGTCTGAGGCAACGCGTGTGAAATGCATTGAGATTTCGCTCTTGCAGGGCATGCAAAGTCTGGAACTCACTGCCATGCAGGAGGGAACTCATGACGCAGGCTCTGTAGATCTGGATCTTTGTGTACTCAGTCAGCTTGCCATTGTTCCATGCCTTCTTTGTCAGTCTGCTCACAGAAGCAGCTGCTTTTCCCAGGCGCTTGTTGAGCTTTGCATCAGTGATAGGGTGTATGAGATAGTTGAGCCCTGGTGCACAAAGTCATGGATGACATCCAGTTCATGTTTATTGATGCTTATGACTGGGGGAAAGTCAACACCCTGTCCCATGACTTCTTTATTTCCCCCAGCTAATGGTAAGCTTGAAGTCTTGGCAGGCATCACTGAAGAGAGTCATGAGCTGCTGTAGGTCCTCAGCTGAGTGGGCGGTTACTGCCGCGACGTCTGCAAAGAGGAAGTCACACAGGCACCTCAGCTGGACTTTGGTCTTGGGTCCTAGTCTGGAGAGGTTGAAGAAGCTTCTGTCTGACCTGGTTTGGAGGTAGGTACCTTCAACTGCAAACGAAATGTGTGTTTAAGCATCACAGGAAAGAAGATTCCAAACAGAGTGAGAGCTAGGATGCAACCCTGTTTCAATCTGCTCCGTATGTTTAAGGCAGCTGATGATGAACTGTCAAAGACAACAGTGCCTTTCACGTCTTCATGGAATGATCTGATGATGCTCAGAAGTTTAGATGAATATGTTATTTTTGGGAAATATATTGAAGAGGCCATATCTACTTAACAGATCAAAAGCCTTTGTGAAGTCTACGAAGGCAACAAAGAATGGCCGCGTTTGCTCCATTTCTTCTGAAGTTGTTTTAGGAAGAAGATCATGCCTAGAGTAGATCTGTTGGCACGGAAACTGCACTGTGATTCGGGGTAGACTTGCTCTGCAAGTACCAGGAACCTCTTCAGTACTACTCCTGCAAAGACTTTCCCCACAATGCTGAGGAGGGATATGCCGTGATTATTATTGCAATCACTGCTGTCACCTTTTTGTATAGTGTGACAACATTAGCATCCCTCATGTCTTGTGGTACTTTGCCTTCACTCTAACAGAGACAGAGGATTCTACACAACTTGGTGGAGAGTATCTCTTTGCAGCACTTCAGTACTTTTCCAGGAATACCATCTTTCTCAGGTGCCTTGCTAGAGGCAAGAGTGTCAGAGCTTTGGTGAGTTTGCCTATAGTTGGTTATCTGTCAAGCTCTTCCTGCTCTGGTAAGCACTCTATGGCATTCAGGGCATCTTCTGTGACTAAATTTCCCTTTGCATGTAGCAAAAGTCATTGGCGCATTTCCTGGCACACTGCTGGACTTTACTGTGAGCAGCACAGAGAACCTGAAGGTTCTGCTCACTAAGACTGATTTTGTATGCTGGCAAGGCTTTCTCTTGGCCTTGATGCCTGGTGTTATGTCTTCTGAGTGAGCTTCAAAAATCAGCTGACTTGCAGGTCTTTTTGTCCAAAGTGGACATGGCAGTGTTCTAGACAGCATCTCTGAAGTGTTTCCATCGTTCTTGGGGATTCGCAGTCAGTGGGCCAAGGAGAGGATCCTCCAAAACATGCGCAAAACTCCACTTTTACCTTATCACGTGTTTTGCTGGTGTCGTTGCTAGGTCTGCCCTCCTTTCTTGTGTTGTGCAGTCTCTTCACATAAAACTTCACATTGCTGCACACCAAAGAATGATGAGTGTAACATTGCGCACTCTGGTAGTTGCAAGTGATCTTGATGCTGGAAAAGGTTGACATGTCTGTTAAGGATCAGGTCAAGCTGAGGCCAATGTTTGGATCATGGGTGTCTCCAGAAGACTCAATGCTGGCGCTTCATGTTGAAAAAGGTGTTACTGACTCACAACACATGACGGCAGCAAAGCTCCAGCAGGCAATGGCCAATCTTCTTCATTTTCCCAGTGCCAAACTGACCCAAGCAGGTGAGCCAGGAGTTGTGATGAATACCTACTCTGGCATTGAAATCCCTGGTGATGAACTCTAGCTCTTTATCGCAAATTCTCCTTATAGCAGCACTGAAGTCGTCATAACATTTGTCTTTTGCTTCTGCTATAGATGTCAAAGCTGGTGTGTAGGCACTGATAGACTGACTGGTCCTGAGGATGTCTGGAGTTGGAGGGACCGTACAAGCTCTGTTCCTTCTGCTGGTAGAGTTATGGATCCCAGCAAGCTGTTTCCTACTGCAAATTCTATGCCAAGCTCTCTGACTTCAACTGATAGTTTGCCCTGCCAGAACAGGGTGAAGTCTCTCTCCCTCACAGATCCTGTTTCTGGGAGCCTGGTTTCTTGAAGGGCGACAATGTCCATCTGCAGGCTGCTCAGTTCTCTGTCAATGACAGCTGTCTTGCAAGCGTCATTCACTTCCCTCAGGTCATCAGAAAAGCCAGCTGTCATTGATCTTATGTTCCATGTGCCCAGTTTCAGGGCAGGAGTTTTCATTTTTCTGTTGCCTGGTGCACAGTTATTGATCAGCTTATCGGTTTTCACCTGAAACCCCATGCACCCAGTGAGGTGGTTTGTTAGGACCATAACGGGTCAGCACCTCACTGGCTGAGGGCTGCCCAACTTAAGGCAGGCATAGCTGCCCAGTGAGATGCACTGACCTCTCCCATCATCAGAAGCAGCCCATGGCGTCTGACTCTAAGCAAATTGAGTATGCAGACTTGTAACCGGTAGTCTGCTGCTTCCCGTGTTGTATCGACACTGCAAAGCGAAGCTGTAGTGAACTCTCCAGAGCACAAAGCCTGGGTAAGTAGTATAGAGAGAAAACTGTTACCCATGCAGCAGATCCCCCCTCCATGTTGCTGGAATGGTCCATTGGAAAGGCAATCATTGATAGACATGGTTCCAGTGCCATCAGAGGAGTTGTCAATATGAGTACAGTGTTTTACAGACCACTGACTAAAGTGCAGAGAGACTTATTTCACACACACACACACACACACACACACACACACACACACACACACACACACACACACACACACACACACACACACACACACCACACACACACACACAATATATATATATATATATATATATATATATATATATATATATATATATATATATATATATATATATATTATGTACATACAAATATATATATATACATGTATATATATATAATATTGTATGTATGTATGTATGAAGGCATACATATATATGTGAGCAGGGAATGCATCAGTCTGATCTTGTCATTGCAGAAGACTTTCAGTTTGGTCATTGCAGCTGTGATCCAGGCTATCCTTGAGAGAATTTCAGGTTTTCCTCCTTCATCCAATACTATAGTTCCAGATATTTAAAGCTATGAATCATTTCAATTTTCTTATTTATGGTAATGTCAATGCTGATGCCATTACCCTTCATTTTTTTGCTGTCTCAACTTCTGTGATGTTCCTGTCCTGCTGTTTCCATGCCACTCATTCCAATCTCTTCCCCAGCCATACTCAGATTTGTTATGCTGGATCCTTAGGGATCCTATCAATATCGGGCTGCCATTGACCCACCAACCAGAGGGGCCCTGCACTACTTCTGGGTCACTTTGGTGGTATTTTGTGGTTCCTGTTCTAAGCTATCATAGCTTTTACACAGGACCCCACCAACAAAGCCCACTACTAACAACAGTATTAGCTCAGTCATGGAGCCAGCCTGATCGAGTGACCATCCCACCCAAGATGACAACAACCACAACGTCCCTCCAATGATCATACCCCATAAATCCCCAATCCTGATGGCTCTGACATAAACTCGCCACAGGCACCTAAGTGTATGGGAAAACCTAAACTGATGTCACCATGAGACCAGAATGGCTGGGGACAATGACTCAGAGATCTTTTCTATTGCATGATGATCAATGATGATGAGAATGACGTAATAATGCTGCTATGGATGTGCATATGCTTTGAGTCTATTTGACAGGCCTGTATGTTTTCTATCATAATGTATCCCGGCATCAACCAGGCCCAAGTGATACAGATACCTACAGTGTTGGTCATATAATTTGAGCAACACTCAAAATTGCATATGTAAAGTGGATGAAGCTCAACTGTGTGGTCCCAGTCTTCCCGATGAGCCCACAGCACACTCACTCTGGCTGGCCAGAGATGTAAAAAGTCTCTATGACTCTTATGGGACTGAAACATAACTCAAGGTGCTAACCAGTGTGCCAAGGCACTGGTGCTGTAGCCTTTAATTGTCTTCAACTTTGACTTCTGTGCGCTTATCTGCATGCCATGGGCTGAAGGTCTCATTAAGGTGATTTGCCAAGTTGAGCAGCTCTTGTCCATTGTCTTAACTTTAAAAAAGAAAAGAAAAAAGGGATTCATCCAAACACATCCTCGAAAGGATGAGTCTAGATTGGTGTGACTAGCTCGCTGTTCTTAATTTGTCTGGAAGATGTAGTGGCAGCTGCAGCAATCTCACAAAACACAACACAGAGGCACAAATATACAAACAAGACACTTCTTGTTTTGCTTTCATTCACATTAAACATCTATATCTAGGCTAACGTGCCCAACACCCCCTTCCTCCCTTCCTAACACCCCTAACCCCTGTACCAAAAATATAAGCAAAAGAAATCAACAAAAGCAATAATAATGCACTCTCACACACTCAGAACATGTCCACAGAGCACGCACGATGGGGGAAAAGTCAGTTAGGACAGGAGGAACATGGTCCAGCACTCAACTTTGATGCTGTTGCTGTGCCGATGATGGGGTGGCCAACGTTGCAAAGACTCCTGGCAATTCCAGAAGTGGTTCCAGAAATGGCATCAGAGGCGGCTTCAAGATCAGCGTTGTTAACGTCCTGTTCTTCTCTCCTCGTCTGAGCAGACAGCTATCAGCAGCATCTCCAGAGGCAGCCCTGCTGAAGGTCAGGTCAGCGTCCTCTTCCCTCATTGGAGTAGCTCTGCTCAGGCAGCTCGTGCGGGGCCTACATTCCCGCGGTACCAATTGCTGTACCTAGCCTTCTGTGTTGGCTAGGAGTTCCTCTTCGTCTTCATCCACTTGGGCTGCCAAGCGCAAAGTGTAGCATTCCATAAAGGTGACCAGACCTGTACTCCTTTGAACACAGGAATGTCACTGCCGTTTTCAGTAAAAATCTGCTTTGCACATGCTTCACATGCCATGCCCCAAGCAGAGGCCGAGTGGTGGAGAGGTTATTAATAGTCTCTATGCGCATCATAGCCTGCGCTCAGGGATGCCGATGAAACTAAAGAACAAAATAGGAGGGTGGGAGAAGAAAAGTGGCATGGAGGTAAACTATCTACTGTCAGTGCCCTTAGAACCATACCCTTCTCTCTTGTCCAGGGTGCTAGTCCTTCACCCTGGCAGTCAAGAGAGGTGTAAGTGGGGTGGTGAAGGGGTGTGAGGATTTGAACCTGGGACTGAGTCTAGGCCGTTGATGTCATCAGCGAGACTTAAGGTTGTAATTGACCTGTCTCCAACGCTGGATGATTCTTCATGGTTTTCAAGCACATTAGCCGCTATTCTCTCTAAATAGATGTTGAAGAGGGTGGGAGAGAGCTCATTCCAATTGTGGTTTGGAACCGTTATCCTATGTCGTTGTCATAGTATTCTGCCTGAAACCCCTGTCGAAAGGGTACTCTGTGGTTCAGATTACGTTGGCAATGATGTTATAGGCCTTTAGCACCTGGGTTTTATCACAGTTTTAGATTAAACCAGTGACGTTCAGGGCAACAGCAAAGTGAGAGGCTAAATATTTCAGTGGCTTTCTTTCCCACTCATGTAATTCAATTTTACAGCTTAGTCTTTAGTATTCCATATGACTCTCTGACTAGGAGGTTTGACTTGTATAGTCCTATGGACCTTGCAGCCCTT
>CM054146.1:60743435-60761490 GCA_028751875.1 Rapana venosa
TATTCCCCAGACGAAAAAGAAGAACAGGCGTTAACACGGATCTTAAACGCCTCTTGGCCATTTCGGGAAACCCACTTGGAATTGCCGGGAGTCTTTTGCAACGTTGGCCACCCATCATGGGCACAGCAACAGCATCAAAGTTGAGTGCTGGACCATGTTCCTCCTGTCCTAACTGACTTTCCCCCATCGTGCGTGCTCTGTGGACATGTTCTGAGTGGTGTGAGAGTGCATTATTATTGTTTTTGTTGATTTTTTTTGCTTATATTTTTGGTAGAGGGGTTAGGGTGTTAGGAAGGGGGGAAGGGGGTGTTGGGCACTTAGCCTAGATATAGATTTTTATTGTGAATGAAAGCAAAACAAGAAAGTGTCTTGTTTGTATATTTGTGCCTCTGTTTTTGTGTTTTGTGAGTTTGGGTGCAGTTTGCCATACATCTTCCAGACAAATTAACAACAACGAGCTAGTCACATCAGTCTAGACTCATCCTTTCGAGGATGTGTTTGGATGAATCCCTTTTTTCTTTTCTTTTTTAAAGTTAAGACAATGGACAAGAGCTGCTCAACTTGGCAAATCACCTTAATGAGACCTTCAGCCCATGGTATGCATATAAGCGCACAGAAGACAAAGTTGAAGACAATTAAAGGCTACAGCACCAGTGCCTTGGCACACTGGTTAGCACCTTGAGTTGTGGACTGGCAGATTGTGGGTTTCAGTCCCATAAGAGTCATCGAGACTTTTTAAATCTCTGGCCAGCCAGAGTGGGTGTGCTGTGGGCTCATTGGGAAGACTGGGACCACATAGTTGAGCTTCATCCACTTTACATATGCAATTTTGAGAATATTGATCAAATTATGTGACCAACAATGTAGGTATCTGTATCACTTGGGCCCACTTGATGCCGGGATACATTATGATAGAAAGCACACAGCCCTGTCAATTAGTCTGAAAGCATATGCACATCCATAGCAACATTATTACGTCATTCTCATCATCATTGATCATCATGCAATAGAAAAGGTCTCTGAGTCATTGGCCCCAGACATTCTGGACTCATGGTGACATCAGTTTAGGTTTTCCCATACACTTAGGTGCCTGTGGCGAGTTTATGTCAGAGCCATCAGGATTGGGGATTTATGGGAAATGATCATTGGAGGGACGTTGTGGTTGTTGTCATCTTGGGTGGGGATGGTCACTCGATCAGGCTGGCTCCATGACTGAGCTAATACTGTTGTTAGTAGTGGGCTTTGTTGGTGGGTCTGTGTAAAAGCTATGATAGCTTAAAACAGGAACCCACAAAAAACCCCCAAAGTGACCCAGCAGTAGTGCAGGGCCCCTCTGGTTGTGGTCAATGCAGCCCGATATTGATAGGATCCCTAAGGATCCAAAAACAAATCTGAGTATGGCTGGGGAAAGATTGGAATGATGGAAATGGGAAACAGCAGGACGGGAAACATCACAGAAGTTGAGACAGCAAAAAAATGAAGGGAAATGGCATCAGCATTGACATTACATAAATAAGAAAATTGAAACGATTCAAAGCTTTAAATATCGGAACTATAGTATTGGAATTGAAGGAGGAAAACCTGAAATTCCCCTCAAGGATAGCCTGGATCACAGCTGCAATGACAAACTGAAAGTCTCTGCAATGACAAGATCAGACTGAGCGTTCCCTGCTCAATATATTAAATATAATTATATATATTAATATATATTATTATATCATATATATATTATATTATATATATATATATTATATAATATATACCGGTATATACTATTATGCATTACTTTCATATTATATAAAATAAATTTTATTTATGTGTGAAAAAGTCTTTATGTCTTTTAGTCAGTGGTCTGTTAAAACATAGTAACCTCATATTGAAACTCCTCTGATGGCACTGTGAACCATGTCTAATCATATGATTGCCTTTCCAAAAGGACCATTCCAGCACACATTGGAGGACGCGCGGATTGCACTGCCCCACCCTATGGGTAGCAGTTATCTCTTTTACTTACTTAACCCAGGCGTTGTGCTCTGGAGGTTCCACTCCCAGCTTGCATTGCAGTTGTCGATACAACACCGGATTACAGCAAGCAGTCTACCAAGTTATACGTCCTGTTAATACTCAATTTGCTTAGAGTCAGTCGCCTTGGGCTGCATTAGCTTCTCGATGTGGGATATGAGGTCATTGCATCTAACTGGGCAGCTACTTGCCTGCCTTAAGCTGAGGCAGCCCTCAGCCACGTGAAGGTGGCCTTGAACCCGTCACGAGTATCCTAACAAATACCTCCTTAATGGTGTGCATGGTAGGCTTTCAGGTGTGAAAACCGATTAAGATGATCAATAACTGCTGAGCACCAGGCAACAGGAACAATTAAAACTCCTGCCTGAAACTAGGAACAAGGAAACAATAATAGATCATTGACAGCAGGCTTTTATGATGACCTGAGGGACGTGGTATGACGCTTGCTAGCCACGCTAGTCATTCGACCAGGAACTGAGCAGACTTGCAGTCTGTGCATCGTAGCTCTATCAAGAATTTTACCAGTCTACCTAGTAAAAACACGAGATCATGTGAGGAGTAGAAGGACCATCACCCTTGTTCTGGCAATCGAAAACTATCAGTGGAAGTCTAGAGAGATTGGCAATGGGATTTTGCAGTAGGGACGTAGGAAAACTGCTAGCTGGGATCCAATAACTCCTACCAGCAGAAGGGAACAGTGGCGCTGTCGGTCTTCAACTCCAGAATCCTAATGAACCTGTCCGTCTATTAGTGCGCTCCACACACCTTTTGACATCTATAGCAAAAAGCTAAAGACAATTTTTATGACGATTATTTTTCAGTGCTGCTATAAGGAGAATTTGCGATAAATAGCTAGAGTTCATCACCCGGATTAATTCAACTAAGAGTTTTTAGGTATTCATCACAACTCCTGCCCACACTGACTAGGTCAGTTTCGGCACTGGAGAAAATGAAGATTAGGCCGTGCTGCTGGTAGCTTTGCTGCCGTCATCGTGTTGTGCGTCCAGTAACACTATTTCTTCAACATTGAAGCCGCAGCATTGAGTTCTTAGGAGCACACCATGATCCAAACATTGGCCTCAGCATGACTGATACTTTAACAGGAATGTACAACCTTTTCATTGCAACTTAGCTCAATTTGCAAACTACCAGCAGAGTGCGCTAAAGTATTACCACTCACCATTCTTTGGTGGAAGCAATGTGAATGGTTTCATGTGAAAAAGAGGAATGCCATCCAAACAAAGAAGGAGGGCAGACCTAGCCTAGGACGACCTAGCAAAGCAACGTGAATAAAGTTCCGTATAAGTGGCTGTGTTTTGCGAATGTTTTGTGAGGAGCATCTCCTTGGCCCACTGAGGGTGGTATCCCCAAGAATGATGGATGGGATAAAAACCTTCATGAGATGTTGTCTACAATACTTCTCATGATACCTATTTGGGCTAAACAAAAAAAGATGATGTCAGCTGATTGTTTATTTTGAAGTTCACCTCACATGAAGACATAACCACCCAGTCTATCAAGGGCAAGGGAGAATTGCCTTGCCAGCATTAAAAATCATTTAGTGAGCAGATAAACCTTCAGGCTTCATCTGTCGCTGCTCACTAGTAACGTCAGGCTGTATGTGCCAAGGCTATGCACCAATGTACGTTTGTACATGCAAAGGGAAATGTACAGTCACAGTAGATTGCCCATGACGGCAATAGAGTGCTTACCAGAGCAGGAAAGAGCTTGGACAGAGTTACAACTATAAGTACAAAAAACTAACCACATCGCTCATGAACAATATTGCGCCTCTAGCATGGCACCTGTGAGTAAAGATTGGTATTCCGGTGGGGAAAAGTACTGAAGTGCTGCAAAGAGATTCTCTCCACAATCGTTGTGTAGATTCTCTGTCTCTGTTACGAGTTGATGGCTCAAAGTACCACGAGACATGGAGGGATTCGCTAATGTTAGTACACACGATACTTAACGTTTGACCAGCGTGATTTGCAATACTAAATCACGGCCCATTCTCCCTCACTCATCATTTTCGGAAAGTCTATGCAGGCGTAGTATTAGTCCTACAAGTGACTAAAGAAGGTTCTATTGGTACATATTGCAGTGCAAGGCTCTATCCCCGAATCATCAGTGCAGTTTCCGTGCCAATTATCACTCTAGACATGATCTTCTGCCTTCAAACAATCTAGAGAAAATGGTGAGCAGCAACCGCGGCACATTTCGCTTGTTGCTTTCGTTGAACTTACACACAAGGGCTATACATTTCGATCTGTTAAGTAGTATGGCTCTTTCAATATATTTCTCCCAAAACTAACATATTCATCTAAACTTTCTGAGCATCAGTCAGAAATCATTCCTTGGAAGGACGTGAAAGGCACTGTTGTCTTTGACAGTATCATCCATCAGTGCCTATAAACATACGGAAATCAGATTGAGAAGGGTTTATGGCATACCTAGCTCTCACTTGTTTGGATATCTTCTTTGCCTGTGTTTGCTTTTAAACAAACATTTCGTTTGCAGTGAAGGTACCTTACTCCACAAATCAGGTCAGACGGAAAGATTCTTTCAACCTCTCCAGACTAGGGACCAAGACCAAAGTCCTGTGAGGTGTGCCTGTGTGAATTCCTCTTTGCATAGACGTCGCGGCAGTAACCGTCTCCACTCAGCTTGAGGGACCTACAGCTGCTCATGACCTCTCTTCATATGATGCATGTGCCAATGAATTCTCTGGCCTTACCATTAGATGGGGGAAATAAAGAAGTCATGGGAACAGGGATGTTGTCCTTTCTCACCCAAGTCATAAGCATCACTATATACATGAACTGGATGGCATCCTATGGACTTTGTGCACCAGGGTCTCAAACTACTATCTACACCATATCACTGATGCCAAAGCTCAACTAGCGCTGGGATGAACATGAAGCCCTGTTTTTCTGTGAGCAGCTGAACAAAGAATAGCATGGAACCATTGCCAAGTAACTGACTGTGCACACAACATATCCATAAATCTACAGAGCCTGCGTACATGAGTTCCCTTCCTGCATGGCAGTCTGAGTTCCAGACTTTGCATGCCGAGCAAAAGCAAAACTCTCAATGCCATTTCACAGCGTTTGCCATCAGACTCATTTCTGAAACATCACAAGCAGGAGGACAAGAGTCCACCCAAACATACACTAAGTCTGGAAAGAGACTAAATGTCACCTAGTATGTTCATGTTCACATATTCATCAGTTTCACTCGGTCCCGTAAATCCCGCCTGGGTAGATGGGGCGCTGCTATGGAGTGGTACGAACGGTGGACCAGATGTCTTCACTTAGCGGGGTCGTGGCTGCCAGAGGTGCTGTGGTGCATGTGGTGACACTGAAAAGTCCTACCAGTTTCCATTCACGGATGTCGTCGCCCACTTTTCTCCTCTGTTCTGCCCGTTTCTCATCCTGGACTGTCCGTGCAGGATGGTCTTTGCAATGAAGGCGACTCGAGCGTGTTACGTGCCCATACCTCTGTAGTTTCCTCTTTATGCCTATGTTGGTCCAGTATGCTTCATCGGTCCCGTCCAAGCACATGTTGATCTGATAGTCTCTTGTGGAACTTCATTTGTTGGTGACATGGTCTTAGTATGATGCTGCAAGGAGCCTTTTTGAGGCATATCATTTCTACTGCTTTGGATACTCCTTTGTAGGTATGCGTTCGAGTGGGATCCATGCCGCCTCACCTCGCGTAATGCATGATTGATGGTGACTAGCTGCATCTTTAGTGAACTCTTACTTGGTTCCGATGAGGGATGTTTCTGTCTTCTCCTTATGGTCCTTCTTTCTTGCCAATGCCTTCCTGCTGTTTGTGCCGCTCTTGTCGGATTACTCTGTCTTACGATCCCATCCCCACTTATTGATGGCCCAGGTACTTGAATAAATGGTATACTGTCTCACTGTTCTTTTCAGCTTGAGAGTGATTTCGGTGCTGTGATTGGCTGGGCATCTGTTTCGTAAAGGAGCCTTGTGTTTTTCCGGCGCTGGTTTTCCTATATCCGTCGTATTCGTAGAGGTTATATTTCGTCCAGTTGCTTCTCTTGGTTGGACCATAGTTCACTCTTCATTTCGTGCACATGACGTTCATGTCATCGGCAAACCTGAGGGTTGGTGATATGTTTTCGCCCTCCAATGCTGACTGTGCCTCTGTGTGGTTCTTCAAAGGCTGTGGTCAGTCCATGATGCGGTACGAGGAAAATGTTTAAACAGTGTCGGCGACTGCTGAATCATACACGGTCGGACCCATACTGAGGTACGGATACATCTCCATATCGTGCCCTGTACGAGTACTGCAACTGGAGGTCCTTTGTGATATGCTAGTTCTTGATTGGTGTGGCATCTAGCTTATGGCCATGGTTTTGAATTTGTTCATGATGGCCCACAGGAGCGTAATTGCATCTCTATCGAAGAGGTAGGTACTTCTTTTGTAATCCAATGTATGACGTGGGATAGATGTTCTTCTTGATGATTAATGTTGTAATTTCACCACCAGAACCTCAGGTTTGATTATCTGTTCTGTGGTATCGCTTCTATTTGGGCGGGAACACCCGGCTATTGTCTTCGGCGATGATCTCTCTCTCTGCCTGTGGTTTCAGCTGTTCAGGAATCTAATTTCTGAATGACTTAATGGCATGGACTGTTGAGGCTGATTGTCCTGTATTTTGGCACTGATGGAGATTTCCTTTCTAGGAGAGACGTGAGTGAGTGCTTAGGTTCCGATGGTATGGTGGCACGGACAACTCTCGTCTGCCCGTGATCTTTTTGCAGATAGTTGACGGATGTCTGTACTCCTTTCTCCCCGATTGTTGGATCAAGCTATGCCTGGGACGCGTCGTTTCCCTGATGTTTTCCTTTCTTCCAGCGGTTCAAATGCTTACTTTACTTCCTCGGTAGGCACAATGGGGAAGTCTGATTTTACTTCGAATGAGGTTGGACTTGCAAGTACGATGGGGATGCATAGCGTCTGATGATTGTAGAGTTCGGAAAACCTGTATTCCGTCCAGATCTGTCTAACAGATTTCACTTCTTTTCTCGTTAAGCAAATTCCATTTCTTGTACCCTGGTATCGGGTTATTGATCTCTTGCCTGTTTTCTGTTTTTGTTGGTGATTCTCTTCCACAAATCCTGGTCGGCCGTCTTTCTTTTATATTTTTGTCCAGGCTCACTCTTCGAATTCTATGTTACATGTTTCTCTTCTCATTACTCTTGGTCTTCCTAGGTGTCTTCTCCTGTCTTCTTAGATTTACTTCTCTAGTACATCAACTGCTCCGGTAGTGTTCTTCTGTCTTTTCAAGGTTCTCGTCTTTTGATGCACCACATTTCAGGAGATATCATCTCTGTGACCCATGGTTGTGTTTTTTTCGCGCGATGTTTGCCAGGAGTTTTAAGCTTGCTGGGGCTCAGGCAATCACATGTGTTTTTAACATACTGTGGTGGTAATCGTTTTGCATCTTCTCCAAGTTTGCCAGCACTGTAGTAGGGTTGCGATTTTTTCATTCCTATTGTTGTTGGAATTGATCCGCGATGGTGGGGTCCTTCTGTCTGTCCAGGTTGAATCTTGAGTTGGTGTGTGTGCTTTGTTCTTATTGATTCTTCTTCCATTCGGACTCCTAAAGTTCGGAGCACGATGTTCATGATGATCTGCTGCCATGTACTGCTCTTCTGTGGAAATGTCCATCGGTCTTGGCTCTGTTTGATTCCAGGTTCGAAACCGGTCCTGACCAGGATAGTAGTCAATGTGGGGTATTGTGGATGGTTCTCCCATGGGTCGTATGCCATGTCCAGCGTGGGTATGCCTTGTGTTCTACAAGGGTTATTGGCGAGCACCGTGTGTTGTAGATGGCAAATTACAGTAGGTCTGAGTTGTTAGGTCCTAGCGCCTTGGTCGATCGCATTAAAGGAGGACGCCGAATTTGCTCCAGTCTTTACTCGTGGCGTATCCGCCCTCTTGGCGCGTTCCACATTTCCTGAGATGACTCATGATGTCTTTCTTGTTATCCATAATCGATGATGCCTGTAGGTTGATTGTTGTTCCTCTAGACTCCTATCGTGTTCCCGATGTTGGGCGTAGGCTTGGGATCACTTGTGATGTTGAATGGGTGCCCTGAGGCGGCTGGCATAAGCCAGGTTTTTACTGGTTAGTACTCCTATGACTATCCAAGGTCAGGGGGGGTCAGTCGTCAGAGCGAAGTTTCTGTATATGCTATGGTGTATCCATGTAACCCCATAGATACACACACTGTAACGCGCATGTGGGGACGGATAAACCGCCAATAGAACAAAACCATACATTATGGAGCCCTTGGTTGAGGAGATTGGGCGCCACAAGGAATTTCCTAACGCCCACAGAACTAAAACATGAAAGTCAAAATGCAAAGCCAAAATGATACCGGATTGGTTCTGGGCCGGACGGCGTCTACCATCGATCCGCGCCTTTCATTGACTTAACCCCAGGGTGGAAGTGACAGACAGTACTGGAGTTTTTTATAAACCTTCACTTAAGCTCCCTAGGCAAACAAAATCACCAATTATGGTTCATGGAATCGTGCCGTTACTCTTATACCACGTGCGGATACAATTCAAAGAAACGATGAGTATGTGACCTTAGCGCTATAATGGGAACTTCATTATTGGTCTCAGGAGACAGTCGAGTAACATTGGACCAGGATTTCGTTTGAGACATGACTATGAAGAAAGGCACAAGATGGGTTACAGTTCCAAGAGAAACATCACCAACAATGGAGTGGCATGTATTTTTGTCAGCAAGGATAGTTAGTGGGGTGTCATTAATCAGCCTGTATTTAGCCGTGCTTCAGCAGGTATTATCACGCATCGGCGTGTCGGCAAACGCCCATTAAGAACTTCACATCATTACAAAATCCTATGACACCATTCTGGAACTCATGAAGATGAAGTAGTAGAAGAAATTATACGAAGATCTTGAAGAGATATTATGAAAATACCCTAAAGCAAGCGAACATTTCATCTTCAGGGGTTTTTTTTACGCCTAAGAAGGGTCACCGGACCGCTTTAACCAGTGGGGCCGGAACAGATTGGACAGTTTGGGAACTGGCGAAGCATGGAGACCAACGTCTGGGGAACTGACTACGTCTGCTGTGAGTTTGCCTGCTCACAGACTTACCATTCCCTCAATACCTCTATCCCACACAAGCAGTCAAGGGAGGGACAAATGCTTGCGCCAAATCGGAAAGAAGTTCATATAATCCATATACGTTTATTTATCTTAACCACGGCCGCTTCAAATTACAGCATCTCAAGAGACAGAACCAGAAACCTCATGGGGTACTGACTATGTCAGCGGACCTAACGACATTGTGCTTGTGCTAGGTATTACAAAATGAAGCTGGAAGAAAAACAAACTGAACAACAGCTGTGCTACACCAGTGTCAATTTTGAGGTGGACAAATGCGAAAGTTCCTGATGTCGAGGAGATCTTACTAGTAAGCTTGGCGGACGTTTTGCATGGCTTAACCTCCTGGCAATGACTTCATGACTCTCCTCCTAATTTAATTGCTGGCAGTCGTGAAATAGCAGTGGCAGGTACTCAGTGTTCAGAGGAAATCTACACAGCATGGTCTTACCTAATGACATCTTGGACTTCCGCTGACGATACAAGATGACACTGAAACACCAGGGTCTTCCCAAACCATAATAGGTTAATATTTTAAGAATACCGGTGAGGCCACAACTCTCTGTGGGAAGATGTCAATGTATAAAGGCCAGAAATCCTGAGAGAAGAGGATCATTTCGAGCAATGTGATGTGGAGATCGAAAGAAAAAAACGATGAAGTGGCCACAGTAAAAAGGCATACGACACCCTGACGCAAACTCACCAAATAAACACTTCAAACAAGATCATCAGTCCATTGATAGACAGCTCCGAACCTCCTCACAGAAAGCTCAGCTATGTATTGAAAGGTGGTCTGAAAAATTGTTATGAAACATGTACCAAACTACCACAATACAACCGTTCAAGGAGCTATATATAAGATTGAAAAAGCAGACATCAAGATGCACCCATCCGCCATTTACCTATATGAGGATCATAATTGGACGAGCAAGACAGCTTACCAGTAATAATAATAATACTCCTAATAAAGTATGGAATTTATATCGCGCTTATATAGCAGATCTGGAAAGTCCCATGAGCATAAGTAATTTCAGCAGAGTTCTGCTCAAAAGCGATGTGCGGACGAAAAACGTCATCACATATGTTACACAGCCGATCTGTTCCAGATGATTTTGGAGTCAAAAACAGTGCCAACAGAATGGACCAAACATCATCATACCTCTGCCCCCCTAAGATGGGGAATATGCCAATGCCAAATATAGAACAATCTGTCATCAGCACTTGTCTGCAAGATCTTGCTAAGTTATATTTCTTATTTTTTGGGAATCGATCGATGTCAATAAGGAGAAACATCAAGAACACCTTGACAGAAGGAACAAGCTGGGGTTCAGCGGGCAGGAGCGGAGCACGGCAGTAGGAGCTCAATCGAACAGAATTTTTAAGACTGCCACATCCTGATGGAGAAAACATCATCGGCAAATCAGACTGTAATATGAGACTGTTACCAAACCTTCATCGACATCAGAGGCTATTCGACAGAGTATACTAGTGTATGCAGAGTATGGGCTCCGAAAGGCCTTGTGGCAGCAGGGTCTCAGCCTGTTTGGCATGGAGAAGTGACTCGTCTGCAAACATTCAATCACTTAACAAACACGTAGGAGGTCGCAGTCCTTTTGAACAATCCAGGTCGGAGAATACTTCAAAACCACAGATGGGGTCACGAAGGTATCGCTGTTATTCCCAGTCTCTTTAATCTGTTTTGGAAAACATTAAGGTGAGAGACACCAGGACTTCCCATTCTACATCTCCTATTGGGCGGCAGTACCCTAAAACTTACGGTTTTGCGATATGAATTTGACTCATGGGCGGATCAAGTAACACAGAGCGCAAGATCTTTACGACCAGACTTTGAGCCCAGAGCTGGAGCATATGGTCATGGATTAGTGGAGCTCGGCGAAAACGTAAAGCTACTTGGTGATAACCGCCACGAGCAACGCCTAATGTAAAATTTACGTATGCACGGCCAATACTTACTGGGGAAGGTAGACGCTGTAAAAATACCTTGGCGTCTACATCACAACGGACGGGCGAGCGACGAAGGAATCAAATCAAGATTAGCATGGCAACATCTTCATGACCAAAATCACCACATATTGTAAAAGTAAATGAGTTCTGCTTTCCTCAATTTCAAAATAAAAGCTCTACTATCCTAATTTCAGACGATTGCTGTACGGAAGTGAAACTATGGACATTGATGCTGAAACAGCAAAGCGAATCAGTCATTCGCAAACAACAAAGCCATAGGAAAAATATATGGGCATATCTGAGAGAGAACGATATTAAGACCAATGAAATTGGCAGATGGTCAAATAATAACCCGGATGGCAGGTCCACAGGAACCGCTTCTTCCACCATCGTCAAGAATGAAAAAGCTGACATGAGTTCGGCCACGTCACCATCCACAAAATTTGCCAAACAGTTATGCTGGGAACATCGAATGTCTTGTTGTGGGCAGAAGATATAGAAAGAAGCGGGGCAACTACAGGAACAAGTCTGGATGGAAACAATATCAGGAATATGGTAGGATAAGACTGGGCACTCTGCGCAGAGCCGCGTAGTTCTAGGACGAGATGGATTGTGGAGGCCCCTTACCACTGTGGCCATTCGTCTTTCGTGTCCTCCCCCTACCGCCGGCCAAGGTCACGGGTATTCTGATGATGATGATGTGCATCTTTTTATTGACCGAGTTCATTTATGTCTTGTGACAGCATGCTACGCATTGATTACTGCCTGTCCTGCTCCACCGCTATAGTAGAGCTATGAACCTCGTCAGTAAGTTGTTCACCGTTGCTCTCTCCTTGCTGACCTCACAGTACAGAGGACTACCGTTGCGTAGTACCCTTAGTCCAGCTCGTTTTATAGAAATGTTCTGATGCAAAGCTCAACAAGCGGGGGGAAAAGAGCTGTTTTGTGAGCAGCTGCAAAAAAAGCATGAACAAGCCAAGCTGACTGGCACACAAAATCCATATCTACAGAGTGCTCATGAGTTCCCCCTGCATGGCAGTGAGTTCCAGACTTTGCATGCCGGCAAAAGAAAATCTCAATGCATTTCACCGCGTTGCCTCAGATCATTCTAAAACTCACAGCAGGACGGGTCCCCCAAACAACACGCTGGAAAGAGCTAAATGCACCTTATGTTCATGTTCACTATTCACGTTCATGGCCCGTAACCCCCCGGGTGATGGGGCGCTGCATGGTGGACAACGGTGGCCAGTGCTCCATTAGCGGGGTCGTGGGCGGGGTCCCTGGGTGACATGAAGTCCCCCCCTTCCCAAATCAGGGATGTCTGGGGCCCACTTTCCCCTCTGTCTCCCCCGTTTCTCCCCCCTGGACTTTTTCCTTGCGGAGGGTTTTTTTGCAAGTCGAGCTGTTATGCCCAAAACCTCTGAGTTTCCTCTTTTTTGCCGGGTCAGTAGGCTTCATCGTCCCGCACTGTTGACTGAATTCTGGGACTTCATTGTTGGTGCATGGCCCTTGTATGATGGAAAGGAGCCTTTGAGGCATACTTTTTTAATTGGGATCTCCTTTGAGTTGGGGGTTCAGGGGGTCCATGCCTCAATGCGTAAGCTGATTGAGGTGACTAGCGCTTTTTAGTAACTTTACCTTGGTTCCGAGAGGGTGTTTCTGTCTCCTTAATGGTCTTCTCTTCCCATGCTCTGCTGTTTGTGCCGCTCTTGCGGATTCCGTCTTCGATCCCTCCCCACTTTTTATGGCCCAAGTACTTTGAAAGGTAACTGCTCCCCGTTTTTTCGCGAATGATTTGGGGGTGTTTGGCTGGGCACTGTTTGAAAGAGCTGTTTTTTCGGCGGGGGTTCCTTTTCCGTTTTCGGAGGAATTTCGCCCGTTGCTTCCTTTTTGGCCATTTTCCTCTTCATTTCTGCCAGCCCGTAAATGTCATGGGCAAACCTGAGGGTTGGTGATTGTTCGCCCTCCAATGCTGACTGTCCCCTTTGTGTGTTCTTAAAGGCTTTCAGTCATGATGCGTCGAGGAAAATTTTTAAACAGTGTCGGCGACGCCCCCCCCCCCCCCGCGACCCAACTAGGTACGGAACCCCATTCCCTATCGTCCCCTTTTACGAGTACTGCCTGGGCCTTTGGTAGAGTTCTTGTTTGGTTGGAATCATTTGGCCCGGGTTGTTTTTGTTCATATGGCCCACGAGCGTAATCTCTCTATCGGAAGGCCTTTTTTTAAAATCAATGAAGAGGGGGAAGATGCTTCTTGATGTAGTGTATTTCACCCCAAACCTCAGGTTGAATCTTTTTCGTGGTTTTGTTTTCTATTTGGGGGGGAAACCCGGCCCTTGTTTTTGGGCGATGACCCCTTTTTCTGCCTGTGGTTTCACCCTTTTCGGGATCATTTCGATGACTTATGGCATGACTTTGAGGCTGATTGTCCTGTATTTTGGGCATGTGGAGATTTTTTTCTTGGAGAGAGTGAGTGATGTTGGTCCTTTTGGTGAGGCAACTCCCCTTGCCAATCTTTTGCAGATTTTGAAATGTTTGTCCCCTTTTCTCCCCGGTTGGATCAGTTTTGCGGGGAGCGTCGTTCCCCTGTGTTTCCCTTTTCTTCAGGTTTAATTGCTACTTTACTTCCTCGGTAGAATTTGGGGAAGTTGTTTTATCGATAGGTTGGCTTGCAAGTACGTGGGGTGCTAGCGTTGATGATTGTGAGTTGGAAAAGTATTCCGTCCATCTGTCAACCCTTTTCCCTTTTTTTCTGTTAAGAAAATTCCCTTTTTCCTTGTCCGGTGTTAGACTCTTCCCTGGTTTTTTTGGTGACTTTTTTAAATCGGGTTTGCTCTTTCTTTATTTTTTGTCAGGCTCCTTTCGATTTCTGTACTTTGTTTCTCTTCCATTCCCCCCTTGGCTTCCTAGGGTCTTCCTGTTTTTGTTTACTTCTCTGTACTCAACTGCTCCGTAGTGTTTTCCCTTTTTCAGGTCTGTCTTTTGTCCACTTTTCAAATTTTCATTGTGACCCAGGGTTGTGTTTTTCGCGATGTTTCCCAGGGTTGCTTGCTGCTCAGCATCACTTGGGTTAAAACTGGGGGTATCTTTTTGACTTTTTCAAGGCCAGCAGGGGGTGCAAAATTTTTCTCCTATTTTTGTTGGAAGACCGGCGTGGGGGGCCCTTTCGTTGTCCAGGTTGAACTTGAGTTGGTGTTCTTTGTCTTTTGATCTTCTTTTTCGGACCCCTAAATTTTCGGACACGAGGGTATGATTCGTGCCCATGTCGCCCTGGGAAGTCCCGTCGGGCTTTTGTTGTTTCCGGTCGAAACCGCCCTTTGCCCCAGGTGTAGTAAATTTGGGGTTGTATGGTCCCCAATTGGGTGATGCCATGTCCAGCGGGGATGCCTTGTGTTCTCAAGGGTTATTGGCGAGCACCGTTTTGTTGTAGGGGCAAATTCAGTTGGGGAGTCCCGCCTTGGTGATCGCTTTTAAGGAGGACCGCGAATTTGCTCCAGTTTTTCGTGCGTTCCCCCCCTTTGGCGTTCCATTCCCCCGGATGATAAAAGATGTTTTCTTGTTACCCATACGATGATGCCTGTAGTTGTTTGTGTTCCTCTAGATTTCTATCGTGCCCCGTTTGGGCGTAGGCTTGGATCACTGTGATGTTGAAGGGGGTTTGCCCTAGGCGGTGGCATAAGCCAGTTTTTACGGGGTATCCTTTTTCCCATCAGGTCAGGTCAGCCCAGAGAAGTTTCTGTTATGCTATGGTATCCAGAAACCCCCAGTAAACCTGTCGCTGTGGGGAGGAAAAACCCCAAATAGAAAAAACCAAAACATATGGAGCTGGGGGGAGATTGGCGCCACAAGGGAATTTCCTAACCCCCAGAAAAAACATAAGAAAATGCAAAGCCAAAATGATAGGGATTGGTCGGGCCGGGGGTTACCAACGACCCGTTTTCATTGATAACCCGGGGTGGAAGTGAAAAGCAGTATGGATTTTTAAAAACCTTACTTAGCCCCTGGGAAAAACAAATCACCATTGGTCATGGAACGTCCGTACCTTTCCCAGGCGGAAAAAATAAAAGGGAAACAGAGTATGGCTTAGCCGCTAAAAAATGGGACTTTTTGGCAGGAGAAGTGAGATGGACGGGATTTGTTGAGACTTTGACTGAAAAAAGGAAACAAGATTGGGTTAATTTCCAAGAGAAACAAAACCAACATGGGTGGCATTTATTGTCAGAAAGGAAGTAGGGGGGGTGCAATCAGTGAAACCCGGCTTCCAGCAGGATTATCAGCCCCGGGTGTGGGCCCAAAGCCCAAGAACCCACATCATAAAAAAATCTATGCACCATTTGACTATGAGATGAAGAAAGTAAAAAAATTTACAAAATCTTAAAAGAATATTATGAAAATACCCAAGAAGGCATTTCTCTCAAGGGTTTTTTTAAACGCCAAAGGGGCCCCGGCCGTTTAACCCCAAAAAAGGGGGGCGAACAGTTGGCGTTTGGAACTGGAGAGAACCAAACGCGGGGACCTACGTCGCTGGAGTTTGCCTCCCCCACAGACTTCCTTTCCCCCAATCCCCTCTATCCCCACAAGCAGTAAAGGGGAGGACAATGCTGCGCCAAAGGGAAAAGATCCATAATCAAATAGATTTATCTTAACCCAGGGGCGCTTCAAATACAGCATCCAGAGCAGAACAAGAAACCCGGGGGAACTGACTAGGCAGCGACCACGACCTTTGGGGTCTGGTATTCAAAATGAAGCTGAAGAAAAAAAAAAACACTGCTACCCAGTTCAATTTGAGGGGGGACAAAGAAAGTCCGATGTCGAGGAGATCTTCCTAGTAAACTTGGGGGACGTTTTTCGGGTTAACCCCCCTGGGCAATGACTCAAAGACCCCCCCCAATTTAAGGGAGTCGGAAAAGCAGGGAGGTCTCAGTTTCAGAGGAATTAAAAACAGCCCTGGTACCAATGACATCTTGGACCCTGCGATACAAGAAGCCCCTGAAACAAAACCGGGGTTTTCCAAAACCCTAAAGAATACCGGGAGGCCAAAAATCTCGTGAAAAAGTCAAAGTTAAAGGGCCAGAGAGAAGGGATCATGACAAAGTGATGAGATCGAAAAAAACATGAAAATGGCAAAGTAAAAAGGGTACGACACCCCGAAAGAAATCAAAAAACACTTCAAACAAATTCAGTCATTGAAGACAGCTCCGAACCTTCACAGAAAGTAGCGTATTGAAAGGTGGTCTGAAATTGTTATGAACTGTACAACTACCCAATCAAACCTTCAAGAGCATAATTAAAAGAAAGCAGACATAAGAGCACCCTGCCCTTTTCCATATGAGGGGAAAAATGGAAGGAAAAAAGGGGACCCCGCTTACCCGTAAAATAATAATAATTAATAAGTATGGAAAATTTTTATGCGTTAAAGCGTGGGAAAGTCCCGGGGAAAAATTTAGAGGCTGCTGCAGTTGGGGAAAACGTCATCATTTTGTTACGTTTTGCAGAGATTTTGGGAAAAAAAAAGGCCAAAGAATGGAAACCCAAACTCCCATATTCCCCCCAAAGGGGAAAGCAAACCCAAAATGAAACAATCTTCTCCTTTCCCCAAATCGCCAAAATTTTTTTTTAAAACCTCAAAAAACAAAAACACCTTCCCCAAAACAACTTTCAAACAACACAAATCCAACAATTTTTAAACTCCCAAATCCTATAAAAAAATCCTCGAGGCTTTCCAAACCCTCACGACCAACTTTCACAAATAGGGGGAAGGGGCCGGGCCGGGGCCCAAAAAAAATTAAAAAACCCAAAAAAATTAAATTTTTAAAAAAAGGAGTGAGGGTTTGAAAATCGGTGGAGAAATACTTTAAAACCACAGTTTTGGGGGCCAAAATCCTGTTTTCCCAGTCCTCTTTAATCTGTTTTGGAAAAAATTAGGGAAAAGCACCCCCAATTCCATTCTACCCTCTCCTTTGGCGGCGACCCTAAAACTTACGGTTTGCGATGAATTGACCCCTGGGCGGAAGTAAAACGAGCGCAAGATCTTTCGAAGACTGAGCAGAGTGGGGCATTGGGTGGAGGGGAGCTGGGAAAAGTAAAGTATTGGAACGCACGACAACGCCATGTAAAATTTACATGACGGCCAAACAAAGGGGGGTAGACGCTGTTAAATACCTTGGGGCACATACAAGGGCGGGCGACGACGAAGGAATCAAATAAATAGCATGGCAACATTTCCCTGACAAAAATCACCACCTATGAAAAAATAAAGAGTCGTTTTCCCAATCAAAAAACCTACAAACCCCAATTCGACATTCGTACGGAATGAAACCTGGACATTGAGCTGAAACGCAAAGCAACAGTCATTCGAAAAAAAAGCCTAGAAAATTGGGCATATCCCGGAAAACGAAAGACCATGAAATTTTTTCAAGGTCAAATAACCGGTGGCAGGGCCACAGGAACCCTTCTCCCATCGTCAGAAAGAAAAAGCTGACATGGGTTTGGGGCCCCGCACCCCCACAAAATTGCCCAAACAGTATCGGGGAAAATCGAAGGTGGCAGAAAGAAGGGGAAAACAGGAAAAAGTCGGATGGACAAATCAGGAAGGAAGGGTAAGACTGGGCACTCTGCGCAGAGCCGAGGACCCAGATGGAAGGGGGAGGCTTACCACGGATCGTCTTTTGTGTCTCCCCCCCCGCGGCCAAGGTCACGGGTTTTTGATGATGATGAGATCCTATTCCCAGTTCTTTTTGTTTTTGTTTAAAGCAGCTAGCCCTTGATATGGTCCTGCTCCCCGCTATAGTAGAGCTATGCCCGTCAGAAGGTGTTTACCGTGCTTTTTCCTTACCCCACAGAGACTCCGTGCCTTTTTACCTTTCCCGCTGTTTTTAAAGGGAAAATTTCCTGG